>CM076571.1:152020756-152667739 GCA_034641835.2 Pinus albicaulis | reverse complement strand
TTAGAATTTTTCTTATTTTCCCTTGGAAGAATTTGCAAAATTTTTGTTTTTGGGGCTTCTACATTCTTCTTATTTTTATTTTGGGAATTGTTTTTAGTAGAAGACTCATTATTTTTCTTATTTCCAAGGTTATACTGACTGTGAATTTCATTAATAGAAAAGTCATAACCTTGTTTGTAATCAAAGGATTCACAGGAGTTTAATTTGAATTGTTGAAGCTCAAATAATTCCAGATCTTCCTGAGTGAGGAAAACGATGTTGTTTTCATATATTCCCATTAGATGATTAATGTCATACTCATCTTCATCATTGTTTTGAGAACTTTTAGCATAGTTCTCTTGAAATGGGGGCCTAATGTTTTGGTCTGGAGCCGCTTCTTTAGCTTTTCCAGGGTTATTATTTTTTCTGATTTTGGGATTTCTGATCTAAGGTTGATTATCCCATTGAGGTTTTATATCTATATTATCTAATCTTTCTACCACCCTTTCTAAATTTTTAGCAAAGAAATCCAATTTAACATCTGAGTTTGAACTTTCTTTTTCAATTGTAACTCTTCTTTCATTTCTAAGTCTGGCCTTCCTAACTAAAATGTTGATTTCTACACTAACAACATCTAATTGCATCTATTCTAATGTTTGGGCATCTCTTTCTCTTAATTGATATGTCATATCTGTATCAAATCCATGAGGGAATTTGAGCAGAACAAAGTA
Organism: Pinus albicaulis; assembly: GCA_034641835.2. Classification (NCBI taxonomy): domain Eukaryota; kingdom Viridiplantae; phylum Streptophyta; class Pinopsida; order Pinales; family Pinaceae; genus Pinus; species Pinus albicaulis. The sequence goes on along the minus strand of CM076571.1, from coordinate 152,667,029 downwards.
AGGTGTAGGTTTAAGAGCTGCAGGAATAGAATTATAGACACTGTTATACCTAGTGCAATAGTCTTGGATAGACTCAGTAGGAGATCTTTTAAAAGCATCAAACTCAGAAAAAATTTGAAGGGGGTTCTTTTTTATTTCCCATTTATTTAAAAATATTCTATGAAATGCAGCTAAATCAGCTATACTACCAGCACCTAAATTTTTGAACCATTTTCAACTTCTCTTGTCAAACTTTGGGCAAATAACCTCATCTGGACATCTGACTCATCAATTCATAAATTTCATAGTAATCTGTCGTTTTTGTTACATGTTGTTGAGTAGTGTATTGTGAAATGCGATCAAACAATGGTACATTTTTTTGGTAATCTTAAGGCATACCATGGAGGTTTCGGGGTAAGACAAGGGGAGCATACCTAGCAGCCATGGCTTGAAGCTTTGCTGAGCTGGGAGGTATAACACTAATGATAGTGGCAGTGCTGGATATGGTAGCTGATGAATTAACAACTGTAGTTGAAGAGTTGGGAGATGAAGCTGGTATGTAAATGGAATTGCTGGAAAATAAAGATGTGGTGCTTATAAAATCTGAATGCAAAGTAGTGGATGTAGTGGATTGAGTGGATGAAGGAAATAATATCCTAGGTTGCAAAGGCAACTTAGGAATGAAATGGTATGTAGATGAACTTGTAGAAGTATCTATAAATGAAGTGACAACATATAAAGATGAATTTGTTGTTGGTATTATTGTTGTGTTCAATTGAGAAAAGGTTTTATGTAAGATAAAAAATGAGCTAATTCAATAGCTTCATCAATATCTTTAGTCAATGAAACATTAATCTTTTCAGCTGTATTTTGATATTCAGATTTACTTGACTTTGTTCCTACTAAAATATTTTTCTGTTTTACATTCAAAAATGAAAGGAAAGGAGGATCTATAACAGTATTTTTCAAGTCAGTTTCAGATTTAGTTTTAAACAATGAATATTCAAACTTTAGATCAAAATCAATATCATTTAAAATCACTAACTCTTTGGGTAAAGAATTGGATTTTCTTAATGGTACTTCAGTTTCTAAATTGACAATTTGTTTTTTATTTTTTCCAATTTGATCTAGGTTATCTACTATAACTGCAGGCTTAGGATCCGGGTTAGACCTGGTATAGTAGGTTTTCCTAGAAGCCAAAATGACTGTTTTGAATACCCACAACCTATAAAAATAATCTTAAAGTAAAAATATAATTTAAAGATCTTCCTTTAAGACTAAATTTATGACAGGAGATTGGTTAGTCCCCAGTATGATTGCCATTATGTTATCACTCTAGTAATTTCTTAAGTTGTGGGATTTGAGTTTCTAGTCTAAGAAAACTAGAGTTAACCACAAGCCTACTTCAAATCCTAGGATCTAGCCTTCCTAGAATTCAGAGAGGGATTTCTCTTTAAGATTTATATTTGTTTTTTATTTATGTTCTTAGGCTAGTTATGATAGAAAAATTGGTTTTGTTTTTAAAGGTTTTGGTGCAAAAAAATCACTTAGAGGTAAACTAGAGAGAAATCTACTTGTCCATTGGGCTATGGAGTCTAAATCTAGCTAGAAACACTGGAAGCCAAGGCCAAAAAGGTACAAATTTATTCAGGGCAAGATAGATAACCCTCAAAGATTTGGAAAACTTTTTTTTGGTGAAATGGTATGATCTAGACAAAGGGCTATGAAGGATCCTTTGATCCAAAAAATGGAAGAAGGAGGTAGGGGTCAAACGGGAGTAGGAGCAATTAAGGATTTCTAACACCGGAAATTAGCAGAAAACATTAAAATGGTAACTAGTTAAAAACAAGGAGTATAAGACTAGCTTGTAGTAATATTTCTAGTTACACATTAAGATAGAAAAAACATATAATGAATTGCATGAAACTCAGAAAAGAAAAAAATGACAAGAAGAAAGTACTTCACTCATCAGCTTATCGCAGGGATCCTGAATTATCATGTCATTTTATCTTTTTCCAGTCTGCTACTTCGAAAGCAACACATAATAGCCTCCAATGTTCAGCAAAAAAGTCTATACTAAAGTCTAGCAATTTTATTCCACACTCAATAATTCAAATTTAGAAGTATATATACAAAATGTAGTTACAAATATCCTAGGAGAAATATAGGAGTATCTTTAGGAAATATAAAATATCTTTACAAAATAAGAGGGACAGTTGCTTAACAAATCAACAAGTTGTCCTCTTATCCAAAATAAGTAGAACTACTTTATCTAACAAGGAGATTTTGAGTGATTAGTTGTCCTGCTTTGCTGGCTGCTAGAAAATATCTTCATTTGAGTTGCCTTAGCTGATACTCTTTCATATGATACTCTTTAACGCTGCTCTTTAACTCTGATACACTTTTGACTTATATTTCCACTGTTTTAATGTTGTAAAAATATATCTTTTGCAGTAAAAAATCAGAAGAATGTACTTTTGTTTCACTATTTCTTCTTGACTATTTTTAAGGTAATTTCTTCACTGTTTTACTTCTCATTTTCACATTAAATTTGTAAATGCTTGCCACTGTTCTTCACTGGGAATTTCGACATTTTTTAGCTTTCTAAAATTCTCATCTGCCTCTGTGTATTTAGCGAAATTGGGTTCAATGAACACAAAAAGATGTTTGATCTCATGTTGTAGAAAGAAAAAATCTTCAAAGTGTTGAAGGAGGACTTTACCTGTGGGAGTGCCTTGCGGAAATGGTTTGCTGACTTGCTCCTTGGCGAATTCCCTGATTTTCTTATCATAATATTTCTGAGGCATTAGTTTTTCATTTAAGACATGAATGTATGGCGAGCCCTTCTATCTTAAGTTTGTAATTTCACCATAAACTTTGTTACGGTGATGTTCATTGATTCACACTTCTCTTCTAGGTAGTTCATCAAATTTTTATTTTTTACTACCTTTTTAATCTGTAAAATGGTTTTTGTTCTATCCAATACCTATAATTCTTCCAATTCTTCTCTATTCTTGCTATTCAGGAATGTGATGAGATTTAAAGCCTGAGCTAGCTTATCAGTTAACTCATCCTTGGTCTTCTGAATCTCTGCCTGAGCTACTAACAATAAGTCTCTCTTCTCATATATAATCTGAATTGAAGGCCATTAAGTGTGAATGGTCTCAATTATGTTTTTCCATAAATGATTCTTTACAAATAAAATTTTTTCAATGAATGTTAGCTCTTTTTGTAAGCCCTTGATTTGTTCCCCAAGTCTAATTGCCTTCTGTTCATGGGTTTTAGCATTTATTTGAGTTAACTTATTTGTGGCTTCAAGATTGTCAATCATATTCTTTAGGCTATTGATTTCAAATTTTTCAAGGACATTTCCTCCATAGCCTTAACGATTTGACCTACTCCATCTGTTTGCTGAACCTGTGTTGTAGAAGAATCTGTGTTTGAAGTAGTAGTTGAACTCACTAGCACTGCAGTTGCCAGTGGTTCCTTTGGTGCTAGAGTTTCTCCTAATGTGGAAGCCACTTCTGTGGTAATCACTGGTATGACTGAAGGAATGATAGGAGTGTCAGTCTCTTTCACAGTTTCCTTCTCTTGGACAAGCTAGTCCATTTGGGATTTCATTTCTTTGATCTGAGCAGTTATTTTGAGGATGAGCTTCATCATCTCTTCTTTTTAACTTTGCTCTTGAAGGATTTATTTAGTTTGTGGATGCTCACTTTGAGGAAGCTTAAGCTGTTTCCTCAAAGCTCCAATATCATCATTCTTTTTCTTAATCAACAATTCTGCTGCCTAAACATTTGAGGGATCATATCCCACCTGTAAAATTAAATCCTTTAAGGCTTTAATCCTTAGGTCCTTTGCATACACAGATCCTTTGTCTAGCTTCATTTGATCCTGCATGTTAAGAATAGTATTCTGCAACTTGGTAGCACTCATTTCCTTTGTCACCACAGTTGAATACAACATTTCAGAGCTATGTCTATGGAATTCAATTTGGTCTAGCTCATGAATATTTTCAGTGTCTACTTCAAACTCCACCTTTTTATAATCTGTGACTGTCTTTGGTGCTGAAGAAGTTGGTTGTAGAAATGACATAATAATTTTGTTTGCAGAATAGTCAAAGGTTGTCAATAGCCTATTTTGATTCCCTGGTTTTTACTTGAGGAATCGAGAATATATCTCTGATTTAATTTCCTAATTCTTCTACTTTATCTGTTTATATTTTTCCTTGATATCTAAGTCTTTTTCCTCAGATGTCTGTGAGGAAGAGGCCTCCATATTTTGTTTCTCAATCATTTGAGTATCATCTTTACCTATTTTTTGCTCTTTTTCAATCTCTGCAAGAGTTTCGTTGATTATCACTGTAGCTTCATCATTGTTTACCTCTGGCTTGTTTGTATGTTCAACATCAATTACCATTTCTTTCCTAATTGAACTGAATTTAAGCCTTTTATTATAAATCAGTTTGAATTTTGTTTCTGTAGTTGTTTCAGCTGTGTATGTTCCTTCTTCTTTGCTTCTTTTGGCTGAAGTCTCTGTCTTCTTTACAACTTCTAGGGCTTGTTTTGAAACTATTTTTCCTATTGTCTTTGTATTAGTGACTGTATCTATTAGTGTGTTCTCCACCCAATCTTCTTGATTGGAAAAGTTCTCAATTTCTGGCTTGGGCTCATGTATGAAGGGTGTAAGTTTACATTTTACCTTTAAATTGCTTAGGATCCCTTGAGGATCATAGTTCCATGGAAAACTTTCTTGAAATTTGAACTCTACTAGTCTCTTTGATATTTATTTTTCTGCCTCTCTGTTATTTATGATGAAAGGACCAACCTATTCTTTAGCTTGAATTGAGTCTTTTTCTTTGCAAATAAGAAATTGATAGAATCAGAATTGAGGATCTATCTTAAATATTCCAATGCAAAAATTCTCATGTTCATGTATTGTGGCAACTTATAAGGTAATAATTTGGATCCAAAAATTCTTATCTCTATATGCTTTTCATAAAGAAACTAGTCTCCCATTTTATTCTGTTTTGATAATTGCAAGATCCTTTTCATTTCTTCATTGACCCTGGGCTGCTCTGCTTTGTACAAAATTCTCATTTTTGGATGGAGGAAAAGGTCTGAAAAATATGTATAAGTGAATTCACCACTCTCTTTCCTTTGCAAGGAAGTCTAGAAGACAATAGATAAAGGCTTACCCTCCATGCCCATATTTTGTAATGCAATTGGAAAATTGTCAGCTTGGAAGAATAAAAACAAGTGAAACAAGTAGGAAGAGTATTTGAAAACCCCTTCAGTGTGTATTTTGGTCAGCTGATGATGAATAATGTCTACTATGAATCTAGAATAATAAAAAATGAGTGTTGGAGATTGGCCTGGAGATAAGGTGGATAGAAATCCAAGAATGGATTCATCAGTGAATCCATCTGTAAAGTATCCTAGTATAAAAGATAACATTGAAATAATATGCCTAGACCCTTCAGGAAATTTGGCAATGGAATAAGGAGGGTTCAACTTAGGAATGTCAACATGGGAAGGCAAAAAGTATTTAAATATCATAAAATTCTTTGGGAAATCTAGGCCTAAGTACAATTGGGTCAAAAATTCTATAGATAGGGGGACTGATTGAGGATCAGACTGTAATTGCATCATTTTATTTATGGATTATGCTGTGATGGTAAAAAGGATCTCTCTTTCTGAATTAACAATGGCCCTTTGGTATGCTTCATAATGCTTTTGACATAGTCTAACAAGGTCTTTTCCAGGGTGGGTAAATGGAATTGCATATTTGGGTAAATGAGTCTCCCAAATAGGAATTTCATCTTTGTCCACCTACTTATCATAGGACCAATTATGTATTTCTACAAGGTTTTATTATACCATAGGGTCAACAATCTTGTAGTCCATGTCAGTCAATGGAAGGGTTTATTCAGGAGCTACAGGTGGCTGGAGAGGATTTACTAACACAATGGATTTAGCAGTGAGGGTTAGAGTAGATTTGACAGCTTTAGCTATTACAGATTTAGGAGGTTTGGATCCTCCAGGCTTGGTTGGTTTAGAACCTCTAGGTTTAGCTGTGATATGCCTTTTGGTCATTTTGGACTCACTACTGCAAGCTTAAATTGTTTACAGGAGTGAATTTTTATTTGTCAGAGGATATAAACTGGAATAAGACAGAAAATAAGGGTTTCCTGAATAGATTTACTATAAACAGGGGTTTTGAAGGCTTTAAACCCTTTTCTGTATGTGAAATTGATCTTCAGAGGTCACAAATTGAGCAAGTTGGCTTAAAAACTGGTTCTTTCGGATTCAGAACTTTCTGGGAAAAATCGGCCAATGTTTGGCCTCTTTTTCAGGCTTTTTTAGGTAACTTGGCTTGGAAAAACCCTTAATTGCAGGTCTGGTTTAATAATTCTTGGTCTAAAATTTAAATTGCAGGTCTTGATTGTCGAGAAATACCTTTGAATGCAGGTATTTGGTTGCTTGAAGGGTTCTTAGGAAATCGCGGTTGAATTTGAAGTCTGGTCCGGATTACTGGATCAAGAAACTGCCCCTGGTCAACCTTTAAGTGTTGAGTTTGTGAATTTTGGGTATAAGCTGACAAATTGGGGAAAAACTTTCTTACGAAGTCGAGTAGAATTTTTTTACAGTTCATAATGCACAAATAAACATTAAAGGGATATAACAAAGGTTTTAAACTTTCATTTTGTAATTATCATCGATGCATTAAATGCAGGTCTTATCACATGGTGGGAGTGGTTTGGATTTTCAAATGCAAAACCGGAAGCAATTTTCACGTTGGGTTCAGGCAGTAAGTGGTTTTTTCTTAAAATAACGTGATCCTATGAGAGAATGCCATGTTGCATGAGGTGGAAATAGTGAAACAACCCATTTCGCGTCCATTTGGGCTTTGAGCGGATGGTTAGTTTATGGGCGCGATATTGATTTTGTGCCATCAGATCTGTTGAAGGGAAGCGAATGGCCACGATTTACTTGGGAGATGCAGTAAAAAAGATGGTGGGACCGGGATTTAAATGGGCACTGGCGGTTAAAACATGGTTAAAAACCTTTATAACATATGAACTTTATCAAAGGTTTTATATATGCAAAGTCGGGATTTATGTATATGGTAAAAAAGTGTTAAATGACGATGTTTATATATATGGTTTTATATATAAGGGCAGAGGCACATGAGGCGGGGTTTCATATTTAACTACGGTTTATCCTATGTTAAAGGTAGGGGTTTTATATAACAGGGATAAATATGAAAAGGGTAAGGTTTTAAGTTTTGCGATGTTTAACCTTAGCCTTAGGTTTAAAAAAGGTGACTTTGCTTGCTTAGAGGCGGATATGGGCAGGAGTTTCAAATATTTTTTCAACCTTATAAAGTGATAAAAAAAATTTCATACTTAAGCTAAAAATGCTATGAGCGAGGTACATGTATTTTTTTACAAAATACATAGGATATGTGTGGAAAGCCACATTTTGAATATTTATTTTATTATACAGTTTTTAGACTTGTTGAAGGGTCTAATAACTATAGGGGGGCGGGGTATTTAATTAAAGTTAGTTTTAGACCAAACGGGGTATTATTTAGGTTTTTAATTTAGCATGTGGATATTAACTTTGGTCTAAAAACTTTATAATATGGGGTTTTAGGGGTTATTTTAGATAAAGGGAATTATATAGATAGGATAAGGTATTTTTAGGGAATTAATAGAATAATTTAGAAGTTAATATGACAAGGAGAAAAGGAATACACAAAAATACACTAAATGACTAAGTAGATTGAATAACTAAAAGCATAGCTTATTATTTCATCATTTCACCAATTTACTTAGGATAGAGTGTTTTTTGAGGGTTTTTGTATTTTTTATGAATGAGGGAAGTTAATTAAATGGGATTTTAAGTTTCATTAAGTAAGAAGGATTCTTTACTTATGAAGATGACTTAAATGTATGAATGAGGGATAATAATGGTAAAGGGGATTGTATCATAAGAATTCAACATTTTCCACTATACAATCATTGAGCCTTGGGTTCGGTCCCAACAGAAGTCAGAGAAATGCTCTGAGCCTCTTTGATTGGAAGTATAGAATATTGAATACCTACAAGGGGAGGGAAATTAGTGATTTTTGCTCGGTGATGAATATTACATGTTTTTCCCACTTCTTTCTACCTACCCAACATTTACTCTAACAATTTTTCTTCCTTTTAGCAGGTGCATTTAAGCTTGCTACCTTGAAACATTTTATAATTTTGAAAGCATAAAACTATCTAATTCTACCTTATTTCATCTGAGGGCTCAGATTAAACTGATGAGATCCTCATTATTCTCTACCTATCTACTGATTTTTCGGGATTAAACCGTCTGACAAAACTTTATTCACTATCTAAAACATGGAAATTGAAAACATGACAAGTCAAGTTTAAACATTTTAACTCATCATGGATTATGGCATTTATTGACACTCTGCCATAATCATTTGCAAAAAGTAAAAAGTAGTGGCATTTGGACTTGCACACTTTCATATTTTATTTTCATCTTTTTTCTTTTGGGGTCTATATATTTTTTAAGTCCTTTGACCTTTCTTTTAGGAATTTTTACCCTCTTTTTTTATTTTTGGTTTTTTTTTTCAAAATATGGGAAAAAAAACTTGCAGAAAGCAAGGTATGTACATATTTTACAAGAATATCAAAAGTTAATTCAAAATTATAAATCCTATATTTATAGGACCCTAACACCCTCTATATGGTTCATCAGATCATGAGGACACCTCTGTTTGCGATCTTGAACTTTCAGATCGTGGCTATCATGACCTTTTCATTCATTCAACTGGTCACAATTTTGATTTTCATGCTAGTTATTTTTCCAATCCACTGATATTTGACGATCTATCTTCCTATGAGTTGGATCTTCCTCAAGTTGTCGAGGAACTTCAACCCAAGATGATAGTTATGTTAGGTTCTCATAGCCTTGAAGTCAGTTCTACATCTAATCAAAAGAGTGTTGAATCTTTTGAGGATCCTCATCACTCCATTGCACACATTGAAAATCCTTCTGGTTTACATTTTTCACATCCTCCATCTGTTGTTCACGATCCTATCTCTCAATCATTGGAGGATTCATAATTGATCACCATTGTGGAGAAACAAAAATTTATTTCATTCTTTATGTTTGCTCGCTTTCATGTTTCGAAAGTGTTTTCTTGTAATTCTTCAACTCGTGATGTCTCTTGACACCATGATACATCCGCAGAATGTCTGCCATGTGCTCTTTTCCATTTATTTTTTACGTGCACATTCACACTTCAGACACTTTGGTTTGAAATTTCATATCTTTCTTGTTTCATGTTTTGCATGTACATCTTTCTTGACATGTATTCCCTCAGCCACGTAGGGCTACCAATGCGCTGGTGGCTACATTGGAAGTATCACTTTATGTGAGTTGGCCTACTTTATGCTTAAGTTAGTAGTAGGAGTAGTGTTTGTTTCTCATTGTTGTTTGATTATCTTTCGATCGTTTGTTTACAATTTTATTCTTTCCTTTGTTTGTTTATTTTTTAGTCTTAGGATATTTTCCACATGAGACCGTGTTTGGCTTCTGAAACAAGCATGGAAAAACCCAAGAGGAAATTTTTTCTTGTACCAACACTTTGTTTTCTGGCTATTCCCTCTCCTTGTGTGAATCTCATTGTTTTCTTTTGGTTAATGATACTCAGATGGAAAATATGCTCCTTATCGAAGAGATACATGGTGAAATAATTATGTTTTGGTGTTAACAGGTTCCGCTTACTCTAATCGGTTCTTATATATTTGGCTAATCCTTATCACTCTATTATAGTATAGTGGGGAGGAGAGGAAAACCTTAACAAGTATTTTAGAGGTGTACATAAACATACTTCTTTAAAGGAACAACTTCTTTTGCTCTCAATAACTCAGGATCCATCTTTTGCCCGATGAAATAAATAAGTGCTTATGCATAGTTCCTTGAACAAATGAAAAAATGAAAAAATGAAATGAAGGGCTAAAGAAGAGAAAGGATTCCTATGCAGAGAGGTGAAGAAAGAAACTCTGTCAAGGTATTGTCTAGGCTCGTTGGAAGTGGAGCAGGATTTGTGCTTCTGAAGTGATTTCTTCGGGGTACTCTTGAGGCTTCAAATTTAAAATATTTTAAGGTGCATAAATTCCAATCTAGGATTCAAATTGAGGAAAAATTTCAGAAGAAGAAGAGGTAGAGCCCATGAAGAACCAGACGAATGTGAATGCTCAATTCCAACAAGGAAATCAGGTAGAGGGTGGTGTTTTGACGCATCCTATGTCCACAAAACACATTCAAAAGACTATCGAAGTATTGATGACCCAAGAATAAGAGTAGTAGGAATATGAAACACATAATGAAAAGGGTATAGGGGGTATCAAGAGAAACCATACCTCTGAGGGATCCTAATTTGAAAACAAATTCCCCTTGTAGACAACTGAAATGAATTGGTTGCGGTACCGGTTGATCCCATCTTTGGGGGTTGGTGTAAGGCTGAGAAAAAGAATGAAAAAAAGGAGGAGTTAGAGGATTTTATCATACCTAACTTCGATATATTTTTATGTATTTTTTATTAGTTTTTCTTTTATATTGTTCATAAGTAGCATGAATTATATGACATAATGTATTCAGCATCTACATAATGTAAATTTGTTGCTTGTTTCAAGTTAAATATAATTCCTATTTTTTCTTGGACAAAAATAAATAAATAAATTAGTAACAAATTCATTTAATCCCTTATTTCACAAATAAAGAGTTTCATACACCAAATTTATATTCATTTTGAGTAGTTAAAAGTAAATTATTATTATTATTATTATTATTATTATTATTATTATTATTATTATTATTATGTGCAACCATTAAAATTGCTTACAAAACAACAATTAAAAATTAGAACATACCAATTATTTCATAAGGAAATTTCACAATATAATTAACCTTTTTCCATAAAAAAATCTTAAGTTGTTATCCTCATAAATCTTATATTACATCTATTCCCAAGAGAGAGATGGTTATTTATGCGAAATAGATTCACACTCAATATTGATAAATGTCAAATGTTTTATCACTCCACCTCAATTTTATAGAGATCCACCTATAAATTATAAAGAAGAATATAGTAAGTTATTATCTTTATAAATTTTATCTTACATGTATTTCCAAGATGCTTACATATCCACCTGTAAATTATAAAGAAGAAAATATTAAGGTGTTATCCTTATCAATTTTATCTAATATGTATTTCCAAGACATTGATTGTTAGATACACCTGTAAAATATATATCATACTGAATGTTGATAAATGATAAGCTTTTTAGCACTTCACCTGTAAAGTAAATATCACACTGAATGTTGATAAATGACAAGATTTTTATCACTCCACATGTAAAATATTGATCAGAACTCGATCAAGGACCTAAGGATTAGCTCAAAATTCAAATTTACAAGCTTGGGTTGAAACCAAGATGGTTGCATAGGTCTCATCTTCCTGATTTCGGCACCGCAAATGGTTCGAACAACATACAATGTATGAAGAATTTATTACACTTTGAATGCCGAGTGGATCCGATGGAGCACGAAGGGGTCAACCCTCCTCCTATGGAACCTCATCATATGACTAGTGTGGGAGTTTGATGTTAAGAGTGCTTAAGGAGCCTAGTCTCAGGTTTAATATTTAATTAAGCTTCAGTTAAGTGGAGTTTAATATGGCGGAGATTCTGGAGGCGCTCCCAAATTTATGCAGACATCCACTTTTAGTGGAGCTAACTGGCAGTTGCCCCACATTTAGTGGAGGAAATTGGGGCAAAGTTGTTTTGGTCATAATTCTCTCATTATTGAACAAAATTGGATGAAATTTTGGTTAATTTTGGGTCTCTTCGACCTCCTGAGCACTTTGGGACAGGTTTCAGGTTGAATGGAGGTGATCTTTAGTAGCTTCTTCATCATGGAAGATGAAGGAGCCATCAATGCCACTATGAGACAAAATTCAGTTTGAGGCCTAAATAGGGGAGTTAGAGTCCTTTTCCAGAGTTCCAATAGTATAAATTGGATAATTAAGATGTTTTTAATATTATGAAATAGTTTTCAGAGCCTGTAGAGAACGTTTGAAGGCCGAAAAGCTTCAGTAAAGTTCCAGAGGTCATTTTTTCCAACTTTTTCCAGCATCAATGTAGGCCTTAGAAAGAGCTGTTTGAGACCATTTGTAGTGAAACAGTGGTCATTATTGACTGAAAAAAAAATTATGAATCTATTTAAAGAGGTTTCAACAAGTGTTAAAGACTTTTAGAGGTCGAAAACTTAGCAGAGAAGTTTTCCTTGACCTTAGTGCCAAGGGGTGTCGATAGGTGATTGAGGCAAAACTAGAGCAGCCAGAGGCTATTATTGATGAACCAAAACTCTATCTTCACTATTTCAGTCATTTTGGAACCAATGGAAGTGTTTTCAAAACATTTTTAGAACTTCTAGAGCTCCAAAAGCTGATGTGAATTTTTTGGTAGCACTGGGAAAACCATGGAGGATAGCCTATTTGGGGAATGCAGTGCTCAATTTGAGAAATTTGTCAGTTGATATTCAATGTATGATGTGTATTGTATACATCAGAAGTTTTTTTAGTGACAGAAGTAGAATTCTAAGGGAGTTTGTGCCATTTATAATCTCACAGTAGCTTAGTGCACCGACAGAAGGAATCGTGTCAACAAGAGCCTAAATCTGTTTACAAAGTTAGGAAAGCCAATTGAGGGATATTTATGATATTTTCAGTCCTTTGGATCATTTTTGTAATCATTGGAATTAAATATTTACTTTTAAAAAAACTTACCATAATCCCAAAGAGTCAAGTCATGATGACAAAGCTCAAAGGAGACGTAGCCCACGAGATTTTGAGTGAACTCCTAGATTACAATTTTTCTTGTGTTTGAATGATTATTTGCTGCATTATGTTGCTATCATACATGTTAAATTACAGCAATAACAAATGAATTTAAGACACATAAAAAATAAAAATTCATACACCACTTTTAATTAAATAATTCCACAAAATTGTCAAATGCAAGCTAGGTCATTTTAATTAAAACTGAGTGGTAGGTTCTTGAAATACATACAAGTTATCCAGAACATTTTTAGATCAGGTTGGTATCAAAGAATAGTTTCTTGCTTGACAGAGCACTTGGTTTGTAAAAATTTGAATAATAGCTGAATTATTCACCGAGATTATTCTGATTACACACTATTTGAGCTTCATGCATAATACATAACCTCTTCTACAATTGATCATCAATTTGCGGAAATAGAAGCAGTGGCATGCGCACATAAAACATAATCAGGCACACATATAACACGGTATGTAATGGGGAAAGCTAATAGCTGAAAACCCCCAACTATCTGTATATTATAATGATAGAGAACATGTAACAATCATAGTACAATACTCCTCACAAGTACTCAGTACTATCTCCAATAGTTACACACAAACTAGCTCAGATCTGAACAAGTCACAGGTTCAAATCTTCTCCACTGTCTTCCTGCCTCTACTACGCAATCCAAGATGAGAATGAATGAGATCCAAGTTTGAATCCCCTTGGCTTGTACTGCGCAATCCTCATTGGAAATCTTAATCAATGTGTGTGCAAATCTCATGCACATCTATAGTCATAACTGATAGTAGACTCACCCTTTCACCCACCTCTAACACTGGTCTCCACTGAACTATCCATGCACTGAGTTAACTGATGTGTTATTTAGTTGATTTATGAGTTAATAATTAGTGAATTAATTAATAATTAATTCACACCACTCATGACTAGTGTATTTATCAGCTAGACTAAATACAACTAGTTCAACTAAGTTAAACCAAACACAACTCCACCAACTGTCTCATCAACTCCACCAAACTCTTCCACATGAGTTCTAACTGAATTCAACCATGCAATAGCTCAACTAAACCCTAGGAGTAGCGTAATTCCTTCTGTCAGCTGCAAGTGCCACATCCGTAGCTCGAACTGAAGTGCTCCAAGAGGATAAGATAATGTTTATAGTCCAAATATTATTAAGAGCTAATAATATTCGACTGATTTATTTTTAGACTAGCAGTCTAAAAATAGACTCCACCCAGTATGTCTAAAAATAGAAGTCCATCTATTTTTCCAACTTGAACATCCCTCCATAAATAGCATCCTGCAACTCATAGAATCATGATCGACATGTCTAAAAATAGACTTTGCGACAAAAATCACCTGTGTGGTCCCCACCTAGTTTAGGTGATCACTTTCCAACTAGGATCAGGAAAGATGTTTCAGGATGCCTCCTTCACTGTTTCTTGTTGCAATCTTCAACATGGTTGCTTGATTGTATAGCTTGAAAGGTGTTTAAATAGTGTAAAAGATTGATTTTTTTATTGTTTGCAAACTGATTGTTGTTTGAGTTTGCTTGATATTTGGGGATAGCTACTTATTAGGGAAGTCTTGGAGAGAAAAAAATGAAGAAAGAGTTGAAGGCTTATTCCTTACCCCAAAGTACCTTATGGTCAACATTGGAACACAAACCCTCTTGATGTTTGTTTGTTAAGAAGCTCCTGGAGTTTGTTTTTTGTTTGGCTGCTTAAATAAGAGTCTGTCTTTATAGCCATTTGGTCAAAAAAAACTTTGTCATTTGTTTTGAAAGCTTTGAGAACTTTATTGAAGTTCCTTTTTTTCATTGACATCATAATGACAACTTCTACAAGTGAAGTTTCCTCCTTCACAAGATTCTTCGATGATGATATGAAGCGTGAATTTATTATATTGAAGGACATGGTGCAGATTTTGTATGAGGATAAAAGAGAAAGCACTAAAATTCGTGAATAGTTGTTTTCCATGAAGGAAGAGAAGGAAGAAATTCTTCAAATATTTCATGATATGGAAAGACAGCTCCATCAAGCCCAAGAGGCTTTGACCAAGAAAATGCATGAGGAAGAGGTAATCCATTCTAACTTGTCTTCACTTTCCTCATTAGAAAGATGTGTTGGTTCTTTCGGAAAACATAAAAGGGGAATAGGGTCCAAATTAATGATTAAAATGGGATATGAAGGCAAGGGATTAGGAAAGCATGCACAAGGCATGGTTGATCCCATTTTGGTTGAAGAGCGACCCAAGAATCTTGGTCTTGGTTATGTGCAGTTTAATGGCGAAGACTCCAAAAACATGAAAGCATGTGAGGCTAATTTAAAGAGAAATTTTATTCCAAGTTCTAAGGTTCAAATATGTCAAATTTGTTTCAAAGATTATTGTCATTGCTTTAAGCCTTTGTTGCAGCAAGAAGATGGTAGACATGCAGCTTATGGCGAGCATGCAAGTTCATACAGTTTTCAAGACAAGAACGGTGGTGTTAGTCTGCAAATGAAAGTTTTAGCCTATACTAGTTCATGTCCTCATGAAGACAAAAAGGATGAACATTCAAAGTAGTACAAGAGGTATAAATTGTCTCATGATCAATTTGATTTTGTTTTTGCAAAGCATGATAATTTTACATGCTTAAATGGAAGAAAGTTTTGTTGTACATATTGTGGTGGATTTAACCATGTTGTTTCGAGATGCTAGATGAGTAAGAAAGCATACAGGAAGTAGATGAGGAAAATAAAACTTTCAAATAAGGTGCATAAGTTTTTCACATATTTCCAAAAGAGGGGACATGTTGTCTCTCATTGTTGGAATTTACATCCAACTAGTCGTCCCAAGCACATGCAACAAGAGGACAGAAATATTGGTGCAAGTGGAGCCAAGGATTCCATTATTGATGTGAAAACATAAGTTTCACATGAGGAAGAGTTGCAGCAGCAAAATTCACCATGGAAGTGTCTTGGTAAGAAGTGGATGGACTTCTTAGTACAATAAGACGTACTCATTTTGTACATATGCAAATTTCAGTTGTATACATGTATTTTATGTTGTAATTTATCGTTTGTTTGAGCCACCTTGGATCATTAATCAAGACAGTGATGTACAGTTTCGTTTTGCAAATTTATCGCCAGAAATTTTCTGAGTGAGTGCAAGAAAGGCAGTTCTTGATAGGAGGACAAGTGCATCGAGGAAGGAAAGTGTGAATTGCTTTCTAGTTGTGGTTCAAATTCACTAGCCATGTAAGGCAAGTGTTTGGAGCCTAAAGATAAGTGGGTGGAGTATTTTTATTCACCTTATAGATCAGTTTCAATAGTCCAAGAGAGCTTTTTGGGTCCAAAAGCTTCTCATTTGGGAAGTGTGATCAGAATTGGATCAAGGACCTAAGGATTAGCTCAAAGTTCAAAGTTACAAGATTGGGTTGAAACTAATATGGTTGCATAGGTCTCGTCTTCATGATTTCGGCGCTGCAAACGGTTCAAAAAATGGACACCGTATGAAGAAGTTATTGCACTTTCAATGCCGAGTGGGTCTGACAGAGCACGGAGGGACCAACCCTCCTCCCATAGAACCTCATCATATGACCAATGTGGGAGCTGAATGTTAAGAGCGCTTAAGGAGCCTAACCTAATGTTTAATATTTAATTAAGCTTCAGTTAAGTGGAGTTTAATATGGAGGAGATTCTGTAGGCACTCCCAAATTTAGGTAGACTTCCACTTTTAGTGGAGTTAACTGGTAGTTGCCCCACATTTAGTGGAGGAAATTGGAGCAAAGTTGTTTTGGTCATAAATCTCTCATTATTGAATTAAATTGGATGAAATATTGGTCAATTTTGGGTCTCTTCGACCTCCTGAGCAGTTTGGGATAGGTTTCAGATTGAATGGAGGTGATCTTCAGTAGCTTCTGCTTTAGGGAATATGGAGGAGTCATTAAGGCCACCATGAGACAAATTTAGTTGGAGGCCTAACCAGGGAGTTAGAGTCCTTTTCTAGAGTTTAAATAGTCTAAATTAGATAATTTAGATGTTTTGAATATGATGAAATGGTTTACAAAGCCTGTAGAGAACGTTTGAAGGCCGAAAAGCTTTAGTAAAGTTCCAGAGGTCATTTTTTCCATCTTTTGCCAGCAGCAGTGCAAGGCTTAGAAAGAGTTGTTTGAGACCATTTGCAGTGAACCAGTGGTCATTCTTGATTGAAAACATCATTATGAATCTATTTACATAGGTTTCAGCAAGTGTTAAAGAATTTTAGAGGTCGAAAACTCAGCAGAGAATTTTTCCTTGACCCTAGTGCCAAGTGGTGCCGATAGGTGATTGAGGCGAAACTGGAGTAGCCAGAGGCTATTATTGATAAAAAGAAACTCTATTTTGACTATTTCATTCATTTTGGAACAAATGGAAGTGGTGTGAGAACATTTTGAGAACTTCTAGAGCTCAAAAAGCTGATGTGAAGTTCTGGGCAACCCTGAGCAAATGTGTGGAGGATAGCCTATTTGGGGAATGCAGTGATCAATTTGAGCAATTTGTCAGCTAATATTTGATGTTTGATGTGTATTGGATATAGTAGGAGTGGTTTCGGTGACAGAAATATAATTCTGAGGGAGTTTGTGACATTTAGAAGCTCATAGAAGCTTAGTGCACTGATAGAAGGAATCCTGTCAATAAGAGCATAAAGTTGTTTACAAAGTTCGGACAACCAATTGAGGGATATTTATGGTATTTTTCAGTCCTTTGGATCATTGTTGTAATCATTGGAATTAAGTATTTACTTGTAAAAAAACTTACCATTATCCCAAGGAGTTGAATCATGATGACAAAGCTCAAAAGAGATGTAGCCCACGAGATTTCGGGTGAAATCCTAGATTAAAATTGTTGTTGTGTTTGAATAATTATTTTCTACATTATATTGCTGTCATACATGTTAAATTACAGCAAGAACAAATGAAGTTAAGACACATAAACAATAAAAATTCATACACCACTTTCAAGTAAGTAATTCTGCAAAATTGTCAAATTCAAGCTAGATCATTTTAATTAAAACTAAGTGGTAGGTTCTTGAAATACATACAAGTTATCCAGATCATTTTCAGATCAAATATAAAGAAAAATATACTAATTATATTTTTTTATAATTATCATTGATTAATTAATTTATTTTATTTTTAATAAAAAATAAATTTAATATTTTTTTCTTTTATATTTAATTATAATTATACAAATAAAAAAAAATATTATAATATATTTAGATTACATTTTTATTTAACCATGAAATAAAATATTAACTTTTAATTATGTAAATGAAAATATATATAGACTTAACTCATACAATATACCTGTACTTATTCCCAACCTACACACTAATGTGGAAAAGATCATTGTCATATTCCCAACCTATCTAATGTCAATGGTGTGGGTAGAATCACACCTAATGTTAAATCACAAGTAACGTCTATGAATGAAATATAAGGAATTTAAAATTTAATCTATAAGATTTGAACTTTTAGATATGTTAATCACATCTAAAGTTTGACTCATGAATAACTAACATGGCCTGATTCCCAAGGTATTCAATGTTGGTTATGTGAGTGGAATCACATGTAATGTTAAATCCAATTCATACATTAAGAGTGTATTTTTATTCCCAACATAACCTATGTCAATCATGTGGGTGGCATCACACATAATGCTAAATATGACTCATCAATAAGAAGCATTCCGTGGAATCTCACCTAATGTTAAATGGCATATAGGGGGATGAATTTTATTTTTGTATGGTCATGAAATATTAACTTTTGATTATATAAATGAAATTTTAATTATATAATTGAAATTATATATAAGCTTAACTCATACAATGTACATGTGCTTATACCCAACATACTCAATAATATGGAGAAAACCATACAATTTTCATGTGCTTATTCCAAGCATACTCAATAATATGGGGGAAATCACACAAAATGTTAAACCTTACGCATACTTAAGGATCATTGGCATATTCCCTACATACCCAATGTCAATGGTGTGGATGGAATCACACCTAATGTTAAATCACATATAACTTCTATGAATGAGATATAAAGAATTTAAAATTTGATATATAATATTTGGACATTTAGATATACTAATCACATCTAGACTCACGAATAACGAACATGATTTGATTTCTTACGTAGTCAATGTCTGTCATGTGAGCGGAATCACATATAATGTTAAATCTAATGCATACATCAAGAGCATGCCCTTATTCCGAACATAACCTATGAAATCATGTGGGTGGCATCACGTATAATGTTAAATATGAATCATCCAGAAAAAGCATACCCTTATTCCCAGAATATATGGGAGCAATCTCATCTAATGTTAAATAGCGTACACTCTCATGAATGACTCGTAAGAAATTTGAATCTTTTGGCCAAGTTGTAATTTTTTGTTCTTAAAATTATATTTCAAATTTCCCATTTCACCATAAATATATACAATTTCCAGTATTTTTTTATTAAATTTTGAACAATAACAACAAATATGAGCAGTAATAATTAAATGATATAGGTATTCTCTGTTAGTTATATAAGTTTTGATCAAACTATAACTCTTCGTAGTTGAAATTGTCTTTTCTTATCATAAAGAAATTTAATGTTCTTAAATTTTTTAAATTTTTTTTACAGTGGAATCATGCAAACTCAACTATTATATATATAAATATAACAATTCTATAAATTTTCTATTTAACTTCAAAAAAATAAAACAATCGCTTCATAACATATTTAAATTACTCTGATTACACTTTTTAACTGTAACATATTTAGATTACTCTCATTACCTTTATATATATTTCAAATGCACTTCTTATTAATTGCAGTATTAAAATAACATCCAAAATCACTTTACATGTAAAAAAAATAAAAGATGATTTAATTTTTTAATAATTAATAATTTTATAACTTTTAATGAAATTATAATTCAATAATATCTTCAAATATTTTTATTCGGTGTCAAATATCATGCAATATCAAGATTTATGTTTACAAATTCCTGTATTTCTTCAGAATGTATGCTTTACCTAATTTAAAATAAAAATAGTAAATAATAAAATACAAATTAGAACATATTAGGATTAAATCAACTAAGTTGGTGTATATTCGAGATACACTAAACCTTAAACCGTATCTCATATGTATTCCCAAATGTTGGCCACGTGGGTGGAATCACAGAGACAAGGCTGCTGAATTACATAAATCACACAGACAAGGGTGTTGAATTACATAAAAGTATTGGTACTTTTAGCATACGTGCACAGCTTATAAGAAGGGACAGGAACATGACAAGTGCAACGCCGCGGAAAATTGTTTGAAGAGTTTATATACTGGCCACGACACTCCCTTTCTAGGTGAATTATCTCGATCCTATTTCAATCGAGATAATTTTTAACTTTGATGTGCAACAGTTTCGCCTGCATTTGCAGGGTTGGCCATGGGCTCAGGTTGCAGTAAAAAATGGACTGGGGAGACACACAATTGTTGAACCGAGCCTCCTGGTTTGTGTTTGCATTGATGGTGATTTTGGCAAAGGCGCTTGTATCTCAGGCGATAGTCTAAAACCATAAATGGACGCTCAGTTACTAAAATTGGTCTCCTGATTGTGTGCAAACGACAACTATCTCCATTGATGGGCAGTGTCCGAGTCCAACCATCAGAGCTCGGGAAGGAGACATCATTGTTGTTGAATTAAACAACCAGATGCCCACTGAAAATGTTGTCATTCACTGGCATGGAATTCACCCGATACGGTTCCCTTTCCACCAAAAGAATTCTTATGTTGGTGAATTGATCGTCATTAGCCCTATATGCTCTTATCATATAATACAGTACTGATTATAAATATATGTTGTGGTCTAGAAAGGAACTCCGTGGAGCGATGGAACTCCAATGTCTCAATGTGTGATCCAACTGGGTGACACTATCATCTACAGATTCGTTGTGGGCAAAGTATGTTTATCATGTTTTACTTTCTACCATCATAAATCGTTGGGATTTTGTAAGAAGACTGTGATCCTAATGTTATAATTCAAATAAGAAGAGTATGTCATAATAATGTTATATATGCAGGCGAGGACATAATTCTATCATGGCCATTATAGTCTGCAGCGATCGACAGGTTTATATGGGTCGTTGATACTTGATTCCATAAAACCAGAGCCCTTCATCTATGATGGAGAACTGAGCATCATCCTCAATGACTAGTGGCATACTAGCACTTACCAACAAGCCATGGGCCTATCATCTTATCCCTTTGTCTGGACTGGAGATCCTCAGGTATTAATTACTCTACCGTGAAACTACGTCTATTCTATGATCGAAACTTGGAAGTTAAACTAGTAGAATTGAATTTTGTGGGTTGTATATTACATTGCAGTCCCTATTGATAGAGGGCAGAGGAAAATACGACTGCTCGTTAGACACCACTAAAACCTGCAACGCTACCAGTGGCCAATGCTCACCCCACATTCTACCAGTAAATCCTAGCAAGACATACCGCCTATGCATCGCCAGCGTAACCTCCTTATGTGCTCTCAATTTTCTAATTCAGGTGAAGTGACACATGTTGGAATTTCTGAACAATTCCTTAACACATAGAGGAAATAAAATTCCTCAACTCAACACAGAGATTTAACTCAAACAGGCGTAGACAAAGATGCATAAAACAACAATTTCATTAAGCATAGAAGGTTGTTACAAAATGATAGATCTTCTTCTGAATCTTTAGTTCAGGATTACATAAAAATTTCACTTCTTGACTGCGGCAAACGCAGTGCTATATATTCTCTGTCTCTGTCTTTTTCTTGTTTTTTGCCTTTGGGCTTTCAAAATACAATACACAGTCCACACATTGCACACACGAAATATTACATTATATATATAATTCATATTTATAATAAATATATCAAAATATATATAACGTAGGTTTAAAAGCTAAAACATGGAACTTATGTTAGGGCACTTTTAAAATAAACCAAGGTTTAAAAAACAAAATGTATCATGGTAAAAAAAACATATATATAAAAAAAACTTTATGCATTCCATATTCCGTGGGGTCTAAATATTATGCAGGAGCATGTTTCTTTACCCCACGGAACTCATTTGATTAGCCTAGAGAAAGGTGACGTTACCTCTTCCAGTTGCTCATCTTTCCTGTTCGCTGCTCACAATGGATCCTTCTGGAATTTGAGTTGCTGGAGAGTTTACCTGGAGTCGTGGGCTCCACACTTATGATATGGCCCATTTCAAATGAAATAAAATCAAATGGAGGTAAGTCAAACTGGTTGGTGGAGCTTTATGGTGCGTAGGACAGAGTTTTTAATTGTTGGATGGCGTGGTTAAAAATTCCATGACTTCGCACTGCAAAACAGGCCTATGGCCTTTAACCAAAAACTAGGTTTGCAGGAATTTAAAGACTGGGAATGAATTCGCGGTGGAGTGTAATCAAACAAAGTTTTTTGATGCTGATTTCTTTCTCAATTTCACATCAAAATTAAATTCTTATCCTTCCTCTGCTCTGTGGCAGTTGAATCTAATATTTCAACACTCCCCCTTGAAATACAACTGCTACTTTCTTCCATGCCCAGACATTTTCTCAAATGATTAAAACTTTTCTGCCCCAATGGTTTCATCAATATATCAGCAAACTGCTCTTCTGTTCTGCAATGCTTCAGAACTATTTCTCCATTGTTCACTAACTCTCTAATGTAGTGATACTTGGCATCAATGTGCTTTTTTCTCTTATGAAACACTGAATTCTTGGATAAAGCTATAGCTGAACTATTATCACAATAAATTTTTGTGCCTTCTACATGTTCATGACACAAATTTCTCAACATTCTCCTCATCCAAACTGCTTGACATGCTACTGCTATAGCTGCTACATATTCTGCCTCTGTTGCTGATAAAGCCACAATCGGTTGTTTCTTAGAAGCCCATGAAATGGCTCCTGATCTCATATGAAAAACATATCCGGAGGTTTTTTTCCTGTCATCTATACTTCCAACCCAATCACTGTCAGTATATCTAGTCAATTCAAAAGTTTATGAAGTGGTGTATAAAATACCATACCTCTTTGTTCCTTTCACATATCTCAGAATTCTTTTTGCTACTTGCCAATGTGTCCCCTTTGGCCTTTCCATAAATCTAGAAATTAAACTCACACCATGCATAATATCTGGCCTAGTTGTATTCAAATACATGGGGCTTCCAACTATGTTCTTGTACAAACTAGGATCAAAATCCTTGCTGCTATCTTCTTTGCTTAACTTCAATCCCATCACTGTAGGAGTAATTTCTGCCTTGCAATCCTACATATTAAATCTTTCCAAAACTTCATTCATGTACTTTGCTTGAGAAATAAAAAATAATTTTTCATTTTTCTCTACTTCTATTCCTAAGAAGTATCTTAGTAATCCCATATCAGTCATCTCAAATTCATCCTTCATGACTATTTTAAAATTCTCAATGAGGTAAGCATCATTACCCGTGAATATAACATCATCAATATACAAAACAACAATGAGCGTCTTACCAACTTTCTCTTTAATGTATAATGTGGGTTCTCCTTCACATTTTTCAAACCCATTTTCCAGTAGATAAGCATCTATCCTAATGTACCATGCTCCTTGTGTTTGTTTTAGCCCATAAAAAGATTTCTTCAATCTGCAAACTTGGTGCTCTTGGACTTCGTTCTCATATCCCAGAGGTTGTTCAACATATACCTCTTCCATCAATACTCCATTTAGGAATGTTGATTTCACATCCATTTGGTAAAATTTCCTCTTGTGTTGTGCTGCTATGGACAACACTACTCTTACTGTTTCTATTAGTATGAATCTTGATTCAAAGTGTACGAAAAAATATCACTTTAGCTGCGCATAACAAACAACCCTAACAGAAGAAATGACTGCTAATATCTTCAGATCTGCAATTAGATGATCATGAAAAATGCTGCAAAAATCTAGATCTATACATTAAAAGACATTAAAAGTAGAAAAATAAGATTTACTCCATAGATCCAATAGACGAGACAATAATATATCTAATGAAATTTTTATTAATGGAACCCGGGAGGAAAACACAAGAGGGTGTTCCCCGTTCTCCTCAATGGGATGGGTTCTTGTAAGTCCTGAACACTTCAGATTTAGAATTCCTCTCTCTTGATGGTGTAGAAAACCCAGACAAAAATGGAAAAATATGGCTATGATGGTGGATCAATAGCCAAACCAAGAGTTGAGATCCAAAGTGATCTTTAGGCAACAAAATGTGATAAATGAATGGAAAAACCCTTCTATTTATAACAAAATATTGAGTTAGTCTAGAGATTGGTGCATAATTAAAATATTATTAACCAAATCTAGATCCAACTTTTATGGAATATTTTATTATATTTGTTGGAGGGAAAAGGAATTTGACCTGAGTCAAATCCCCTTATTTGTAAATAATAACTAAATAAATGATTTATTTATCATTTTAAGGATATGGTTGAGTAATAATCGAACAAATAATGATTTATTTAATTATTTAAGGGTGAATTAGTCATATTTAACAAAGAATATTATTTAAATAAGATTTAAACAATTATTGTTTAGAAAGGAATAAGACAAATAATGATTTATCTAATTAATTTCCTTGTTTTGGGTTAAATATAACTAGAAATATTAATTAAACTACTGTTTATCTAATTATTCCTTGAGTAATATCAAACAAATGTATATTTATTTAATATTTCCTTATAGGGTTTCCTGTTTAGACCATAAACAACTTAATAAAGGTGATTTGCTAAGTTATTTTCATAGTGAAAGCAATTTTACTTGGAGTAAAATTTGTCTTATATGATGTGCTTGGGTCCATCTAATGATAATAGGTTAGATGACCAAAATATGGTGTAACAGATTGCCCCCCAGTGTGCGAGCATTAGGAACTAATCATATAACCGAAGTACGTTGTAAGAACTCAATCACTAGACATCAAAGGGGAAGTCAAAGAGAGAGAAGTATAAGGTAAACCAAAGTGCTGAAAGACCTAGACCCTGAGGAGGTGACTTGCAGGTGTGACAAGTATTTTTAATGAGTGAATACCTGCTATAGGTGACAGGGGAGGCATACCTATGCCTGCCGAGGAAATAGTACAAACAATAAGGCGTCTGGAAAACCATGGGACGAAATAATGTAGGATATGTTGGCATAAACATGAGCCAGATAAATAACATGATAATGAATCCCACATACATATTGTGCTTGGGATAACAGACAGGACTTGTCCAATAATAGCTAAGTACATGAGATATAAATGCAACCCAGATGCCCCTGAAAACAGGGAAGGGCTCTAAAAATTTGACTGATACATGCAAACAAAAGGGTGTTGCAAGCAGCTAAGGTTGACATCATCAAATGTATGGAGATACATCGAAGGCTGCGATGAAGAAGTCATCTGAGTGTGTGGGGGGCTACCTGTAGGGCCACCCCCTCATGAGGGCTGATACATCTCACACACACTCAAGAATCATTGATGTCGGTTGCTGCATCACTAAACCATCAAGTATACAGATCTCGATCATGCTGAAAGGAGCTGGAGCTGAGAAACGATCAAGTCAAAGGGAAATAAGGACTCCCTTTTCCTTATTCGAGGCACTGAACCAGAGTGGAAGTTGGAACCAAGGTACACCACTCTCTAGACCCGTCTTCTGGAATGAATGAGTTGATGTCGACAGAAGGAGGTCTGCCATAGGTGAGGCAATAAGGGATCCTCAACTAGGGCACGAGAGAAAATAGTAGAGTGACTGACAGACTGACACGAATGATGATAATGAAATGGGGGGAAATGAATAGCAAACGGATGACTTCCCTTGTTAGAGCATAAAGGGCATGGATGACCTGGAAGCGACTGACACAACATCATGAGGGATAGGGGACAGTGGGGCTGAAGGCCATAATGTGCAACACGAGAGAGGGACTAAGAGATGAATGATGGAGGACTATGGCGATATATAAAGGGACTTGGGATAGATTCCATGAAAGAAATGATGACTCAACTCGAATGCTCTAAACAAGGGTGACTCGATGGTGCTGCCACATATGTAAAGGGTCCAATGGGGACCATAAAATCATGAGTACAAGATGGTAACTCACGATGAAAGTCAACGTGAGCGTGGACAAGTATGGAGGCAACATGGTGCCCTCGATACGAGTGTTGCAAGTGAAGAAATTCAATTTTGAGGAAGGGTGAAGTGATGCTTCTTGGGAAAATGTGTCCTGGTGAAGTATAGATCACTAAAAACTAACAGATACCCATTTGAGGGCTCAGTGAGAGGTTTCC
Source organism: Pinus albicaulis (assembly GCA_034641835.2). NCBI lineage: Eukaryota > Viridiplantae > Streptophyta > Pinopsida > Pinales > Pinaceae > Pinus > Pinus albicaulis. Next base: position 152,640,783 of record CM076571.1, on the reverse strand, counting down.
AACGGTGCAAACAATTTGGTAAATGGGGCTATGGTTGGGTCACAGCAGGTGAAATAAAAAATAGGGGTTTCTCTTTTAATAAGACATTTTCCCTCCAAATTCATTCATTTTCATGTGGAGCTGTGGTGAATGGAGAGAGGAGAGAAGGCCCTAAATCTTGCGACAATCGTAGTGGAAAAATCGACCGTTGGAATCGAGATCCGTTAGTTTCAGGTTAGAGGCCTAACCCTACTCTTTCTTTTCAGTGGATTAAAAGTTCAGATTAGGTCCATAGGGCTCAAGAATAGCCCCTTACTCCTCCTCATGGCCGGGTCACACTTTTTGGGGGAAAAAGTGTGACCTGGGTAGTAGGTTTTGAGTAGAAAAGTGCGACCTGTCCCAGGTAATTTGGGCCGGAAAAGTGCGACCTTTCAGGGAGGGGTGTTTTTGTGTTGTTTTTTGGCTGAGCACTAGGATTTTTTGATGAGAAATAGTCTTTCCTATCTGTTTATTGACAAATATGATGTTTTTTTGTAGATATGGCATAATTACAGATTAACTGGAGAGAGAGAGACCTAGGTGCATTATGGTCGGAGATCTGGGAGGATCAGGGTGTCCGCAATGCTTTGGCTAGGTTTGGGGTTCTGAAGTTTGTGGAGAACCCTTTGAAGAGAGCTGGGGAGCCCTTATTGGCCCAGATTTTTAGCTATTGGGACCCGGACCATGAGGTCTTTATAGTGCAGGGGCACCAGATCGAGTAGATGGTCCAGGATATATATTTCCTGACTGCTCTCCCACCCCTTGGGATGGTAGGGAGTACTCAGCCAGTATTACTGCGTGGGCGGAATATCATAGAGTTTGTAGAGTTTCATTTCTAGCCAGGTATTCAAGTCAAGGGGACCCGGATACCCATCGGGGATTTGGAGAGGTTAGAGGCCCGTGCTGTCGTCGCAGCGGTTTTGCGGATCCTGGACAACCAGACACTCCATCACATCACGGGGGGGGAAAATGATGCTTGTGGAGAGTGTTTTGAGTGGGACCTACTATGGGTGGGCCTAGATGATGTTGTCGTCATTGAAATGACAGTTGTTGCTATGTAAGTGGCAAGTGAACCATGACTGTGCATATGGTACAGTTTTGTGCTCTTTCTTCTTTGAGAAGATCCCGACACTTCGACCTCTTATACAGCTCCCAGATGGGGGCCCGAGAGAGCCTAGGATGCGCCAGCAAGGGCGACTACTGTGCAGAGGAGGAGGTGGAGCAGTTGGACGGGTGTTCCGTCTTGATTTCTTTGTTCATTTGGATCAGATGTCACTGTATATAGATGACTATCCCTATAGTGGGATGAGTTATTGTGGGGACCCGGATCTGCCACTGCCACCCAATCGTATATGGGGACTCGATGGTAAGTGACAAATTGCTAATATTTTATGTGCATATAAAGTTTTTGGAATATTAATGTGGTACTGATTCTTTTACTTTTGGTATGCAAATACAGCACCGGTAAAACTGTCGGGGTACATGGGATGACCTGCGGTATCAGGGGCCGCAGGATCTAGTGGAGTAAGGGCATAACACAATGAGGATGATACAACCCTTCTGGAGGATATTGGTCATAGATGTGAGAGGCTTCTGATCGGTGTTTCGGAATGCGGCTCGCAAGACTTATATGACCAGTACATAGAGCCATGTATTGGTTTATCCTCGGAATGGCGAGGGGTCATGCGGCGCATGGCGATGGCCAGACAGGGCATGCATGATCTAATATAAGCTGCGGGGGTAGAGAAATTGGCTCGGGATCCCCCAAATATTGATTAATGTGTAGGGGCAGGTGATGCCCCTAGTTTTGAGTTTTTGTAACATGCTATGGGCATGTCATATGTGTCAGAGTTAATGAACTCTAAAACATTTTATACGACACATACTATCGATATGCATCATTTTTATATTTTTATGTTATTTTCTTGTGTTAAATGTGTGTGTTAAATTCCAATCCAAAATATGGTTTGCAATGCTATCTACATAGTGCTTTTGTGCTCTAGGTACATGACTGAAAGTAATGATTTCAAATTCACGCATCAAAAGCATCACTCATAAATATCTTTTGAAAAGGATAGGATTATGCACACAATATAAACCATTCAATTGCATGACAAGAAGCAGGGAATCTACACAAACATGAAGGTGGAGGATGTGATGTGAAAGGGCATCAGCTAATAAACCTCGTACAGCATCATATTCAGCCTGATTATTGGTAGCAGTACTAATTCATACATCATTCGAAAGAACAACCACATGTAAAGGGGTAAAAATGGCCCAACATGTCGAGGCTAAATTCCAAGAGTGGCAACTTGCACCATCGGCAAAAATGATATAAGGTGTTGATGGGGGGTCCCTCTGAAAGGTGCCACAAGACAATAAATGTGAGGAGAAAGAACAATGCTGGCAACCTCAGCGCACAGTAGAAATCGAATGCTAATATCTTCAAATCTGCGATTATATGATCAAGACAAATGCTACAAAAATCTAGATCTATGCATTAGAAGACATTAAACAATATAAAAATAAGATTTAGTCCATAGATCCAATAGATAAAACAAGAATATATCCATTGAAATTTTTATTAATGGCACCTGGGAGGAAAACACAAGAGGTTGTTCCATCCTCTCCTCAATGGGATGGGTTCTTGTAAGTCCTCAGCACTTCAGATTTAGAATTCCTCTCTCTTGATGTTGTAGAAAACCCAGACAAAAATGGAAAAATATGGCTATGATGGTGGATCAATAGCTAGACCAAGAGTTGAGATCCAGAGTGATCTTTAGGCAGCAAAAGGTGACAAATGAATGGGAAAACCCTTCTATTTATAACAACATATTGAGTTAGTCTAGAGATTGGTGCATAGTTAAAATATTATTAACCAAATGTAGATCCAACTTTTATGGAATATTTTATTATATTTTTTGGAGGGAAAATGAATTTGACTTGAATCAAATCCCCTTATTTGTAAATAATAAATAAATAAATTATTTATTTATCATTTTAAGGATGTGATTACGTAATAATAAATAAATAAATGATTTATTTATCATTTTAAGGATATGGTTGAGTAATAATCAAGCAAATAATGATTTATTTAATTATTTAAGGGTGAATTAGTCATATTTAACAAAGAATATTATTTAAATAAGATTTAAACAATTATTCTTTAGAAAATAATCAGATAAATAATGATTTATCTAATTAATTTCCTTGTTTTGGGTTAAATATAACCAGAAATTTTAATTAAACTACTGTTTAACTAATTATTCCTTGAGGAAAATCAAACAAATGTATATTTATTTAATATTTCGTTATGGGGTTTCTTGTTTAGACCATATACAACTTAATAAAGGTGATTTACTAAGTTATTTTCATAGTGAAAGCAATTTTACTTGGAGTAGAATTGGTCTTACATGATGTACTTGGGTCCATCTAATGATAATAGGTTAGATGACCACAAAATGGTGTAACAGTTTCCATTCTTGAAACCGGTGCAAAAGTTTCTTCATAATCTCTTCTTTGTTGCTGCTTGTATCATTTGACAAAAAGTCTAGCCTTCTGCCTTTCAATCTTACCTTCAACATTGCTTTTGGTTTTATAAATCCATTTCACTCCAATCACTTCTTTACCTTTTGGGAGATCAACTAATTTCCATGTCTTGTTTTTCTCTATTGCATTAATTTCTTCATCCATAGCATCTATCCATTTCTTATCTTTTACTGCTTCTTCAAAATGAGTAGGATCATGTACATGACAATATAATGCAAATAAAGTGTTCATACCTTCTTCTTGCTCATAAATTTCATTTAGACTTCTGAATCTGGTTCCTCTTTCACTTGTTGAACTTGTGCTTGTAGAAGCACTCAAGTCTGCTCCTTGTGATGTGTTTGGAGAAGAAATGTCATCACTTCTCAAGGGTGTTCTCATTCCTGCTTGTGGTGTCCTTTGTTTTCATTGTGTTGGTGGAGGCGGTGCTGCTAATGCGGGATGACTTTCAACCATTTCTTCCTCATCTTCATCATGAGACAAACAACTTTTAACATTCACTGTTTTCTCTATTCTTCCATCCAAAGCTTCTTCTTCAATAAATTACACATCTCTGCTTATAACAAACTTTTTGGTGGATGGGTTATACAATTTGTATGCCTTTGATTCTTCATTGTATCCAATAAATATGCACTTCTCCCCCTTACTATCCAACTTCTTCCTTAGCTGATCCAGAATGTGTGCATAAGCCACACAACCAAAAACTCTCATGTGAGTGACATGCTGCTTTATGCCGCTCTACGCTTTCTCAGGAACTCTGTTCATTACACTTTTTGTTGGACATTTATTTAGTACATATGTTGTACAATGTACAGCTTCAGCGCAATATTCCTTTGGAAAATGTTTTTCCTTCAGCATACTTCTTACCATGTCCATGATGGTTCTATTTTTTGTTTCAGAAACTCCATTTTGCTGCGGTATATACCTTGCTGTAAATTGCTTGTGTATCCCATTTTCTCTACAAAAATGCAGAAATTATTTTGAGATATACTCTCCTCCTCTGTCCATTCGTAAGAATTTAATATTCTTCCCACTTTTATTCTCTACAAGAGCTTTAAAGTAGTAGAACTTCTCAAACACTTCACTCTTATATTTCAAGAAATAAACCCATGTTTTTCTTTTATATTTATCAATAAAAGTCGGCATATAGTGGTTGCCTGCTAATGATGGTGTTTTCATTGGTCCACACAAATCTGAATGAACTATTTCTAAGGGTGCCTTTGCCCTTATGCTCTTTCTTGGTGGAAAGCTTTCTCTGTGTTGTTTGCCCAAGATGCAGCCTTCACATAGATTGTCTGGTTTCTCAATCAATGGTATTCCCTTTACCATTCCTTTCCTATGCAACAAATTCAGACCTCCAAAGTTGAGATTTCCAAATCTCAAATTCCATAACCAGTTTTCATCTTTTGATTCTCTTTGGAATGTCTCTTGTGTCACTGCTGCAATGACATCTCCTTTCTTCAAATCTGCTCTCATTTTCAAAGGCAAAATTATGTTCCTTGTCATCTTCACTTGTGCAATGCATTGCTTGTTTGGTGGTTTCTCCATGATGGTACATACATCATCTTCAAAGAAAACATTGTAGCCTTTATGAATGAGATGTCCAATGCTCAAAAGGTTACACTTCATACCAGGCACATAATAAACATCCGATATGGTTTTTCTATCTCCTTTCTTTGTTAAAACACTTACTCTACATTTTCCCATGACAGAGACCTTACTATCTGTCCCCAATTTTACTAAAGACTTTACATTTTCATCAATCTTGGAAAACATAGAAATGTTTCCAATCATATGGTTGCTACATCCTGAATATAGAAACCATATATCTTCATTCTTTTCTTCAGCCATATTACATGCTAAAAACAGCTTCTATTGACTGATATTTTCTTTAGTAAAATTAGCATTGGGTCTATTACCCATGTCACTTTGTTTCTTCCTACATTCATTTGCATAATGGCCATACTTTTTACAGTAATGACATTGGACTTGGGATTTATCATACCTTTTTCCATGTGCTTTATTTTCTCCACCTTACTGGCTGCTCCCATGGCCTTGGTTTTGATTTTGATTGCTGCCCCTTCCACTTGTATTTGCAGGGTTGTTTCTTTCTCCTCTATTTTGGCTTCTGCCTCTTCCTTTTACTCTATAGTTTCCTCTGCCTTGACCTCTTCCTCTTCCAAAAAAAATTTGGGTCTTGAAGGCATGCTCCAAAGATGAGTTTTTTGTTCTTTCCAATATTTGTTCATGTGTCATCAATGATGCATGAAGCTCATCAACTGTAAACTTTGAGATATCCTTTGTCTCTTCAATGGTTGTGACTATCACATCAAACCTTGAGGGTAAGCTCCTCAACACTTTCTCCACTATTCTTCTCTCTTCTACTGTCTCTCCATGAGATCTCATTTGGGTAACCAAACCAATTAGTAGAGTAAAGAATGAGCCTATTGTATCAGACTCTTTCATGCAAATGACTTCAAAATCTCTTCTCATTAATTGAAGCTTTGATGTCTTTACCTTCTCCATTCCTTGGTAGGCTGTCTGGAGGGTATCCCATGCATCTTTGGACCTCTTTGCTACTAAAATCCTTACAAATACACTTTCATGCACTACTTGATAGAGATAGAATAGGACTTTTGAGTTCTTCTTCCTATTACTCTTCAACAAATCCTTCTCTGCCTGTGTTAACGCATTAAACGCTTATTCATCTGCTCGTTCTTCTAAACCATCTTCAACTAGCTCCCATAAATATTGAGAGGCAAACAAGACTCTCATTGTGATTGCCTAATTGTCATAGTTCTTCCCATTTAACTGTGGGAATTGAGTATTTCCTATACTCGTGCTTGTGATGTCACCTGCCATAGCTAGCTCATTGAACTATGCTTTTAAAAAAAACTTGACTATGTTTTTAAATGAACTATCTCTCTACTGAGAAATAAGCTCTATCTCTAAAACTCTTGAGACTTCTCTTCTATAACTCTCCCGAATGTAATCTTAATAAAAAACAATAAACTTTGTTTTTTATAAATACCTAACTTTGCTTTGGTGAACCTTCACTTTGCTGGAGAAACCTTCAACAAAACTCCTTCTTCCTTTAGCTTCTTTGTCAAACGCAAAGAGCCTGGACTAGCCCCGATACCATGTTGGAATTTCTGAACAAATCCTTAAGACACAGAGGAAATAAAATTCCTCAACTCAACACAGAGATTTAACTCAAACGGGTGTAGAAATAGATGCATAAAACAACAATTTCATTAAGCATAAAAGGCTGTTACAAAATGATAGATCTTCTTCTGAATCTTCAGTTCAGGATTACAAAAAAACTTCACTTCTTGATTGTTGCAAAAGCAGTGCTGTATATTCTTTGTCTTTGTCTTTTTATTATTTTCTGCCTTCGATCTTTCAAAATACAATACACAGTCCACACATTGCACACACGGCATATTACATTATATATATATATATATATATATATATATATATATATATATATATATATATATATATATTTCATATTTATAATATATATATATCAAAATATATATAACCTATGTTTAAAAGCTAAAACATAAAATTTATGTCGCGGCACTTTTAAAATAAACCAAGGTTTATAAACCAAAATGTACCGCGGTAAAAAAAACACACACACACACATATATATATATATATAAATTTATGCATTACATATTCCGTAGGGTCTAAATATTATGCAGGGGCCTATTTCTTTACCCCACGGAACTCATTTGATTGGCCTGGAGGAAGGTGACGTCACCTCCTCCTATGGCTCATCTTTCCTCTTCACTGCTCACAATAGATGTTTCCAAAATTTGAGTTGTTGGAGAGTTTACCTAGAGTTTTGGGCTCGAAACATATGATATGGCCCACTTCAAATGAAATAAAATCAAACGGCGGTAAGTCAAATTGGTTGGTGGAGTTTTATGGTGCATAGGATAGAGTTTTTAATTGTTAGATGGCGTGGTTATAAATTCCATGACTTCACACAGCAAAATAAGCCTACGGCCTTTAACCAAAAATTGGGTTTGCAGGAATTTAAAGATTGGGAATGAATTCACAGTGGAGCATAGTCAAAAAAAGTATTTTGTTGCTACTTTCATTCTCAATTTCACATCAAAATTAAATTCCTTCCCTTCCTCTGCTCTACGGCAGTTGAATTTAATATTTCAACAACACATTCGTGGAATCTACACTGTTTCATCTCTAATCAAAATTCAAAGTCAAAATGATGAACTAATTATTTGTTCTTATATGTTTGTTTTTCAGGGACACAACATGACCATTGTTGAGGCGAACGGGCACTATGTGGAACCAGTGGCATGTTGGAATTTATGAATAATTCTGAAACAACACTTCGATACCACTTGATGGAAATTTATGGTAATTTATTAACACACGGAGGAAGCAAAGTTCCTCAACTAAGCACAGCGATAATAATAATAAAAAATGTGGACAGAGAGATGTAGTAAAACTCTATTTCATTCAAACTCTAAACTATTACAATAATGAAACTTTCATCAGAACTACAGTTCTAGGTTACAATAAAAAATACTCCTCACTGTGTTTTTCATTTGCTTCCTTCACACAGTTTATTTTGCGGCAACACCCAGTTTCAGTTGCTGCTACACACACACCATTAGTTGCTTTTACAAACACATCGTTCCTTTGCAACATCACACATAGTTTGCTTTGCTGCTACAAGACACAATGCTTCAATATATCTCTGTTTATGCTCTCTCTGTCTTCACACACAGTCTCTACTTTGCATACATGCAATTTTTAAAAACATTCTAAAAAAAAACTACTGCCATCTATTACATATAATATAAAACTCTATGACCTAAAACTTTAAAATTCAAAATTCAAATTCTGTCTTATCGCACCTTTTTAATGCAGTTAGGTGAATGATGTTACAGTGGGAGGTAACATGGTGCAGACCACGATTTGATGAATCGAGAGATGGTTGCGGCCATGATGCTAATGCATGGATTTAAACCCAGAAATTTAATGTGCGGTTGAGTGTAAAAATAGATCAAGACTTTGCTACTCCCATCAAATCAAAAATTTGAAACTTGCTGTCCTGCTGCTCAGGTTTGCAGTTGGAATTAATTTCCAAAACTCCCCCTTAATTACAACTATTGTTATCTTGCATACCCAGACATCTTCTGAGATAATCAAAACTTTTGTGCTCTAATGGTTTTGTCAAAATATCAGCAAATTTCTCTTCTATTCTGTAATGATTTATAACAATTTCTCCATTGTTCACTAACTCTTTGATGTAGTGATACTTTGCATCAATGTGTTTCGTTCTCTTGTGAAACACTAAATTCTTGGATAAAGCTATATCTGAGCTATTATCACAATAAATTGTTGTGCCTTTTACCTGTTCATGACACAAACTTCTTAACGTTCTCCTCATCCATACTGCTTGACATGCTGCTGCTGTAGCTGCCACATACTCTGCCTCTACTGTTGATGAAGCCATATTTGGTTGTTCTTAGAAGCCCATGAAACGGCTCCTGATCCCATATCGAAAACATATCCAGAGGTTCCTTTCCTGTCATCTATACTTGCAACCCAATCACTGTCAGTATATCTAATTAATTCAAAATTTTCTGAAGTGGTGTATAAAATTCCATACCTCTTTGTTCCTTTCACATACCTAGGAATTATTTTTGCTTCTTACCAATGTGCCTCCTTTGGCCTTTCCATAAATCTGGAAATTAAACTCACAGCATGCATAATATCTAGCCTAGTTGCATTCAAATACATAAGGCTGCCAACTATGCTCTTATACAAACTTGGATCAAAATATTTGCTGCTGTCTTCTTTGCTCAATTTTAACACCATGATAGTTGGAGTTACAACTTCCTTGTTGTTCTACACATTGAATCTTTTCAACACTTCTTCAACATATTTTTCTTGGGAAATAAAAATCCCATTTTTATTTTGCTCTACTTCTATTTCAAGAAAATATCTCAAAAAACCCAAAATGAGTCATTTCAAATTCACTCTTCATGACTGCTTTAAAATCAGCAATGAGAGAAACTTCATTGCCAGTAAAGATTAAATCATCTATATATAAAACAACAATAAAAATCTTACCATCATTTTATTTTATGTAGAGTGTGGGTTCTCCATCACATTTCTCAATCCATTTTCTAGTAGATAGGTATCTATCCTACTGTACCATGCTCTTGGTGCTTGCTTCATCCCATAAAGAGCATTCTTCAACTTGCATACTTTGTGCTCTTGGCCTTCAATGTCATAGACTGGAGGTTTTTCAACATGTACCTCTTCTTTCAACACTCCATTCAGTAATGCTGATTTCACATCCATTTGGTAAACCTTCCATTTTTTTTGTGCTGCTATGGACAACATTGTTCTCATTGTTTCCATCCTTGCAACTGACGCAAAATTTTCTTCATAGTCTCTTCCTTGTTGATGCATGTAGCCTTTGACAACAAGCCTAGCCTTGTTCCTTTCAATCTTACCTTCAACATTGCTTTTGGTCTTATAAACCCATTTCATTCCAATAATGTCTTTGCCTTTTGGGAGATCAACTAATTCCCATGTCTTATTTTTCTTTATGGCATTTATTTCTTCATCCATAGCATCTATCCATTTCTTATCTTTTACTACTTCTTCAAAATGAATAGGATCCTCTACATGAAAATATAAAGAAAATAAAGAGTTCATACCAACATTCTCATTTACCTCTCCTTGTTCATAAATCTGACTCAGATTTCTGAATCTCGGTCTTCTTGGTGTACTTGGAGTTCCACTTGAACTCGAGGGAGTTTCAGTTCCCTGTGGTGTGCTTGAAGAAGCACTTCCTTGATTTCTCAAGGCTGTTCTATTTCCAGATTGTGGTGTGGTTTTTTGTGCTTATGGTGGTGGAGGAGGAGCCACCAAAGAGGGATTATTTGTTGTTGTTCCTTCCTCGTGTTCTTCATGAGTCACACATGTCTTCACATTCACTATTTTCTCCAAGCTTCGATCCCAAGCTTATTCTTCAATAAACTGCACATCTCTTCTTATTATTACTTTTTGGGTGGATAGATTATAGAGTTTGTATGTCTTAGACTCATCACTATATCCAACAAAGATACACTTCTCCCCCCGTGTTGTCAAGCTTCTTTCTCAATTGATTTGGGACATGTGCATAAGCCACACATCCAAAAAATTTCATGTGAGTGATAAACTGTTTTGTTCCACTCCATGCTTCTTCTGGAACTCTATTCATGACACCTTTGGTTGGGCATATATTCAAGATATATGCTGCACAATTGACAGCTTCAGACCAATACTCATTTGGAAACTTTTTTTCCTTCAACGTACTTCTAACCATGTCCATGATGGTCCTATTCTTCCTTTCTGCAACACTGTTTTGCTGTGGTTTGTACCTTGTGGTAAACTACTTATGTATGCCATTATCCCTACAGAAATGTAGGAACTCTTTGGATATGTATTCTCCACCTCTCTCAGTTCTTATCACTTTGATGTAGTTCCCGCTATGCTTCTCAACAAGAGCTTTGAAGTGGCAGAACTGTTCAAACAATTCACTCTTCTGTTTCAAGAAATACACCCATGTCTTTCTGGTGTAATCATCTATGAATGTCAAAATATATTGGCTGCCAGCTAAAGATGGTGTTTGCATTGGTCCACACAAATCTGAGTGGACAATATCTAAGGGTATATTTCCCCTTATACTCTTCCTTGCTATAAATATTTCTCTGTGTTGTTTTCCCAAGATGCAACCTTCACATAGGCTGTCTAGTTTCTCAATCAGTTGTAATCCTTTTACCATTCCTTTTTTGTGCAATAAGTTCAGGCCTCCGAAATTGAGATGTCCAAATCTCAGGTGCCATTACCAGTTTTCATCTTTCAATTCCTCTTGAAATACCTCTTGTGTTACAGCTGCTACATTTCTTCTTTCCTTCAAGTCTATTTTGAGCTTGAGAGGAAACATCCTATTACTTGTCATCTGCACCTTTGCAATGAATTTCTTGCTTGGAGGTATGTCTGTGATTGTACACACATCATCTTTAAAGAATGCATTGTAGCCCTTGTTTATGAGTTGTCCAATGCTCAAAAGATTACATTTCAAGCCAGGTACATAATATACATCTGGCACAAACTTTTGTTCTCCTTTCCTAACATTTCAAGCCAGGTACATAATATACATCTGGCACAAACTTTTGTTTTCCTTTTCTTGTCAGGATACTTACTCTTCCTTTTCCCATGACAGAGACCTTACTGTCAGTCCCTGTTGTTACTTCAAATTTAACATTTTCATCTAGATTGGCAAACATTGCTATGTTTCTAGTCATGTGGTTACTACAACCTGAGTCTAAGAACCATACATCATATTGTTTATCTTGTGCTACATTGTATGTTAACAACACATTCTTCTGGTTCTTTTCTTCTTTTGTAAAATTAGCATTCCACCTATTATTATTGTTATTTTTCTTCTTCCTACATTCATTGGCATAGTGCCCATATTTCTTGCAATAATGACATTAGACTTGGGGTTTATCATACTTTTGTCCATGTACTTGATTTTGGCTTGAGCCTTCATTCTGGTTTTGATTGTTGCCCCTTCCACTCATGCTTGCATGGCTGTTTCTTCCTCCTTGGTTCTGGCTTCTTCCTCTACCTTTTCCTCTGTAGTTTCCTCTTCCTTGACCTCTTCCTCTTCCAAAGGACATTTGAGTCTTGAAGGCATGCTCCAAAGAAGATTTTGTTGTTCTACTCAATCTTTGTTCATGTGTCATTAATGATGCATAAAGCTCGTCAACAGTAAAATTTTAGAGATCCTTTGTCTCTTCAATGGTTGTGACTATCACATCAAACCTTGAGGGTAAGCTCCTCAATAATTTCTCCACTATTCTTATTTATTCTACTATCTCTCCATGAGATCTCATTTGGGTAACCAACCCAATCAGGGTGAAAATGCGAAGATGGGTAACACTTTTGTGACAATTCGGGGCAGAAATTTTTTTCCTCCATAGTTCAGCCGAACAATTCAGGAGTTCAGCCGAACTATTGAATTTAGTTCGGCCGAACTTTGTTTTTCGTTTACATTGACGGCGTACTGACGGCAATGGTGAAAATATTTTTCACCTAAGTTTGGAAAACCGGAAAACAAAGTTCGGCCGAACTAGAAGTTTGACTAAAGTTTTAGTTTGGTCGAACTATTATTTTACAAATATATCACCCGCAACCTTTTCAGAGTTTTTTTTCACATTTATCACATGCTCGTTTCTGTCTAGCATTCTCGTGCGCGCTCGTTTCTGTCCAACATTCTCGCGTGCTCACTTTTTTCCAGCATTTGCGCATGCTCACTTATGTCTAGCATTCTCGCATGCATTAAGCTCAAGGAGGTAAGATACCAAATTTTAAATTTCTGTAATTTTCTTTGTTGTTGTTGTTGTTTTTAATTTGGTTTTAATTTCTGTTGATTTTTTAATTTGGTTTTAATTTCTTATGTTTTTTTAATTTCTCTTGATTTTTTTGTTGCAGAGGTCTTCCACGATGTCCTCAGCTTCCTCTGCTTCGACTTCAGTGTCCTCTGCAGTGAATTCAGCATCTTCATCGTCTTCAACTTCTTCACCATCCAGGTATGTTTAACATTGTCACTATTTTTCAGTAGGGAATTTATGAATGAGAGAGGCTCTTGCTCTGCTTTTTTTGGCCCTGTCTCTATTAATTAGATATGAAAAATTATAATACTAATGTGTATATTTGAGAATATTTTGGAACATGTTTATATAAATTATATATACATATGTACTTTTTTTGGTTGTCTCTGCTTTTTTTGGTTGTCTCTGCTATTCTTCGCTCTGTCTCTGCTATTTTTTGGCTCTGTCTACTTTTTTTTGGCTATGTCTCTATTAATTAGACTTGAAATTTTATAATACTACTGTGTAAATTTGAGAATATTTTGGAACATGTTTATATAAATTATATGTACATATGTAATTTTTTTTGGCTCTGTTTCTACTTTTTTTGGCTCTGTCTTTGCTTTTTTTGGCTTTGTCTCTATTAATTAGATATGAAAATTTATAATATCATTGTGTACATTTGAGAATATTTTGGAACATGTTTATATAAATTATATATACATCTATACTTTTTTTGGCTCTGTCTCTATTAATTAGATATGAAAATTTATAATACTATTATGTACATTTGGGAATATTTTGGAACATGTTTATATAAATTATATATACATATGTGCTTTTTTTGACGCTGTCTCTGCTTTTTTTGGCGTTGTCCCTACTTTTTTTAGCTCTGTCTCTATTGATTAGATATGAAAATTTATAATACTACTGTGTACATTTGAGAATATTTTGGAACATGTTTATATAAAATATATATACATATGTACTTTATAAATATTTTGGAACATGTTTGTTATGTGAGGAAGTGGTACTTTATGATGATATGTTTAGTGATTGAAGGAAGTAGAATATTTTATTTTTGAAATTATTATTACACTTGTATTGAAACACTTAATAGATATGTAGGTTCACTGAAATTTACCTTAATATCTTGTAGAGCCCATTTCATCCAAAACACTGAAAAAGAAGTAACTACTATGTATTCCACTTCTACTCTAGATAGAGAAAGTAATCACTCTTTCTTGCTTAACCATTAAACCAAAGACTCTTCCTAAGTAGAATTATACATTTTCCACTTGTACTTTTCATGTCATCCACACAAGCCTCTAGTTGAATCTCTGTATGTTTTCAATGTAAATTTCTCACCTTTTGGGTACTCGAGTCCATTGTTTGTAGTCTCTTTCAAGTATCTTAATATATTTTTATTGGTAATAGATGACTTTCTCACCTTTTGGGTACTATAGTCCATTTTTTGTAGTCTCTTTCAAGTATCTTCATATCTGTTTGTTGGTGTTTGTTGGTAATAGATGACTCTATTTAGTTGTTGATTGAAATATTCCAACTAATATAAATTCCAAAATTATATCTAGTATTTAAACCTTGTTATGTATATCAAGCTTCCTATCATATAGATGTAAAGGTTATGATCAACAGATCACCTCATTCATCATCCATCATCTGCACCTAACTTGCATCCAATTGATATGGAGATTCACTTAGGTCATTCATCATCAATCATCTGCACATAACTTGAATTCCAAAATTATATCTAGTCTAAACCTTGTTATGTATATCAAGATTCCTATCATATAGATGTAAAGGTTATGATCAAAATCACCTCATTCATCATCCATTATCTGCACATAACTTGCATCCAATTGATATGGAGATTCACTTAGGTCATCCATCATCCATCATCTGCACAAAAATTGAATTCCAAAATTATATCTAGTCTAAACCTTGTTATGTATATCAAGCTTCCTATCATATAGATGTAAAGGTTATGATCTCACCTCATTCATCATCCATCATCTTCACATAACTTGCATCCAATTGATATGGAGATTCACTTAGGTCATTCATGATCCATCATTTGCACATAACTTGCATGTTATGTGCATCCAATTGATATTCAACATGTATATAGTATTAAGAAGCAAAAATTAATTTCATACAAAACATAGGTTTTAACAAATTATATAGTTTTTCAGTTTCATATCCATGGTCTCAAACATTGAGAGAGAAAAAACCTTTTATATTCAACATGTAAAACACAAATTAGCCATAAAAGTTTCCCATTGAAACCAAAAGTGATTTGATGCAAAACATAGGTTTTAACCTAATCTAGTAAATACCCCTACATTCAATTTCTAGAATAGATCTAATTAGAATTTTTTCATTTTCATATCCATGGTAGTTCTATAGGCAGAGTCTACAAAGGGCCAGGTAGCCTTTGGATATCATCTTTTATGAAAGGTGACATATCTAGTAAATGAACCTACAATCAATATTTGGAATAGATCTAAATGCCCCTACAGTAAATGCCCCTACAGTCACATGTATCTAGTATTTAGAAACAAAAATTAATTTGATACAAAACATAGGTTTTAACCAAGTATATAGTTTTTCATTTTCATATCCATGGTCTCAAACAATGAGAGAGAAAAAACCTTTTATATTCAATGTATGTACAACAAAAATTAGCCATATCTCTAGAATAGATCCAAATAGATTTTTTTCATTTTCATATCCATGGTCTCAAACAATGAGAGAGAAAAAAACCTTTTATATTCAAGATGTAAAATACAAATTAACCATAAAAATTTCTCATTGAAACCATAAGTGATTTGATACAAAACATAGGTTTTAACCTAAGAGTAAATGCCCCTACATATATAAGTTTTTCATTTTCATATCCATGGTCTCAAACAATGAGAGAAAAAACATTTTATATTCAATATATGTAAAACACAAATTAGCCATATCTCTGGAATAAATCTAAATAGAAGTTTTTCATTTTCATATCAATGGTCTCAAACAATGAGAGAGAAAAAAACCTTTTATATTCAACATGTAAAACACAGATTAGCCATAAAAGTTTCCCATTGAAACCATAAGTGATTTGATACAAAACATAGATTTAAATAACCTAAGAGTAAATGCTCCTAAAATTCAATCAATCTCTTGAATAGTTTTAAATAGAATTTTTTCATTTTCATATCCATGGAGTCAAACAATGAGAGAAAAAACCTTTTATATTCAATGTAGATTGTTAGGGTCCCGTGATTTGGCCGATTGGTGAGCCAAATGACGATGTAACATCAAACCAAGCTTTGGAGCCCAAGGACCTAGCCTTCCTGGACTCAGAGAGGGCTCTCTCTATATGTGTAAGGGATATCTGTGTGTTTGCTTATTATGTTCTGATTTTAGGCTAGTTATGAAGTGAGGTTTTTGGTTTTTTGGTATTTTAAGTAGTGAGGAATGAAACTGATCAAAGATATAAAACAGGTAACAAGATTTTAGATTAACTGGGCTATGGGGTCAAAGGTCAAAAAAGCTATCAGATGATGATACAAGGTTGCTGTAGGGCCAATTTGATTCAAGGTAGAAAAGATCTTTAGGCGACATGGAACAGAATGGACATCAAGTTTGTGAACAACAAAGAGTTTCAAGCATAACTAGTTAAATAGACAACATAAACATGGTAGGGCAAACCATTAATCATGCAAAATGTAACTATAAGCTAATCAATATTTAGAAACAAACATTCAAGCCATGCATAGAGGAGTATAACTCTCTAACTTCGGGAAATGGCTGTCAGACTTTGGGGAAAACACATAAGACAAACTAAAAACTCAGAATACTATGCCGGAACGCCTAAACACAGTCTTTAAGTTATTGGGCACTTTGAAAAACAAGCTTTCATAGTTTTAGACAAGGGGCTAGATCGAAACTAGGCCTCCTTGGTTCAACAAGATGATAATCTAATTAATCAAAGAGAAATTTCATGGATGGAGCTATGGCTGGCCATTGGTAAGTAGGGCATACCGTAAGTCATATTTAGCTAGCATAAAACCATTAATGAAATAAGCAACAATATCCTCAAGTTACTAAAGAGCAGTTAAGAATTCTTTAGCATGACTAAGGAGGAAGAAAACATGAAAGCTATGAAGAAATAGGAAACTTGAGGTGTCTCCAAGGGCAGGTCTCAAATTTGTTCTCTACTGATCTATAGCAAGCAAGAAACATGTATTCATGAATGAAAACTAGAATACAATAACATAGAAAGAGACACTATACCATTCTACCAAGTCATGGAATCCATAGATTCACATTCAGGGTAGGGATTGAGCGCGCGGGCCTCTGAAGAGTGACGCCAGGATTGAAACCCTGCAGAACCCTGTGCCTGGCTCGGCAAGCTAGCCTGCAACACCAACCATTACCAGACTGCTCTGCAACGGTACGCTACCCTGATTCGCTCCATGCACAACTCCGGGGGGGGTTCGACCCCCCCTTCTTTTACGCCTTTCATTTTTGGCAGCATCCCCATGGAAACCTCCAACCTCCCTACCAGCTCCAGATCTGAGGTAATCAGCCACGAATCAGAGCCAAAAGGAACTGCGTCAGCGGGGCACATTCCCAATCGACACAGCGAGCAAAAATCGTCCCCATGCAAGCCCATCTCGAAGGAAATACCAAGACTAATCATTGAAGATCCATGGATTGATGAATATAGAGATCACATGAGAAAACACGCCCTGATCTGCAGATTCATGGGGGTCTGACTGAATGAAAAGGCTCTATGCTGGTGGATAAACCAGAAATGGAGACCCAAAGGGGATTTCGAGCTTCAGCTGGGATCAAGGAGGTTTTTCACCGTCATCTTCGCCCACAGGGATGACCGAGATCGTATCTTCGACGGAGGACCATATTTCTACAACTCTTCCGGACTATACATCACGTGCTGGAGGCCAAACTTCGCTCCAGAACAGGAGGACTTCAAAAAAGTTCCAGTATGGATTCGCCTTCACTCTCTGCCTGTGGATTACTGTAACAAGCGAATCTTGGAGGCCATAGGAAACTAGCTGGGAGTCTTCATCAAAGCCTCAGATCTAACATCACAAGGTAAGTACACTGCTTATGCTAGAATCTGTGTTTACATGGACATTTCAGGACCCCTCCTAGGCCATATGGAGTTGATCCACAGAGGAGTGCACTGGAAGCAAACCATTGACTATGAAAATATCCCATTCAGATGCCGAACCTGCCGACAGCATGGACATCTCAGCCACAGATGCCCAGTTAATCAACCACAGCCCAAAGCACAACAGGAACAAGTGGATACACCAGCACCTGGCTTCACCCCCGCTTCAAGAAGGAATAAAGGGAAGAGAAGCAAAAAGGCTCCAAAACAACCCACCAACACTGCCCCCACTAATAAGACCTCCACCCAGCAAAATAGCTTTGAAATTATGGGCAATCTTGACTCATCAGAGCACCCATCAGCTCCTCAGGCCCCCATACATCATGATCTACCAGATACAAGCCAACCCACACCTACCACCAAAGCTCCAAGCTCAACCTCTGACCCAACCCATGCCCATGCACCGCAACACCAACATGACTCCTCTTCCCTCCAGAATATCACCAACCAAACCTCAACGCAATCCCAGCAGTGCATAGAAATGCATTTAGATCAGCCCTCAACAACCCCCTCAAACAATCCTCTAGAGGAGATCATTGGTGATCTAGATCTTCAAAAGGTAAACGAGCAATGGTCCAAATTAGGAGTCGATGCCATTCCTCAAGACCATTTGGAGAAGATAGAAATGGCCTACTTGCAGCTGGAATACCTCAACCAGAATGCAGCCAGAAGGCAATGGGGAAATAGCAGCCAAACAGGTATACAAGCCAACATGGATCTGGATCAATACAAACCACAGGGACCAGGCAGGAAAAGAGGGCGCAAATCCACAAAACAGCAGATACAAGAGCTGGACAGACGCCTAATCAATGAGGGTAAAATCAGGGCACTGGTCCTTTCTGCTCCAACGACTGCTCAATGAAAATCACAACCTGGAACATCAGGGGGCTCAACAGCACCTCCAAAACAAGGATCTTGAAAAACCGCCTATTCTCCCAGCACCCAGACATTGTCCTACTGCAAGAATCCAAATGCTCTTCCAAGAGCATGGAAACTCTCAAAAAACTTGATTCCAACATTCATCAATGCATCAGCATAGATGCAATCGGGCAAGCAGGAGGGTTGATCACATTCTGGAACAAGAGAAAATTCATAGTACAAAATGCTCTGTCCACCAAGCACTCTCTGTCGGTGATTTTCAACATTCCAGACACAGGGAAATCGATCTGCGTTACTAATGTATATGGACCCCAAAGACTTCAGGAAAAGCTGGAGATGCTGCTAGACCTGGATGAAGTCAGACAACACCATGGGGCAGATCACTGGATTTTAGGAGGAGACTATAATATGATTACCAATCTAGTAGAGAAAAAGGGAGGCCTACGAAGACTGGATAAGGACTTGGAAGCATTCAACACTTTTATTGCTGCTTCCAAACTCATTGACATCCCCACCATTAACGGTCTACATACCTGGAACAACAAGCAAGGAGGAAACCGGAAGATAGCTTCAAGGCTTGACAGATTCCTCATGTCGGAATCCATTCTGTTGCAAAATATAGACATGGAGGCCAACATTCTGCCCATAGGAGGATCAGATCATTGGCCGGTGTAGATCCACTTCACCAATTTGGATAAACCCCAAAACAGACCTTTTAGATTTGAGGCCTTCTGGACAGAGCACCCATCATTCATGCAGAATATTCAAAACTGGTGGACCCAAACCACCATAAGGAGCGACAACATCATGTACATAATCTAGCAGAAGCTCAAAATTATAAAGATCAACCTCAAACAATGGAACAAAGATACCTTCGGCAACATATTTCAAGCCAAAAGAGAACTTGAGGTAAAAATGGCGAATCTCCAGCAAACTCTGATCACAGAAGGACCCAATGAAGAGCGGAACACTCAAGAATCAATTCTACAAAGGCAATGGGAAGAAATAATAAAGCAGGAAGAGCTACTGTGGAGACAGAAATCGAGAGTGCAATGGTTAAAACAGGGTGAGCGCAACACCAACTTCTTTCACAAGTCCACCATCCAGAATAGAGCTTTTAATCGCATCCTATCTCTCAAGACTGCAGATGGCGATGAAGTCTTCTCACAGGATCACATCGGATCTGAGCTCAACTCCTATTTCACCTCTCTTCTCAGTGAACCTCTTCAAGATCGATCACAGGCCATAAAGGAAATTTTGGGAGCCATACCCAGCTTAGTTACAGAGGATCAAAACGCCCTGCTTCTAAGAGAGTTTACTGAGTAGGAGATTGAAGAAACCGTCTTCTCCATGGCCACGAACAAGGCCCCCGGACCTGACGGATTCACCATTGAATTCTTCAAGGCGTGCTGGCCCATTATTAAAGCTGACCTTCTTATTCTTGTAAGAAACTTTCACAGAACTAGGAAAGTCCTGCCTGCCATCAATGCCACTTTCCTTACCTTAATTCCCAAATCGAACCAGGCTGACTCCCCTGAAAAGTTCCGCCCCATAGCCCTTTGCAATGTCCCTTATAAAATCCTTTCCAAATTGATGGCAGACAGACTTAAATCCGTCCTCCCCTCAATCATTTCTCAAGAGCAAACTGGCTACGTCGAAGGAAGGCAGATCATTGACAGCATAATCCTCACCCAGGAAGTATTGCACTCTTTCAAAACGAACAAATCTCCAGGTATGTTAATCCAACTTGATCTGTCCAAGGCCTTTGATAGAATCAGCTGGCAATACATGAAAGCAATCCTCCAAGCTTTTGGTTTCAGTCAGCTATGGACAAACTGGATAATGGAACTGGTTTCAGGTGCCTTCTTCTCTATCCTACTAAATGGAGGACCCCTACAACCCTTCAGTCCATCCAGAGGTATAAGACAAGGGGACCCCCTGTCCCCTTTTCTCTTCATCATAATGGCAGAAGGGCTAGGAAGATCCTTAACCAAGGCAAAGCAGCAGAACCAACTCAAAGGCATCAAACCGGTACACCAAGGACCCACTATAACGCATCATCAATTCGTTGACGATACCATGCTCATGGGCACCCCCACAGTACAGGAAGCTCGAACCATCAGCAAGGTGTTAAAAACCTTCTCGAAAGCCTCAGGTATGGATATCAATCTAACCAAATCCAAGCTTTTTATCTTCAACACATCCACTCCAGTGCAGAGAAATCTCAGCAGAATTCTGAATATTCAAAAGAACTCCCTTCCAACCAAATACCTTGGTATTCTGCTTTCAGAGCATGCCTTTAGATCGAGCAACTGGGAAGCCCTTCTCAACAAAATGAGAGCCAGGCTAAGCAGTTGGACCCACCGAGCACTAAACATGGCCAACAGACTGATATTGATAAAGTCCATCCTTCAAACTATGCCAGCCTACATGTTCTCAGCACTTGCAGCCCCTAAGGTGGCTTACAATACCATCCGAAACATTCAGCGCGCCTTTCTCTGGAATGGACCCTCTAAGAAATCCAAATGGGCCCTCCTCAAATGGATAGACATCTGCAAACCAAAGATGGAGGGAGGTTTGGGCCTCCGAGACCCTGAGATATTAAGCAAGGCCGTAGTAGCAAAAATCTGGTGGAGATGGGTTGAAAATCCTGACTCCCTCTGGGGCGCCCTGTGGAAAGCGATGTATACAACCCAAATCAGGGATAAAGACCTCATCCGGCTTACAGGCAACACTCAAGGTTCCCCAATCTGGAACAAAGCCTAGGAAAATAGACATATTGTTCAGCAGCATAGCTTCTGGGAAGTACACCAAGGCAACACAGCCCTATTCTGGGAAGATGCCTGGCAGCAGCTTCCAATCTTGGAACACCCAGACTGGCATACTCTTAAAAGAGCCATGCAGGAGGAAGGCAAGATCATGATAGCATATTACTGGCAACCGACAAACGAAGCAACCATATGGCAGAACTGGATCTCCAGAGAACAATGGCATACCCCAGCAGGCCCAGGGAATGTAAACCTTTTTCTACAAGACTTGGACAAAAGGAAAATCCTCAGATCCAACAAAGAGGACATCCTGCGATGGGGAAGTAACCCCAAAGGCACGTTCAACCTCAAAGAAGCTTATAAGCTCTTGGCAGCCCCCCCGGATCAGCAATCAAACCACAAATGGCAAACCCTGTGGAGCAGAGGAACTTGGCCAAAAATCACACTCTTATCTTGGCTAGTACTGCATAATAGGGCTCTCACATGGGAAAACCTTCAGAAAGGAGGTTTTGTAGGCCCTTCTCGATGTATGCTCTACGAGAATGGGTCGGAAACGTTCAATCACCTGCTCAATACCTGCCCCACGGCTTGCTCCCTGTGGGATGACATGGCCATGGTCTTCAGACAATCAGATAGAGACAGAAACTCCATACAAACTTCACTAAGCCAGTGGAGATCTTCCATCTCCTCCAACCCCCTGGTCAACAGTGCATGGAATCTAGTTCCGGGCGCTTTAGTTTGGATCCTATGGAAAGAGCGAAACGCAAGAATCTTCAAAAACATAGCCACATGAGTTCACATGCTGATAAGGAAGGTTCGATTGCTCATCACAGAAACAGTCAACGCCAAAGGCATACAGAAGATAGAGGGCAATGCATCTCCAAACGAGGCAAGAATAATACAGATCCTGCATCTTCAAACAAGGACCAACTCTGCTGGTAAGAACCAGACCTTCAACAGGAATGACACAGGACAAATGGACTCTGCCCCCCTCCAACACATTCAAACTCAACTTCGACGGGGCTTCAATACAAAACCCGGGCATGGCAGGCTATGGGGGAGTAGTTCGGGATCACATAGGAGCAATTCACCTCATCTATCACGGAAATCTCGGAGTGAACACCAACAACGCTGCAGAACTCATCGCTCTCCTCCAAGGCCTCACTCTGGCTGGTAGATACAAGCTCCTACCTCTGATAGTGGAGGGTGATTCAAAGATAATAATAAGACTGATCCGGAAACTCCAGATGGGCGCACAGGTGCACAAAGTAACCCCAAGCTGGAGGCTGTCAGCAATTCTAAAAGATCTCCAAAGCCAACTCTGCAACATGAAAGGGATCACCTTCCAAGCCGTTCGAAGGAAAGCGAACAAACTAGCTAATGCATTGGCAAATGAAGGGATTGACTCCAATATGGAAGAGTACCACAGCCTCTGGCAGGATCAGGAGGTGGGAGAACTCAAAGCCAAATGCCACGATATCCAACAAGCGGATCTGCAAGCACAAGCTTAGGCCACAAGGGGTCCTTGTTCCAGGAAACCATGGCAAACTCAATCAATGCCCGGCCGATTATGAGCAAGTCACACCCAAGAGAGACCACAGCCCATAGGATCGGGCAAAACCACGCAGCATCCCGTCACACTGGTCTCTGAAACAAAAATCCGCAGTGAAGAATGCTCGATTACCACCTTCAGACAGCGCAGCTCTGTGCTAAACAGACTTTCTGGGCGCGCCAGAGTGTTTTGAGCTACACGCACAGTTATACTGGCCAAGCGACCTTAATCTTCAGCGAATATGTCCATGGGAAGCAATATCTCCGGGAGGTCACATTGACTCCCAGGCACCTATGTAATTTTATACATCAAAACTAATACAATCTGCTGAACTTTACAAAAAAAAAAAGTCATGGAATCCATCAACAATCCTTCTTCATTCATCCAAGAAACATCCAAGAGTCAATCCAAAGCATAACACAAATATTTCCTTCAAAGCTCATATGACCAATATATTGCTTCTTCTCTCAAGTTCAGCCTTGTTTACAATGAGAGCTTGTGGAATAAATAGGCTCAAGTGAGGAAAACCTCATGGTTCAACTTGCATCCTCATTGGCCTAATCAAAATATCTAAACTTGTCCTTGAGGCTTTGCAAAGCCCAAGGCACAAAATATCCCATAAAATATCTAAGAAAATGCGAAAAATGGGAATTATATTGACTTTTCATCATTTTTCATGTGCAAAAATAGCTAAACACACATTTGGAAAAAGCAGATTTTAGAGGTTCAAAAATTACAAAAATACTTCAAATTTTCATCAACAAAAGGTCCCCTGACTTGCCGGAAACATTTGGCAGCCTTCCTGGTGTCGAAACAAGGCTCATGATAGCTCGTTGGAAATCTCTGAGTGTCTAATTTTTAGCGCAACTAAAATTTCTTCAATCCGATGCCCAAAAGTCCTCCAAATCTGCACCTATGTGTAAAAAGCCAGAAAATTACAGTCTACTAATAGACCGGGCAGAGTGTGCAAAATGTGAGCCTTTTTCGTTGTTTTGAGGGGGAAAATGATCTCCAAATGCTCTGAAAATCGCTGAGGACATGCTCATGAAATTATGGCATCCGATGATACCATTCTCCTCCTTTGATGAATCCTGAAAATGAAATGGAAAATTTATGTGTTTGATCAAAAACTCAAAAAT
The DNA here is from genome assembly GCA_034641835.2 of Pinus albicaulis. Classification (NCBI taxonomy): domain Eukaryota; kingdom Viridiplantae; phylum Streptophyta; class Pinopsida; order Pinales; family Pinaceae; genus Pinus; species Pinus albicaulis. The sequence goes on along the minus strand of CM076571.1, from coordinate 152,616,256 downwards.
GCCAAATAACCAAAAGTTGTCAAAATGGGCCCAAAATTGGTGTGCATGACCCTCAAGGGTCCTTAGCAACATGTTCTGAAGCTGAAGCCAAAATGTTGAGTGCTGATGTGCCTTTCTTCTCTTTCCGTGCCAGGCGCTTCCCAGGGTCCTTGGCAACATGCTCTGAAGCTGAAGCCAAAATTGATGTGCCTTTCTTCTCTTTCCGTGCCGGGCGCTTCCCCTTTACTTCCTTTAGTTTCTCTTGGGTGGCCTTTAACTTGCGCCGGGAAAACTGATTCAACTTTTGATAGTGTTGTGTCATCTTCCTTTGCAGCTCCAGGTCTCTGTTTGCCTTTTCAAGCTTCATCTCCAAGTTTTATTGGCTCTTTCTAGCCATGCCTCCTTATTCCCTTCAATTTCTTGCTCAAGTAGTGCAGTGAGGGGAGTGGATTGAAGATGGGCTTGTTCTTCTTCCTTTTGCTTTTCCAGGGCTCTTTTAAGCCCTATGGTTCTAGGCCTCTTCCGCCTAGGTTGGTCTTATTCTTTACCCTCATCAAAATCACCAAGAGCTCCTCTATTTTTGCTTGTGCCTTGGCAGCCTCATTCTTGTATTTAATTGCCCGTGCTTCATGAACTGCCATGTGAACACTCATCTGTCTATTTTGGATCACTAAGAAATGATTGAAGTTCTTTGCCCGATGAAGGTCATTCTCTAATGCTTCAATTTGGCCCTCTCGATGGATTAGAAGGTTTTCAAGAATGCGGGCTTCATTATCGCTGTCATCACTTTGGATTAGGATGATAGCCAATGCACCTCCATGTTCTTGACTTTCTCCAATCTTGCCTTTCCCTTTGCCCTTGAAGGCTAATCTTGCACTCTTCCTTCTTGGCATGCTAGTGAGAGGTTTCTTGGGCGATTTTCTTTTGCTCCAGATAGCTCTTGTTACTTTTGGAGTAACCACCTTGAGCATTTGCTTCTTTGCTGTCCTGGGCTTAATCTTCTTGGAAGAGGAAGGCATGATGGCCTTGCCCTTGTCACTTTGTTTGTCACCTTCCGGAAAAAGCCCTTCCTCTTGAAACTTCTGTGCAACTTGAGGAGGCTGTAATGTGTCATGAGATGACTGTTGCTGCTCACCTTCTTCATGCTATTCAAACTACTGCCCCTGTTCACCAACATCAAGCTGCTGTTCTACTTCAATCCCTTGTTCAATTTTTCGTTCAACCTGCTGCCCCTGTTCACCAACATCAAGCTGCTGGTGTGTTTCAACTTCATGCTCACTTTGTTGCTCAAGATGCTGCCCCTGACCATCAAAATCATGCTGTTGTCCTTCATCAGTTTCTTCATGTTTTTCCTCTTCTTTTTCTACCTTTTCATGTCCTTCTTCTTCATGCTTTCCTAACTGTTCTGTGGTAATCTTGAGCCTTCTAGGAGTAGGCCTGCTGGACAAAGGTACAGGGCGATGAATAGGCTGGGTGGGAGATATATGGACTGGAGGAACAGTGGAGAAATCCGGGTGACTGATAAAAACATCCCAAGAAACCCCTTTCTTCTCCAACTGATGAAGAATGATGATTTTGATCAGAGAATGATGGAAAAGGGAAGCTATTTGTAGAGATGGGGTCTTCTTCTGGACTAAGGATGCCATTTTCTCGATGCTCTTGCACAAAAAGTAAGGGAGATTGAGTTGCCTAGTTCTAGTGAAATGCATCAATAGTCGGACATGATAGGCATAAACTCGAGTAAATCTCCCTTCACAAGTAAAATACTTCATTATGACTTTCATTAGAGGAGCATAGCTGGCGAGAAGATAAGAGAAAGGAAAAATAGCAGTACATGTATCTCTGTGCTCGGGCTTGATGAAAGGCTTATAGTCATCCAAGTCTAGATGGGCCTGTTTGAACCATTTCTCGCCATGATATGGGATTTTGGTGGCTTCAGATACTGACCTTGGGGAAAACTTGAAATCAAGGTCTGCTACCTGGAAATGTTTGCTTTGGAACCTCAGGGCACATAGGTGTGTCAAGGGCGAGAAACTTTTGACCTCCTGTACTTTCTGGCAGAAATCTAAACAACCTACCTCATGAAAATTGAAAAGGATGGATGGATGTGCATTGACCTCCTCTGTAGAGATTGGGTCATATCTCTTATGTAAACCACTTCTGTTGTCTTGCCTAGGCGGCATTTTGGGCTAAATAAGCTCTTGAAGCACCAAACAGTCTTACTACCTTTAAACTACCTCCTTTAAGCTAAACTCTGTCAATTCACTATTTTGATAGAGAAACAAGGTCTTTGAATGATTTCAAAATGTTCCCTCACAATAAAACCCCTGCTCCTTAAAAAGTGGCCTTCCCAACTTTAATGTATCTCAGCCAACAGACTTTTTAATAAGAAATAATATAGTGAAATGAAGACATGCTGTTAATTGAACTTGCTGTGTATAATGGAAAAATCACCTTTTCTCTGTGATGTTTGGAGCTCAACAACTTGTTTGTATCTTTCACCAATGATGAACTTCCCAATATTCACAATCTTCCCCTTGTCTAGCATGCCAATCACTCAACAAAACTCATATCTCATGCAATCACCTTTAGTGTAGGCATACAATCAATTTCACAGTTTATGGAACAAAGGTGACAGAGTTTTAAAAATGCTCCAAAGTTTCAAATAAAGGCTGTAGGATTTTATCCTTTCACACAATCAAAGCTCCTCTTTCAATGTAGGACCCCAGTCCTCCTTAGAAGAATGCTTTTATACCCCCTGAAAATCAACTTGACAGTGAGCTGGAAGAATAAAAAAGACAGTCACAAAGTATACAGTGAACAACTGTCTTTTTCGGTGGTTGGTAGGGTTATCATTGCCCTTTGGAATTTTGAAGAATAAAACACACCCTTGTTCTTTGATTTAAGAAAGGTGAAAACATACAGTTTTTAGCTCAACACAATTTCTTTCTCTGTAGAGGACCTCATCAGTATATCAACATTTTACCACAGTTTTAAACCACTGATACTCACACAGCAAAAACACATTTCTGGATATATGGTGACAGAGTTTGAAAAGCTTTTTATGTTGTGGTATTTAAAAATCTATAGCAGGTCAAATGCTGGGCAGATCCCTTTGATCAAAATGCTAACCGCTCAAAACTGGTTTATACACCTCCTAACTGTTCATGGCAGACTTTTAGCAGTTTCAAACAATGCATTTGCTGGATAGCTTAAACCGTGTTTTTTCATGGTAGTGGGGGTGACCTCATGGTTTCTCTTTTAAAAAATACAGCTTGCAACCACAGTTTCCTAAGCCTTCATACCACTTAACACCTTTTTTTTTTAAACTCAGAGGGCACAGTTGAAATACCTCTAAAATGTGATGAAAAAATCTTCTTGATGAGTTGAAATCACCTTGGAGGAGGCTTGGAAGGCATTTTGGAGGCTGGAGGCATGCGCGGCACCTTTATGGAGAAGAACGCCGCGCATAAACCTGTTTTGGTGGCCTGTCGAGTCGATGTCGGGCGCCCTTGACCCGCCGCTACAGGGGCGCCGCGCGTGACTACAGGAGTGTCGCGCGCCCTTGTGGCGCAGTTCAAAAAAATTGTCCAAGAGCGCCGTGCACTCCTACAGGAGTGCCGCGTGGGTTAAAACGGTTCAGCCTCATTCTAATTTCTGTAACTTGACCCGAAACTTGCCTTCCAACGCTTGGAGACTGTAGACAAGCTCGATTTCTTGCTTGGAGATTTTGAAAATGAAACTTTTGCTCTTCGACTTCACTCCTTTGACACATCAAACACCCAACAGTCACTTTGCTATTTGAAATGCAATCGAACCTTTGGTTGGTCTTTGCAAAGGTTTTGAAAGCTTTTTTCCTTCTTCATCATAACCTTTGGTGCACTTGTAAAACTCGGGTTTCGAAATGATGTTGGCAGTGGAGTTTTTGTGCCTTCAAACAGTCTCAATATGAACATCCTTTTATAACAAGAAAACTTATTTTGGAAAGGTTTAAACTGTTTTTACCCATGCATTATAGGTCGAAAAGGTGACTTTTGATACCACTGTCTCCTTTGGTGATTACTTAGCACAGAAGCTCCAGCTTTAGAAAATGACTTAATGAACTTGTAGACCATCCCTTGACACTTGTTTAGCACTGTTGGCGATCATTTTAAAACAGAAAATCCACTCCGAATCTGTTAAAAAATACTGAAAATTGCTCTGTTATTAGAAAGGATAGGGCTTGTATTTTTAACTTGCTTTGACAGTTTCTGTCTCCAGGTGTCTCTTCAACCTTTTTCCCACTGTAGGTATCAAAAATTTGCTGCATTTATTTGGATTTTACCATGGTCCTTTGATTAATAAGGGCGCCTTTTTCCAATACACTTCTCTTCTCAAAACATATTATTATGATGTCTCTGTCCATTGAATAATGAAAACCTATGTTTGTTTCAAGATTTCTAAAAAACTGACAGTATGTCAAAGCACCTCTTTGCCTATTATGAACAATAGTTTCAATGGTGATGTCTCTTGATGACATAAACCTAGATTGTCTGTGTCAGCTATTATAGCATATTTGAAAAGGCACCTGTCTATAAATAGAGTTGCTTTCAATAATGACATGCCTCCCCATGGTTTTAAAACTCAGATCATAACCTTTTTATACCTTTGTGTTGAGAAGATAAGTATGTGAGATGTGAAAAGGCAGCTATAATTACTCACAGACACCAAGGCTCTTTTTGGCCACTTTCTTCTAATGTAGCTCTGAAATCACCAAACCTGCTGCATCTGAAGGATACACTTGTCTTTGTGGTGGAGTGTAGATTGAAACAACTGGACTTACACTGGCGCTTTGACTGATATCAAGATGTCTTATGTCTGGGGCTGTATACTACTTGCCTACTTTTTCTCTATGTTTATCCAGAAACCATGGACTGTATTCCACAACCCAACAGAAATATGAGAGTACACAGAGGTCCTTTTTACTGAAGTATCTTCATGCTCAGCACTGATTTGGGCCATTTATATTGGCACCCCTGCAGAGATGTTTTGTTACAATAGCTTTGATTAATGGAGTCCCTTCTTGTTGTGCAATACTGATGATGCCTGAAACTTCAAATTATCCTCTTTCTTAGGACACAAGACCTAAAAAACTTTTCTTTCTCTTGACTTGAACATTTTCTAATTTTAGCCCTGTTCTTGATCATCACTTTCCCTTAGAAACTTTTAGTTACTGTTTCACTATTTATTAAAACAAACCTGTGTTTACAGTCAGCTTGCAATTGTTCAAGTCAACATTGGCAATCACCCTCTACTTGTAGATGAAGGAGGCGCCTTAACCCTCTGCTTATAGATGAAGGAGTTTCTTGGCCATGAAAAATTACAAGTCTGTTTGACAGTGTTGTCTTTCTTTTATTGTGCTATCAAGCTGAATGAAGCTGTAAGAGTTTGATGAGTAACCCTTTACCCTGCAGATGTATCTCAGGCTCATGTTTACATTGAGAAGCAGTTGTTCTTCTAAATGTGGATTCAAGAATTTTCTCCTGCGATGATGACATGTTTCCTGTCTTTGTAAAATCCATAAAACACTGTAAAACACCTAAAATCAGCTTGAGACTGTGGTCTATGCATTGCTGAGACTTAGGGGTGTGTAAGTGGCGCGACTTGGGGCTATGATCAATTTCATTATCAGAGTGGAAGGTCTGTTATGATTGGTCTATAGTAGATGGATGTTTTTTGGCTATTAGATGTTTGCCAAGGGTGAGATGCCTTAAAGCGCCACTTCCTAACTTAAGGGAGGCTTTTTGAACAAACTTGGATTGTCTTTTTAGAGCTGATGGGCAGACTAGTAGGGCTAAAGCTAGATAGGATAGTGATAATGAGGTTTCACCTTGACATGGGCAGACTGAAAAGTAGGAGGGCGAAAAAACGTTTTATGAGGGTTTTCTAGATGAAAAATTGACATATGGAGACCAGCTTCTAGAAAACTCAGCTTATAGATTTAGTCATCACCAACAAGAGAAAAATATTGATGACTAACATAGATGTAAAACACAAATTAGCCATCTCTCTAGAATAGATCTAAATAGAAGTTTTTCATTTTCATATCCATGGTCTCAAACAATGAGAGAGAAAAAAGCCTTTTATATTCAAAATGTAAAACACTTGAATTAGCCATAAAAGTTTCCCATTGAAACCATAAGTGATTTTATACAAAACATAGGTTTTAACCTAAGAGTAAATGCCCCTACAAGTCATTCAACATGTAAAACACTTGAATTAGCCATAAAAGTTTCCCATTGAAACCATAAGTGATTTGATACAAAACATGGTTTTAACCTAAGAGTAAATGCCCCTACAAGTCAATCAATCTCTTGAATAGTTTTAAATATAGAAGTTTTTCATTTTCATATCCATGGACTCAAACAATGAGAGAAAAAGCCTTTTATATTCAATGTATGTAAAACACAAATTAGACATAGCTCTAGAATAGATCTAAATAGAAGTTTTATATTCATGGTCTCAAACAATGAGAGAGAAAAAACCTTTTATATTCAACATGTATATGACTTATTTAGAAACAAAAAGTAATTTAATATAAAACATAGGTTTTAACTAATTATATAGTTTTTCATTTTCATATCCATGGTCTCAAACACCGAGAGAGAAAAAACCTTTTATACTCAACATGTAAAACAAAAATTAGCCATAAAATTTTCCCATTGAAACCATAAGTGATTTGATACAAAACATAGGTTTTAACCTAAGAGTAAATGCCCCTACAAGTCAATCAATCTCTCAAATAGTTTTAAATATAGAAGTTTTTCATTTTCATATCCATGGTCTCAAACAATGAGAGAAAAAACCTTTTATATTCAATGTATGTAAAACACAAATTAGCCTTATCTCTAGAATAGATCTAAATAGAGGTTTTTCATTTTCATATCCATGGTCTCAAAAAATGAGAGAGAAAAAAACCTTTTATATTCAACATGTAAAACACTTGAATTAGCCATAAACGTTTCCCATTGAAACCATAAGTGATTTGATACAAAACATAGGTTTTAACCTAAGAGTAAATGCCCCTACAAGTCAATCAATCTCTCGAATAGTTTTAAATATAGAAGTTTTTCATTTTCATATCCATGGTCTCAAACAATGAGAGAAAAAAACTTTTATATTCAATGTATGTAAAACACAAATTAGCCATATCTCTAGAATAGATCTAAATAGAAGTTTTTCATTTTCATATCCATGGTCTCAAACAATGAGAGAGAAAAGAACCTTTTATATTCAACATGTAAAACACTTGAATTAGTCATAAGAGTTTCCCATTGAAACCATAAGTGATTTGATACAAAACATAGGTTTAACTAACCTAAGAGTAAATGGCCCTACAAGTCAATCAATCTCTTGAATAGTTTTAAATAGAAGTTTTTCATTTTCATATCCATGGACTCAAACAATGAGAGAAAAAAACCTTTATATTCAATGTACATGTAAAACAAAAATTAGCCGTATCTCTAGAATAGATCTAAATAGAAGTTTTTCATTCTCATATCCATGGTCTCAAACAATGAGAGAGAAAAAAACCTTTTATATTTAACATGCAAAACACTTGAATTAGCCATAGAAGTTTCCCATTGAAACCATAAGTGATTTGATACAAAACATAGGTTTTAACATAGGTTTTAACCTAAGAGTCAACATATGCAAAACACAAATTAGCCATAGCTCTAGAGAATAGATATAAATAGAATTTTTTCATTTTCATATCCATGGTCTCAAACAATGAGACAGAAAAAAACCTTTTATATTCAACATGTATATAACTTATTTAGAAACAAAAAGTAATTTAATACAAAACATAGGTTTTAACCAATTATATAGTTTTTCATTTTCATATCCATGGTCTCAAACAATGAGAGAGAAAAAAAAAATTGTATTCAACACGTAAAAAAAAAATTAGCCATAAAAGTTTTCCATTGAAACCAAAAGTGATTTGATACAAAACATATAGGTTTTAAAACCAAATCTAGTAAATGCCCCTACATTCAATCTTTGGAATAGATATAATTAGAAGTTTTTCATTTTCATATCCATGGTATTTCTATAGGCAGAGTCCATAAAGGGCCAGGTAGCCTCTGGATCTCATCTTTTATGAAAGGTGTCATATCTAGTAAATGCCCCTATAGTCAATCTCTGGAATAGATCTAAATGCCCTTACGGTCAACATGTATATAGTATTTAGAAACAAAAAGTAATTTGATACAAAACATGCTTTTTAACCAAGTATATAGTTTTTCATTTTCATATCCATGGTCTCAAACATTGAGAGAGAAAAAAACTTTTATATTCAACATGTAAAACACAAATTAGCCATAAAAGTTTCCCATTGAAACCAAAAGTGATTGGATACAAAACATATAAGTTTTAAAACCTAATCTAGTAAATGCCCCTACATTCAATATTTAGAATAGATCTAATTAGAAGTTATTCATTTTCATATCCATGGTAGTTCTATAGGCAGAGTCTGTTAAGGGCCAGGTAGCCTTTGGATCTCATCTTTTATAAAAGGTTACATATCTAGTAAATTCCCCTACATTCAATCTCTGGAATAGATCTAAATGCCCCTACAGTAACATGTATATAGTATTTAGAAACAAAAAATAATTTGATAAAAAAACATAGCTTTTAACCAAGTATATAGTTTTTCATTTTCATATCCATGGTCTCAAACAATGAGAGAGAAAAAACCTTTTATATTCAATGTATGTACAACACAAATGAGCCATAAAAGTTTCCCATTGAAACCAAAAGTGATTTGATACAAAACATACAGGTTTTAAAACCTAATCTAGTAAATTCCCCTACATTAAATCTTTAGAATAGATATAATTAGAAGTTTTTCATTTTCATATCCATGGTAGTTCTATAGGCAGAGACTGTAAAGGGCTAGGTAGCCTCCGGATCCCATATTTTATGAAAGGTGACATATCTAGTAAATTCCCCTACAGTCAATCTCTGGAATAGATCTAAATGCCCCTACATTCAACATGTATATAGTATTTGGAAACAAAAAATAATTTGATACAAAACATAGTTTTTAACCAAGTATATATTTTTTCATTTTCATATCCATGGTCTCAAACAATGAGAGAGAAAAAAGCTTTTATACTCAACATGTAAAACACAAATTAGCCATAAAAGTTTCCCATTGAAACCAAAAGTGATTTGATACAAAACATATAGGTTTTAAAACCTAATCTAGTAAATTCCCCTACATTCAATCTTTAGAATAGATCTAATTAGAAGTTTTTCATTTTCATATCTATGGTAGTTCTATAGGTAGAGTCTGTAAAGAGCCAGGTAGCCTCTGGATCTCATGTTTTATGAAAGGTGACACATCTAGTAAATGCCCCTACAGTCAATCTCTGGAATAGATCTAAATGGCCTTACAGTCAACATGCATATAGTATCTAGAAACAAAAGTAATTTGATACAAAACATAGTTTTTAACCAACTATATATTTTTTCATTTTCATATCCATGGTCTCAAACAATGAGAGAGAAAAAACCTTTTATATTCAACATGTAAAACACAAATTAGCCATAAAAGTTTCCCATTGAAACCAAAAGTGATTTGATACAAAACATATAGGTTTTAACCTAAGAGTAAATGCCCCTATATTCAATCTCTAGAATAGATATAATTAGAAGTTTTTCATTTTCATATACATGGTAGTTCTATAAGCAAAGTCTGTAAAGGGCAAGTTAGCTTCTGGATCTCATCTTTTATGAATGGTGGCATATCTAGTAAATGTCCCTACATTCAATCTCTGGAATATATCTAAATATAAGTTTTTCATTTCTCCCATGCATTTGTAATAAATGACAATTTAATATATATATTTTTATTGAATTTGTTTTTTTTTAGGGATAAGAAAACCATTAAATATGGTTGAAAGATGGAAATTATGCATAGAAGTTTCTTTCTATCCCAATCCAGGGAATGTAGTGAATACATATGTGCTTTCCAATATTGCGACTAGAAAAGTCGTCCAAAGGAAAATGAATATACTAGGAAGAACAACAAACAATGAGACATATTATATTGGATTGATAGAAGGCTTGGGAACAACGATGGAGTATGGATCAAATAGAATTGTAGTTTTCACCAATTCTAAACTTGTGTGCAACCAGATGAATGGCGTATACCAAGTTAAGAAGGAGAGGCTAAAATAACTGCATGGAATAGCAAAAAATATTGTTAGCCAATTTCAATTTTTTAGTATAAGGCATTGTACAAATGTGACTAATATGTCTGCTGATTATTGTGTGGGGCAATGCAAATTCAGGATTCATCTATCAAAGATGAATTAATAGATGAATTAGAATTATACGGGGCAATGCCAATGCCAATGAAAGATTCATCTCTCAAATATTAATTAGTTTTAAGATGCTTTTATTCAAAAATTCAAGATTCATCTCTTAAAGATGAATTAGTGTTGAGATGATCTCCTTCAAAATTTATTCATCGACATTGTAACATATCTTGGATATGTGTGTGTTGTGTACTTATAAATGTGTCTTTTTTAATGACCATGTGCTTTTTTTCAATTATATACCAAGTGTGCTCCCACCACACCATGTAAAGCGCCACTTGGTGAACTTCACATTTTTATGAAATTAAAATGCGGGGACTTCAACAAATTTTTGTTTAAATGGAGTTTCACTTATTTTTTAATGACAATGTGTTTTTTTCAATTTTATACCAAGTGTGCTCTCACCATGTAAAACACAATTTGTTGAACTTATCATTTTCATAATATTTTTTTTGCTTAAATTGAGTTTCATACATCAATTAGTGCTTTGAAAGTTGTGTTTTACATAATTTGTTTACACTAAATTAAACATTAATTTTCTGAAATTTATCTTGAATTTAATTTAAATTATTTATTTAAAAATTTAATTGTAAATTTCCACCGTAGATATATATATATCATGGAGGATGAATGACGAAGATCAACAGAATCCCATATCTCTACGAGAGGGGAGGATCAGGGATCAGGATTGAGAGCTGTTCATGGTAAATTTAAATATAATCTTAAATCTCCATACATGTGTGTACATATGGAATTGATTTTTTATCAACTTTGTGAGTTAAATTAGTTAATAAGTTTCATTTTTTATTTTTTAGGAGCTAATAAGAAGAGAAGGGTCTCTACTCCAGCCATGGATGCCCATGTTTCACCCAGTTGTGGTATGGTTTTAATACAGTTTAATCGATGAATATGTACACATGTATTTATATGTATGCATGTATTTTTCAATTGATTATAAATTCATATTTATTTATCGAGCTTCTCCCTCCTCTCGAGAGGTTGGTGGTGGTTAAAATCCCTTTAGAGGGCCATCAATAAGTGGTAGCAGGCTGCGTGAAGGTGGTGATATTTATTCTCCCGGAGGCCAATCAATGGCTGGTGGTGCTGGTTCTCAACAGGGTCGTTCTGGGTTTGGTTCTCAGTAGGGTCGTTCTGGGTCTCAACAGTTTCAGGGTGGAGAAGATGCTAACTAACCATGTTGAGGTTCCTATCAATTTCAATATTTTTTTTCATTGAATTTGTATAAAAAATTTTACATTTGTTTTTTCTAATACACAAAATTTTATATATATTGATGCAGAAGCTGAAAATGTTCCAAATATTGGTCAAAATAGATGTAGGGTAGAATGCTACATTCAAGAAGAAGCTTGTCTACCCACCACAACTTATACGACTGACAATTCTGATATACCATGGGAAAGAAACATGGCGCAATGCACCTTACAAAGGTGTCAAAAAATTCATGCAAAATTGCAAAGAGATCTCATAGCTTTGACTCTACCTGTTGAGAGTCAAGAAAGCATCAAAATAGTTACACATTCATTCGGCGAAATATTAAATGTGTACAAAAATCTTGGGCCAATGAGAAAGAGAAAGGAAACAGTAATGGGTCTCGATAAATGGGAGGATGTAAAACAAAGAGTTACAAAAGATATGGCCAAGTCAATGTTTAATTTCAAGGAACAGCAAAAAAAAATGCTGAAGGTGCAATATTTCAAGCACCCTGATATAGCTCACTACTTGTATGATAGGCACCTTGCGGCCTAATAAAGGCTCCCATGGAACGATGAGGTTCCTATTTATTTTTCACAATTATTTTACGCAGAATTTTTTTTGAAAATGAAAACCAATTACAATGACCTTCTGTCAGAATTTTTTGGTCCAGGGAAAGGTTGACTGTATGACCGTAAGGGCGCTAAGCGAGATTTGGAGTTGCCTCACCCTGAGCCACCATTGGTGAGTCGACCTTTTAGGGTCGAAAACCTGTGGTCAAAGATGGATGCGACTTCTCAAATAAGTTGAGAAGCAAGGGATGTCATGATCGACAATGTTTACAACGGATTGAGTGGAGTCAATGTTTGTCTAAATCGACAAAGAGCACGTGAGAATGCACGTGCCAATTTTGTGTATTATACAAATGAAGAGATTGACAACATGAATGTTGAAGATCTTCGAATATATGCAAAGAATTGTCGCAATGGTTGGCAAGACTTAATTCTTCATGAGGAAGAGGGCATGAGAACGGTATGTGTTAATGACCTTAGGGTTCAATTATTTTAACACATACATGTGTACAATTTGTAATAAATACATATGTATGTACATGTATACATTTATTTGTATGTACATTAATCTAACTAAATTGTATCATTATATGTTAAAACACCATTTGTAGTTGCCACGCATGATGAATGACGAAAATTTTAATATCACGTTCAGGACCTCTGGTTCAAACAATGCAAATGGGTCTCACCATCAAGATATGTTGGAAAATGTTAGTGTTTTTTAAGTGATATTTTAAAAATAAATAATTGTGCACACATGTACATGTATGTATATATAATGATAAAATGTTTTAACAGATTCTGATTCCGTCTGATGTTTTTGAGATGGTGGTACCTTCTTCTTGCTTGGGAGATGTACCTTCTACTTCCTTAGGAGATGTGCCACATCCACAACAAGTATGGACAATTTTTCACTTTTAAAATTTATGTTTAAGTGTTATATATATATATATATATATATATATATGTATATTCCACCTCAAAAATTTCTATTAAAAATTGAGATATATATATCTATATCTTGAGTTTAATTTTTTTGAATTTTAGGTTCTTGAATATTTTCATTTGGAGCCTCTCTTAGGAGATGTCCCAAATTCACCTGAAGAAGTATTCAATTTTTCACTTATATATATATATGTGTGTGTGTGTGTGTGTGTGTGTTTTTAATTTAGCTATAATTTATAAATTAAAGTTTAAAGTTTTATTATAAATTGAGATCTTGATCTTGAGTTATTTTATACTTTTAAAATTTTGAATTTTAGGTTTCTATAGAAGATTTCTTTAATCCATGGACTCTAGCGATGGATATAGGAACATCCACACCATTTCAACCATTTGAACAAGTTGTCTAACTTTTTTTTTAATATTATTGAAAATAAGTTTATATATGTACACGTGCATTTTCATCTGAAATTTTTTAATATATATAATTGTACATGTATATTGTATAGTTTACTATTGGAGATGTTCCCATGGGGGGACTTGTAGCAGGGGAACAAATAGAGAGGGAACCTCATGAGGTATTGCATGATTTTTTTTTATATTTTTTTTTTTACATGAAGTTCTATATATATTCTCACTCATTTTTAAAACATAAAATTTTAATGTTTGTACATGTGCATTGTGTACAGGTTTCACATGCTTCGCATGATAGCACGCGGATTGAGACTCTGATCGGAAAGACACTACATCCATCTCTATTTGATGGACATGATTTGTAGATTTGATTTCAAGATTTAGATAGTCTTAAATTTACTTTTTTATATATTATCTAGATGCACTGTCATATATATATATATATATATATATATATATATAACTTGATACTTGATACTTGTGAGATCTACAATTTTTGGAAATATTTTATTGCAGTGTTAATATAATTTGTTTTGTTCCAGAAAGTTAAGTTTTGGATGGTTTTAGTACTTCTGGCATGTGAATGTGAAGTAATGTTGTTATATAATTTGTTTGGTTTTTAAAACTTTTAAGTTTTGGATAATTGAACTACTAGTAATGTTGTCATCTATAAATTAATGTTTTGCTTCTATAAATTAATGTTTTGCTTCTGAACTACATTTGGCATGTTATGTAATGATGTGTTATAATTTGTTTTGTTTTTAAAATTTAAGTTTTGGATGCTTGAAGTACATTCGGCATGTCAAGTAATGTTGTGATATATAATTTTTTGTTAAATTAAAAGTTAAGTTTTGGATGGTTTCAATATACATTTGGCATGTGATATTTAATGTAAAATGTTTAATGTTTTTATTGGATAATTGAACTATAATTGGCATGGCATGTGAAGTAACGTTACATGATATAATCAAAAAGTTTTTAAAACTCAAGTTTTGGATGGTTTCAATCTACATTTGGCATGCGATATTTAATGTTAAATGTTTAATGTTTTTATTGGATAGTTGAACTATAATTGGCATGGAATGTGAAGTAATGTTACATGATATATATCAAAAAAATTTTAAAACTCAAGTTTTGGATGGTTTCAATCTACATTTGGCATGTGATATTTAATGTTAAATGTTTAGTGTTTTTATTAGATAGTCAAGAACTACAATTGCATGGCATTTGAAGTAATACGTGCATGTGAAGTAATGTTGTGATCTATAATTTTTTGTTAAATTAAAGGTTAATTTTTGGATGGTTTCAATCTACATTTGGCATGTGATATAATGTTAAATGTTTTTATTGGATAGTTGAACTATAATTGGCATGGCATGTGAAGTAATGTTGCACGATATATAATCAAAAAGTTTTTAAAACTTAATTTTTGGATGGTTTCAATCTACATTTGGCACATGTGATATAATGTTAAATGTTTTTATTGGATAGTTGAACTACAATTGGATGGCATGTCGAGTAATGTTGTGATATAATCAAAAAGTTTTTAAAACCCAAGTTTTGGATGGTTGAAGTACATTAATCATGTGAAGTAATGTTGTGATATAATCAAAAAGTTTTTAAAACTAAGTTTTGGATACCATTTCAATCTACATTTGGCATGTGATATAATGTTAAATGTTAAATGTTTTTATTGGATAGTTGAACTACAATTGGCATGACATGTAAAGTAATTTGTTTTGATATAATCAAAAAGTTTTTAAAATTCAAGTTTTGGACATGGTTGAAGTACATTTGGTAAGTTTTTAAATTTTTTTTCACTCAAACAATAGTATGTAGTATGTAAATTTTTCATCAATGCACATAGAACATATTCGACCATTGGACAGACAAATTTTGTACTAGATTTTCAATCAGGAATAGAGATGTGGGTCAAATCCCACCAAAAGTCGAAGAAGTGCTCTGAGTCTCTTGTCTGAAAGGAATCTTCGTACAAAATTATATTGCGGATGATTTATTTACATTGTGGATACTTTTTACCAAAAAATCCCACAAGAAAAACTGGGCGTGCATTGAGTTCATGTATATATCCAGTACATGCAACATTTTTCATCAACGCACATAGAAAAACTGCTTTCAGTTAATTGCATTCTAGAACATATATATTCAGTACGTGAAACATTTTTCATCAATGCACATAGTAAAACTACTTGAACAGTTAATTGCATTCTAGAACATATATATATATATGCAACATTTTTCATCAATGCATGTATAGAAAAGCTACTTTTAGTTGATACTAGAGTGTGCATGTACCAAAACAATTTGTACATGTGCAAACACTTGCACAGATAACATAACAAGGCAGCTCAATTTTTAATTGAGTACTAGAAGTTCTAGAACATATAATCCAAAGAGAATAAATTGTTGGGCAGTTCAATAAAAAAAAATTCCAATGGAATGCCATCTTCAATAATCCGTTCATGATCGGATTTTGACATTTTCCATTTCTTAATATTCGTTTTTTTCTTTGATTGAACCTCAATCAACTTTATGTGTGCTGCACACACCAAGTGATTATATTGACAACTTATGGAATCAGGTTCATAGTCTTCAAAGTAAACAAAATTCCCACTTTGATTAGTTTGTCTAAAAAAATAACCTTTTAGTATAACAGATCCTCTTTCATATGGAAATTTGTGATCATTATAGTCTTCTAATAATTTCATTTTTCATTCAGTGCAACGCATAAAATAATACTTCACATTTTCATCGTTGTTAGTAGGTGCAATTACAGCGAAAACATCTCCTACACAATAAAACAAACTTGACAAAATTACACATATTCAAATTTATTTCTATATCTTTATCATTAGAAATCAATTCAAATGTTACCTTCTCTAACAAGATCAAAAACTCGATCACCATCGGATGATATTTTAGTCTCCTCTGATTGCATTTCTTCAAACATTGCAACGGACATTTTTCCCTTTGTATTTAGCTCTGTATGTTTCCAATCTTTTACATACATTTTGTTTTCACAAACGTCATTGGATTTTGTGTTGTCTATGCAAACAAGACAAAAACAAGAATGTTTTCTTTTATCCAATGCAAATAAATTTCTGGATGACTTTGTTTTAATTGAATGCAATTTTCAAGTCACTTTTATTGTTTCAACGTCATTTCCAATTGATATATCTACGTCTTCGATCCCAATATGACAAAAAAACCTTTATATGGAAAATTTAAAGAAAAATGTAAATATGATATCAAAATACAATCAAAGATAATCATTGTGATAAATGTACACTATTTATTTAATTAGATATCGAATAAAAATTAAATTGAATGTACCTTCGTACTTCCCTTGATCAGTTAGTATCATGGCTTAGAGCAGCGATGCACCATTGAACAACTTCTTTTGCATCCACAAGTTGGCTTGTGGAGGAGTTCATTTGATATCTTCAAAGTGCTCATTTTATGCATGCCCGTGCACCGTCATGTTCTCCTTTTCCATGGTCAGTCTCAAAGAAATTCCAACAATGTTTAATGTAGGTTTTCTTATGAAGACAACACAACCAAAATAATGATCTTCTAGATTTGAATTGTCCTGTGCATCCGTCTGACTATATCCAATTTTTATTGAATGTTACTTCACGATTTTTCAAGCAATCATAAAATTTTCCAAAACAATGTTGTACAAAATATGTATCATGTGTAATATCGTCACTGATATAAAAGTGATATTCTTTAATAATATGTCAATTTTCACTGGTGCTTTCTATATGATCAACGTTTTGTTCAGCATGTCTATGTAGAATATGGACGAGCATGGAGACTTGGTCAGAATGGTAGTAGTCACTCTGAATTTCTTTTTGTGGAACAAATGTGTAGTTTTTTGCAAAATCAAATACTGACAAAATGGTCCCTGGTGGAAAAACTTCATGGGATTTTTGAATTGCAAGTCTTGCCATCGAGCTCTATGGCAATGCTTGGTGTATTTGTAAATTTCTGCCTCAAACTTTCTCAAAAAGCCTATCACAAAAATTTCTTCTTCTCGTAATTCAATTATTTTAACACTATTTGCACCTTGAATCAATGTATGGATATATTCATATCTCTTCCATTTCACTTTCA
This sequence comes from Pinus albicaulis, assembly GCA_034641835.2. Classification (NCBI taxonomy): domain Eukaryota; kingdom Viridiplantae; phylum Streptophyta; class Pinopsida; order Pinales; family Pinaceae; genus Pinus; species Pinus albicaulis. The sequence goes on along the minus strand of CM076571.1, from coordinate 152,598,636 downwards.
TGTTGGACAATGATTGATCATTTATATTAGTATAATATTTGTTTTGAAATTTAGTCAAATTTCCACAATCAATGCATTTTTTTACCACCAACACATTTATTTTCGTAAAATAGTTCATCGCTTTCTCTTTCACATAGAATTTGAGATATGAAATCACAGATAGTGGAAGGAGGAGGTGAATCCTTCCAAAATGTTCTACCAAAATCAAGGAATATGTCATAATATAACTCAAATTCCACGTGATAATGACAACAACAAGTGTCGCGTAAGGTGATAGGTTTTACATACCATGGTTTTTGTTGAACAAAAACAATGATTGAAACCTGAATTTCACGATTCTCTTCTTTGAACTTGTTGAACAACTCTATCTGAGTGGTTTCCAAGAAATGTTTTTCATGTTCTTCGTACTGATTTCATGCTATTCTTCTTCGCATCACATGCCTTACAGTTGGTGAAACATGTGAATTGTTCTTCCAATATTCATGTATTATTTTTTTAACATTTTCTCCAAGTATATATTTACATGGTTGCACGAGTTCATCATTTACATCTATTTGCAACTGAAATTTCTGATGTTTGTGAAAAGTTTTTTGCGAGGTTCCTAATGCTCGTGCCATAGATTTCACCAAGCGATTCTCTTTACTACTTGATGAAACCACTGCCATATGTATTTCTCTACGTACAACTGAAACATTTTTCTGTCTAAATCTTTTAATTGAATTTATAGCACTATTTATATTTTGTATCACATTTTCCTTCATTTTTTTATCTTTGGTTGATTTTCAAATACCCAATAAAGTCGTAGCTTCTTTTAATTTCCTTAATGATAGGAGACCTTTGAACATTTGGGCTTGAACTGTCACATTTTCCTTTATGAAATACTTCTCAAAAATGCAGTTAACATGATATCGTATATAATGGTCAGCTTTTTTATCTCCATATGTGTGAGTGTCAACATTTTCTAACATCTCTTCATCAACATTGATTTCATCTGTACATATTTGAATGAATAGTACATAATAAGTTTACATATTCAATAAATAATTAAATTAATAAATATATGTATAATTTCAATAATACGTGCATGTGTTCAACACACACACACACACACACACACACACATATACCTTGTGATTCAATTTCTTCACTTGAATTTATTTTATCATTTTCACCATCTTCAATCATTGGTTCAATATCTCTTTTACTTTCTCTTTCAAAATTTTGTTTCTCATCATCAATGTTTTGAGGAATATCTCTCTCTATTTACATTGCAAAATATTTTTCAAATTAGTTCATGAAATAAAAATTAAGCTTCACATTTTACACTAGGAAAATTTTAAATATATCAAAATCATAATTTTTATATTTACATACATGTTTCAACTTCTAGTTGAGATTGATTTTCCCCTTCAATATTTGAGAGTGCTTCTATCTTTCTTTTGCGAGATTGTCTCATCTCTTCTCTACGTTCCCGAGAGTCTCTTTTTCGATCATATTTTCTCGTACAATTTTTTCGATTTCCCATAATAATAGATTATGAACAAAAAATTTCCTTCAAAAATTTAGACAAGAACTCAATTAAAAAAACATCATAAAATATTTAATGAAAAAAAAAAAAACTCATTTTAATATTTTTGCAAAAAATACATGCTCCAATCCAAAACACTTACTTTAAAAAATTCAAGAAAAAATTGTCTTATAAAAATGAAACGAAGTTCAAAATATTTCCTTCCAAGTCCTAAAAAAAAAATCATTTAAAAAGTTACACAAAAACTCATTTTAAAAAATAATTATAAAAGATTTACTTCAACCCAAAACCAAAAAATGTCTTTTCGAAATTAATCCCAAATTCATACTAAAAAAAAAAATGAAGCCCAAAAAATTGTATCACATACCTCCAAGAAATGTCTTTTGAATGTATCTCCAAGAAAATTCTTTAAACCCAAAAAAATTCCTTGCAAAATTAGTTCAAATTTGTCTCAAAGAAAAGTCCTTTGAATGTACCTCCAAGAAAATTCCTTAAACCCAAAACAATTATTTGCAAAATCAGATCACGAATTTTGTAAAATCAGACCAAACGTGCGAAAATATGTGAAAATAATAAATAGTTTCGCGGCAATTTATATTGCCACGAAATGTTTTTTTGGAGGGGCTCGGCGGTACTTTCCGACCGACGGAAAGACAAGTAAAATTTCGGCCGAACTTCTAATAAATAGTTCGGCCGAACTACTTCGTCGTTTGATTTAACATGCCATTGGTGCAAAAAATAGTTCAGTCAAACTTTGTTTAAGAGTTCGGCCGAACTAACGCGTCACTAGTTACGCAGAGCCAAGCCCTGAATATGTTTCTGCAACTTTGGACTGATTAAACTCCATGAAACATTTTGAATTAACTGTCGGAACTAAGACAAGCATTTTCAGAATTGAATCTACTTTTAGAAAATATAACTTTCATCGCATTTCATAAATATTTACTAATTTTAATTAATTTTGTAATAAAACGGATGCAAACAATTTCTGAAGGTCATTGTGATTCAGTAAAATCAAAATTTTGTATCTTCCAAAATACATTGTAAAAAAAAATTGAAAAAATTATCGTACTTACATTGGTCCGTTGTCTCTAATGGGTAGCTTTTAGATTTTTAGTTTATAACTTATATGTTAAGAAATTTCTTGCATCGCGAAACATATTCAAAATATGTAGTTTTTCATATTGGACCAGTTCAAAAAATTCTAGTAATTATGATATGCATCCATTGGCTTTGTAAATATGAAGAAACCGAAGTAGACTCTGTCTAGATTGTTGTAACACATTTTGTTTCTCAAAAACAAAAATTTTCAAAGAATACAACATTGCGTATTAACATGACTTCTTATGAATCTGTTGATTGTGAAAAAACACACACTCAAAGAAATGCTAAGTTGACATAACAAATGTGTGTTAAAAAATTCCAAAAAACAAGTAATAGAAAGCTAACAAAATTTCTGACAACTTTTATTTTTATCGCAAAATGAGATTCTAAATAGAAAATTTGTTTTAGCTTGCAGAAAGTTGAAGAACTAAAAAAAATGAAAAACTTTTCTCAAAAAATGGCAAAAAGTGTAAACCAGCTTCACATTTTCACCCAAATAATGAGTCTATTATATCAGACTCTTTCATGCAAATGACTTCAAAATCCCTTCTCATTAATTGAAGCTTTTTTGTCTTTACCTTCTCCATACCTTGGTAGGCTATCTAGAGGGTATCCCATGCATCCTTCGACCTCTTTGCTGCTGTAATCCTTAGAAATATGTTTTCATGCACTGCCTCATAGAGATAGAAGAGGGCTTTTGAGTCCTTCTTCCTATTGGTCTTCAGAAAATCCTTCTCTGCATGTGTTAAGGCATTAAAAGCTTGTTCATCTACTGGTTCTTCCAAACCATCTTCAACTAGCCCTCATTAATCTTGAGAGGAAAACAAGGCTCTCATTGTGATTGCCCAATAGTCATAGTTATTCCCATTGAACTGTGGGAGTTGTGTATTTCTGATACTCGTGTTTGTGCTCGCTCCTACCATAGCTAGCTTACAGAACTATGCTAAAACTTGACTATGTTTCAAAATAAATTTTCTCACTGGCTTGCTGAAACCTTCACTCTACTAGAGAACTGCTTCAACAAATTCCTTCCTTCAGTTTCTTTGACAACTTCAAAGAGCCTGGACTAGTGTTTCCAAATAAAATTTATGACTGGCTTGCTAAAACCTTCACTCTGATGGAGAACTGCTTCAAAAAACTCATTCCTTCAGCTTCTGGGACAACTCCAAAGAGTCTGGACGAACTCTAATACCATGTTGGAATTTTTGAATAATTTCAGAACAACACTTCGATACCATTTGATGGAAATTTCTGGTAATTTCTTAATACATAGAGGAAGCAATGTTCCTCAACTAAGCACAATGGTAATAATAATAAAAAAATGTGGACAGAGAGATGGAGTAAAACTCTATTTCATTAAAACTCTAAATTGGTATAATAATGAAACTTTCATCAGAACTACAGTTTTGGATTACAATAAAAAATACTCCTCACTGTGTTTTTCATTTACTGTCTTCACACAGTTTCCTCTGCGACAACACCCAATGTTCTATTGCAGCAACCCACAATTTCCTTTGCGGCAACACCCAGTTTCAGTTGCGGCTACACACACAATGTCAGTTGCTACTACAAAAACAGTGTTCCTTTGTGACAACACACACAGCTTCAGTTGCGGCAACACACAGTTTCAGTTGTGACAACACAGAGTTTTCTTTGCTGCTACAAAACACAGCACTTCAAGCTTTCTTTGTTTCTTCTCTCTCTGTCTTCACACACAGTCTCTACTCTGCATACATGCAGTTTTTAACAATTTTCTAAAAAAAAAAACTACTTCCATCTGTTACATATAATATAAAACTCTATGAACTAAAACTTTAAAATTCAAAATTCAAATTCTTTCATATCGTGTCTTTTTAATGTAGTTAGGTGATTGATGTTACGGTGGGAGGTAACGTGATGCAGACCACGATTTGATGAATTGGGAGATGGTTGCGGCCATGCTGCTAATGCAAGGATTCAAACCCAGAAATTTAATGCGTGGTTGAGTTAATGCACGGTTGAGTGTAAAAATAGATAAGACTTTGTTGCTCCCGTCAAATCAAAAATTTGAAACTTGTTGTCCTGCTGCTCAGGTTTGTAGTTGGAATTAATTTCCAACATGGCGGTGTAGAATCTCGACATGTATTCAGGAGAATCATATTCAGTTTTGATAACGACAGATCAGGATGTCTTAAAAAACTATTGGGCAGCTGTGAATGTGAGAGGTCGGCAGGCCAAGATGCCAATGAGCCTCCCCATCCTCAACTATCTCCCCAATCCCTCCACTAATTGGCCCACCACCTCACCCCCTCCAAGCCCTCTCTGGAATGACTTTACCTATAGTAAAAACTTTGCCAAGAAATTCCTGGCCCTCTTCCTATGAATTCTACCAGATAGTTGATATTACTGAACACCCGGATCAATGGATTTGTAAAATGGGTCGTCAACAACATCTCTATGGTTACTCCTCCCACTCCATACCTTGCTACCATGAAATAAAAAATCCAAGAGGCCTATGACCCCACACCCCCTCCGGACACCTACCACGCTTGAGACTACAACATTTATGCTCCTCCCACAACCCTAATACATCTGAAGGGAATGGCGTGTACGTACTTGGAGATCCATCCATGGCACCCCCATGGTCACGATTTTTGGGTTCTGGGTTACGGTGATGGCGTGTTCGATCCTCTAGAAGATCCCAAGAAACATAACTTGGTGAATCCTCCTCTTCGTAACACGGTGGCTCTGTTTCCGTACGGATGGAAAACTCTACGGTTCAAGGGAGACAATCTAGGAGTGTGGGTTTTCCATTGCCATTTGGAGGCCCATTTCTTCATGGGAATGGGGGTGATGTTTGCAGAAGGTATTGAGAAGCTAGGAAGGTTGCCTCTTTCCGCCACTGGATGCAGCCTCACACTAAAAAAGATGATGCGTCAGTAATCCATATTAGACACATTAAAACATGATGTGTCAGTGATCCATATTAGATACATTAAAAGATGCGTCAGTTATCAAAAAGATGATGTGTCAGTGATCACAAAGATACATTAAAAGATGCGCGTCAGTGATAAAAAAGATGATGTGTCAATGATCAGAAAGATACATTAAAAGATGTGTCAGTGATAAAAAATACGATGCGTCAATGAAAGCATAATTAATATTTGATTTTTTTCGTGCCATGGCATAATGGCACTGAGAAGGAATAACAGGAAAATGCATATTTCAAAAAACTTTGCTATAGTTTTGTATAATCCCATTTTTTCCATATCTAAAAATTTCTTAATTCCTCTCTGTTGAATTGGATGTTACAATCTTCCTTATAATATCAAATTCAAACAACATGTGTATTCCTCACAATCTACTTTGTTCATATGCTTTTTTCTACCACGATGCAATTTGAAGTTCAAATTATAATATTTTTCTGTTAATTAACTACACCCACACATAACCGATCAGCTGCATCCTGCAACCAACGAAGAGGGTGGTGATCCATCTTAATTTTAAGTCCTACATGTGTTGTGAGCATATTACATGTGTTAATGATGGAAGATGAATAAGTCGACTTTTCCATAATTCAAGAATTGTTGGAAATTCACTGTATTTTACTGTGTCATTGTTTGTCCACTTATGCTTAAAATGACGCCAGCAAAAGACTTATACTTCTGCTTTTTTAATTGCATGCAGTTTGAACTGAATCTAGCAAGTTGGTGTTTGGAAATGAAATGATTTTTTACCTCTTCCGTATTTACAATGTCAAACTGAACATTTTTTTTTTTTTTTTTTTTACGTTCAAAAATCTTTGGAAAAATATTTGAACATTATGAATATTTAGAAAAATATGATTTTCAATATAATAATATTTTGAGAATACCAAGAAACCATTTAACTATAAATACCAAAATTTGTTTCTATTTTATCAATATGTTTTTTACTAAAATTTGTTTTTATTTTATCAATATTATTTTTTTTTTATTAAAAAAAATAAATTCCCTATTTATAAAAGCTTAGTTTTCTTTTCTCTTCTTAATTTATATCAGACCACATTATCTTAATAATAAAATTATACATATGACATTAATGATGAAATCGATGGCGCTTGACCTAGCCGCTGCCTCTGCAGCTGGTCTCCTCTGCGCCTGAGGCCTCTGGCCTGCCCTCGCCCTCTGGGCTGCTTCGGAGAGCTCCGCGTTCTTGGAGCAGGGCTTTCTTCCGTTCTTGACCAGGGCTGCTTCCCTATTTTCCTGTGCGGCGCTTTGACTTTTGGACACGGCGCTCAGGCTGGTGCGACGCTTAGAGTCGGCCCCTCTGTGCTTTTTCGTTCGCGCGCGGTGCATTGGTGTTGTTGTGCGGTGCATTTCTCTGTTGCGTGGGATTTGGGGTCTCAAGCAATCCCCCTTTCTTTTTTTCCTCTCTTGGCTTTCAAATTTTTTCCTGAGGCTTTGGAATGATGCGCGCCCTACCTGCGCATTTTCTCTAGCCTCCGTCTGCTGTTTATCTTGCTCAAGGCCTGTCATGGCCTCTTCGGATGATACATCAGAGGGCACCAATGAACATTCTACTGCTGATGCTTTCTCTGCTTTGGTGAAATCCTTACAGCCCCAACGACCTCGCCCTGCGCTTTCGAAGTTTGTTAAGAAGTTAGATGGGCTACAAGAGGTCGTGCTACCTCCTACACTTCCTCGAATCGCTGCGCTATCTCTAGCTGAATGGGGACTCATCGGTCAATTCACTGGCCTATGGCCATCGCCGAAAACAGTTCAACGCTGGATTGAATGGAACTGGGTAGACAAAGTTAGTGGTAAAATCTCCATTCGCTTCTGCGGGAAAGGTTATTATACATTCCATTTTGAATCTAGAGCAGACAAGGACTTAATCTTCAGAAATGGACCTTATTTCATGGACTCTCGTGGCCTGTATCTGAAAAAATGGACTCCAGACTTCGATCCCGAGCTGGATGTCCTTAATGTTGTCCCGGTCTGGGTCCGACTCTCACATCTCCCGCTTCACTGTTGGGGAGATGACTCGGTTCGAGCCATTGGAAATGCTGTTGGAAAATACATTGATCGGAGCGAGCCCAAGGATAATATGCAGGCATGTGCACGAATATGTGTTGAATTCGACCTCGGCAAGGGTCTTCCAGAGGCAATTAGGCTAAAGGTAGATGACTGGACACACATTCAACAACTGGACTATGAACAAACTCCATTTAAATGCAAGGTATGTCATGAATACGGCCATTTTTCCAATCGCTGCTCTAAACTAATTAATGATGAACCTGCTCAATCTGAGGAGCAGTGGGAGACTGTTAAAAAAAAGAAGACCGCAGCTGGCCAAAAAAAATTTGAAGTTGCTCCTCCCAACGCTGCCCCTTCCAAACCCTCCCCCTCTTTAGCTCCTCCCAAGACCTCTCCCTCAGCTACTATTCCCTCCTCCTCTACCCTAGGCCCTACCATCTCGGGCCCAACCTCTGATCCTCCTTTGACCTCCTTAAACCCCTTTGACGCCCTCTCTCTCCCTGAAAATGATCCCTTGATTTCCCTCGAAAATGATCCACCCATCCTTTTTACCCCTTCTCAATCCTCTCCCTCCCACTCCCTTGATCCCCCCCCACCCCGATCAACCAGGAGCTCCTCGAAAGAGCATGGATTTAATCTAGAATCTAAAAAAAAAGGACCCGGCAGGAAAACCAGCAAACAACAAAGGGACGAAAATTCCCAAAAAGATATTGCCATGGGAACTCAAAACCCCATAGAAACTTATATACTGGGTCAAAATAGCAAAGAAACAACACACAAGGAGCAAGGGGGACGAGCATCCCTCCGAAACTCACATACTTAATGATGAAAGTTATATCATGGAATTGTAGGGGACTGGGGCACCCCTCAAAAACTTCTGCCCTGAAAGATCTTATAGATCATGAGAAACCAGGAATACTAATGATTCAGGAGACAAAACAAAGACTGCAAGAGATGCAAGGAATTATAGACCAGCTTAGACATTATGAGGGTCATATTTGTGAAGCAAGATGAGCTTCTGGTGGAATCACCACTATCTGGAACAAACATGTTTGGACATGCACATCCAGCACTATCAGTCAATTTTGGGTCAAAGTCACACTAGAACAGCAAGCAGAGCGCAAACAAATAGTCATCTATAATATTTATTCACCGAACCATTTCAGAGACAAAGAGCAGTGTTGGGCCACTCTACAAGAAGACATCCAAGCTGAAGACAACAGCAACATCATACTTGGGGGAGATCTCAATCTTATATTACATTCCAATGAGAAAAGAGGAGGAATATTTACATTTGATCCTTATAGAGCAAAGCTGGAAACCATCATGCAAGATTATGATTTAGTTGATATCATTCCAAAAAACCAGAGATATACTTGGAATAATCGAAGATTGGGTAAAGACAACATAATGGAGTGGCTTGATAGAATTCTGATAAACACCACTCTCCTCACTGAGTTCTCCACAGCTTATGCTAAAATTCTTCCCTATTTAGCTTCCGATCACTACCCCACCAGCATTGTCCTTGAACCACACTACCCTTTGGGACCGCTGCCTTTTAAATACAGCTCCCTATGGCGCAATAATTCAATTGTGGATCAGATAGTTAAAGCAGCATGGCAGCATCACATCGAAGGATCACCGGGGTTCATATGGGAATATAAACTGAAAAACACAAAATATGCCTTGAAGGAATGGGTGAAACAGCACTATAAAGAACTAGAAAATGCCAAAGCTGATATAAAAAACAAACTGAAAGAAAATCACAAAAAAATAGAGGAGAATGGGCTCTCCCAAGAAGATAAAGCACTAGAAAGTGACTTATATTATCAGCTGTACCGTGTTAACAGAGAAGAGGAGTAGAAATGGAGAATAAAGTCAAGGCAACTTTGGCTTCATGGAGGAGATAAAAACTCTTCTTTCTTTCATAAGCAAGAAACTGTCAGGAAAGTCAAAAATAATGTCACCATGATCAATGATGAGGAAGGCCTTCCTCAAAAAACCCAAGCAGCCATCAAACAAACTGCTTCAGCATATTACCACTCTCTCTTAACAGAAATAAAGGAAACAGAGGATTACTCAAATCTCCTACAGCACATGCCCAAAGGAATCAGTGAGGAAACCAACGTAGATTTGACTAAAGAAATCACTGAAGAAGAAATAAAAAGTGCCATTTGGACGCTTCAGCCAGAAAAAGCCCCGGGTCTAGATGGCTTCCCAATCTGTTTCTATAGAACTTACTGGGGAACTATTAAAAAAGACCTTGTCAAGATGTTAAGATGGACTCAACGCAACTGCAAAATAGGAGGGTTTACCAATGCCACCCATCTTGCTCTTATTCCTAAAGAAAACCGACCCTTGTCTTTTTCTCGTTTTTGATCCATTTCGTTGTGTAACTCATCTTACAAAATCCTGACAAAAATTTTGGCCACACGCCTTAAACCTCTCCTCCCCTCTCTCATTTCTGAAAATCAAGGGGGTTTTTTGGCCAATGAGCAAATCTCGGACTCCATCCTTCTTGTCTAAGAGGCTATACATTCGAGTCAAACAAGGAAAGAGAAAGATTTCATCTTAAAGTTAGATTTAGCCAATGCCTTTGATCGTGTCCGACACTCCTTCCTATTCGCCGTTCTTGAAAAAATGGGATTTGCCACACCCTTCATTAGCCTTGTTAAAGCCTGCATCACAGGCCCATGGATCTCCCCTCTTATTAATGGTAGACCTGGACCATCCTTCCAATCCACTCGAGGACTAAGACAAGGTTGTCCTCTTTCACCTTATCTCTTTATTCTGATGGCGGAATCCTTCAGCAGAGCTCTGGACTTCAACCGTCGCATGGGCCTCATCACCGGAATTAAATTTGATAATGGAATCAAGAACATCAACCATTCTCAGTTTGCTGACAATACTCTTCTAATGGGGGGAGCCTCAAATATCATAGCCAGTCATTTCAAAGCTCTCCTAGACCAATACATGAGTTATTCCGGAGGCTTGATAAATTATCACAAGAGCTGTATTTATGGTTGGAATGCTTCGGCACAAATTATTCATAGAATTGCTAATACCTTTAGAGTTCCTTGTAAGCTGGACTGGGAGAATTTTACCTATCTGGGCATGCTAGTGAGTGCTGGCAACCTGAAAGCTGCTGCCTAGGAAGTTATTATCGACAAGATGAAAAGGAAGATTCAGCAATGGGGTACCTCTTGGCTTAATCCAGCAGGGCGCCTCATCCTCCTTAAAGCAGGTCTCTCTACCCTGCCCTTGTATTGTTTTACACTCATGCAAGCCCCTGCCAGTTTTCATAATAGAATGGATGCTCTCCTTCGCCATTTTCTTTGGCAAGGAGGGAGAACTGACACAAAAAAATACAACTTGGTAAGCTGGAAACAGGTCATTCAACCACATGAGAAAGGAGGTCTAGGAATCAGATCTCCTAAACTTCCAAACCTTGCCTTTGCTGGCAAAATTGTCTGGAGATTCATTACTGGCAAGAACGCTTGGTGGAAGACTGTTCTAGAAAAAAAATACCTTGGCTACCCAAGGAATCAGCTTTTGGAGCATGAGCTCCCTAGCAGAACATGCTCAAAAATCTGGAGGATGTGTAAGAAAGCTATACCTTTTCTTGAACAAAAAACCTCCAAAGTCCCCAAAAGCGGCAGCCACATTAGAATTGGAGAAGATAAAATAATGGGGCAACAGCCCATAAGTCGATGGCCTGGAACACAGCAGATTCTAGATTTTTTTAACAGCACAGGAATTCAAACACTGGATTAGATCTCTAAATGGGATGCCCACTCTCATAACTGGAAAGGCTGGACTTTTCCTCGCATACCTGCAGACACAGAAATCAGCCTCATCAACCTGCAAACCCATCTACATGGTATAGCTCCTTCCAATCGCTTCGCTGATGATGAATTTCGCTGGGATCCATCAAGTACTGTCTACACCATAAAGGCTGCCTACCATCATATTTGCAGCAACGACTCTCCAATGACTATTTGGGCACAGTGGAGATTAGTTTGGAAGGTAGAATCTCTTCCAAAAATTAAATTCTTTCTATGGACCCTCCTAAGAGGGAAAGTCCTCACCTCTAAGAATCTTAGAAAGTGAGGAATAATTGGACCTTCCCGCTGTCCAAACTGTAAATCTGATGAAGAGACAAGTCAACATATTTTTATAGACTACCCTTTTGCTATAGCTTGCTGGAAAAAAGCTTTCAGGAGCCACGATCCCCCTTGGGAGCCTAGCACTAGCATCTCTGAAGCTCTGCACATATGGAAAGAAAGCTACCCGTGGAGAAAAAAGACAAACAATATTGCTCGCAGGGTTTGGAATGCCTTACCCTGTACTCTTCTATGGAACATCTGGTTGGCAAGAAACCGCTTGATTTTCAAAGGTAAAGAAACCAGCGTCAGAAAGCTCTACAACAAAGCTTGGAGTCTCAATTTGGAAGCTCTATCCACGAAATGTCAAGGGCAATTGGACACGCTGGACCTCCATGTCGAAGAAAGAAACTACATAGGGTATCTTCTAGAAAGAAACTACATCGCACAAAACAGAAACAATCCCAGTAGTAGAAACAATTCCAGGGATAGCTGGAAAATCAAGATGAAAGAAGAGGAATTTGCACGATGGCTCAGGAATTGCAATACACATTATCTCTTCTTTGATGGTGCCTCCAAGTCCAACCCAGGAGTGGCTGGGGCGGGAGGACTCATCTGCAATGGCAATGGTGATGTTCTCATGGACTACGAATGGGGACTGGGCACTTTATCCAATAACAGAGTAGAAGCATTAGCTCTCTACCAAGGTCTACTTCAACTCCAGAAACTTGGCATCAACACAGCTGTAATAATTGGAGATTCAGCGATTGTTATTAGTTTGATGCTATGTAACAGAAAAGCCCCCAACTTGATTCTTCAGCAAATCATAGGGCATTGCCAAGCTATCAATCAACAGATGAAAGGGAACCACTTTTATCATGTTCTTCGAATCCTCAACAAAGAAGCTGATAAAAGGGCAAACAAAGCAGGTACTCATTCTGTTGGAAACCTCCGATGTAACGGCTCAGATCAGCTTTTTTTCCTACCATGAACAAATTTATACTCCTCAGTAATTTCTACCCTCAGCAGATCTTTGTTCTTGGACTCCGAAAACCCTTGCTCAGACCTTTTTCACAGTTCCAAATCACAATTGCTCGTCCCATGGATACGATTCCGTTAGATCTAAACTCAGCATTTTCAATATCCCCTTCCCTCTGTTGCGCTCCTTTAATCTCTGCGCACTCTCCTATGTATGCCTTTTCCCATGATCCTTCGAACGCACTCAGTCACCCATTGACCACTATCAATCTTCACTACATTGATCCTTGTTCCAAATAGCCAGCGCACCATGTTTTTTTGTTTCCCAGCTCTCCTATCTTTTGTATTATCTGCGCCTCTGATTACTACGCCCCTGTCCGCCTCTGTCCACCCAGACAGTTTATCTGCCCCCTGTCACGCTGTCCAGTCAAATTTGGCACAACGCAGCATGATGAAGTGGGTGAAGACCGCAATGGGCGGCAGTCTCATCATACTTTCAATTTACAGATATGAATTGCAAAGCTTGTTTTCTATTATTCCAGTTCGTTAGAATCTATACCACTACTTCCTTTCTCACTGTGAATCAAGCGAGATGTAAAAGAGAAATCAACACTAAAAATAGCAACAATTGGCCCTCCTCCTGCCAATGCTATCTTGTATTTTTGGAGCTCCGTCTCCTCCCTCTTTTTTAAATATCAAGCAGCAATCGACTTTGTGAAAAAAATAAAAATAAAATTATACATATTTTTATATAGTTATAGCTTAGTATTCTTTTCTCTTCTCAAGTTATATCACTCCACATTATATATATATATATATATATATATATATATCTCGAGAAACACTTCACAAATTTGGAATGTGATTCACGGATGGGAAAGAGAGAGTGATAGTATAGAGGAGGAAATTGAAGTTCAGGAAGAAATTATGGACTTTGTGGTTGATCCTGGGACTATAAGAGGACATCTTTTCCTTTTTCATCAATAAATTCACACCTACTGGACACTGATATGTATTTTAGCCAAAGCTCTCCAAAGCTTACAAATTAATGAAGAAAATCTTCAGGTGGTTTCAATCTTACAGAAATCAAAACTGATATTCAGGAGATGAGGGTATCACATTATCATGCCACTGCTCATTAGGGGAATTTTGAGGTCTAAAATGAGCTTCCTAAAGAAAATGTACAATCAAAATTTACTTTATGAGAACCAATCACATTTTAGGAGATGACATCATCCCTAATGGTTGAGGTGGCATTGCTTGAGTTAAAGGTACTTACTTATCACATTCTTAATGGTGGATAAAAACTCATGGTTAACCATGGTAGTGCTCTAAGTACTTTTAAAGTCAAAGTAAAGTACTCATAATAAATGTCATTTCACACTTTTTGAATAAAAATATGTTATTGTCATTTCATATTTCTTGAAAGAAACAATGCATATCCCTATACATTTATTATATTATATTATATTATATTTATATAGTATATTAATTACATGTTATTATACAATTTAAATATTATAAATTTTAATTAATAGCATATAATATAATTAAGAATTTATAAATTTATATTTATATTTTATTTTAAGTTATTTAAGTACAAAGGACAAATGCATTAGTTGTTCAATGATAATGATTTTTTCTTGAAAAACTCATTCATACAATTTTTTTTATTAATTTTATTTTGGTACAATTTTTGAATTGAATTTAACTATGGTTACATGGATTGTGGTGCAAAAAGTGAATTGAAAATTCATAAATATTATTTTATTGGTTTAGCTATTTTTTTATTATTTCCTCATGAGGCCCATTTTAGACCTCAAAATTCCCCTAATGCATATAGACATGATTGAAAGACAACGATATCAGTAGGGTGATATTCCAGGTTCTACAACAAAAGACTCGGCTCGTTAATTGATTTTTAGTTAACAAGTTTTTTGTGGATAGCTTTTGTATTTCATATTGTTTAATAGGCTTGGTAGTAAACAATAAACAGGCCATTGAGGCAAAAAGATGAATAAAACACTTTCAATTTTGGATGGCATTCAATGCCTTAAGGTGGCCACAAACTTGGTTTTCTATTGGCAGAGCACCATATAAAATATGTTTACAACTTGCTCTGGTAAAAAACTTTTATTTATTTATATATATATATATATACGCGAAAGAAATTGCCTTTGGGGTAGCATTACACAGAAATCAGTTGGTGCAATTTACGATGCGAAAAATATTTGGCCACCTAAATACACTTTTCAACGTAATTTCAGCGTCTTTGTAACATTGGGTTGCCTTTATATTCCAAATTTCCCAATTTTCGGTCAAATCTATCATATCACGAACGAAAAGAACCATTCAATTTTTCTTTTTAAAATATTAAGTATTTCATGATATCTGGCCCGTGATATCGGAGAGAGACAATCTCGGGGGTTGGACGTTTTTTTTAATGCAAAGTTTAATAAAGAGTTTTAGTAATGTCATTGTGTGTGATCGCAGCGTCTAGGAAATAAGTTCTATGAGTAAAGCGTGATGTTGTCATCTGTAACCTAGATGAGGCGGATGTTTAGAGTGGCATCATCATCTTCAAGACAGGCGAGCATCTACCTCATTGTGGAGAAGATTGACAAATCGTCAATTCTGGAAAGTTGAGTTCACGTGAATGAAGCAAACCATTTGAATTCGTTCATTTCTTAAATTTTCAAAAATAAATAAATGTATAACTGAATTACGTGGAAACCTATGTAAAATGGGTTATGACATCTTAAACAAAGTGTTAATGTGATTAGTTATAGTACTTTTGCTATAAGTTTCGGTAAAATGGGTTATGACATCTTAAACAAAGTGTTAATGTGATTAGTTATAGTACTTTTGCTATAAGTTTCGGAAATTTTGTTGTAAGTTTTGGAATTTTTTTTACATAAGGATTTATTATATTTATTAAAAATTAGAAATAAATTTATTAAGAATTATAAGTTTAAGTTGTAAAATCTCTATAATCTCTATATTTTATAAAGATTTTATAATATCGAATTATAAAATAACATTTTCAAGAATAAAGAATAACATTTTAAATAATAAAATCACAATGGTGAACAAAAATTATTTTACCATATTTCATTGAAAATTCCAAAACTTATTAATACAATACAATATCTTTTAATTCTCCTCAATGTGATTCATCACAATTCATTTTCTCTGGTGTTGTTTTAGGTATTGCTCGGAAACGACTTTGGACGTTTAGTAATGTTTTTGTCATTTATTAGTGTTTTATTCATCTTTTTCATTTTTGCTTGCTCTTTAATTTGTAGTTCTCCCTATCATGAAAGCTCAGAGTCACTGAATGGCGATGTAATGGTTAACCGTTTGTAGGAAACCGTTGTCATGTCAACATTAATATTATTATGTAAATGGTCGATGACTAAAGAAGCCAATGGGTTCCTATTGTTCTCGTCTGATTTGATTTGCATTTCACTATCAACAATTAGAAAGAGAAATGCAGGGAAAGTAGTCTCACTGAGTTAGAATTGTTGTGGATTTTTATGGTCGAGAGTTTTGTTGTTTTGTTGTTGGTTTGATTTTGAACTAGGTTCTTGAAAATTGTTGGAGTTTTTTATTTTGGAAGTATTTAGTTAGAGGTTTTTTATTTTGGAAGTATTTTGGAAGTATTAAGCTAGAGGTTTTTTCTAAGTACCTTGAGGCATCATTTATTGATTCAATATTAAAAATAAGGAAAATTACTAAAATGCAAAGAATTATGGTATGTAATAAGTGGAAATATTAAGTTTTCATTTTCCAATCCTAAGTTAAATTGTACATTTGAATTTATGTCAATAGCATATGTGTATTTTTTTCCATTACTATTAGAGTGATATATGATGTGTATTTTGGCCAACTCCATATAGATTCAATGGAACATTTAATTGTTAGTAGCAATGCAAGGTTGTCACTATATCATTGGTGTAAGTTAAAATAATCTTTTTTGAAGGATATGCAAAATTTTGTTTTGTTGTTGTTTTGAAATATCCTTGTCTAGAGTTCTTCACTATTGTGGTAGTTGGACAATGTTGATGTTAGGTGCCTAGAGTGAAATACACAATTTATTTTGAATGTATATACTTGTGTGTCTAATCCTAAAATGTGTCCCTTTGGTCAAAATGCAACTATTATTATAGCTCAAATGCATATATTCTTAATACCTTGTTAATTTGGTGATGCTTGGTTTCCTCATTATTAATGTGTGAAGCCATTGATATGAGTTATACTAACATGCTTGTGCCTAGAGCCCATAATTGTACACGGTGTTCATTTATTCCTCATTAATGTATTATAGAAGAAAATCGTGGAAAATATTTTATGTTGTTGTCGTATACCATAAAGTACATAGAGAATTTGATAATAAGTAGCTAGTAAATGGATAGTGTTTCCTTAATACATGCTTGAGTTAAATGGGATCCCATATATGTGTAGTAGTTGGATTAGTGCCCTAGTATACCACAAAGTACATGGAACACTCAATAATAAGTAGTTGATTGATGGGTAATACTTTCTTAAAACATGCTTCAATTATGGGATGTTAGTAGTGTTGGCATTGATGTTAGAAGAAGTGACTTGACCACAAAGACATAACACATCAATTCAGATTTATGCATTTGAATAGAAAAAATTAGCAAACTATGTATATAAAAAGATGTATTTCAAATGATAATGCAGCTAGTGAATTCGAGCTTTTGTGACAACTATTTTATGAACTTCCTAGAAAAGACAGAAAGAGGAAGTGGAGAATATGTGAAGCGGAATTGAGGAGGAAGAGAAGGAGATAGGAAGTTTCAAAGAGAGCAAAGAAATAGTACAAAACAGAGCCAAAGAAAACAAGAATTCAAAACCAATCACCAGGTAACCCAACATATTAAATATTTTATTTATCAAGGTCTTATTGTTTCCTTTTAGGTAGTAGCCCGAAAAAGAGCAAGTTGGAGCCTATAAAGTAGTGAATAGGAGCTTCCTAGAAAGTTGTATCTTACACAATAAAATCGACGTAAAATCTTCCTATAGATATAAACCTGTAGAAATTTGATGTGAAAGAGGGAATGGGTGCTTTCCTTTACATCACAACAACCAAAATTTTTGGTTTTTCCCTTAACGGATCTCCACTTATATCTGGTGTCACAATGTGTTACATGAGTTAATTGTATGTTTTCCTCTAAATAATGGTTAATTGTTGGACACATATACAAATATATAAATACATTAAAGAAAGTGTTAAAAGGATAAACACATGTATAAATATTCTAATTCAGTAACCAAAAGGTTCAAAGGTTGTCAAAATATTTGAAACTGGTTCACCTCCCTCCCAATAATTTCCTAGTTTCCAATAATTTCTATTAGAGTCAGTTCCATCTGTTGGTGTTCCCATGTTTTGGCCAGATTGGCAAGACCAAAAGATGAGACAACATCAGAACCACTTTGGGGCCCTAGGATCTAGCCCTCCTGGACCCGGAGAGGGATCTCTCCAGTAAACAAAGGATGATTTATCTTTGAAGCTCAAATGAGATGTTAGGCTAGTTATGAAGCACAAGGGGGGTTTTTAAAGATGATTTGGTTGAAGGGTTGTTGGGTTGGTTAGGAGATCATGGACTGAGAAAGCAGTGGGAGAAAAGGAACAAAGCAGCAGGATATTTCAACAAAGAGGATAGGCCAAGACAGTGCCATCCATTGGGCTATGGAGTCATGAAAGGAAATTACATGCAACAACTAGCCAAGGCTTTCAAAGGGCAAGTCATATATACTAAAGGATCTTTTTAGATAGATGATGGTATGGAACATTAAGGAGGAAAGTGAAAGAAGGAAAGCAACCAATTTTCTGTCTATAGATCAGGTCAGAGGTCATTTAACTCTAGACTTGCTTGGACATACTCAAAGGTTGCTCTCAAAGAGACAAAGGGGCAGCTTATAGATCAGACCAGAGGTCATTTAACTCCAGGTCTGCTTTAGCAACTCCAAGGGAAAAACAGAGATAAGATTACAAAGAAACATCTAAGAAGCAAACCCCCAAGTTCATACATCAGCCAGCAGGCAATAACATCCGCTGCACTGGTTAAACCCGTGAACCCGATCTTAGACAGCACATAGGGCGGAAAACATAAAGGTAGGGAGATCAGACAGCATAGGGCACCTAATAAGGGTGAATCCTATACCATTATTCTGATGCCTACCAGCAGAACATGAAACAGTATGAAAATGTAAATAACAGAGTTAAGAAAAACATCACCAATAGTAATAGACCAGGATCCTGTGAAATGTGCTTTGATTAATTGATGCAAAACCAGTCATGTACAATATGGCTCAATGGCTAATACAGTCCCAACTTCTCCTCCCAGCCTATTACATACAAACTACTCTGCAACTTCCTCCCAAGACTGTTCTAACAGTCAAACCGAATCCCTCTAATAGCAGATGCCCAGCAAGGCAACAACAAACTTTACAATTCATTCCCAGGGATTTTATAGGAGAAGGGGAAGAAACAGAAGTAGATAGACAATTAACTGATCTCATTAAGGCATAATCGGCGGAAGTGTTCACGCCCAAACAGCTTAATGGCAAAAAGCAGCGTTGTGTGTACTCTGTAGACTGCTTGGAGATCTCTGTCAGGTCGATTTTGACCTCGGATATTTCTTTGAAGTCCTTTCTGGTGCTTGGAGCTTTGTGCTAGCCTTCTGAATAAATGAACTGGTGAAAGATCTGCAACTTTTCCATACCTCCATAACTGCTGACCAAATAGTCTTTAATGAAGCTCTGTCAGGGCAATTAATCGTTCCAGGGCTCGAGGGAGCATGGAGATTTCTTTGTAGGAGGGTGACCTTCTGGAGAAGAGTACTTCAACTGATATTTAAACACAGATAAGACTCTTTGCGTGCTTAAGTCTTCAAATTGTGCTTGAATCCTTTGATTGCGGGATTAGACATTAATTATATCAATAATGTGCATTAATCCCTTGAATCCTTCAGCTGATCTACTGGCAATGCTGAGAAAACCTCTATGTGACCTCTGCATAATGAAATAAACTTATTACAGAGCTCGGGCAGTGGTGGCGGAGGAATTGCTGCGAAGGCGGAGGAACGGTGGCGGAATGGTGAAGAAACAGTGGAAACAACGGACACAATGGTGCGGAGCCGTGGAAGTGGGACCCGGCCATGGTGGAGGGCGATTCACTAAAACTTAATGTAAAACACAAAGGTTTAAATAATGGAGGAAATTCAAAGAAAATGCATGAAATGCAATGAAATGCGGCAGGAAGATCGTACGAGGTGGGACCCAACGGAGGCGGAGGGCGATTAAACGAGAACCGTCGGATCCGGGAGGAGACGGATGGCGGAGATGCAATCGGAGGATCGCAATCGCAAGGGGCACAAAAGGGAGACACTCACAAACTTTCGATTGCGATCGACAGGGGAGAGCGATAGCCGTTGGATCATAAAACAAACGGACGGAGGAGATCAAATCGGAGGCCGGAGGGAAGGGGTTGCGATTGCGATCGGAGGTCAGGGCGCGATTGAGCGCTGACCGTTGGATCAGAGGGAGGATGGACGGACAGGATTGAATCGGGAGGCGGAGGAAAGATTTTCGATTGGATGCAGGTCGTCCGATCTGGCCGAGAGATCAACGGTGGAGATGTAATCGGAGGCGAGACAGAAGGACTTGTGATCAGCGATTGGAGCGGCAGTGCGATTAAACGCTGGCCGTTAGATCCGAAGCCAGATCAACGGTTCACGTTCAATCGGAGGGAGAGCAGAGGGGTGGCGAAATGACGATGCGATTACGCGATAGCCGTTGGATCATGCAACAAACGGACGGACGAGATCCAATCGGGGGGGAAGGCAGAAAGACTTGCGATCGGAGGAAAAGGGAAGAGTGATGGCTGTCGGATCAGCAGGGGAGTGGACGGCCCAGATTGAATCGGGAGATCGCAATCGGGGGTCGGACGAAACTGTTTGCGATTGTGATCGGAAGGGGACTTGCGATTGAGCACTGACCGTAGATCTGGGGGAGGGATGAACGGCCGGGATTAAATCGGGAGATCGCAATCGGGGCTCGGGGAAGAAAGCATGCGATTGCGATGGAGCGATTAGCGCAGGGCCGTTGGATCGGCGGGGCAGATCAACGGTGGAGAAGTGGATCGGGGGATTGCAATCGGGAGTCGGAGAAAAAGGTTTGCGATTGATCGGAGGGCACACACGGAACATTGTGATTGCGATTGAGCGGGTGGCTGCGATTAGCACTCCGCCGTTGATTGGGACGACAAATCAACGTCCAAAAATAGGTCGCGGGACTTTGTTTAATAGTCAATCGCATCGGGACTTTTATGATGTAACAAAGGAAATGGACCCTCGCTCGACTTCCGATTGCGATTGGAGCTCGGGACTTAAGCGCTTGGTCCGAGCGCACGGGCATGTGTGGGAAGTGGTTAGAAGGGGCTGGCAGAAAGGGGCTAGGCCTTATAATAAGGTCGGAAGTGGGTTTTTTGCCCATTTTAATGGATTTTAGGGCTGGGGAAAGGGAACGATAAAGGAAGAAAAAGGGGAAAAGGGAAAACCAAGGGTAGGGGAAGAAGTTAAATGGGATCTTGGGGGATTTGAGGGGTAAAAGGGGAATAGAAGGGGAAGACAAGGGGGATGAAATAAAAGGGAAAAAGGGGGCCTTTGGGCATTTCTTTATCAGCAAAGAGGCTTTAAAAGGTGAATCAGCAGAGGGGAAACTATCAAAGGATAAAAGACACATGGAGGCTTCAAGGAGACTGTGTTTTCAGAGGAAATGCAATCCTTGAAGACTCAAAAAGGATTTAGCCCCCTATTTGCTTGTCAAAAAATTTATAGGGGGCTAACACCATCTACAACAAAATAACAGTTAAAAGGAATATCTAAATCATAGAAATGGTCAGTCATGAAGGGTGTTATACAAACAGATATCTATTTTTTAATGGTATTGATTATACTTTTCATGAAATTAGAATGAATACATATTTAATGTCCCTTAGAGTAGATGGTTGGAGTGCAATAGAGCATGGGTATTGTTATCTCTTTGAAATTTCCCTAGGGTTGCTATGTTGTGTTAAAAGAAATTTCAGAGGTAACTATCAACCACTTTTGGAGATTCCGATCTAGCCTTCCTAATGCTCAGAGAGGGCTCTATCTTAATGATTTAACTTTGTTGTTTTAATAGATTTTAGGCTAGTTATGTATGATTGATTTGGTTTGATTTTGATTTGTTGGTGGAATTACTGATTTAGATGGATAAGTGTCTTTCTACTTTCCATTGGGCTATGGAGTCAATATATCAAGAAAACAGAATAAAATCAAGTTCTAAAGGAAGTGTTACAGGGCATGGTAGCTGAGCAAAATCAGATCTTAAAGGCTGAATGGTGAAGTGGTTTTCAATCAGGATCAAGGAGTAGTTAAGGATTCCTTAAACCAGATAATGAAGGAAGGTGAAGGAGGTCAATCAAGATTAGAGAGCAATCAAGGATTCTCTAAACTAGATATCAGAAGGAAACATTAAAATGTATAATAGTTCAAAGGAGAGTGTAATTAAACAAATTTTGCAGTAAAATTCCAATTATAACATTTAGATTTAGAAAACATGCAAGTTTATGGAATACTTAAGAAAAGGAAGATGAACAATTGTAATATACTCACTAAAATAGCTCAACATATGAATCATGTAAAGAAATGCCATTATTACTTGTCCTATCTGTCAACTTGGAAAAATGTAGAATAAACCCTCGGGTAGTAGATTAATTCAACTATAGAAATATTTAGGAATCCACCCTCAATACTTCGAATTGATGAATTATTTATACAAACATTGCAAAATATCCTATCAATTGATTTAGGATTTATTTAAGGAAAATAAAATATCTTCATGCAAGAAGATAGAGACATATATTAATTAACTGCAAGTTGTCCCTGTTTTATTTGATTTTTCATTTTGTTGTTTGTTTCTCTTATGTTGGTTATCTTTCAAGTTCTCTGCACTTTTACATTGTCTTTCATCTGACTTTTCTTTTAACTCTGTCTTTCATCTGATTTCAAATTTAAACTCTATGAATTATTTTACCTAACTGCTCTGTTTGCTCTTTAACTTGTCTTTCTTTTACCTGTATTTGTTCTTCATCTGTCATAGTAAATCACACCATTTTTCCCATGTCTCTTCATCTAAAATTTTGATTTTTACCATCCTCTGGTAAATCTCATCTGCCTCTGTGTATTTGGAAAATGTGTGCTTATTCACAAAAAATTGATTTACCTCATGCTGGAGGTAAAAGAAGTTTTCTAAACTCTGAAGGAGCACTTTGCCTGTGGGAACTCCTTTCATTACTGAAATGTTGGAAGTCTCTTTAGCTACTTCCCTAATATTTTTATCATAGTCTTCATGCCTCATTAGTTTATCATTGATTATTAATGGATTAGGTAGACCTTTCTACCTCAAAACATCAAATTTTTTCATGAATCTGTTCACTGCCAATTCCATTGTTTGGAATTTGTCTTCAAGTTGTATCATCAGATTTCTCTTAGAAATAACTCTCTTCACCTCTAAGATATTCTTTGTTCTATCTGTTATCCCAGGTTCTTCTAATTCTTGCTTGTTTTTAGAATTTAGGAATTTTATTATCTCCGTGGCTTCCTCTGGTTTCTTTCCAATATCTTCTTTGACCTTTTGGATTGCATCACTAGCTTCCTTTATCAATTCCTTCTGTTCAAATATAACCTGTATATAAGGCCAAATGTCATTAATTGAGTTAATGATATTAGCCCACAACTATTGTTTTTCTTGGGCTAGTGGCTCTTTCAGTGATAACTCCTTTTCTAACTTATGGATTCCTTCAGTTAATCTATTTTCTTTCTGTTCTTTTTCTTGATACATTACTTCTACCAATTTCTTCGTATCATCTAAACTCTTAACTTGTTCTTTGAGTTTATTGATTTCATTAGTTTGAATTGACATATCTTGCATGGCCTTGATCAATTTGCTAACCTCATCAGTGGGATGGGCTGTTGGAATAGCCGATGTTGTTGCTGATGTAGTTGCTGGAACTTCTGTTGATATGGTGTTGTTGTAGGAAATGGGGTTGATGTAGAAGCTATAGGAATAACAGTAATGGGAATTGCTTCCATGTTGGCTTTCTTTTCTTGCACTAGTTTGTCCATTGTTGTTTCCATTTCTTGCAGTTGAGCTGTCAACTGAATGATGAGATTCATCATTTCATCCTTCTAATTTTTTTTTTCCAAAACCTCTTTAGCTTGTGGATGTTTTGTATTTGGTAACTTCAGTTGTTTCTTCAATGAAAATATGTATACATTCTTCTTTTTTATTATTTCTTCTGCTGCTTTGATATTTTTTGGATCATAACCAAACTTCCATTACCAAATCTTCAAGTGACTTTATCTTGTTATCCTTTTCTTTTGAAGAATATTTCTCTAGCTTTAACTGTGTCCTTATATTTTCTAGATAATTTCGTAACTTCTATACACTTAAATCTTTGTGTGTCATAGTGGAATAGATCATTTCTCTTGCCTGATTATGAAACTGACTTTGGTTTATGGGATGTACATCCTTGGCAGGAACTTCAAAGGATTTTTTTAGTAGAGTATTTTGAATTTTTAGGAGCCTCCACCTTTAGCTGTAGAAATGTCACTTGCATCTTCCCTGTCTTGAGGTCATAGGATGAAAGAAATCTACTCTGATCACTAGGAGTTTGTTTCTATTGCTGGGCATATGTTACAGCCTTTAATGCTTCATTTATGATTTTGATTTCTTTGTATTTCTCCATTATATCTTTCTCTTTCTCGACTAGTTTTATAGATGATGAAACCTATGCACCATGTTGTTTCTGAATGATTTATGCACTGGAGGTTGATGGTAATTGTGTTTCTTCTGAAATGGTTGGAGGTGCATCATCTCTGAAAACTAGATATATATCAATGACTTCAACTGTATCAACTATCTCAACTGTCTCTATCATTGGATTCAGTTTGGCTTTCTTTCTTTACATAAGCTTGAACTTAGTATCAAAAGTGGTTTCTACAGAATAAGAACCTTCTTCCCTTTCCCTCTTTGAATTTATATCCTGTGGGGATGGAGTAAGCACGATGGAACTAGTATCAACCTGCTTCTCCATCTCTTGCAAAATATTTTCCAACCACTCTGACTAGTTGGAATACTTTTCAACCTCGGGCTTTGACTCATGAATGAAAGGGGTCAATTTAAATTTGACTCTTAACTTACTTATGACACCCAAGGGGTCATATTGCAATTTGAAACTGCTACTGAACTTAAAATCTTGTAGATACTTGTCTGCTTACTGACCAACATTCCTACTATTGCAAATAAAAGGTTGTAACTGGTACTTGATCTTGAATTAAGTATTTCTCTTAGCTGAAAGGAAGTTGATTTCATCAGAGTTCAAGATTTGTCTGATTTATTCCAAAGAAAATAACCTCATTGGGAGGTATTTTGGAAGTTTGTATGGAGTTATCTAGCTTCCAAACACTAATTTCTATATGATTCTGGTATAAATACCAATCTCCTATTTTACTTTGATCTGACAACTATAACACCTTTATTTCTTCACTGATTCTAGGTTGAATTCTACTACTTACCATATTAACTACTGGATAAACAAATGAATCAATGAAGTATTTATAGCTGAATTTAGTGGTATCCTTTCTGATCAAGGATGTCCAAAAGACAACTGATTGGGGATTACCCTCAGTGTCTAGTTTTTGGAGGCCAACTACAAACCTTTTTGATTGGAAATTGTTAGGTCCCTATATTACTAGTATAGTCCCTTATTGTTGTTAGTGTAACCCCCTTATTGTTATTATTGTACCCTTGTAACCCCCATATTGTTATTATTGTGCCCTTAAATTATTATTGTTAGGTCGGCTAGGATTACATTGTGGCCCCACTAGGATTACATTCTGGCCCCATGGACTCCTATATATAGAAAGGAGGTTTTGTAATTTGAATCATCCAAAAAAATTTCATTCATGTAATGTATTGGAGGTTTCCCCCTCGAAGTGGCTTATTTATAAGGCATTGATATCTCTTTTCTTCTATTTTTGGAGCTGGTTTCACAACATTTGGTATCAAAGCTTTCAGATTCTAGGGTTTCACTGCTCCAAACAGGCCAGCCTGGAATTTTCGCTATAAATTTTTTTCTATGAAGGTTAAGAATCTGAAATTTTTAGAGTGCGAAGCTGAAATCCTAAGGAACATCTTCACAAAATTTCAGATCTTGGTTCGCAACATTTTAGGATATATGATCTGTGCAAGTTAGGTCATTTTGCAGGCTCCTGAATTTATCCTAAACAAGTCATCGTGGTATTTTCGTAATAAATTTTTTTCTACGAAGGTTAAGAAGCTGAAATTTTTAGAGTGTGAAGCCACAATACCGAGGAACATTGTCAAAAAAATTTAGATATTTTTTCGCAATATTTTTGGAGATATGAGCTATGGAAGTTAGGGATTTTGAGGCTTTGGAATTTCATCTCAAATAGGTGATCGTGGGAAAATCTTCATATCTCTCTCTCTGAGCATCAGATTGGAATGCTGTAAAAAGTGGTTGAAAGTACATGGACTGCAGTTTTTTTCCTATCAATTTTTGAGCCAAAGGAAGAAACAATGACACATAGAAAGTCGTACAAGTGCACTCTACTGAACCAGTCCAAAATTGGGTCATTGTGGGAGGTTGGACATAATTTTTCCTTGAATAATCCAAAACAAATCAGACCTATGGCATTTGAAAGAAGCTTCAGAGGGCTACTACAGGGCTTAATTTAAAATATTGAGGATCCGCAGTTATAGAGATAATTCAATTTCAATATCAAGCTCCTCAAAAGTGAGTAAGTCTTGTTTGAAGAATCAAGTTGAATTGATTCCAAGGGCATATTGTAGAATAGATATCAGTATTGGATTCTTAAATGGCCCCTAAAAAGAATTCAACACCCATTAAGCCTTTAGAAAGCTCTACTATGACTCATGAAGATGAAGAATGGAAACATGACATATCAAAATTACAAGAGCAAGTGCAAAAAATTTCACTCTCGCAAAGAGAAACAAAAAATGACATGGAAGTTTTGAAGAAAGGCGTGGAAACTAAGATGGATGGTTTGAAGAAAGGCGTGGAATCTAAGATTGATGGTTTTAATAATGGCATGGAATCTAATATAGATGGCATGGAAGCTGGCATGGAATCTAAGATGGATGACGTGGAAGCTAAGATCGATGAGAAAATGGAAAACATGAAGAATGATGTAAAAGCAAACATGGAAGGTTTGAAAAAGTTGATACAAGAAATGTTTCCTAATGGTGAAAAGATAGTAGAGGAAACTCATGATGAGAACAAAATAAATGTTAGTTGTGATTTCATAAAATCTAATGTTGGCAGGAAGAACCACCATATTCCAAAAATGGATATGAGGAATTTTGATGGAAAGGATCCTGTAACATGGATACTACAGATGGAGCAATATTCTGATCTCCATAATGTGTAAAACACACAAAAGGTACACATTGCAAATTTACATTTATAACAAAATACATTTGTATGGTATCGATGATTTTTCTTCCGTAAAAAAATTGTCACTTCGTCAATTTTTACGGAGGAAATGATAGCACATTATGAGGATACAAAGAGCAACACCTTCTTTAGCCAATTGATAAATCTCAAACAAAAGGGTTTGATGGGGGATCACATTGAGGACTTCCAAAAATTTAATATAAGGGTAACTGATATTCTAGAGGAACACAAGATTGATCTCTTCATGGGTACTTTAAAGGATAACATCCAACATGAAGTTCATGTTTTGGAACCTGATTCATTGGAGAAGGCATTCAGGTTGGCAAGAATATTTGAACGTAAAATTGTTTGGTCAATTTAGTGTGTCCTAAATTGCTGCATTTAATTTGTCAATCCGGGATTCGTAAGCTGATGAAGTGCGGCGCACTATATGTGCAAGATAACCTATTTCTTAACTTTTTGTCGTTTTTGGTTTTCTAAGGTGAAATGGGAATTCTAAAATGAAAACAAGTATGGTTATGTTTGTTCAAGGAAATGATATCCTCTATAATGATTTACCAACTTGAAACTGAAAAAAAGAAATTGAAATGTACAGTGACAAAACTTTGAAAGGAAATGAAAATGTGCTGCTGAAATGAAAAAGGTACTGCTAATCTAATAAATCAAAACAGTGAACTAGTGAGCAGGAAACCAAACTATTCTTGCTGCTATCTACACAAAAGAAATTATGCTGAAAGAAATCCAAAAGTTGCAATGAAGTAAATCTAAATCAAATTACATCAACTTGTCTTCTGATCCCTCATCATTAGTCCAGCTATGATTTTCGGAAGTAACCATAAACAACTTGAGTAACTGATATCTAATTTGCAGAAAGTAAACTAATATCAAACCATACATTCATAATTCAATCCCTCACCATCAGTCCAGATGTGGTTTTCGGAGGTAACTGAAGATGTCATGCATAATTTAATATATCTAAATTTGCAGAAAGGAAACTAATACTAAACTACACATTTCATAATACAATCCCTCACCATCAGTCCAGCTGTGGCTTTCGGAGGCAACTGAAGATGTTATGAGTAGCTTAATATATCTAAATTTAACTACTGAAGCAAATAAGCAAAACTGAAATGAACAAAGCAATACTGAAATTAAACAGAAACTAAGGAAAACAAATTAGCAGCAGAATAATGTTAATTCCATGTCATTAGTCAAAAAGCTATGAAAATGCCCGGGCTGCCTATCTATAACCTGAAACAAGAACACTGATCAGTGATTAATAACATAAAACATGAAAGACAGAAGTGAAATGGAAAGCATGAAATTTTATAAACAGAAATGAAGCATATATACCATGAAAGATGCAATGTATAAACATGTGAATGGATTATGGCACAATGAGCTTTAAAGAAATAAAATAAGAACTATACAATAATGCACAGAACCTTGGCAAGTGCAGGGGCCCTCTACACCAGCCTTGGCAATAATCTTCAAGTACGAATTATGTTGGAAAACAGAGTCTTCTTATATTAAAATGCAGTCATAACAGTATGGTGGTATTACGGCACTAAGGCAGCATAATTACATTACAGAGCAGACTAATAAAAGACAACAGAGACTAATCGAGACTAACTCCATATGCGTATGCAAACACGTTATATATAACAAAAGAAATATAACTGTCTCCTAAAGTTTATGCTGGTGGAGAACACGTAGACCATTACGTCCACGGATCTAGGATCATGGCTGTATTGCAAAGTAAATCTATGAGGAGTGGATGTTTGAATTCGGCTATGGAGCCATGTACAGATGTCGACTTGTCCTCCGCAATTCAGAAACGGCCATATGAACCCTTACGTGACACGAAACAGAGTCCTGTCACTGTAAGACTCTACAGTTGACTTCCATGTGGACGCCTTTGACCGCGGCTTCTTTAGATGAGTTTGCTCGAGCCAATAGGACACGAACCATGTCCACATCATTCCTGACTTGCCCATGTGGCTCGTTTTCCTTGTAGACACCTGTAACATAGAGTTTCACAAAATGGCTGCGGAAAGTTGTAGCAACTGCGGAAAGTTGTAGCAGCTGCGGAAAGTGGCAAGATTCCGCAGCTAGATGAACAAAATCTAAATCAAACAGCAGACACAAAAATATAATTAAAAGCCATGTTAGATGCTCATTTCCAATTAATATACAATGATATTGACAACTTGGAAGGTTCAGGTGGATGAAAAAGGTATAGAAAAGTGTATGGAAAAGATGCAAATTTGAGACTCAACATACCCCCACTGTGAAGGTGTTGCATGTCCTCATGCAACCAAAATTTTGATAATCCTTCTTCAGTTCATATGCCTTGATACTTCAGCCAGCACATCCAAACCTCTCCTCTTCTTCCTTGGTGCTGCCAACATCCTAGGCTTCTTCATTAGGCATCTAAATTTGATATTAACCAATGCTCTGCTCAACTTCTGGAATTTCCTTTTCAATTTCTTGTTCTTCTTCTGCCATATTCCCAGATGTAGCATGGTATTATCATGAATGATTTTGTCTAATTTGCCTTGTTCCCTTAATGCCTCATTTTCATTTTTGATGTGTCTATTCAAAAGCTCTAGCTCAAAGATTTCCTGTTTTAGTGATTGGACTAGATCATCCTGTACTGTATGAGGTTGAATAGACGAAGTACTAGGACCTGTAGCTGCCTTTTCCAAAGATTCTATATAGTCATATACTTCCTGCTGCTTGGGGTCTACTTCAGGTGTCATTTTTATTGGGCTGTCCCCAAAATGCCGTGAAGGAGAGTTATCTTCAAAATCTGGCTGAGAAGGGTTCACATCAACATCTTGCTGAGAATGGGATGGACTATTTTCAACATTTGATTGGGAATGAAATGAACCAGGTTCACTAACTGACTGAGATGGACTTTGGTCAGTTGGGGACTGTTCAGATGTCTCCTCTCCCAAATCAATGAAATGAGGACCCTTTATTTGCGTTTTCCTCAATTTCCCCTTAAGTCTGCTGCTTCTTCTCACACGCTGTGGTACACTATCCTTTTGTTTTTATTTTCCTTTCTCTGTCTTCTTGACCATAGATGATTGTTTTTGAAGATAAACTAATCATTCAGATAACATTTGATGATCTTCTTCTTTAGAAGAAGGAGTTTGATGTATAGCCTCAATAGTTTTCCTCTCTTTTGGTGTTATTGGCTTCTTACCCTTGATTTCTTTCTTCTTCCTCTTTGACAGTCTCTCTTCCCTATCAGTTCTTTCAATTGTAGTAGTAGGATTATTTTGAATTTCATCAATTGTTCTTTTTCTCCTACTTCTTCTTGTTGTGCTACCTTCAGGAATTTCTTGAGTAGGAGTAATTTGAGTTTCTTCATTTATTATTTTTCTCCTACTCCTTCTTGTTGTACTACCTTCAGGAATTTCCTGAGGTTCCTCAAAGAAATTTATAACCAGAAATTGTTCCCATGTGTCTTTCTTCTCCTTTAACTCTTTTTCAATCAAAATTTTTATAAGACCGTGGTGATATAGATGTGGTTCTACATCTCCTAAATGCTTCTAAACAGTCACAGACATTTTCTTCAAGCTATTGAATAGAAAATATGGGATATTGAGAGTTTGATTATCTAGAAAATTCATCAGCAACCTGGTATGGTACATATACATGGACCCAAAACGGCCTTCACATGTAATGAATTTTTGAACAACTAGCAGCAATGTAGCCCATTCCTCTTTCAATGCATGAACAGGAATTCCTCTTTTAAAAATAGTTATGTCCATATCTTGGTTTCGTAAGATTGTTCTCCATGCTTCATCACTGATGCTTTTATTCTTAAATCAACGCTCACCCTCTTGAAGAAGTTTCGTGGAAGATGATATAGATGCTTCATTGACCGCAAACTTAAGGTCTCCAATTTCTACTTCCAAGCCATTAAACGACCTTGCAAATTCCTTTGTTACTTCTTTATGATGACCTCTGAATTTCTGGATAAACCTCAGCCACTTTTCTTTCTTCAATACATCCTTTACTTGCGGATATCCCTCCATGAACTTAGGTCCTTCCGGTTCTGCTCTTAGCAATTTACCCATTTTTCTTTTCTGCTCTTCACAAATGTTCCTACGTGAGGGTTCAAATGGAAACAGAACAGCTGAATGCACAGAGATGAGCACAATGACTGTGGGTAAATGTCAGAGAGTGGGTATACAGTCTATAACGTGATAGAGAACGAAATGAAGTGAACAAAACAGAGAGGGGTTTTCGTGAGCACGACAGAGATACGGCTGTGAGATTAACAGAGTATGACACATCCGGTAGTGTTTTGAAATGGTGGCTACGAAATAAATGTGAGCATGTTTAAACAACGGCTATGGGTTTATGCGGCTGTAAGAGTCCGTGGTCAAATAAAATACGTCTCATTGTCACCGGTGGAATATTAGAACATGAGTGAAAATTGGGGGTTTAATGATGGAACCGTTTGTGAATGAATGTGAGAGGATAATATGGAGATCGTGAAAGGTTACGGAATTGTCAATATAATCATTGCACATAATGGATAGAGCTCATGGTTCATAACTATATAAAAATGTGTTTTTCAATGCTATTTGAAATGAATTTTGCTCATACCTTGGAATCTTTGCTTTTTCCCTTGGTCTTCAACTAGTTGTTCTTCATTGGTGTCTTGAATGCTCCATGTCTTCATTTTTTATCCTCTCACCTGCATTTTATTTCATGATGATGGAAATAACATCTGACTGTACATTCTTTTGAAAACAGAGTAGTAGCTGCGAAATCTGCTTCTGGCTGCGGAAACTGGAGTCAGCTGCGGAAACAGATGTCAGCTGCGGAAACTGACATAGCTATTATTTGGATGAATGGAAATGAACAGATGACAAATGACCAGATGGAAATGGTCATGAAAAAGAATTTTATTGATGAAATGGAATGAAATGAAGTGAAATTAAGTGGAATGGAGTGAAATGAAGTGAAATGAAATGGAATGAAGTGGAATGGAATGGAGTGGGTGGTCACAAAACTTGTGAACTGAAGGAGAGATTTTTTTTGGAAAATATAGAGTGTCAGGTGTTCCTGATTTTCACCCTATATTTTCTGTATAAGACTGCCAATCAGTGATTGGTTTTCAGGCTTATACCATTTTTTTTTTTTTTAACTGAAAAAGAACAAAAGCTAGGCTGGTGGAGAAGAAGAATTCTTCTGTACTAGCCTGATTGCAGAATTCTCTTGAAACACTTTGACAAATTCCTCCTTTGAGAGTGGCTTATGATAAAATTTCAATCTGTGGCCATTCACAATAAGAGGAGTTTGAAACTCATCAATGGTCTTGATTCTTACCGCTCCATTGCTAAAGATCTTGTCAATCTCATATGGCCCAAGCCAATGAGTCTGAAATTTTCCTTGAAAATCTTTAAACTTGGAATCAAATAACAATGCCCAATATCCTTCCTGAAACTTCTTCTCTTTGATGTACTTGTCATGCCATTTAGCTCTTTGATATTGAACTAGATTAGTTCTTAAAATTGCTTCTTGTATGATCTCATCTAGCTCATTCAACTGCTCCATTCTATGCTTTTGGGCTTCTGATAAGTCCATCCCCAACTGAACTGCTATCTTGAAGGTCTTGACTTGGAACTCAATGGGGAGAAAGACTTCTTTTCCATAAACAAGTTCATAGGGAGAATGTCATGTTGTATTTCTCCATGTAATTCTATAGGCCCACAAGGCTTCAGGAAGCCTTTCTGCCCAATCTCTTCTATGTAGATGAACAGTTTTGGTGATGATACTTTCAAGAACTTTGTTTGTGGACTCCACTTGACCATTTGCTTGCGGATGGTAAGGAGTAGATCTTCTGTGCTTGATTTTGTATTCTTTCATCAACTTCTCCACCAAGTTGGATGTGAATTGGCTTCCTTGATCTGTCACAATTTCTCTTGGAACACCAAAGCGAGTAAAAATATCCTCATAAAGAAAATGAACAACTGAATTTTCAGTAGCAGATACTAATGCTTTGGCTTCTACCCATTTAGTAACATAATCAGTACAAACCAGTATATACTTTTTTTGCTTAGATGGTGGATTAATAGGTCCAATGAAATCTAAAGCCCATTTTTCAAAGGGTTCAATGAGTACCTGTGGTTGCAATGGCATTTCATTTGAAAGGGTAGGTTTCCCTACGCTTTGGCAGCTGTCACACCTTTTGACATATTGTTTTGCATCCTTGAAGAGAGAAGGCCAATAATATCCTAAAGAGAGGATTTTATAGGCCGTCCTTTTGTCTGCAAAGTGTCCGCCGCATGGTCCATCATGACATGCCTTAAGAATATCAGGCATTTCATCTTCCCTGACACATCTTCTGATCACAAGATCTGGCCCTGTTTTAAACAATTCGTTAGAAATCCATGAATATTTTGAACTCTCCCGAATAATTTTTCGTTTTTCACTTGGAAATAAATGTGAAGGTAGTTTCCCTGTAACCAAATAGTTAGCAATATCTGCATACCAAGGAGTCTTAATAGTTACTGCAAACAAGTATTCATCAGGAAACTTATCCTCTACAGGAGAATCTTCTTTAGTATTCTGAATTCTAGACAAGAAATCAGCTATTGTATTCTATTTTCCTGGTCTATCCAACACAGTAATATTGAATTCTTGCAAAAGTAAAAGCCATCTTGTCACTCTGCCATTAGTAACAGGTTTTTTCATCAAATATCTAATTGCAGAATGGTCAGTATGAATAAAATTTTCATAGCCTGTTATGTAATGTCTAAACTTATTAATTGCATGAACAACAGCTAAAAACTCTTTTTCAGTCACAGTATAGTTCAACTCTGTGGGAGTCAAATTTTTACTGGTATAATAAATGGCATAAGGAAATAAATATTTTTGACCCAACACAACTCCTAGAGCTGTATCTGAAGCATCCGTAGAAATATGGAAAGGGAGTTTCCAATTTGGTCCTCTCAAGATAGGTGCTTCAGATATTCTTGTTTTCAAAGTTTCAAAAGCTGATTGAAAATCAGGATCCCATTTAAATTCACAGTATTTTGTAAGCAGTTTGAAGAGAGGAGATGCTATTTTAGTGAAGTTTTCTATAAATCTTCTATAGTAACCAGTAAATCATAGAAAACTTCTAACATCTCTTTGACAATTTGGAATAGGCAACTTGGAGATGACTTCGACTTTTCATCTATCAACCTTAATTCCATCTCCTGAAATATGATGTCCTAAAACAATCCCTTCAGTAAACATCATAAAGAATTTTTCATGGCTTAATGAAAGGTTTGTTTCTTTACACCTTATAAGAACTTTTTCCAAATTTTCTAATGCCTCTTCAAATGAATTACCATAAACTGTAAAATCATCCATATAAACCTCTACACAATCATGAATTAGATCAGAAAAAATTCCTAGTACTGCTCTTTGGAATGTTGCGGGTGCATTACATAACCCAAAAGGAAGCACTCGGTAGGCAAAAGTTCCCCATGGACAAGTAAATGTTGTCTTATCTTGATCTTCAGGTGCTACCTGAATTTGATTATAGCCACTAAAACCATCCAAGAATGAAAAGTACTTTTTACCTGCTAATGTATCTAATACCTGATCGATAAAAGGCAAAGGAAAGTGATCCTTCAAATTTGCTTTATTCAATTCCCTGTAATCAATGCATACCCTCCATTTACCATTCTTTTTAGGTACTATAACCAAAGGAGAAACCCATCGGCTATCTGAAATTGGATAAATGAAGTTTACATTGAGAAGTTTTTGGAGCTCTTCTTTCACTATCTCCCTAAGATTTGGATTCAACCTTCTTTGAGGTTGTCTGATTGGTCTACTGTTTTCCTCAATATAGATATGATGGATGCAAGTCTTAGGATCAATTCCTTTCATGTCAGTATACTCCCATGCAAATGCAGTAGAATGTTTTTGTAAGATTTTGATTAGTTCTTCTTGTTGTGACTTTTCCAAATTTTTATTGATATTCAATGTCTTTCCTGGAAAAATCTCAATAGTAGAACTACCAAATTCTTCCATAGAGTAAAGAGACATTTGTCTTGATGATAAATATTCTATGTCAGATTCCAATTGAAATTGTGTGGGGTAATATTCTGAAGATGTCTCAAAATTTTCTAATGTGTTCAGAATTTGACTATCCTCACTGATTTCTGAAATGGTAAAGACAGGTTGTATAGTGTCCTCATCATCAACCCATTCATTGTCTCCTATTTCTGTGATTGCTTTTGCTGGAGGATACACATTGAATTTCTTTGTCGAATTACCATTAGAAATGTACATGTCTCCAGATCTACAACTAATAAAAGCATCAGCTGTGGCTAGCCAAGGTCTTCCTAAGATAAGTGGGTGCCCTCCTAGATTATTCTTGGGAGTCAAAATCATAAAATCCACTGGATATTCCCAAGAATCTAAGGAGACTGAAATATCTTCTAATACACCATCTGGTTTAATAATTGATCGATATGCAAGTTGCAGTAAAGTAGGTGTAAAAAGAAGGTTAGGAAGTTTTAGCTGGTCCATAGTCTGTCTACTCATAATGTTGATAGCAGCCCCTAAGTCAATCAATGTGTTTGGAATTTCTATCCCATTTATATGTTTCTTGACAATTGGACTTCCTGGATCTACATACTTCTGCATGGTAATTTTTCCCATCATAATATCTGCAATCTTTCCTACCAGGTGGATTCTTTTTGTGTCTTTTAATTTCCTTCCTGGTCTTTTGAAACTCAACTCCTTTATGGTTTTTGCTAGAATAGGAATCTCTCGAATGGCTTGTAACAAGGGAATATTGATACAAACATTCTTCAATTCATTTAGAAAGTCATAGTTAGGCAACAAGATTTTTTTTTCCACCCCCTTGTCAATTTGTAGTCTTTCAGGAAAAGGAGGTGTAGATAAAGATGCAGGTTTCTCAACTATAGGAGTTGTGGGTGTTAACTTTTCTTTTTCTTTTTGAATGTTTGAATTTTGAAGAGATTCTTCCTCAGAACCCTTATTAACTTGAAGAGAATCCTCCTCAGAGGTATCTTGCTCTTGAATATCTATAGAAGGTTTTTCTAAAACTCTGCCAGACCTGAGTTGTACATCATTGAGAGGAACAATCATGTAGGTAGGAAATTGTTGTCCTTCTATCATATAAGTATTCTGAGGATTTTTATTGTTAGGATTTGGCAAAGGCTGAGCTGGGAGTTGATTTGTCTTTTGTTGGTATGGGAGCATGAGTTGAGGATTTGGATTTTGTTGAGAAGGTTGTTGTTGTGGAAATGGCAATGAAAGTTGTGGATTTGGGTTTGGAAGTTGTGGAGCTTGTTGTGGAAATGGTAATGAAAGTTGTGGATTTGAGTTTGGAAGTTGTGGAGCTTGTTGATTTTGAAAAGATGAAGGATATTGATAAAATTGAGCAAATCTCCCATAAATATTTTTCATACCTTGTGCCCATGGCTGATATGAATTTTGATGTTGGGGCCAAGGTTGTTGCCAAGGATTCCAATTTAGTGGGGTTTGAAAATTCATAGGGTTGTTAAACCCTTAATTTGGTTGTCCCTGCCAAGGTCTCCTTGCGACAAAACAGAGAGATTCTACTGAATTTGGATCTTCTTGAAAGACAGCTTTGAGTCCAGGAATTGAAGGACAATCCTTGGTCTCATGATTTTCTGAGCAAACTACACATGTTTCTACAACTTTTGCATCCAAGGGACATTCCCTTAAAGCATGTTTCTTCCTACATTTCGGGAAAAAGATGGCTAAAGCATCTGTTTCTTCTTTCTGCTTGTTTTGGATCTTAAGGGTGTCTAGTTGTTCACTAAGACTCCATAAGATATCAGTTTTAAATTCATCAAGCATGTTACCAATCTCTGCCCTACTTACTAATCTAGTTGCAGATTTGTTAGCCCTGATAAGAGAAGGATCCCTAGGCCCTTTTCCTGTTTTAGATTTTCCTCTTGAGAGTTGGACACATAATTCCGTTATTTCATGAAGTGGAAGTTGAGATATGTCTCCTTTCCCCATCATGTTTAAAATATCTATCCATTCATCTCTAATGGCTTTTAATAGAATGGCTTTCAATGTTTCCTGATCTAAGTTGTTCATTTTTTCTCTTTTTAAGTTGTATCGAAATCTTTCAAGTAAATCCTCCAAATTTTCATCTTCTTTTTGCATCATTTTGAATACCTCATCCTTGTGATTGGTGGGCATGCAATAGTCTAGGTATCTATCCAAAAATGTTTGTTTCATATCATTCCAATTCCTAATAGATTGGGTGATTAATCCCATGAACCATTTCAAAACAGCTCCCTTCAATGTTGAAGGAAACAATTTGAGTTTTTGAGAGTCTTCCATATAGTCATAGGTTCGGCACACGACTTCAAACTCAAACAGAAATGTTTCAGGATCCTCACTTCGCAATCCATAAAAATTGGAGAGGACAGATGGTGAGATGTTTTTCATCGTTGTATGAGTTTCCTCATCAACTATAGGGAATCCAAACGAGTTGTCTCTTTCCCTATTATTACCTCCATCTCGACCATTGTTACCTCCATCATTTCCTCCCCCTCTACCTCTACCTCAAAATATATCTACTACTTCCTCTGCCATGATAGTTTCTTCAGAGTCCTTAGAGTCCTATGGTTCTTCTATCAAGGGAGGATGAGTGGGAGTTTCTTCCCTTTCTTTTGAATGAGATTTGGTAGATGGTATAGGTGAATCTTCTAGTTCAGCTGCTCCTTGAATTATAGGAATCTTAAGGCTAGGGATAGATGGTGGTGAATCTTGTCTATGCCTTGAAGAAGATGGAGTTGTGAAAATCGAAGTCTTGGCTCTAGCTATAAACCTTCCCCTAGAATCTCTTGCTCTATGCATGTCATTTTTTTAAGTTGGGCTAATAATTCTCTTTCTAATCTTCCAGGTCACGCTAGGTGTAAGAAGAGAGCATACTAAGAAATTACTAAACTAATAATCCCTTTCCGATCTCCAGATCACAATTAAAAGAGGAGAATACACTAAGAAGTTATCAAGTTTTCCTTCTTTTATTATTTTGTTTTTTTTTTAAGAAATTGGCTACCTATTTACACTTCCCCGGCAACGGTGCCAAAATGTTGGTCAATTTAGTGTGTCCTAAATTGCTACATTAATTTATCAATCCGGGATTCGTAAGCTGATGAAGTGCGGCGCACTATATGTGCAAGATAACCTATTTCTTAACTTTTTGTCGCTTTTGGTTTTCTAAGGTGAGATGGAAATTCTAAAATAAAAACAAGTATGGTTATGTTTGTTCAAGGAAATGATATCCTCTATAATGATTTACCAACTTGAAAAACCTAAAAAAAAAAAATTGAAATGTACAATGACAAAACTTTGAAAAAGGAAATGAAAATGTGTCACTAAATGAAAAGGTAACGCTAATCTAATAAATCAAAACAATGTTGAACTAGTGAGCAAATATTTTACTAGTGAGCAGGAAAACCAAACTATTTTGCAGTTATCATACAAAAGAAACTATGCTTAAAGAAATCCAAGAATTGCAACAAAGTAAATCTAAATCAAATTACATCAACTTATATTCTGATCCCTCACCATTAGTCCAGCTATGGCTTTCGGAGGCAACCATAAACAACTTGAGCAATCTGATATCTAATTTGCAGAAAAAGAAACTAATATCAAACTACACACTCATACTTCAATCCCTCGCCATCAGTCCAGCTGTGGCTTTCGGAGGTAACTGAAAATGACATGAGCAATTTAATATATCGCAATTTGCGAAGGAACTAATATAGATCCACACATTTCATAATACAATCCCTCACCATCATCTAATGTGGCTTTGAGGCAATCTAAGATGTTATGAGTAGCTTAATATATCTAAATTTAACTATCACAAAATGAGTAAGATCGAATTAAACAAAAACATCAATGTAAACAAACTACCAAAAACAAATTAGCAAGAAAATAATGTTAACTCCATGTCATTAGTCAAAAAGCTATGTAAATGCCCTGGCTGCCTATATCTATAACCTCAAACAAGAACACCATCAAGATTAATAACATAAAACATGAAAGACAGGAATGAAATGGAAAGCATGAAAGTTTATAAACAGAAATGAAGCATATATACCGTGGAAGATGCAATATGGCACAAATGAGCTTTAAAGAAATAAAATAAGAACTATACAATAATGCACAGAACCTTGGCAAGTGCAGGGGCCATCTACACCAGCCTTGGCAACGATCTTCAAATACGAATTTCTATTGTCAGTAGTCTTCTTATATTAAAATGCAAATATTCATGTAATGGTGATGTTACCAAGACAAGTGCAAATAGAATTACATTACAGAGCAGACTAATAAAAGATAACAGAGACTAACTTAGACTAACTCCATATGCGTATGCAAACGCGTTATTTATAACAAAAGAAACATAACTAATTCCTAAAGTTTATGCCGGTGGAGAACACGTAGACCATTACGTCCACGGATCTAGGATCATGGCCGTATTGAAAAGTAAATCTATGAGGAGTGGATGTTTGAATTCGGCTAAGGAGCCATGTACAGATGTTGATTTATCCTCCGCAATTTAGAAACGGCCATATGAACCTTCACGTGACACGAAACAGAGTCCTGTCACCGTGAGACTCTACGGTTGACTTCCATTTGGACGCTTTTGACCGCAGCTTCTTTAGATGAGTTTTCTCGAGCCAATAGGACACGAACCATGTCCATATCATTTCTGACTTGCCCATGTGGCTCGTTTTTCCTGTAGACACCTGTAACATAGAGTTTCACAAAATGGTTGCGGAAAGTTGCAGCAGCTGCGGAAAGTGGCAAGATTCCGGCAGTTTCAGATGAACAAAATATAAATCAAAATGAAGCAGACACAAAAATATAATTAAAAACCATGTTAGATGCTCATTTGCAATTAATATACAATGATATTGACAACTTGGAAGGTTCAGGATGAAAAGGTATAGAAAAGTGTATGGAAAGATGCATTTGAGATCAACAAAAATTCTGGCGACAGGGAAGCCTACCACTCACTTCTATAAAGAGGGAAGTGTTGCTACTCCTAGATTTCCACAACCTACAAGGTTGACACCACAACAATTGGAAGAAAAAAGAGCAAAAGGGCATTGCTACAGTTGTGATAGAAATACACTAAAGGTCATAAGTGTGCTAAGAAGAAATTATTTTACATAGATTGTGAAGAGGAAGAAGATGAACAAGAAGAGGATATACACCAAGAACCAACCCAAGAAGCGGAAGAAATGAGTCCGACCATATCGTGTAATGCATTGGCAGGAATTACCACTCCTCAAACTCTCAAGATAGAAGGAAATATCAAGAAGAAAAAGGTAATAGTATTGATTGATTCAGGTAGCACCCATAATTTTATTCATTGTAAGGTAGCCAACGAATTGAATTGTTTCCTATACCCAGCACCAGAATGCCAAGTGATGGTTGCAAATGGAGGAACTATAAATTGCTCTGGAAAATTCCATAATATCAAGCCAACCATGGGGGAATATTTATTGAATAGTCCAATGCTTTCCATTCCTATGGGAGGTGCTGATGTTGTACTAGGAGTACAATGGTTACAATCTTTGGGGACGATAGCTTTTAATTTTCAAGAAATTTTCTTGAAATTTTTTTCAAAAGGAAAGGAAATCAAATTACGGGGTATTGCAAGGAAGCTAGGAAAGATAATAAGCTCTAATGTCATCACAAATATTCTGAAGAAAGAACAACGGGGCGTAATTGCACAATTATGCTCACTAGAAGTTCCAACATCAAACTCATCTATTTCTATAGATCTCCAAAAAGTCTTGGACAATTCATTCCAAGGTTTTTGAAACTCCAAAAGGACTCCCACCTATTCGTGATCATGATCATGCTATTCATTTGATTCCAAGAAGTGTTCCTCCAAACATCGGGCCTTACAGATATCCTTATGTCCAAAAGAGAAAAATTGAATGTATGATTGCAGAAATGTTAGAGGCTGGTATAATTCAACCTAGTCAAATTTCTTTCTCTGCTCCAGTAGTATTGGTGCACAAGAAGGATGGATCATGGTGCATGTGTTCAGATTATACGGAGCTCAATAAGCTCGCTATTAAAGATAAACTTCCCATTCTTGTGATTGATGAATTATTGGATTAATTACATGGAGAAATTTATTTTACCAAGTTGGATCTTCATTCAGAATATCATCAAATTAGAATGAAGACTGAAGATATTCTGAAAAAACATTTCAAACTCATGAGGGTCATTATGAATTTTTGGTCATGCCCCCGGCTTACCAATGCACCTTTACTTGCCAGTTGTGTTGTTTACGGAATTCCATTTTCAAACCGTTCCTTAGAAAATTTCT
This sequence comes from Pinus albicaulis, assembly GCA_034641835.2. Lineage (NCBI taxonomy): Eukaryota > Viridiplantae > Streptophyta > Pinopsida > Pinales > Pinaceae > Pinus > Pinus albicaulis. The sequence goes on along the minus strand of CM076571.1, from coordinate 152,556,965 downwards.
GCTAGTATTTTTTGAAGATATACTAATCTACATCAGGTCTTGGAAGAATCATGTTGAACATGTTGACGGGGTTCTCAAACTATTTTAGGAGAAACAATTATATGCAAAAACATCCAAATGTTTCTTTGGAGTACAAGAGGTGGAATATCTGGGTCATTGTATCTCACGAGGGTGTTAAGGTAGACCCTAACAAAATTAAAGCCATTAAGGAATAGAAAGTCCCCACAACCATAAAGTAGTTGTGAGGATTTCTCGAGTTAACAGGGTATTATCGAAAGTTTGTTAAGAATTATAGGAGAATAGCAGCACCTCTAACAAAATTATTGAAGAAAGATGCATTTTCATGGACTCCTAAAGCAACTAAGGCCTTTGAACATCTTAAAGAGGAAATGTGCCTAGCACCAGTCTTAGCTACGCTAGACTTCACAAAAATATTTATTGTGAAATGTGATGCCTCAGGAAATGAAATTGGTGCTATTTTAATGCAAGAAGAAAGACCCATTTCTTTTGAAAGTCGTCCAATCAAAGGAAAGTATTTACAGAAACCTATTTATGAGAAGGAAATGTTAGCAATACTGCATGCACTAAAGAAATGGAGAACTTACCTAATGGGAAGACACTTCAAGGTAAAAACTGATCATGATAGTCTTAAACACTTTTTGGAACAAAGACTATCTTCAGAAGAGAAGCAAAAATGGGTCACAAAGATGTGGGGTTATGACTTTGAAATAATATACAATAAAGGGAAGCTAAATGTTGTTGCAGATGCACTCCCAAGAAAGAATGAAGAAGTGGAACCATTTCTTTGTGCCATTTCTATTATCCAAACAGATTGGATAACTGAAGCAAGAGATGAATGGAAGAAGGATGAAGACATGTGGACACTCATTCAAAAGTTGCAGCAAGATCCTAGTACATCTAATACATTTAGTTGGAAAAAGGATTCCTTATGGTACAAAGATCGCTTATATCTTTGTAAGAATTCCCAACTAAAACAAAAAATTCTTTTGGAATTGCACACTTCTCCTTTAGGAGGGCACTCAAGATTTTTAAAAACTTACCACAGGGTGAAGAAAGATTTTTTTTGGGATGGCCTTAAATCTGATATTCAAAATTTTGTGGCGGAATGTTTGGTTTGCCAGCAAAATAAAGTTGAGACAATTAAGACTCCGGGTCTTCTACAACCTTTATCCATTCCAAGTCAAATTTGGGAGGAGATTTCAATGGATTTTATCACAGGTTTACCTATGTCCGAAGGAAAGAGTGTCATCATGGTGGTAGTTGATAGACTTACCAAGTATGCACACTTTTGTGCATTATCTCATCCATTTAAAGAAAGTACAGTTGCTACTCTATTTATGGACATAATTCAAAAGCTACATGGAAACCCACAGGTTATTGTGAGCGCAAGAGATCCCATTTTTACAGGAAATTTTTGGACAGAGTTATTTTCTTGTTTGGGTACTCAATTAGCTCATAGCTCATCTTATCATCCTCAATCCGATGGTCAAACTGAGATAGTAAATAAATGTTTGGAAAGATATCTTCGATTTTTTGTATCTGATAAATAAACACAATGGGTCGAGTGGTTACCTCTAGCTAAATGGTGGTATAACACTTCCTTCCATACAGCAACAAAAATGACCCCATTTATGGCACTTTATGGATATCATCCACCATCCATCACATCATATTTAAGATAAAATTCGAAGGTTCACGTAGTGGAAGATCACATCGAGCATCAACAAGAAGTTCTCCAACTCTTAAAGGACAACCTGAATTTGGCACAAAATTGAATGAAACAACAGGTAGATCAACATCGCAGTGAGAGAAGTTTTGATGTAGGAGACTGGGTATTTTTATGGCTACAACCATACAAACAAATGTCCCTCAAGAAAGATAAGAAGGATAATAAATTATTTCCAAAGTACTATGGTCCTTACAAGGTGTTACAAAAGATTGGTACTATGGCATATAAATTGGAGCTTCCTGCTTCTTCACGAGTGCATCCAATTTTCCATGTTTCATGCTTAAAGAAGGTTATAGGTGAAAATCTTCCAGTTCAAACAATATTGCCAGAACTTAATGAGGAAGAAAAAATCATATTGGAACCTGAAGTGGTCATGGAAACAAGAACTTGACAGCTACGGAATCAATCAATTTTAGAGTATCTCATCAAGTGGAAGAACTTACCCATTGAAGATTCTACATGGGAGGATGAGAATTTTATACAGAAGCACCCATATCTACTCAAGCATTGAGGATAAAACTTTTTTGAAGGAGAGGGGAATGTTAGGTCCCTATATTACTAGTATAGTCCCTTATTGTTGTTAGTGTAACCACCTTATTGTTATTATTGTACCCTTAAAACCCCCATATTATTATTATTGTGCCCTTAAATTATTATTGTTAGGTCAGCTAGGATTACATTGTGGCCCCACTAGGATTACATTCTAGCCCCATGGACTCCTATATATAGAAAGGAGGTTTTGTAATTTGAATCATCCAAAAAAAATTCATTCATGTAATGTATTGGAGGTTTCCCCCTCAAAGTGGCTTATTTCTAAGGCATTGATATCTCTTTTCTTCTCTTTTTGGAGCTAGTTTCACAACAGAAATATATGAACATATGGAACAAAACTGAGGAGTCTTTTAATACTCCTTCTTCTGGTAGCTTGACTAGATGATCATGGATTGCATCTGCTAGGTATTGGGAAAACTTGAAGGTTGAAGCTAGAGGCTGACCTAGGAAAAATATGGATAGGAAACCGAGGATAGATGCATCTACATGTTCATTAGTGAAATACCCTGAAATGCATGACAACGTTGTAACAATCTGTCTGGTTCTCTCTGAAAATATAGAAGTTGAGTATGGAGGATTTCTTTTAGGGGTTTTTACTAATGGAGGGAGGAAATTCTGGAATATTTGGAATCTTTTAGGAAATTGTAGCTTCAAAGAGAATTCAATAAGGGTTTTAATGGATAACGACACTTCATCAGGTTATGGTTGAATCTGTAGCATTTGATTGATGGATTGAGCAGTAATAGTGAATAGGATTTCTTGGTTTCGGGTAACTAAAGCTCTTTCATTGGGAAAATAGTTGATCTGGCATAGTCTAATGAGTTCTATAAATTGAAACATATGTGGGGATATGTATTTAGGTAGGTTTGAATCCCACAGATGGATATCATATGCTTGGTCAATGAATTTGTCATGGCTCCAATAGTGGAGATCTAAAAGGTTGAAATGAGTCACTGTATCACTGATTTTTAAGTCCTTATCAGCCAGAGGGGTGTGGTCATCATATAATACAGGTGGTTGCAGAGGGTTTACAGATATAATACTTTGGGAGGCCATCAATTTGTTTAATTTATCAATGATTACTTAATAATTTTACTTGATGGCATTGGGCACTTAGGATTACCTGGAAAATGGTTGAATTCAGTCTGCAGAAGGTATAGGTGGAAGCACACTTTAATTCTATGTAATATCCCAAAAGGGAGAATGCAGTAATACTAAAACACAATATGAGAACTCCAGCAAAGTAAACAATTAATCTAAGACAAAAACAGAATGTACAGAGAAGATGAGCCATTTTATTATGTGGATGTTACGCAGCATTTTATCACTATCCTTGGAATTCCAATCTCTCACATTGGACGGTCATTTCCGTGACTAATAAGAAGTGTCATGCCTTGCAAAGACCATCATCCCTTTACATGAGAGCAATACTCCTTCTGTTGACAATTCCTTGAGCAGAGCATCAAAAACCCCTATTTTTTCCTTGGCGCGAGTAGTCAATTTTTCCCTCGTGGCAATGAGGAAGATTAACACTGAGACCCGCACCAGATGGCGCTCTGTCCAAGTTAGCCTCCAACGCCAACCTATTTATACTTTTTAAAATAGAGGTGGAGATTCCACTCTAAAAACTTTGAGGATGGGTCATTGGGAGTGTTTAGACTGAATAACCACAGACTCCCTCCTTTAGTTTATGGTTTCCACCTCTTGTGGAAACCTCCTAAAGGATAGGCCTCCCTTCCACCTTTGTGGGGATCCTAACCTCCTCCTTTTCCTCTATAAAAGAAGCTATCTCTCTTTGCATAAGCTAGCTGAACATGGAGAATTGAGTATACTATAGCTGAACTATTGGAGAGATAGAACAAGAAGGAACTTCATTGAGAGAGCTTGAGTCCATGCCCTCATCCCATCTGAATCCCCTGATGAGCATCTGAGACGTGCTTCAGCGGAACCCCTCTGGAGGAGACTGCGACATCAAAGCTTTGGTTGTAACTCTTCCTTCTATCAATACATATACATGACTATTGTTTGGTTCCCATCTTGTGTTATGTTATATGTTTAATGCAATATGCTTAGCCCTCTTTGACTGGCTAGTAGTTATGAATGAAGTTATTATGTCATACGTTGTTCTTGTTTGCTGATCTATGTGCAAGTATCCCAACATGTCTGCAAAAGGATTGTGACTTGCCAAGGTAGGAGCAAGAGGCCACCACCACTACAGCCACGACAAAAACATTGGATTCCAAGTAGGTCGATCTACCATGTCCTCTTTTCATTCAGTAATTAGGAATCAACACTCTAGCATGTCTCTTTGTTTCTAGACCCACTTTAGGGCTAGAGGGATCGTCTTTGTCCGCAGAGAGTATTTACCTGCTTAACCATGGAGATGGATTACAGTTACAATAGTGGAAAAATATAGGTACTAAGTAGAATGACCCTGAAAACATGCTACAACTAGCACTGCGTAACTGGAGAGCTATAGGACGCAATACTACGTTGTCCCTTTTGTTGATGATGTACATGCAGATGCTACAAAGGGAGATGCACATCTATGGAGCTCAGGAGCTCTGATGATGCCAAGATTCAAGATCTGGCCATTGTGATGGAAACTAGAGATAACCCATAAAGGATTCTCCAGATCTATGAGTTTGGAAAATCACCCTCCTAGGATTTGATATTTTGACTGCAGGGTTATGCAGATCTAAAGCTATATATGATCCAAATATGGCTGCAGTATGTTATAAAAATAGATCTAAGCTTTGAGAGTCGATCCCTCCTTCTGATCTCCAAGCTAGGAGCTTGAGATCTTGTCTCTTCTTCCTCCTCCTTCAAGATGCAGCAACTGGGAATGAAACTGCTGGGAAAACCACGTTTTACAAGAGGGAGAGACTCAATTCCTACTGAAATGTGTTGCAATAATATCTAGGCTGATGGAAACAATGATGGCAAGGTGAGGGGATGATCCCTCACTAGATTACTAGCTGAAATGCTAGTAACTTCATTCCTCCTCTAGATCTACAATGATGGACTCCGTAATCCTTGATGGGACTATTGATGATAGGAGGTTAATAAATTTTGGCCTGATGCTAGATCTGAAATGAGGCCCTAGGATTGTTGATATTGAAGCCCAAGCTGATAGGAATAATCCTTCACCGGTTCTCCAACTACAATATTGAAGACAACCTCCTCCTCCCAAAATGATCTTTAGAATTTGTGTAATTCTTGAAGGTATGTGTTCTACAGAGAGCGAAGATGGTGTGGCACCAATGCCTGATGATGAATGGCATCTTAGAATACCTTCCCAAATTAATCCCACAAGTCCTCCTTGGGTAAGGGTGGGATTCCCGCTCGAGAACACCCTATGCTAAACAACACTATAGACTTAGCTAAACAACATAACAATGCATGGAATTTTGAATGACAATTCTAGATCTAAATATATCTTAAAATGAATAATCAAAAGCATGCCTTCTATGTTGCCTTCATCTCCCTTATATAGTTTATGAGCCTTCCCATGCCTTGGCCCACCTCTAAACTTTGATGTGCATGTGGACATAATCCTCCATGTTTGACTGTGTTGTCTCTCCAAGTCCTCCATCACGTCTACATGAAATGTACACCCTCTCCATCATGTGTGCATTAATTGCACTACTTCCTCCATCACTTCATCATGAATTCTCTATGATCTTATATTAGATTCCCTCCATGATCTCAGTTGACCGCTTCATCCTCCGTGATCTATCTCATTAATGAGACATGATCTCCATTCCTTTCACATTAGTAGTTGCTCCACTACTCCATTATGTAAATATATGCTTAATTCATCCAAATTCACGCATCAAAAGTGGATCTTATTCATCTTTGAGGATTATGGGTCCCCCCACTCTTTTATTTACTTAATTAATTAATAAAATTAAGAACTCTAATATTCCAAATATCATGTGAAAATTTGGGAACATTACAGTCCTCCCTGGTAAAATGTTGCTTGCCCTCAAGCAACTGCAAAATTAGATTCAAAATCCATCTATCCCCTCCAAATGGCATCCACATAAGGAAGGTCTCCTCTATTTGCTGCAATGTGTTATGCATGTTTTGTTTCCAAAGCTATTTTTTAAAATGCATAAAATGACCTCCAACTGTATAGTTAGATGTCCTCCTTTCTCCAAGTAGTACCAAGTGACAACCATAAGCTTCCCAACATCATCATCAATACATAATATAAAGTGGTCCTTTCCACAAAGGAAACGTTCCATCTCACAAAACATCTCTTCATCCCATGCTTTACGAAGTAGATTGAGCATTGACATGCCCTCATCCTTAGCCCTGTTGGCCTTTTTGGATCCAAGCATCATTAAAACATTATGCAAAATAAGAAATAGAGAAATATGGGTAGACAAAGATGCCAAACCATATTCTCCCAATAGTAACCATCGGAGTAGGGCCTCTCGTTGCCATCCTCCATCTCCACCATGTAAGATGGATAAGCCAAACTCCCCCAAAAGCAACCAAAGCAACAAGAGATCTTGCTACCTTTTCACCTCCTCATGTGCATCATGGAGTAAAAACATACTAATAGACATGTGGAATGTCACATCAGCCCAATACTAGCAAACATCACCAATACACATCATGAGAGTACCATTCAAGTTTTACAAAATACAAAACACATAGACATAAAAGGTGTCATGTGATGGCCAAACTCTCTGAAGGACGACCAAAATGAACATGCCTTTCTTTGTTGCATGCTATCATTGATACACAAGGAACAATGTTATCGATGAAATAGGTAACTTGACCTCAAAACGGGAACTCTAGCCCAAAAAGTCTCAAAAAACACGAAAAAACACCCCAAAAACAAAAAGTGTGTCTTCCAGAATGCACTTGGTTTTTTTTGAAGGTCAAATTTCAACATTTTATAAAATTATGCTAAAAACGAAATTGTTTGTTGAAAAAAGGATTGAAAAAACACCGTCAAAACAAAACCAGTTGATGTTGGAATAACAAAAAAAAAATTGTGCCATAATTTTGACACTTGTAACAATGGAATTAAAGACAACATATTAGGACATTTTTTAAAATCGTAAATTTCTAACATTTTTGATAGATGATGTTAAAGATAAACAAATACATGTCTGAAGGGCTTATCATTTCGAAAAAATTTCATCCATATTGTTAAACATAAAATATCTTGACTCTAAACAACTCCAAAATTGTAATTATTGTCAACCATAACCTTAAAGATAAAATTTGGTAGCGCATAAAAACCTTAATGACAAGTTGTAAATCTAAAGTTTTTCAATCTTAAGTGTTCAACATACTTGAACAATGAAATTATGAAGAAATTATAAGACATAACAATTTTAAAAAATGAACAAGTAAATGAAAAAATTATCATTGAACAGAAACAAGTAAGAGTAATTTTAATTTTAAAGGATAAAAACTTATCTTTTTTCAAATCTTAGCATAAGACAAATTTAAATATAATTTCAACCAAAACCTAAAAATCAAGCATCAAAACAAAGTGTTCCCTTTCAATGACGCATATAATTATTAAAGCTTTTAAAAGTATTTTATACCAAATGGTAACAATACATAATATCATGGTAATATCACTGCATAATCTAAAAATTCAACATTAGTTTCTATTTTCTATTTTACTTATAATTAAAATATCAACATTGGTACATTGAATATAACATAAATTATTTTTTTAATTCATTGTTGCATTGTCGATATTCTAAAGAGATGAATTCTTTATAATTAAAACATATAATCCAACAAACATAGAAATGTCTCATAACTTCATGAAAAATGAGATGGAAGTCAAAATTTTTATTTCAAGTTACCATGCAAACATCAATTACATAAAAGTGTCTTAGATAGTTATTCAAAATTAACCATAGGTTCTGGCACACCATCATAATCTACATCTTCAGATGAATGGCTCGATGCAGATGAAGATGATCCATATTCTTCTCTTTCATCAACTAGTGCTCCATCTGAGTCAACATGCATGCCCACCATTTCAGAGTTCAAAAGTCTTGTAGATCTACGTCTACATTCTGTAGAGTCCCATATCAACAGTAATTGTTCTAGTAGCAATTTCTTCAAAATATTTATGGTCTGCAACCGTAGAGTTCCTCTCTTTGTCAAATTGAAGTCATACACAAGTATGTCAACATCCTCCAATTTTAAGACATCTGTGCGGCGACGATTTATATTTGTGCCCTTTATTTTTCTCTTTCTGCCAGTTCATTTTTCCACTACCATCTTTGGCTTGTACACACCATTTAAAGGGTGGGTACTTGTGGCATACCAATGTACATCAACAGCTGTAATCTCTTCATTTTCATTAATGACCTTTATAACCTTGGCAATCCAGAATGGATAGCCAAGTGGATCTTCATCTACTAACACTGCTATCATGCAACCCTCCTTAAGATCCTGCACAGAACCCCTGTAAAGGTCTTCCATGGCTTCACGTTGTGCACGTGATCTTCTAGAACCAATATATATTTCTCTTTCCTCTACCTGTGGGGAATTAATAATAGCTTGAGGCTGTTGTTGTTCAACATTGTGTGTTTCCTGATGTTCATGTTCATTTGGCATATTTTGTGGCAAAAAAAAAGGACTCTTCAAAATCATATCCCCATTTATTGATCTTGAAATCATATCACTTTGATTACTGAAAAAGGACTCCCACCAAACTGAATCAGCAACATCGAAGTACTCATATGTATCTCTAATACATCTTTTAATTTCCTCTGGACATTTATAAAAATTTATGTCTCTCTTCTGCCTTCATGCATTATGGAGTTCAGCAACTGACTGTAATAAAAATATCTTTGATGAAAACATTGGACGCTTTGGAAAGAACTTTGAAAATGCTAAACCTAATGATGGTCTCCATTCTTCAACAATTGAATACTTCTTGCCCCATATAAGTTTTATCCCATCAATTTTTTTGATACAAAATTGATGCTGGAAGCTAATGTCGTTAAGTTGTTCAATGCATTTCTCCTCACCATGCGATCCAAAAATAAACCTTCGCATGTCAATAGTTTTTTCCAACACATGAAAAACAGGCTCTGGAATGTACGATTTCTTAATACATTCAATTAATGATGGCAGGCTGCCAACACCTTTCCTCCTCAATGTTACTGAAAAACGACTGAACATTTGATTAATATGATCATGAGTATTCCCAACAAGAAGGAAACCAACCTTTATCTTTTTAAAAATGCCTAATTCAACGAGCATGTTTAGATACCCAAAAAGAACTTGATTTTTGCTCCCATGACTTGTGTTGTCTAATTGTAAATACAAAACTTCAGGAAGAATCCTAGACCAATGAGTAACCACATCATGGATTATAGTTATGGTTAGATTTGCATCATTGTGAATATTTGGAGTTGTGAAGAAAACTCTTGGAAACATCTTCTCATTAAATACCATAAAATGTGGAAGAAGTGTTTTCTTTTGGTCCATACCATCAATTATCAATCCCAAATATTTATTTGGATGATCATAACACTTCTTTCGATGTTTATACAACTTTTGCCTTTCACTTGTTTGTTGATTGCAATGGTCTTGAAGTTCTTTGACAACGGAATCTGTACATAAAATAAAAGAAACATATGAATAAATATATTTTCATAGTTGATCAGTATCAAATTTTAAAAAAACAATGTTTTGAACACATACCTCTTTTTGCCCATTGACATTTATCTCTTTTTGCTTTAAGAGAAGCACATGTGCTGCAAATCCCCATCCTTGTCTTCTTAGGAATACGAACATTGTTGAATTCAGTTTTCCATATCCTTGTAAAATAAGAATATGTAATAAAAATACCAATTCTTTCAACAACTTCTGCATAATCTTTGTATAACATGAATATTTCTCGTCTCGAGAAACTATCTAGAATATGTATTGTGTCTTTATTTGGCATACACTCTCCATGATTTGAAAAGAAGTCTTTCATCCATGTCTTAGCAGTATTTGAAAACGGCCCCACCTCCCGTTTATAATGTGCTTCTGAATAATATGTGGGATCCCTTTCCAATCTATCCTGGATTCTTGACAAATGACAATTACCAATTGAATACAACATTTTGAACACCTTTCTGCAAAGCAATACATTCCCAATATGGTAATCATAACCTGCTAGTGTAGATTGCATGCAACCCACTAAATATGAATTTTGCATGCTTTTATTCATTGACATATATGTTTTCCTTTTCTCCAAAGAAAAGTTGAAATCCATATTTTTCAAGCAATCCCTTTGACAACATTCACTTGAAATCAAATGAACGACAGAACTTCTTGTCGTGAGATATTTTGTCCTCGCCCTTGTATAACTTGAATGCTTTGGATTGATATTGAAAGGTCTACTCCTACTCCTAGTTGCAATATTTGCTTGCAACGGCTTCATCATTCCATCATCCTTTGTAAAAGTAATTTCATCACCATTAGGAGGAATATTATCCCCACTATCATCATCCTCAACATAGTTAAGAAATTCATCAACATCATTGCCTGGAAAATTTTCTTTACCATCATCAGTTGAAGAAAACATTTCACAAGAATCATCAGCACTTTTTTAACCCCGACTCAAAAGAAATTCTTACCATCTTGACCCATGCTTTCAAATTCTTCCCTAGGAGGATTCAATTCTTCATCACCATGAGTGTCTTTGAAATGGTCACTTGGAGAAAATGCAATATTCAAATTTGTGCCTCTAAAATTATCATTTGCAAGAAACTCTTCATCCTCCCCTTCCTCAGTGGTGCTCTCATAATCCTTGGGATTAGGCATAAGTGAAAGCTTTGAATTTGTATTCACTAGAATTTCTTCATCCTGCCCCTCCCCTTCCTCACTGAAGCTCTCATAATCCTTAGGATTAGGAATAAGTGAATGCCTTGAATCTATATTTATTGTAAATTCTTCATCCCCCCCTTCATCATTGGTTAAATTATAATCGTTATGATTAGGATGAAGTGAAAATTTTAGCTTTGGAAATTCATCCCTGTCTTCGTCAGTGGTGCTGGCATAATCCTTAGGATTAGGACGAAGTGGATATTTTGACGCTGTAAATTCTTCATCCCCCTCTTCCTCAGTGGTGCTAACATAATCCTTAGGATTAGGACGAAGTGCATATTTTGACTTTGCAAATTATTCATTCCCCTCTTCATCTGTGGTGCTGACATAATCCTTAAGATTAAGACGAAGTGGAAATTTTGACTCTGGAATTTTTTCGTCCCCCTCTTCATCAGTCGTGCTTGCATAATCCTTAGGATTAGGACGGAGTGGATATTTTGATGCTGTAATTTTTCATTTCCCTCTTCATCAGTGGTGCTGGCATAATCCTTAGGATTGAGACAAAGTGGATGTTTTGACTCTGAAATATTATCATTCCCCTCTTCATCAGTGGTGCTCGCATAATCCTTACGATTAGGACAAATTTGATATTTTGACTCTGGAAATTTTACATCTCCCTTTTCATCAGTGGTGCTGGCATACTCCTCAGGATTAGGACAGAGTGGATATTTTGACTCTGCAGATTCTTCATTCCCCTCTTCATTTGTTGTTCTCACATAATCCTTAGGATTAAGCTGAAGTGGATATTCTTCATCTCCCTCTTCATCAATGGTGTCCTCATAATCCTTGGGATTAGGACGAAGTGAAACTTTTGACTCTGGAAATTCTTCATCATGCCCTTCATCACTGTTGCTTTCATAATCTTTAGGATTAAGAGTAAGTGGTATAACTGGTGCTCGATTTACAGAAATTTCATTTTGCTGCGCCTCATCAATTTTGTTCTCATCATCTTTAGGATTACGACCAAGTCGATTTTTTGACTCTCTATTCATGGTGAACGAACTCCCATTATATTCATCACTTTGAATAGAGTTGTTGCGTGACGAAGATGTTGATGTTGTACAAAGAAAAACTTCGCTATCAGAAGAAACCATGGCTTTCAACAAGAATAGGTTGAATGATACAAATTCCTCTCCCACTTACAATATATAGCTTAAAGACTGAAAATTTCCATCCAAATTTTCCCTCCAAAAAAAATTCATAAAATTTTCCCTCCAAAATTTCCCCCAAAAGATTTCGCGAAAAACTTTCCCTCCAAAATTTTCATTTCAAATATTTGATACAAATATTAGTCAAAAAATGTATTTAACATTTTTTTAATAAGCTGTTTGTGTTGAAATATTTTACCGATATTTATATTCAAAATATCCACAAAATATTTCTATCATGGATGCCTTCCAAACTAAAATAATGTTTTTATTTCAATGATTTAACATTGACTAGATGTAAGTATTAACTATAATATTACTATAATATCTACATGCAAATATTAACTATAATGACTACATGTAAATATTTTAAATTTTAAATTTTAAACTTATGTTATATTCATCTAAAATATATTTCAAAATTTATTAATAAATTTTTGGTCTTCAAATATTTCACCATACTTTCTACTCAAAATATCCACAAAATATTCCTTTCATGCATGCCTTCTAAACTAACATAATTTTTTTATTTGAATGGTTTAAGATTGATTACATGTAAATATTTACAAAAATAACAACATGTAAATATTAACTATTTAAACTATAATATTAACTATAATTAACTACATGTAAATATTTTAGATTTTAAAATTTAATCCCATGATTTTAAACATTGAGTACATGTAAATATTAACTATGATAACTAAATGCAAATATTAACTATTTTATCTATAATATTAATTATAATTAACTACATGTAAGTATTTCATATTTTAACTTTTAATCTGAGATTATATTTGAATTATTCAACATTCAGTACATGTAAATATTAAATAAAATATTAACTATGTTCACTACATGCAAATATTAAGTATTTTAACTATAATATGAACTATAATAAACTAAATGTAAATATTTTAAATTTGAAAATTTAATCCCACATTCGTTAAACAGTAAACCAATCAGACAATATTCGCTATATAATAAAAATGATTGTTTTTATTCATCACATCACATCAAGTTTTCTGGTATTTGTTAGAGCAAATTTCTGGAGGTGTTGCGTTGGCATTGGTAACTTTGTGGAGGCATTGCATTGGCATTGGAGGCGTTGTGTTGCTATTGGTAATTTTGTGGAGGTATTGCATTGGCATTGGTAACTTCGTGAAGGAATTTCATTGGCATTGGAGGCGTTGTGTTGCTATTGGTAATTTTGTGGAGGCGTTGTGCTGGCATTGGTGACAACAGTTTTTTGCATTTCAAAGGTTAGTTTTTCTTCTATTCTGTCAATTTAAAGATGATTTTGGGGAAAATCTATTTTTCTATAGTTTTTTGTGTCCAAAAACTAATTTTTTAAGGTTTTTAGGTTCAAAAACCATAATTTTTTATATTTTTTTAGTGAAGAAAATGCAGAAAGAACTAAATTTTTAGGGTTTTAAGGACAAAAATTTAGAATTTTTTTTCTTTTTTAAGACTTATAGGTTCATCTAGACAGAAAAATCCATAAAACGACCATGCACATAAAAAAAAATAGTAATATTATAACATTTTTTATTTGTTCTTTTTTTATCATAAATATATTAGTGGTTTCATTTTTTAAAATGTTTTTTTTTGTTTTTATTTCAATTTTTTTTTTTTATATTCTATTTTATTTTTTTAATTTTAAATCTTAGTTTTATTCTTTTTAATTTTAAATCTTCAATTTTTTTTTTCTTTATTGTTTTATTATATATCATATTTTTATTTTTATTTTTTTTAATTGTATTGTTATATAGTTTTTCTTTTTTTTTAATTTATTGTATTGTTATATTAAAACAAATGTTTTTTTTTGTTTTTAATTTATTATATTGTATTTTTTTTCTTTTAATTATATAATATTTAAAAACAATTATACAAAACATAATTGTTATTTAATAAATTGTTTTTTTTTTTTTTTTTAAATATATTTGTTATATTTTAATATTTTTAACAATTAAATTTTTTTTTTATTAAATAATGTTTTAATAATTATTTATTAATTATGTTATATAAAAAAAAAAATTAAAAAACAAAATTAAAATAAAAAATAATTTAAAAAAAAAAATTTAAAAAAAAAAATTAAAATAAATATGTATGGGGCCCAGGGGCCCTGGGGCCGGCTAAGCAGCCCCCGTGGGGCCACCCGCCGGCCTCCGGCCCCCGTGGGCGCGCGGCCTTCTGTGGCGGCGCCACGGCGGCACACAGCCCCGGGGCCCCCGGCGGGCGGAAGTCGGGGTGGCACCTCCGCCCAGCGGGGGCCCTTGGGCTGGCTGGGCAGCGCCCATGGCGCCGTCCGCCGGCCTCTGGTGCCCCGCGGGCAGCAACCACCATTTTAATTTTTTTTTTTTTGTTTTTTAAATATTTTTTATTTCATTTTTTTTTTAATTTGTTTTAATAAACCAATTTTTTAATTTTTTTTTAATTTTTGTTTTTTTAAATTTATTTTTTTTAATTTGTTTTAAGCAGGTGTTGGATTCCTGCCTTATGTATATATATATTTATTTTTATTTTTATATCTTTAAATTTTTAATTTATTTATTTATTTATTTTATTTTATTATTTTTATATTATTTATTTATTTATATTTTTATTTATTTATTTATTTTTATTTTTTATTTTTATTTATTTATTTATTTTTTTTGAATAGTCAATTAACGATATTAGAAAAATAAAAATTTTATTTTAATTTATTTATTTTTTATTATATATATATATATATATATATATATTTTTAATTATTTTTTATTATTTTTTTTTTTTTTCTTTTTTTTTAATAAATTTCTTTTTTTTTTAATTTTAATTTTAATTTTTTTATTATTTTTTTTTAATAAATAAATAAATAAATATTTTAATATCTTACTAACTGTTACCATTTTTTATTTTATTGATTTAACTATTTTTAGTTTTGTTTTTATTTATTTATTTATCTTTATTTGATTTTATGATTTTTATTTTTATTTAAATAAATAAATAAATAAATAAATAAAAATAAAAATTTAATACAATTTTAATATAATAATATATAATTAAATTTGAATATTCAAACTAGCTGTTTCAAATTGTAATTAATATTTAAATTAGTAGACTACTTTTATTTTTATTTTTATTTTTATTATTTTGTTTTAGTTATTAAAACTAGCTGTTGTGGATTCCTTAGTCAAAATAGCTGTTATATCTGTTTTCTTTGCATCTCCTACATCTATTTAAACTTAACGACTGATCTGATCTCTCACCTAGTCCTGATGATGAACCACACTGGTTGGTTCGAAACGCGTCGACTTTATTCATGATAATGTGATTATTACCGAAAGATTTCTTCAGAAAACAATTTTTTGTATTTTGTTTTTTTTTGTTTTTTAAATTATTATTTTTTTTTTAATTTTGTTTTTAAATTTTTTTATTTTTAATTTGTTTTAATAAAGATACTGAGGTTTTTAATTTTGTTTTAATAAAACAAATTTTTTATTTTTTTTTATTTTTGTTTTTTTAAATTTATTTTAATAAAACAATTTTTTTTTTTTGTTTTTTTTTTTTTTTAATTTTTTTATTTTTAATTTGTTTTAATGAAGATACTGAGGTTATTGCAAGGATAGATCATTTCCACCACCGAAAGTTGAGGGAAGCCTTGGAAATTGAAAAGAGGCCGGTTAACCTTAATAGAGATGATGGGTGAAGTGTTAGTAGATGTTGGATTCCTGCTCTTCACTCTTAGTTTATAAATTTAATTTAATTTAATTTATTTATTTATTTATTTTTTATTTTTTATTTTTTATTTTTTAACGAATATTTTCGTTATTTCATTAATTGTATTTTATTTTCCATTTTTATTTTATTGTATTTATTTTGGATTATTTTATTTTATTTTTGTTAATTTTCATTTTTATTGTGATTTTTATTTTTTCTTTTATTTTGATTTTGATTTTTATTGTTTTTTATTTTGATTTTATTTTATTGTATTTATTTTTAATTTAATTTAATTTTATATTTTAATTTTAATTTATTTAATTTTAATTTAGTTATTTATTTTTTATTTTATTTTATATATATATATATATATATATATATATATATATATATATGTTAAAGTTTCTATGTTAAAAATAATTTTAAATTATTTCAAAAATTATTGATGATTTATAGTAAATTATACTCAAATATAATTATTTTTAAGAATTATTGATTATTAATATTAAACTATATTGATATATTATTAAATAAAAATAATTTTAAATTATTTATATTTTATTGATTATTAATAGTAAATTATATTCTAATAGAATATTTGAGAACTCTAAATAAATTTAAAAAATAAAAATAAATAAATAAATAAGTAAATAAATAAAATAAAATAAAATAAATTCTTTTATTCAAGTCAAACTAACCGTTTTTCCAACGGCTAGATGGAGTTGTCCCTTTCTATTTAAATACGTTTCTTCATCAGATTTCTCATCTTGTCGTGATGATGAGCCACACTTGCTGGTTCGAAACGCGTCGACACAAATTTCTTATATGTGATTTTTACCGAAAATTTCTGATACATATTTTATGAATCACAGAAGCCAAATTCCTAGTAATATAACTCTGTTGCATCGGCATTGTCCCCTCGCGCTACCTTCCGTCGCCCCCACCATTCTTATTCCGCCCAGTCGTCACCGTCCGCTCTCAAGTCACAACGCACTATCCATCCACATACCCGTTATCAATGGTATTGAAGCCCTGACATAAATAAATATACAAAGCAGCATTGAAGCCCAATATAAATAAATATACGTGGTATCGAAGCCCGATATAAATATCTGCATACCCAATATATAGTGACTGGGTATCAAGCCCAACTTTCACCTCAAAGTCTATGGCCGGTCATGGAGAGGTGCGGAATTTTCACAGAAGCAATACGATTAATACACTATGATGTGTTTTTGTTAAGCTGATTTAGTTTTTTTTAAACAAGTGTGATGTCTAAGCAGTGACTTCCGGTAATTTTTTTTTTTTAAAGTGAACGATTTTTTTTAATAATTATAATATATATACTATACACCTTATGATAATAAATATCATATATATATATATATATATATATATATATATATATATCTATATATTAAAATAATTATTATTATTATTATTTTAAAAAACAATAATAATAATTATTATTATTATTATTATTATTAAAAACAAAAAACAAAAAAAATACTGGTAGATAAATATATACCACCTAAGACCTGCTCGATGACTTCATCAATGTCGATGGCGGATTTCCAAAAAAAATTGATTGATCTTGAGGGTAAGATCAATAATAATTCTGATGACTTCTCCAAAAGATTAGTCGATCTTGAGGGTAAAGTTATGGGACATTCCAACGACATCAAAAAACTTCAAGATATGAAAAATCAGATAGAAAGACAAATTTGGCTAAACCATAGCGAGTCCACAGAAAATCATAGCCAAGCAATGCAAAAGCTAACCAACATTTGTGACAAGATAAATCAGACACAAGGACCAATATTCCCGAATATTGAACATAATCAACAAAACAATTAAGCAGATTCAGGGAATTCAGAAGATCATCATGAAAAAACCGACTCCCCACACCATCACGAAGATAGTAATGCAAATTCTCAAAATAAGTAGCTCTGGAATGCATTCGCTAATTAATACCCATTTTTCACTCCACCGTTAGCAGCACATCTACGAAGAGAAAAAATCGAGCTACCCAAGTTTGACGGTAATGAAGAAAATAGCATTGCGTGGCTTAATAAAGCCGAAGAATATTTTGAGATTTACAACATTGATAGTGTTGAAGAAAAAATTAAGCATGCTTCCGTGAAAATGGAAGGAGAAGCATATAATTGGTATATGTGGTGGAAAAAGACGACGCTTGCTATTAGTTGGAGGAAATTTAAGGATGTGTTCTTTAAAATATTCCGAGGTATCAAGGAAGAAGAGTTCTTCTCAACATTCATCAAATTGTGCCAAAAAGGAGATGTGGATGAGTACACTCGAGAATGGGAGACCTTAGCGACATGAGTACCTGGATTGTCAGAATCTCGTTTAGTCTAGTCTTTCATTTCGGGACTTAAAACCCATATACAAGTAGAGCTCGAGCTTCACGACATTACATCAATAGAACTAGCAAGACAAAAAGCAAAAGCTGCTGAAAAGAAATTTGAAAAGTTATATTGGTCAAACTGAAAAGAGTATATTCGAGAAGAAGGTTTCCTCAATCTACAAATGTAGATAACACAAAATATGTCCCACCACATCTTCGTGAAGGAGACAAATCTAACATGGAAATACAAAGGATGAGAGAGAGCAAGTGCAAATGTTGTGGTGAAAAGTGGGACCCTAAGCACAGGTGTGCTAATGGAAAAGAAAAAAAAATCTGTATAACTGTGAAGCAACTAATGACTCTAACAATCATGATTCAGATGTAGAAGGAATGGAAGACACCTCAGCAGTCTCCGTTGGCAATATGATGCAGAGTGTTGTCCTTGATGGCAACCCACTTGATAAAGATGATGGCAACCTACTTGATGAAAGTTGTACTTAATGGAAACTGACTTGATATACTATTTAATGATGTAAATCTGATGTGTCTACAGAGCAGCTTAGATTTAATGATGAAAGGAATTCCAATATGTGCTAGACCAATGATGAAAAGTGTGTGTCTCAAGGCATACGTGGGTTTGTCTAGGAGAAGTAGCGTATGCACGCGGGAAAGTACGTGCCAAGTCGCGTATGCTCAATTGCACTCTAAAAGTGTAAAACCAGGGGTTACTACCATGGTATTGACCCATTGTATTGAGCGCTGGGTTGTCTATTTGACCCTGTCCAGGAATACCATCGGAAGTGGTGTGGTTTTGGCTCATGGTATTGATAAAGGGTAAACCTATATAAGGAGAAGAAAATCATTGTGCAAGGAGTGCAGGCGTCTGGGCTTTAAATGAATACTTCACTCTGAAGTTTATTTGTATGGTTGAACTCTGTTCTTAATCGATAGATCTGAATCTATGATGCACCCATGAATATGATGAAGGTTCAAAATCTCTAGATCTGGAAATGATGAATCTATAGGATGATCTGAAAAGAAGTATTGAAGACCTGGCGCAAATCTATTGAAGATATTGAAGAAATCTAGGTAAGTCCATAGATCTGATCTGTTCTGCAAATTTTATCTTTTATAGATCTATACGCATGTTCGTTTCATTAAAAGCGCGTATATACGCGGATCTGTTTAAACAAAGGAGCGTATGGACTGTTAGGGTTTTTATGAAAAGTGCACAGATGTATACGCAGGTTGCCTTTATTAAAAGCGCGTATATACGCGAGTCTGTTTCAAGAAAAGCACGTATGCAATTTGAACTGATGGTTGCTCAAAGCTGATTGAGATTCTACTATCTATTCTGAAGTCTGGGTTATCTCTGATATTCTGGTTACAGTGGTTTCACTGTTCTGTTTGATGCTCTGGGAAAAGGACGTTTGCTGATAAGTGAAGGATTGTGTTGAAGCTGTTTTGATCCAGTTTGAAAATTGATGAAACGTGGTCTGCAGTGGATCTGAGGGTTGAAGCCTTCAGTCTGAAAGTAGAAGCTTTCTGCTAGGAGAGGCTGGTGTTAATAGCAGGGGGTTGTTGCTCCCTTCCAGGAGACGCTGGTAAACGAGAGCAGGGGGTTGTTGCTCCCTTCCAGGAAAGGCTGGTAAACGAGAGAAGGTTGTATCCTTCTGTAGGTGGGTGCCTGCGTGCTGGTATGAGTCTGTGCCAGTACATGTTGTAAGAAGTTTTCTTAATAATAAAGATTGAAGACTGAGACGACGGCATCGGTGGTTTTCTCCCAAATTGGGTTTCCACCTAAAAATTCCTAGTGTTCATGTGTGATTGATTGTGTGTGATGATTACTCTATTCTTTCTACACCTGTTTACTGTTTACTGAACATCTGATAAATGACTAATGCAATGATCTAAGTCATGAATTAAATGCATAATTAATTCACTGGATATACGCGAGTTCTGTAAAGGATATCCGCGTATATACGCGAGTTGAATTCAGGAAAGTAGCGTATGGGTTTTTAAGAGAAAAATATCAAAGTTTTATTGTCTGCACTAAATACTGATTCACCCCCCCTCTCAGTATTTTCCAACAATTGGTATCAGAGCAGGTCCTTCTGAAAAAGCTTAGCCGCTAGAAGGAAGATCAAGCAAGATGAGCAATCAAGATGGAATAGCATCTATCAAGCCTCCACTCTTTAATGGAAGCAATTTAATCTTCTGGAAAATAAGGATGAGATCCTATCTTCAGTCTATGGGAGCAGATGTATGGGCCATTGTTGAACAAGGATATCAATATCCAGCCGCAGTACCAACGGATCCGACGGAAAAGAAGAATTATGAAAAAAATGCAAAGGCGGTCAATGCACTATTGGGAAGTCTAACTGAATCAGAATTTGTCAAGGTTATGCAGCTGAATACAACAAAGGAAATATGGGACAAAATCATTCTAAGTTATGAAGGAGATGCAAAGGTAAAAAGTGCAAAACTCCAAACTCTCAGAATTGAATATGAAAATTTGAAGATGCATAATGATGAGAGTGTTGCTAGTTTCTTTTTACGTCTTGATGATATTGTAAATTGTATGAGAAACATGGGAGAAACAATAGCAGAATCTACTTTGGTTGAGAAAATCTTAAGATCACTAACGGAAAAATTTGAGTCAAAAGTTTCTTCTCTTGAAGAAAAACAGGATCTTCAAAATCTTACTGTCGTACAACTCCATGGCATACTAACTGCTTATGAAATGAGAAGAGGAGGACCATCTGAAGTCAAAGAAGCCGTCTTTAGAGCTTCTACAAAAGGGAAGGAAGTACAAGAAGCAGAAGGATCAGGATATATCTCAGAAGAAGATGAGATAAATTTTGTAAAGAAACTTCAACTTGGCACAGGACGGTTCAGAGGTAAGCTTCCTTTCAAATGTTTTGATTGTGGAAGAGTTGGTCATTATGCTGCTAAGTGTCCTTATAAAGAAACATCTACAAAAGGGAAGGAAGTAGCAAGAAGGAATAAGCACCGGTCTAGCACTAGGAAAAGTTACTACACTCATGAAGACAGTGATGGGTTCTCTGATAGTGAGGAAGAATGTGAACAAGATCTTAGACTTCTCATGGAATTTGAATCTAAAGATGAAAAGGATACTTTTGTGGATGCTCTAGAGGACAATGATTTTCTTGAAGAAAACAATCAACTCAAAATTCGCTTAGAAGAATGTAAAATTCTCTTAGAAGAAAGGAAAATTACCATAGAGACTCTAAAAAGGCAGAATGAAGAAGCGAAGAAACACAATGAGAATTTAGAATGTGAAGTAGTAAGTCTAAGAAAAGAACTTGAGAAAGAAAAGACTCTGAATCTTAGATTTGCTAAGGGATCTGAAACCTTAGATGAGATTATCAAGGTACAACGTTCTCCTCTTATAAAGATAGGTCTTGGATATACTGGAGAATCCTCTCAGGGTTCAGCACCAAATTATCTAAAAGTAGCTACAGCTGGTTTACTACATTCAGCCACTCAGCAAGGGAATAAAGAATCTTTACAGGTAAAGCATGATCATCACAATTCAAGGAACACTAACAGGAATGTCTTTCAAAGAAGCTACAACCAATAGGTAAATTCAAAGAGAATATTTCATGATCGCAAAAATTTCTACTTCAATGGACAATGTTTCTCATGTCACAATTTTGGTCATAAAGTCGTTCAATGTGTTGCCTATAAAACCATCATGACAAGAGAAGCAAGAAAGAAAAGGATGGATATTGAACCAAAGAAGAACACCTATAACAACTTTTCTCCTCTTCAAAATGAAGTTGAATGTACTTATTGCAATAACTTTGGCCATTTAGA
The DNA here is from genome assembly GCA_034641835.2 of Pinus albicaulis. Lineage (NCBI taxonomy): Eukaryota > Viridiplantae > Streptophyta > Pinopsida > Pinales > Pinaceae > Pinus > Pinus albicaulis. The sequence continues at coordinate 152,534,737 of CM076571.1, read as the reverse complement.
ATCTGAATGTAGGAGCAAAGTCCAGCCAAAACAAGATTTTCCTTCAAGTTCCAAAGTATGGAAAAAGAAGGAATTACAGGTTGAAAATTGTGGGATAGCGTTATTTGTAGAAGGTGAAGAAAATCAATGGTACATTGATAGTGGATGCTCAAGACACATGACAGGTGACAAAAGAAAACTTCTTGCATATAATGCTCTAGAAAAGGAAAATAAAGTTACATTTGGAAATGATACCCCTGCTGTAATTAAAGGAAAAGGGTCCGTGTTTTTAAAAGAAAAGGTGAAGGCTAATGATGTCATGTATGTGGATGGATTAAGGCATAACCTGTTAAGTGTAAGTCAAATGTGTGATCAAGGAACTGAAGTTGTCTTTAGTTCAAAAGAATGTGTGGTTCGTGATCTTGATACAGGTAAAACTATTATAAAAGGCAAAAGAACTCCAAGCAACCTGTATGTATTGAAGAACTGCAAAGATCAATGTTACTTGAGAAAATCTTCAGAAAATTGGCTATGGCATAGAAGGCTGGGGCATCTAAGCTTCTCTCAAATCAAAAAATCAAGCAGACTTAAAGTTGTTCGTGGTCTTCCCAATATTACTCTACCAGAGTATCATATGCAAATCTTGCCAAATCGGTAAGCAGAACAGAGTGCAATTTAATGCCAAAGAAGGATCATCAAGTAAGCCTCTTGAACTTATTCATACCGACATATGTGGACCTATGAGGAAAAAGTCACCACGTGGGGAAGAATACTATATCTTATTTATTGATGATTTCTCTAGGATGTGTTGGATTGGGTTGATTAAACACAAAGATGAAGCATTTGAAAATTTTCAGATCTTCAAAGCACTGGTGGAAAATGAATTAGATCTAAAAATCAAGTGTCTTAGATCTGATCGAGGAGGAGAATATACATCAAATGAATTCCTTGAATTTTGTGAACAACATGGCATAAAAAGACAGTTCTCTGTAGTAGGCACCCCACAACAAAATGGCGTAGAAGAAAGAATGAATATAACAATTCAACAAATGGCTAGAGCTATGCTTGATGATTCTGGAACACCTGACATTTTCTGGGGAGAAGCAGCACATACAGTAGAAAACATTCTCAACAAGGCACATGTTCGGGTAAATAGTGACAAAACTCCATATGAACTCTGGTATGGTAATTCTCCCTCTGTGAAGCATTTTAGAGTTTTTGGAAGTAAATGATTTATCAAAAATAATGATGAAAAGCTTGGAAAGTTTGAACCTAGATCAGATGAAGGGATACTTCTTGGTTACTCATCTACAAGCAGAGCATACAAATGTTACAATAAAAGGCTTCGAAAGATTGTTGAATGTATTGATGTTGTCATTGATGAGTCTCCTGCAGCCCCTAAAGAAGAAAAACAAACGACAGAAGAAGATTATGGTGACTATTGTCCTTCTACATCAAATAGGAATGATATAGACAGTGGATCCAATGAAGAACCTGAAGATGATTTATCTGAAAAGGCTCCTTCCAGATATGTTCAAAAGAATCATCCAGAATCTCAGATTTTGGGAGATAAGGCATTAGGTGTACAAACAAGAAGGACTCTTGTAGGATCCTCTAGCTATCTGGTATTTCTATCCACCATTGAACCACACAATGTCAATCAAGCTAGCAAAGATGAATGTTGGGTTCAAGCCATGAATGAAGAGCTTGATCAAATTGAAAAAAATGACACTTGGGAATTAGTACCAAGACCTCATAACAAAAATGTCATTGGAACTAAATGGATATTCAAAAACAACTTAAATGAAAATGGGGATGTCGTAAGAAATAAAGCTAGACTTGTTTGCAAGGGGTATACTCAACAAGAAGGTATAGACTTTGAAGAAACTTTTGCTCCTGTAGCTAGACTTGAAGCCATAAGAATGTTTCTTGCTTTTTCAAGTTTTCAACAAATCAAAGTTTATCAAATGGATATTAAATCTGCATTTCTCAATGGTGATCTAGAAGAAGAAGTTTATATAGAATAACCAGAAGGATTCATTTTGGGAAATGATGAAAATCTTGTTTGTAGACTTAAAAAGGCTCTATATGGTCTCAAACAAGCTCCAAGGGCATGGTATTATCGTCTTGACAAGTATCTTCATCAACAAGGATTTTCAAAGGGGTCTGCTGATAGCAACTTATACATAAAAATTGAAAATGATAAACTTTTGATTGTGGTTGTATATGTTGATGATATCATTTTTGGAAGTAATGAAGAATCTATGAGTCAGAAATTTGCTTCTGTTATGCAGCAAGAATTTGAAATGTCTTTACTTGGGGAACTAACATTCTTTCTTGGCTTGCAAGTGAAACAAGCAACAGATGGCATATTCTTATCACAAGCAAAATATCTTAAGCAAATTCTGAAGAAGTATGGCATGGAAGAGTGCAAACCTGTAAGTACACCAATGATAACCGGATGTAATCTCAGTTCTCATGATGATTCTCCCATGGTGAACCAACCAGATTACAGATCTATGATAGGAAGTCTACTTTATCTCACCGGGACTAGACTGGACATTATGCATGCAGTTGGGATTGTTGGACGATTCCAAGCTAATCCAAAAGAATCTCACCTTCAGGCTGTCAAAAGAATATTCAAATATCTGCAAGGAACTCAAGACTTTGGACTATGGTATCCAAAGAATGCTGATCTTACTCTTCATGCTTACACTGATGCAGATTGGTCTGGAAATGTTGATGATCGGAAAAGCACTAGTGGTGGTGCATTCTATATGGGGCCCCGGTTAGTATCTTGGTTCAACAAGAAGCAAAGCTCTATTGCCTTATCTACAGCAGAAGCAGAGTATGTGGCTGCAGCATCATGTTGCACTCAACTTCTTTGGATGATGCAAACCTTACAAGATTTCCAAATCAAATGTTCACCTCCTATTTCCATTATGTGTGATAATACAAGTGCCATCAGTATCTCAAAGAATCCTGTTATGCATTCCAAGACCAAGCACATTCCCATCAAGTATCATTTCTTACGTGAGAAAGTGCTTGAACAAAATGTGAAGTTGGAGTATGTTCCCTCCAAAGAACAAGTTGCTGATATATTTACCAAACCTCTACCCAGGGAAGCGTTCGAATATCTCAGACAGAAGCTGGGAGTAGTCTCTGCCATGCAGAGGATTAGATCTGATTAAAATTCTGAAGATTAATTTGGATACGCGGGTTTCCTGAAAGACAGTCGCGTATATACGTGAGTTCATACACAGAAAACCGCGAATGTGTGGTTGCTGACAAATTTTCTGGGTCAACATTTCTTCAGCACAAGTTATGGTGCTGTTTGGTATCTCTGATGCTATTTGGAGTCTCTGGTGGTATTTCGGCTCTTATATTTATGTTTCATTCTCTGATTTTGGGTGAAGATGCCTTGATGATTTGCTGTTGAAAGTGTTCAGGATGCACATATTCAGGGGGAGCATTAGCCTTGCTGAGAATAATGCATTGTTGGCATTATGATGATTCTGAATTATGATCTCTCTCTTGAGATCCTTTTGTCTTGGGTATGAAGGGTCATATTTGTAATTTGATGAAAAGGTCATGTTGAGACCTATGATGTAAATTGTAATATTCAGTCATGTAAGGACTTGTTCAATGTGTAAACCCACTTGGTTGGGTAGTTGGATCAAAATGTGTAAACCCACTTGGTTGGGTAATTGGATCAAAATGTGTAAACCCACTTGGTTGGGTAGCTAAGTCAAAATGTGTAAACCCACTTGGTTGGGTACTTGAGTCTCATCTGTAAATCCACTTGGTTGGATCTTTGATGTAAGTATGATTCCTTGGTGATAGGAAGGTCATAGAGTCATGTACTTCATTGAAAAACATGTTTGAAGATCCGGCATGAACTCAGGGGGAGCATGGTAACTTCAGTGCACATCAGATCTACAGCGCCCTTCTTTCGACATGAGGAGAAAAACCTTGTGTTGGTGTTGATCCGCCCTTTTCCCTTGATGTCAAAGGGGGAGAGTGACATGGTGTTTGAATAGGGGGAGACTATCATTATGCTTAATGTATCTACCTGTTGTGATCAAACACCATCGTGGTTGCCATCAAGTCCAAAGGGGGAGATTGTTGGCAATATGATGCAGAGTGTTGTCCTTGATGGCAACCCACTTGATAAAGATGATGGCAACCTACTTGATGAAAGTTTTACTTAATGGAAACTGACTTGATATACTAATTAATGATGTAAATCTGATGTGTCTACAGAGCAGCTCAGATGTAATGATGAAAGGAATTCCAGTATGTGCTAGACCAATGATGAAAAGTGTGTGTCTCAAGGCATACACGGGTTTGTCTAGGAGAAGTAGCGTATGCACGCGGGAAAGTACGTGCCAAGTCGTGTATGCTCAATTGAGCTCTAAAAATGTAAAACCAGGGGTTACTACCATGGTATTGACCCATTGTATTGAGCGCTGGGTTGTCTATTTGACCCCGTCCAGGAATACCATCGGAAGAGGTGTGGTTTTGGCTCATGGTATTGATAAAGGGTAAACCTATATAAGGAGAAGAAAATCATTGTGCAAAGGGTGTGCATGTGTCTGGGCTTTAAATGAATACTTCACTTTGAAGTTTATTTGTATGGTTGAACTCTGTTCTTAATCGATAGATCTGAATCTATGATGCACCCATGAATATGATGAAGGTTCAAAATCTCTAGATCTGGAAATGATGAATCTCTAGGATGATCTGAAAAGAAGTATTGAAGACCTGGCGCAAATCTATTGAAGATATTGAAGAAATCTGGGTAAGTCCATAGATCTGATCTTTTCTGCAAAGTTTTTCTTTTATAGATCTATACGCATGTTCGTTTCATGAAAAGCGCGTATATACGCGGATCTGTTTAAACAAAGGAGCGTATGGACTGTTAGGGCTTTTCTGAAAAGTGCACAGATGTATACGCGGGTTGCCTTTATTAAAAGCGCGTATACACGCGAGTCTGTTTGAAGAAAAGCGCGTATGCAATTTGAACTGATGGTTGCTCAAAGCTGATTGAGATTCTGCATATCTATTATGAAGTCTGGGTTATCTCTGATATTATGATTACAGTGGTTTCGTTGTTCTGTTTGATGCTCTGGGAAAAAGACATTTGCTGATAAGTGAAGGATTGTGTTGAAGCTGTTTTGATCTAGTTTGAAAATTGATGAAACGTGGTATGCAGTGGATCTGAGGGTTGAAGCCTTCAGTCTGAAAGTAGAAGCCTTCTGGCAGGAGAGGCTGGTGTTAATATCAGGGGGTAGTAACTCCCTTCCAGGAGAGGCTGGTAAACGAGAGCAGGGGGTTGTTGCTCCCTTCCAGGAGAGGCTGGTAAACGAGGGAAGGTTGTAGCCTTCTGCAGGTGGGTGCCTGCGTGCTGGTATGAGTCTGCGCCAATACATGTTGTAAGAAGTTTTCTTAATAATAAAGATTGAAGACTGAGACAACGGCAGCGGTGGTTTTCTCCCAAATTGGGTTTCCACCTAAAAATCCTGGTGTTCATGTGTGATTGATTGTGTGTGATGATTACTCTGTTCTTTCTGCACCTGTTTACTATTTTCTGAACATCTGATAAATGAGTAATGCAATGATCTAAGTCTTCCACCACACCTTCATGAAGGAGACAAATCTAACATGGAAATACAAAGGGTGAGAGAGGGAAAGTGCAAACGTTGTGGCAAAAAATGGGACCCTAAGCACAGGTGTGCTAGCGGAAAAGAAAAAAATTTGTGTAATTGTGAAGCAACTAATGACTCTAACAATGATGATTCAGATGTAGAAGGAATGGAAGACACCCTAGAGTTCTCTCCAGAAGTAGATGATGAAATCATTCCACAAGTGTCATTATCAGCTATGACAGGTATATCACAACCTCAGACCCTAAAATTAAGAGGATGTATTAAGAAAAACAACGTAACGGTTCTCATCGACACTGCAGCACCCATAATTTTCTAGATTCAACCATGGCCAAAAGACTCAACATATTTACCTTCCCCATGCCTAATATTAAGGTAATGGTGGCCGATGGTAAGAAGATTGAGCAAGTAGGGAAATACCATAAGGTCAAGTTACAGATAAAATACTTTAGTTTAGAATCTCCATTCTATACCGTACCACTAGGAGGAGTCGAAGTGGTCTTTGGAATTCAATGGCTACAAACCTTAGGTACTTATTCTGCCAACCATCAGAAGCAGTTTATAAGCTTTAAGTGGGAAGGGCAAAAGCACAAGTTATATGGATTCAAAGCACCAGAAAATCAAATCATGTCATCATCCCAGATGATGAAGATGATTCGAAAAGGAGCGCCAGCCTATATAGTACAATGTCATCAATTAGAAATGTTATCTAGAAAAAGGATCGCCGAAGGGTCACCAAAAGTACAAGGACTAGTTCAGAAACACGAAAAAGTATTCCAAGACCTACCAATGAAAATGCCTCCTAATAGGGAAATCGAACATACAATAGAAGTCAAGGCAGGATCAGACCAGACCTTGTTAACATCAAGTCTTATCGCTACCCACATCACCAAAATACTGAAATTGAGAAGATAATACAAGACCTTTTAAAATGTGGGGTCATCTCAAAAAGCAAGAGTTCGTATGCCGCCCCAGTTATATTGGTAAGAAAAAAAGATGGATCGTTCCGGCTATGCATTGAATACAGAGGATTAAATAAGATAATAATTAAAAATAAGTTTCCAACTCCCTTTATCGATGGAATGCTAGATGAGCTACATGGCGCAAAATACTTCTCTAAGTTAGACTTAAGGTCAGGCTATTACCAGATCAAAATCAGATTGGAAGATAACTGTGTTTCAAACATATGAAGGTCATTAAGAGTTTAAAGTAATGCCCTTTGGGTTGACAAATGCACCAGCTATGTTCCAAGCTACTATGAACGAATTATTTCGTCCATATCTTAGGAAATTTGTACTAGTATTTTTTGATAATATTTTGATTTATAGTAAAAATTGGAAAGAGCACTTGCAACAATTGGATAAAGTTCTCACATTATTAGAAGATCATCAGTTTTATGCTAAGAAATCCAAATGCACCTTTGGAAAAGAAGAAGTCGAATATCTGGGACACATAATATCCCATGAAGGGGTGAAAGTGGATCCTTCTAAAATCAAGGCTATAAGGGATTGGAATAAACCAGTGAACATATCCAAGCTAAGAGGATTCTTAGGATTAAAGGGATATTATCGAAGATTTATTAAAGACTATGCACACAGAACTGTACCTCTTACAAATCTTTTAAAGAAAAATTCGTTTCAATGGAATGAAGAAGCTGGAAAGTGTTTTGAAGAATTGAAGGAATTAATGTCTAATGCACCAGTATTGGAAACTCCCAATATCTATAAACCATTTTTCATTGAATGTGATGCCTCTGGATTCGGTATATGTGCAGTATTAATGCAAGAAGGGCACCCTATCACTTTTGAAAGCAGGAATCTCAATAAGCGAGAGCGTCTCAAGTCCACATACAACAAGGAAATGCTCGCAATTATGCACACATTGGCCAAATGGAGACAATATCTGTTAGGGAGTAAATTTTCCATTTGAACGGATCATAACAGTCTTCAGTATCTCCTTCAAAAAAAAACACTCTCTAAAGAACAACAAAAATGGATCGAGAAAATTGCCGCTTTCGACATGGAGATATTACATAAGAAAGGAAAAGACAATGTAGTAGCAGATGCCCTGTCCAGGAAAGATGAAGAACCAACACTACTTGCAGTCTCGGATGTTGTTCCTGAATGGATTAATGAGATTTGAAGTGAGTACGCCAAAGATCCATAAATGTCGGCTATAATCAATAATCTCCCAGGAAATTCAAAATTTGAGTGGAAGAACGATATCTTATGGTACAAGGGAAGAATTTATCTAAACTCCAAATCCAAGTTTATATCAAAAATACTCAAGGAATCACATGATTCCATGTCATCTGGGCATGTAGGATATTTTAAAACCTACTACAATGCATGTCAGTCATTTTTTTGGAAGGGTATGAGTCACGATATTCAAAAATGTGTAGCAGAATGTGACAAGTGTCAAAGAAATAAAAGTGAAAATATTATGACGCCTGGGTTACTTCATCCCTTAAATATTCCGAATCAGAAATGGGAAGAAATATCGATGGATTTTATTGAAGGGTTACCTGTATCTGATGGAAAGGATAAGCTCTTCATAGTAGTAGATAGATTCACTAAATATGCTTGCTTTATTGCTATGAAGAAAAAAGACTCTGCAAAGAAAATTGCTGAGATATTCTGCAAACATATTTATAAACTACACGGCTTCCCGAAAGTCATTGTTAGCGACAGAGATGCCAAATTTAAAGGAAAATTTTGGAAGGAATTGTTCAACCATATAGGAACCTACCTAAACACGAGCTCAGCTTACCACCCCCAATCGGATGGACAAACGGAGGTTGTCAATAAATGTTTGGAAGCTTACCTACGTTGTTATGCTACGGAAAAACAAAATAAGTGGGTTCAATGGTTGCATCTCGCTGAATGGTGGTATAATTCTACTTACCATACATCGAAAAAAATGACTCCATTCCAAGCTTTTTATGGATACAAGCCCTCGAAGTGGATTTCGCTTTAGTCCAGTCAAACCCGCCAGCAGTTAAAAACCAGCTAGAAGAACACCGAAAGGTTGTCCAAGTTCTAAAAGAAAATCTGAATATTGCACAGAATCGTATGAAGCAACAAGCTGACTGTAATTGAACTGAGAGATCATTTGAAGTTGGAGACTGGGTGTTTGTCAAGCTCCAACCGTACAAGTAGTTGTCCCTGAAACAAAAATGGAAACATAAATTAGCTCCAAAATTCTATGGTCTGTATCAAATCATCAAAAAGATCAGTCAAGTCGCTTATGGTTTGAGCCTTTCCGATACAAGTCGTGTTCACAACGTCTTCCATGTGTCATACTTAAAAAAAGCACTTGGTGACCATCATTCGTCCCAAACGACACTTCCATTTCTGGATGATGAAGGAAGGATCATTTTGGAACCCGAAAGTATCCTATCTACCCGAGAAAAGAAGCTACGCTCTTGTGTTATTACAGAATATTTAATCAAATGGAAGGATTTGCCCGAAGAAGAAGCCTCTTGGGAAACTGAAGTGTTTCATCAACAACACCTGTCGTTACGTATGCTTTGAGGACAAAGCATCTTTAAGAGAGGGGCAATGTTATGTATAATTTATTAATTATTATTTAAATATAGTTGTCTTAGGTTTATTAAGTGAAAGGGCATGATCAAAGATCATGCCTCTTCACCAAGGGACACCGTGAGGCTGTATTTAAAGCCTTGGTGATTCCCCATTGTAATCATCTCATCTTTTATCAATAATAATATATACATTTCCAGTTAAATATGAATCTTTATGCTCCAAAGTAACAGAGATGTTGCCATTGTTCTCTGACACAACATGTGCTCTAGAAAGTGGTTCTTCCTCATGGGAATCCATGTACAGGTTGTTTGAAGATGAGAAACTGGGACAATAAAAAGATTAGCCACAATTGATGCCCCTTCAACCTCTGTAGCCACTATCAGTAAAGTCACTAACTCCTTTTTTCACATAATTTCCACTTGCCCAAAAATTCTTCCATATACCGATATGGTAAAATGGATAATTGATAATCTCAATATCAATGACAAGACATTCCTAACCCCAAGAGATACAATAATAGGGTCTCTTAAGGTTGATGATTTAAAGAAAATTTATCATATACCTGACCCAAATAAGGTATAGGACAAGAGCTTCATCGAGAAATTCGCAAAGGAGAACAAGCTGCAGTCAGACCCGATAAGGTAATGGAGGCATAACCCTAACAAGCACAAACATGATGATAAGGGTGTGTATTTTGTTTCTTCTCCGGATGGTCCCTACTGCTATGTCACTGCTATGATGTGTAGGCTTTTTGGTTCCCCTAATACAAATAAATTCTCAATTGAATGGGTCCCTCTCATGGAGGTTGTTGCATCAGAATCATACATTATGGATTGGGGCACCATTTTGTCAAATGATATTGTGTCACAAATCCTTCAATGTAGAAAGAACCGCTCTTTTACCTCCAAGATAGTTCCCCCATTTTTCATGAGTGCTTATATCATGGACGTAATGTGTTTTACTTCTGATTTCCCAACCATGGGATGGAAATGGAGAATTCAGGACCCTTTAAGAATCCCAATATGAGTCTCATTTCTGCAGAATTTTTAATGGAGTCATTTTACCACTCCATCAAGCTATTTTTGGTGAGAAAGCCCCAAGAATGTCAAAATAATCCCGAGATGACTTCACAGCCATAGGAAAATGGTTTGGGGAAGAATTGTTTACTTATGTCAGAGTTGATTGAAGCCTTGCTAAGCCCCATGTACTCCCACTATATGTACCAGACAAGCTCTTGGCAAGGGAAATTGCTTATCAAATAGTAGGACATGGATTGAATAAAGCCTTGAAAGAGGCTAAGAAATCTTCCTGACCTTCTTTCCCTATTCATTGTGGTGTTTATGCACTAGATAACTATAAGCATGTTGGACTAGAAATCAATCAAATTCAATGTTTAAAGTTATTTACAATTCCCGACAAATAGTTTGATCCAAGTCAAGTGGCTCAAAACTTCATTGCTCAAGTAAATATCAAGCAATTCTTCCATGAAAATGATGATTGTGATGATTTGTTTGAATCTGCTGAGCCTATTTACAGGTTGAAAAGTTAGCGGAAATCTGTCTTAATCCTCAACAACTTGCCCAGATTAAATAATATAGGAACAAAAGGCTGGAGAGTATTTCTCTCGGCATCTTAAAGGTGTCTCAACTTATTTCACAAAAAGAGTCGATGTTAGAACAAATTTCCCAAGGATACTTAAGTCCTATCGGGAACAAAAGAAGTTAAATCCACAAATGAGCAGTCTAGTAAGCCAGTATTCAACAGTGATTAAGACAAACTCTTGGATCAATTTGACCAGCAATTTAAAGGACAACAAGAGGAAATAATCATTGATCCTCAAGAGACAATCAACACGCCTAAAGACAAAAATCAAAGCCCACTCACTGTTGGGGCTGTTGATAAGGCTCTCAATACAGAAGGAATTGAATTCATCCCAACCTTCACTTCATTTGAAATTGTATTAAATATAGAATAAACCCCTCCCCTATATATACTTTATAGTCCCAAACATCGGGTTGTAATGACCAAACAGAGAAAGAGAATGAGAGTTGATCAATCATAAGTTTTGGTCCCAGGTGATGTACCCATGGAAGTAGTATGGAAAGATCCACAGGCTGATCCATCTGAGGATCTAACAGGGTTGACACAGTTTGCAAGTGCTTATGCATCTGCAAAAATTGAAAAAGCAACAAAATTTCAACAATTAATTAAAGAAAAGGATGAAATAATCCTCCATTTAGAACATAAATTTCTAACAAAGAAACATAGTGTTGAGCATCAATTGAAGACACAAGTGTCACAACTTCAACAAAGCTTAGATCAATTGAAGTTACAACATTAATCTGACATCAATGTCAAAGATGCTCAAATTCATCAACTCCAGTTTACAGTGGAAAAATTGAAGGATAACCCAAATATAGATGACTTCAAGAAGGAAGCTTTGGAACTCAACACCTTTTTGGCTCAACAACAAGTAGTATTTTTCAAAAGCTGACAATCATCAATGATCTATGTGATAAAAGTGATTCATTGATGAATCAATTGGCCGATCTGAGGACGAAATTCGATGACATTAATGAAAAAATTACTAAATACATCACTTGGCAGGACAGTGCAGAGGGCCGAAAGAAAAATCTTCCCAGAATTGAGGATTCTAAAAAAGAAATCATATTTACTGATTGGGACATACAGCTGAAATAGGCAGAGAGGGTAGTATACAGAGCAAGGGATCTAGCCAACGACATTATTGAAACTGTCACCAATAATCTGTTTGGTTCCAATATAATCCAAGACTTTCCAGCTCCCTAATGTCAAATATATGATGAAACAATGGAAAGAAATGTCAAAGTCAAAGGATTAAAACATCAGGAAGTTAGAAAAGCTTGACTAGGAAAAGTATTGGCAATACTTGGTGAAGCCACACAGTCATTGGTTGATGCTACACTGCTTAACTGACACCTCATCCCATATGATGCCACCTCTATCAGATGCAGTTTACATTGTACAGCTATGCATCAGGCCAGGTCAGCCTCTTGAAGTACAACCAATGTTGGATATTCATCAACTCAAACAATAAATGGGAAAGGACACGACATCACACTCCTGAACGTCATCCAAAAAAATCTATATTTCTTATTTTCACTTATTTTAAGGAGAGTTTTTTAAACCTCCTTAGTACTTTATGTATTTTCTATTTTTATATTTTTCAGTATTACTATATAAACCCTTTCATGTCAATTAAGAAAGGGTCCTGAAATTTTGTAAAGAAGGATTCTGAGAAGTTTCACTTTTCTACTCTTGAAGTTATCTTAATAGAAAATACTGAAATGAGGACTATATTTCCATGACCAGAGTTAAGATATACATGGTACTTCTATCTTTATATTGTTGTTATGTTTTATGTGATTGATAGTTAAACTCCTTTTTATTGTTTTGTTCTATGTATCTTTTTAAGACAATCTAGCATTAATTCACTACTGAGCATGGATAGATTGCCATATTTCACTATATATATAAGACATACAGTTATTTGATGTGATATAAGCTTAATCAATTAATTTGATTAACTATTTAATCAAATTTTTTTTTTTTTTTTTTTCATTTATGTCTTTGATAATCTTCATTCTCATACACTTGAGATAATATTTCAAAATCACATATAAAAAACATAATCAATCTTAAGATAGAGATAGGTATATATATTCTTTCAGCTTGTTGTCACTATCATTCATCAAGTCACAGTTAGTTATAAATACCACACATCCATCCAGTTATATTTATTGGGAAATTGGTCCCATCATCCCTAGTCGGAGCCACTATTCCAAAAGGAAAAGGGATGGTTTTCAAGTCCTCGACCAGGTGGTTATCCCCAATGTTGTTCAACAATTTTCAAGGCATCAACATTTTGGCGCTAGAAAGAGGGCCAATAGAATATGAATGGCATTAAGGTCCAATCCTAAATTCAAAGGCCATCAAAAGAGTCAATCTCCCTCTAAATCTCCTACAGCTTCAAGGTCACATTCAAAATCTCCTCCATTAAGGTCTGAAGTTGTTCAAACATATCCCAATTCTCCTAGTACATTTACTGAGGTAATTCCACTTGATTACATTCTAGAATCACATGAAGTTCAAACCTTGATTAAAAAATTAAAAGATACTTCTATTTCAGGAGAAAAGCCTGTACAATCTGAAACTTTTGAAGGAAGTGTTACTTCAAATTTTCAAGGAACTAGTGTATTGACTCATTCTCAAAGTGAAAAAATTGGAATAACTCCATTCAAGTTTCCACTTCATACTCACCGAAGAAAGACTCCTACATTAGAAACTTAAACAGGTACAAGTGAGATTATATCATCTTCTCCTCCAAAAACCCCATAATTCATTCCTCCTTCATTTCCTTCTTCCCAACCAATCTCCTCATCTATTCATATCTCTTCATCTCAATCGACTAGTGTTGCCTCAAGCAGTACTATTTCAGTGGTTGTTTCTTCTATCACTAGATCAATCTCTAGAACCACTACAACATCTTACAATCCTACGTGTCATACAATGGAAAATAGACCATGGACTAATCCAGGAGTTGTTCAATTGGCTGGACCTCTTCATGATTTACCTAAGCACCCAGAAGAATGGTTGCATATGTTGTATATGTGTTATATTTTTTCCACGATTATTCAGTAGGCGAACCTGCCCATGGTTTTGTGGATGGGTTTGCACATGGTTTTGGGGCATGATGGTTTTTGGCCCCTAGTATTTTGTAGATCCGGTCAAGGGAACTGCGGTTATGTTCTAATACAGGGTTAATGGATTGGGGTGTATGAATGCTTCAGAATGTATATATATGTGTTGTAAAACTAAAAGGAACATAATGAAAAATCAAGCTGGTAGTCCCGATTTGGGATCCAGGGGAAAATCTCTATGTATATCTATTTTATGTTTTATTCTCTCGCTATTGTTTATTTTCTGTTTTTAAGATTCGTTTGCAGATAATTTATGTACAGGGTTAAAACCTACAGCCTAAGTATAATCCTGATGATGGACTCTCTATTGAGGAGCACCTACATAATTTCATGCTTTCCATCCTCAATGTAGTATCTAAAGAAGATTGTGTAGTTAGATTATTCCATTATACTTTCGAAGGATCAACAGGATTTTGGTACTTTTCGCTATCATTAGGCACTATAACTAGTTGGGACATTTTTTAAGAACAATTTTTAGCCAAATTTTGTGATGACCGCACTACTGCTACTCTTTTAAATGATATTTCTAATCTCAAAGTTAATTCAAGAGAAAATATCAAAGACTTTAATAACGGGTTTAATAAATTGTTAAAAAAAAATCCCAACTACATCAAAGCATGGTATTGATGCTCAGATCAAATGGTACATATCCTCTCTTCCTTCTAATATTGAAATTTTTGTAGATAGAGCTAACGAAGCAAGTTTAGTTGAGAACATGAAAGAAGCACTATCAGTTGAAAAGAGAATAATTGCATTAGAGAAGAAAACCGCTCAAGAAGAAAGGAAATTAAAGAAGGTCACATTTAAGGATGAGCCAAAAAGAAAACTCCTGAAGGTATTTTTGATCGTGAAGGATTAAAAAAGGTCCTTAAATCTATGTCAAATTAGATGGTAGAAATAAAAAAGAAAGTAGTTGAGTCTTCTTCTAAGAAATATTTTATATCTTTGAAGAAATCTCAAACATCTAATCCTCAACCACCTAATATTATATCTAATATTGAATCTGATCAAGACGAGGACGAAGATGAAACAATTTTATCTGCTGAAGAATCTCAAGATGAGGAACTTGTCGAGGTACATGGATTATGGGATTTCATACTCCCTACTTCTGATAATGAAGATGAGCATTAAGCCTTACCTGTTAGCACCATAAGTAAAGGTCCTATTGATTCATCACAATCAATCTAGAAACAAAAACCTTCATCCCCTGTTGCTAAAGATAAATTTGTCACTAAAAATATCCTTCCACATCATCTCAATTAATCCCATCTTCTTCATATTTTCCCTCTACATCAATTACCTTGGTAGTCTCAGACACCATTGAATACAATATATATGAAGAAAATCAAATAAAACATCTCCCTACATGAGGTAGATAAATTGAAACAACAACATAAATTTCTATTAAAAGTATTGAATGCAGTCCTCGCTTCTCCTCTACCTACTCCTGTTACATCCAAAGCCTCTAGAGGAATAGGAAAACATCCTAGTGATACATCTAAAAATATTGATTCCTCAGATGCCATTTTAATTGGATATAGATCCAATTCACATACTCCTCCTTTCCTTCTAACTTTTGAAGTTTTCAATAAAAATGTGCACAATTGCCTGATAGAATCTGGGGCTTCTTCAAATATAATGTTGTATTATGTTTGTTTGAAGTTAAACATCTCACCCCTAAAGACTGTTGTTCACATTATTCAATTAGATAGAACCAAAGTCAAGGTTTTAGGAGAAATGAATTATGTCCTCATTAGACTTGCTTATAATTCAAAAGTCCATCAAGTAATTGACATTCTAGTTGTTGATATCCCTAAATTTTATGGTTTGATTCTTAGTAGAGATTGGTCTGAAAAGATTCATGGGTATTTTGCCACAGACTAGTCTCATATGTGGCTTCCTTACAATGGTAAGCCAAATCAAATTCGAGTTGACCATGAAAAACACATGAAATACTCAGTAACTGATTTTGAGGATGAAAAAGAACCAATGGCCTTTACCAATAACATCCTTGGGAACTACTCTGCTGAATCATTCTTGGGTAATTTCAATGCACAACAATCTCTGTTTATAATCAATTCGATTACTTCACAAATAATAAAAAAATCACAATCATATTCTTCTAAATGTGTAAATATTATAGAAAATCCTTTTGTTAAATCTTTATTTTGGGCTCTGTATTTTGATGGATCTAGATCTAATGACGGTGCAGGAGAAGGTTGTATATTGATTAGTCCAAAAGGAGAAAAAATGATTCTAGCATGTAGATTATAGTTTGAATGCACAAAAAATATTGTTGAATATGATTCACTGGTCCAAGGATTATATAAAGCAATAGATTTAAATGTCAAATATCTCAAAGTATTCGAAGATTCTGAAATTATTGTAAAGCATGTAAGAAACACCATTCATTGTGTTTCTACCCATTTAAAACACTATCAATCTCTAGTTCAAACCCTCAGTTATCATTTCTTGGAATTTAACATCTCTCATATCCCAAGATTTCAAAACACTAGTGTTGTTCTCATGGCCAATGTAGCATCTAGACTTATACCATCTGAAGATTATATTCCAGATAGATTTTCTATTGAATTAATTTTTCGACCATCCATCCGAGAAAATGTCACCAATTAGCATGTGTTCAATGATCATGAAGACATTTTTACCTTTTTAACATTTGAAGGATCATATGATGATCAAATAGTTGATGAGGATGAACATGAGGCACTGTTAAAGAAAAAAATTGAAGAAAATGCTTTACCTAAATTAGTAGTCAACCTTGAAGATATCAATGATTTGAAAGACAGATTTAAGAAGGTTACTAATTCCAAACTTCAAAGTTCAACTTTTAGGTTTGAACTAGTAAACTTGGAACTGATCTCAAACCCCAAAACATCATTCTAGGTGCAGGTCTCTCACCACATGAGAGATTAGCCTTCATTCATTTATTAAAAAGTTACAAGAATGTTTTCACTTGGAGCTATGAATATCTTAGAACATATGACACCTCCATTATCCAACACACAATCCCAATGATATCTGATGACAAACCTATACCACATAAATTAAGGAAAATTCACCCCAACCTTGAAAGTCAAATCAAATCTAAAGTGAATAAACTCCTTAAAGCTAAAATCATTTTTCCTGTTAGACAATCCAAATGGGTATCAATTTAGTGCCAGTCAGGAAGAAAAATGGTGACATACCCATTTGTATAGATTTTATAAATCTCAATAAAGCTTGTTAAAAGGATAATTTCCCATTACAACCCATGGAACAAATTGTACAATCAGTTGCAGGTTCTGAACTTTTGTCTTTCCTTGATGGCTATTTAGGATACAATCATATCCTAGTTCATCCAAGTGATAGATTAAAGACTACGTTCAGAACCAAATGGGGGACTTATGCTTATCAAAAAATTCCCTTTGGTCTAATAAACGCAGGAGAAACCTTCAAAAAGATATGGAAATATCTTTTAGAGGTCTGATAAATAAGACAATTTTTGTTTACTTGGATGATATAACAATCTACTCCTAGAAAAGAAGCAACCATTTCCATGACCTAAAGCATATCTTTGAACGATGCCAAAAGTATGGGATTTCATTAAATCCAAAAAAGTCTTATTTCGCTCTTAGTGAAGGAAAACTTTTAGGATTCATTGTATACAAAGAAGGCATTTGTATTGATCTTGAAAGGATTAAGGCAATCTCTGAAATTTCTTTACCCCATAACAAGAAATCCATGCAGTCCTTTCTAGGACAGATAAATTTTGTCAAGAGATTTGTTCCTAAATTTTCCCAAATTGTTCTTCCATTACAAGCCATGATCAAGAAAATTCCAGTCTTTAAGTGGGGCCACAATGAAAGAGAAGCTTTTGATTCAATCAAACAAGCCATTATAAATGACACCTCTTTAAATACCCCAAATTTATCTGATCATTTTATTTTATATACTTTCGCTTCTGAAACATCATATGTTGCTATTTTAACACAACTTAATGATCGACAAATTGAGGCGCCCATCTCATTCTTTAGTTCAAATATTGAAGGCGCCGAACTAAATTATTATGTGGTGTAGAAACAACCTTTTGCTGTTTTTAAAACCATAAAGCACTTTGTTGGGCCAAGGAGAAGGTGCATTTTACCCCTATCTTTACCATTATTTATCATTTACTTTTATACATTTTTTCCCTTATCTTAGCAATAAAGAAAAGGAAAATAATGCAAAAATAAGGTAGAATGAATTATTAATAAAAGGTGTGATTAACAACATAAAAACTGATTTGTCGTTGTCTTTATTGATAGGGAAGCAAAACAGCCAAACTGCTGACCAGGATGACCAAATTCCAACAAACAAGGAAGGCGAATGGAATCATATAGGCTCCTATGAATCAGCAGAAGATGTAGAGGCACGCCTACTCTTGGACTGTTCAGTAAATAGCCATGAAGCGGCAAGATGTCATAATGAGAAGGATCCGTTACTCTATTTGAATTTGCCTTTAAGCTATAAAAGGCTGAAGGTGAACAAGATGAAAGACAGTTGATGTACTATAATTTTCCTGTAATAAACGTATTCAGACAAAATCATCAAGTTGGTGCTAATGTATTTCTCTACTGATTAATGAAGAAATTGAAGCTTTTAGTATAAACTAATTCTGAGTATTCCTTAGCAGAAGGCTTCTAGAGACTTCGGCCCAGCCCTGGGGGTTCTCTTGTTATTTCTGTGCTATACGTTTATTTATAGAACTTGCATTTCCAATTATCCTTTGCATTTCATAACATTATTATTTAACTATTTAATCGCAAGCGTGAGACGTTATAACTTCCTTTTCACTAGATTAGATTTATCATTCATGTTCTCTTATCAGGAGTTGATGCTTTTACATTTGTTAGACTAGTTTCAACATGGTTGATGTTCAATTCTGCATATAGTTAATGTTTGAATCTTTTCATCATAATTATAAGTGTTTGGTTGATATTTAATTCCGAAGGATGCTATTAATTGATTAAAAGAGAATTTCATTGCAACATATAGAATAATTGATCGTTGTTCAATTTATTAGGATTGTTGTTCAATTCATTAAGGTAGTTTTTCAATTCATCAAAGCGTGTTGTTTAATTGCAATCTATTCTTTTCAGTCTTGAGTGGTTATTTCTGCATAAGCTAAGAACAAAATTAGCTCCTTTGATTGGTCTGAAGTATTTCATAGTCCACTTTCAAGTTGGTTTTAATGAACTTCGAGAATTAGACAATCTTTCTTACAACGATCTAGAGTAGTTAACCTCTGATGTCACTTGCATATATTTTTCTTACACTCTTGAAAGAACAAGACTTGTCGTGAGTAGATAATTAATGTAAAGCAGTAAAGTTACCTTTAAAACAATCACTTTTATGACCCAACATTTTGGCATCGTTTCCGGGGAGAGTGTTTAAGAGTGATGTATTTTACTTCTTTTTCCTTTTGCTGTGAAAGAATTGGGTATCGAAAACGAGAGGTGAGAACCTGCGTACTAACAAGCAAAATTCTTGCTCTCCAACCCGCTTCTCAGCAATTGTGCTGAGGTCAATAGGATAGGTGTTCTTGTTTTTTATGACTAGGAAGAAAAAGATAGAACTAGATCAAAATCCTCCACTTAAATCCACAAAACCCAAAGGATCGGTTGTCCTTGGCAGAACGACATATATAGATGAAATCATTAAGAAGGTTGAATCTGAGGCATCCGTAGGATCCACAACCATTCCTACAAAGAGTCCTACTATAGTCCCTCAGGCAGTAGCCTCACCGTCTGTAGCCCACACCTAGATTCACAGCGGAACAGAAGGGTTTGAAAAAGCCTTCAAATTGTTGAGCACTTAAGTCCTGACCCTTCGAGAGAGGGAATTCTTGCAATTTGCAGGAAGGAGAGGGAGAAATCAGCGGTGCAGTACAGTTAAAAACTCCAGAGCCTGGATCCCTTGAGAGAGTGGTTGAGACGGAGACACCCAGTATTCCAGATCAGGGAAGTGTTGTAAGGCCTCCTCCAAATCCACTCCCTAATCCCACTCAAATTATTCCCCCAGAATTAGAAATCCCTGAAGATTATTGGCACATCTTTGATCATATGGCGAACAACCAAAACCAGAGACAGACATCAACATTGGAGTATCCCATTGTTGACCCGACCGCAAATGCCCCTATGAAATCTATTCCATTACAAAACATCCCCACCTTCCATGGATTGACCTCGGAATATCTGAATGCATGTTTATTTGAATATGATGTCTTATGTAGAGGATATGACTACACCATTGACCCTCAAAAACTGAAACTATTTCCCTCTACTTTGAAGGGGACATAATTACGTTGGTTTATGGGGCTCGGTAGAGGAACCATTAATAGTTGTGATCATATTAAAAAATATTTTCTTAACAAATATCAAGACTATTGCTGGACTCGAGAACTAAAAGATGAAATCTTCAATATGTTTGCAAGAGACAATGAGACATTAGAAGAATACATTGAAATATTTCAATACAATTTGCAAAGATCTCCATATACTACACTGTCTAAAGATATTTTAAAAGCAACGATGATTAAAGGAATGAAAGAGGAATGGGTCGAAACACTTAATATAGTGGGAAAAGGGGAAATCTATCAAGAAGAATATGATGACATTATTGCATTGTGCATCAGGTGTTCTCGGGGTAGTACGCGAAGCATGCCAACCAGACGGGATTCAGCTACAAGGAATTATAAACAATCAAGTGGCAACGTGACCAAAGCAAAATTCGATAATCTTTTAAAATATTTTAAAACCGATATCTTAGGCACCCTCACAACACAACTGGATGTCCTACAAGCCATGCAGAAGCAAGCTTTAGCAGAACAGAACTTGGTTGTTTTTTTCCCACGCTCTCGAAAGAAGCACAACCAACAGGAATGTCCATTAGACATGGTCCAGACATGTGCTATTTGTACCAAGGACCATGCCACTGACTATTTCCATTCACTTCCAGGGTTGAAAGCGGTTTTTAAAGAGCTGAAGAAGAAACAGAATCGGTATATCTAATGAATCAACGTCAGCAGTGGCAAGCACGACCAGGTATGCCACAAGACCCGTCTCAGTTCTTTTCTCCTCCACAATTTAATCAACAGAACCCTGAAACAACATGGCAGGGCTAATCACCTTTTTCTGTCTAGCCATCCCAATCATTTTCCATGCCTCCTTGGCCAACACAATCCCCTTCAAGTAATAGTTGGTCAAGTTTTTCTTTTCCCCTCTTATTGGAAAAACAATCCATATCAGCCCCAGTGGCCTGCCTCCACTTCACAAAATACAAATTGGTCTCAAAACTAGCAGCGACCCCTGGGAATGACCAATTTACCTATGGGAATAACGGCTCAGAATCAACCCACATTACTAGCCCCGTACCCAGTCCAACACAATCCTCAGCCTACTATGCTTCCTCAACTGCTAGCTCAACCCAATCCTAATCCCAATAATAGATCAGTTCAACTAATCCAGATTGTTGAAAACCTAAACCCCAAAACTAAATAGAAGAAATGAAATGAACTTAGGCTGAGATCAGGGCATGTTATTTCACCTCAAGAAGATACGACCCTACCACAACTTGAGTCTGAAATTCCAACAACACCTAAACAATCAACTATGACAGAAACAAAGATAGAGAAGGGGAGGGATACAGTTGACCAAAAAGATCCTGAAAACCTTATTATTTCCTCCCCTCCATTCCCTGACAGATTAACACTGCCTAAACCAATAGTCTCTTCAGATTTTGATCTCCTAGGGGAATTAAAAAATATTTTCATTAAAATTCCTCTCCTATAGGCTATACAAGACATTCCTATCTATGCCAAAACAATTAAAGAACTGTGTGGAAAAAAACTGGTGAGGAAAGCAAAGACTGTACCAACTGTTCATGTAGTGGGAGCATTGTCAGACTTACTATTGGGTAAAGAGACACCAATAAAATACGAGGATCCAAGAAACACGATAGTCACAGTACAGATCTCTGGCCACTCCTTTTCAATCACATTAGTTGATTTGGGGGCGGCCATCAACATCTTAACTATAGAAACCTGCAAGAAGTTAGATATAACAACTTTGGAACCCACATCTACCTTGCTGGAAATTACTGAAAGATCTATTATCAAACCAAAAGGTATATTACAGTACATCCTAGTTTTCGTGGACTCATGGGAGTACTCGTGTAATATTCCAAGTAGAAATAAACAAAAATATAAAGCAACACAAACATGAAACTACAGCAAATAGAGAGACATCATACATAGACTGCAAAATATGGAGAACGTTAAGCCATTTTATTATATGACTGAAATTGAAATGAGTACAAAGGTGATTATAATGATAGCACCTTGGCTTGCACAAGGCAATCTAGTGTAACTCTCAGAAATGCTCTCGGAATGGCTGCTCTATCAATGACTGTGTTATCTCCAAAAGTCTATTGCTGCTAATGCCAGACTGTTGTTGCTATTGGAATAATATGACTCTTTGGGGTTGTTCCCCTACTCAGAAAAAAATGGGACTTTGGGAATGATCTCCTCACTCAATACCCAGAAAATCCTAGAAAGAGTTTCCGGAATGGATGACCCCGGAAAATCACCTCCCTAGAGAAATCACGATGTCCCCGTGAAACATGTTGGCCCTGAATATGTCTCTGCAAATGGTGGCCTCCTCCTCTGAAAACATGATGGAATAGCTAAGGGATGATCCCTCCTCACTATTCTAGGTTGAATACCTGGATAAATCTCAGCTCCTGGCACTACCTCCTCCAAGAACTATGTGGTTCCTCCTCAAGACTGCGCTGCCCAAGCAAGTGCGTAATCCCTGTTGTAGATGCTATGGCTCCCACCTAAAAATCCAATGATAGAACTCCTCACCCGAGCAGGCACTCGAAGTTCCCCGGGGCTGAGGTTGGGATCTCCGCTCGGAGACACCCAGGGTGCTAAACAACATTTGCAGACTTTGCTCCATAGTAAAAGCGTGCTCAATGTCAATAGAAAAAACAAATATGCATAATCGAATGAGAAAATGAAGGGCCTCTCTCCCTCTTTATGCTTGGAGTGCCTTTCTCTACCTTGGGCCCCACCAAAATTGCACTGTCCCACTTGGCCATGTTGTCCATCCACCTCTGCGGTGCCTAGGACCCACACTGCCCACGCTGCCACTATTCCCACGTAGTCACTTCGACCCCTTGGGCCCCATGATGTTATGTAAATATGCTCAAGTGACTTTTAGGAAGTGTTTTATTTCCCTAAGTTTGGGTTGAGTGTCTCCTAACCCACTTTATTTACTGACTTTAACTTTATAAAGTAAAATGGCCAAAAATTAATATTACCAATTAGTTGCTGCTAATTGGGAATATTACAGTCCTTCTCGCCAAAACGTTGCTTGTCCTCGAGCAACTACAATGATGGATGCTACAGAATCTTCTCACTCTCCCAAGTGGCATCCTCATCTAGTAAGTTCCTCCACCTTACCAAATACTCTGTGACTGTCCTGCTCCGCAGCTATCTCTCCCAGGTATCTATAATGGCCTCTAGCTGTAGCACCAAATGCCCCTCATCATTTGTGGGTGGAAGCTCCTTTGTTGCGGTCACCTTCTGTCCCAATGCCTTTTTCAGGCAAGATACATGGAAGATGTTATGGATCTTGCTACCTGTGGGTAAGTCCAACTCATATGCAACCTCCCCGATCCTACGTATCACCCTATAGGGTCCATAGAAGCGGGGCTTGAGCTTCTCGGCCCACTTCTGCTTCAGTGTGGACTGTCGGTATGGCTGAAGCCATAGGTAGACCAAGTCCCCTACCTCAAACTGCCTCTCAACCCGTCCTTTATCAACATACAATTTTTGTTGATTTTGTGTTGTAGCTAAGTTGTCCTTGAGGGCCCAAAGTATATCCTGGCTCTCTTGGATCCAGTATTTGGCCCTGGGGGCCTTACTAGCACCAAACATCACATCAGCAAAAGACAAAGCATGGTATCCATATAATTAATAAAATGGAGACATACCAATGGACATGTGACATGTGTTGTAGTAGTACTCCCCCAAGTGCAACCATCGTAACCATGCCTTCCGTTTCCCTGTCGCATAGTTTCGCAAGTAGCCCTCCAGCCACTTTTTCACTATATCCGTCTACCCATCCATCTGGGGGTGGTAACTAGTGCTCAGAGTCAACTATATACCCACCAACTGAAAGAGCTCCTGCCAAAAGCTGCCCATGAAAGGGCTGTCCCAGTCACTGACAATGGTCTTTGGAAGACCATGCAACCTGAAAACATCTATGAAAAACAAATCTGAGCTATTGTGTATCGTGATGATATGGCAAAGAAGTGTCCATACTTTGTCAGCCGATCAACGACTACAAATATACAGTCCTTGCCCTGCACCGCGGGAAACCTGGTGATGAAATCCATCGATATGCTCACCCATTTCCCCTCTGGAATGGGAAGAGGTTGTAGTAACGCTGCTGGATGGCTCATCTCCCCCTTGTTCCGTTGACATACTTCACACTCCCTGACATGCCAGAGTATGTCCTCCTTGAGGCCCTTCCAAGATAACCTCTCTCTGATGGCCCTATAGTTTTTGGTGAACCCCTAGCGGCCTAATAATGTGAGGCATGCAACACCATCTCCTTGCGCTGAGAACCCCGAGTCAAGAAGATCCAATCTTTGAAGTATATCACCTCATCCATCACCCTATACCTGTCATCTGTGACCTATCCATCCAATATCTCATAGGAAAAATGGTCTTTGGAGTGCTCTACCAGTAACTGAGCCCTCCAATCCGTGTCTAAACTCATCAAGGACAATGCTGCCGGTCTGTGTGAGAGAGCATTGGCCACCACGTTGTTCTTCCCCTTGACATACTTGATGTCAAAATCGTATGCCTGGATCTTGCTGACCCACTTATGCTATCTCTCCTGCAACTGCTTCTACTCTAAAAAGAACCGAAGGTTGTTGTGGTCAGTCCTCACCTTGAATATGTTCCCCATCAAGTACTATCGAAACTTCGCCAGTGCATGCATAATAACCAACATCTCCTTGTCGTATATGGGATACAACCTCTCATGCGACAATAGATTTCTGCTCTTGAAAGCTATGGGGTGGCCTCCCTGCATCAAAATTGCGCCTACCCCCTCTCCCGATGCATCACATTCAAGGACAAAAGGCTGCATGAAATCTGAAAACACAAGAACTGGGCAGCTACTCATCACTTCCTTGAGCCTATCAAAGGCCCTCTGCATTGTGTCTGTCCAAATGAATGTCCCCTTCTTTATAAGATCTGTGAGGGGTGCAGCAAGTTGGGAAAATCCCTTGACGAACTTCCGGTAGTAGGTGCAGATGCCTACAAACCCCCGAAGCTCTGTCACATTTTTTAGATCTGGCCAGTCTCGGATGGCCCTGATATTCTCCTCATGGAATCTCACTCCATCCACACCAATGATATGCCCTAGATAGAGCATCTCTGTCAACCCAAACTCGCACTTGGAGAACTTAGAATAGAAATGCTTCTCCTCCAATATGCGCAACAAAGCCTTAATGTGCTGCAAGTGCTCCTCCCATGTCTGGCTATATATCAAGATGTCATCAAAGAATACCAGCACAAACTTCCTCAATTGACCATGGAAGATGTGGTTCATGTAGGACTGAAAGGTGGCTGGTGCATTGGTTAGCCCAAAGGGCATCATCAAGAACTCGAAGTGGCCGCAATGAAATCTGAAAGTGGTCTTGGGAACATCTTGGTCCCTCACGCGAATCTAGTGGTACCCGGATCTCAAATCAATCTTCGAAAAGAACTTCGATCACCTCAACTCATCCATCAACTAATGAATTCATGGAATGGGGTATCGAATCTTCATGGTCTTTTTTTTGAGAGCCTGATATTCAATGAACATCCTGAGTGTGCCATCCTTCTTCTTCACCAGTACAACAGAAGAATAAAATGGGCTAGTGCTAGGATGGATGTGCCCCAATGCTAAGATCTCATGAATGGCCCTCTCAATCTCATCCTGATAGGCCTTAGGATGCCTATAGGGTGTAGTGATCACCGCCTAGATGCCCTTCTCCAGCTCAATGGTGTGCTCTAACCCCCAATCTAGCGGCTGCCCTACTGGTATATCTCCAAAAACCGTGGCATATCTGTCTAAGATAGACTGCACATCTGGGTGTATGACCTGCCCTATAGAGCCTGCCTCTGAAACACGCAGCTCCAATTCCCACTCTATATCTCCCTTCCAGAAGTCTGCCTCCATCCGGTGTGTTGAAACTGTTTGTGGCAGATAAGTGTGCATGCCCCGAAGCATCTTGTGCTTCCCGGTCTTCTTGTCCGTCCACTCCATCTCCAAGGTCTCCCAATCTGTGGTGACCTTCCCCAGTGTGATCAACCACTACACTCCTAGTATCACGTTGGTGTCCGGAATGTCCACCATAAAGAGATGATCTGTCAGAATGCAAGTCCCCATAGTCACTACCAAGGCTGGCACATACCTGACACATTGCATGGTTCTGGCACCTGGAACCAGTACCAAAAACCCATCAATTCTCTCTATTGGTATGCTTCTTCGCTCTACCAACAGTGCATCAATAAATATATGGGTATCCCCAATATCCACTAATACCGAAACATGCTTTCCCTGCACAGTACCTCGGACACGCAGTGTCAAGTATTTGGGAACCCCTCGCAAAGAAGCAAGGACTCCCCCGGTGGGTGTAAACGCTGCACCTCCCAGTCCTAGTGGTGGAGGTGGCAGATGATCTCCTCTCTGTACTGCATTGCTGCCTCCTACCTCCATCTCCTCATACTCATTCTCTTCTCTGTCATTCTTAGAGAAAACCTCGATATAGTATGCCTTCCCTGGAGCACAATGATGTCTTGGTGCCCATGGCTCTTGGCATGTGAAGCATAGCTTCTTCCGCCTCATATCTCTCCTAGTTTCATCATCCAAAGGCCCTTGGCTGTGGTTCCCCTTTGGAGGCAAAACCCTCGTGTCCTTCCCCTTCGGCTGAAATGCAGGTATCTGGGGGAAAGGAGCTCTAGTCCTGGGTAGGGCATCTTGCAAATCCCGGGTCCTCCCAACTGCGTCATGAATTGTAGCTGGCCTCGTCAATCTAACTAACCCCCGAAGGGGCTCTGCCAATCCATCAACGAACATGTAAATCATCCTGGTTGAAGACAAGTCAGGCACCATCATGAAGAGTCTCAAAAACTCAGAAATGTATGTCTCTAGACTCCTGGTCTGCTTGATCTTAGTCAACTCAACAAAGTGCTCCTCTGGATCCCTCCGATCAAACCGCACTACCAGCCTTCGTGTAAACTCAACATATGTTGTCACCCCTGAGTGCCCTAGCGTGGCCATCCCATGGAACCACCAATCATGGGCCTCACCCTCCAAGTTCAGTGCTGCCACCTTGATGGCCTTTGCCTCTGCCATCTGATTGAGCTGGAAGTAGATATCCAACTTCTCCACCCAAGCCTTTTTTGAACACTTGGAGGATCCATCAAATGTCGGCAGGTAAAATCTGCCCACTGTATGCTGTAAATCCCCATCCTGTGTGTATCTGGCCCCTCTGTTATGGTTGCGGGGTTTGTTGTCCTTCTTGAGCTGCACAAAGTCATGGAAAGTGAGAGCCTCACCAAAATCTCACTCGTAGGACTGATACTCAACAAAATAATCCCCCATGTGAACCGGCTCCGGTTCTTGAGGTGCTCCTGCCTCCATGCCTGTAGCTAGAAATGTGGGCATTGTGGAACATGGGGGAATCAGTGATTCCATCTGCTGCGTTGTGAGGTGCTCCTGCAAGTGATGGGATGTGTCAGATCCTTCTCCGGTGTGGAAACCCCTTGGGGTTTCACGATGTCTTTGGTCTGCGTTGAACTTCTGCCCCATTTCCTCTATCCTCCTCGACAACTCCTGCACAGACTTTAGGAGAAGTTCCTCAAACTCCTTCCCTTCATCTATTTGCTCTGCCATGGGTTCTTTCTCTTCTGTATCCACTATTGGAATGCAGTCACCTTCTCCAAAAGTGGCCTAAAGATGCCTCTCTTGGTACTTATACCTCCTTCCCCGGTAAGTGATGTATGGTTTACCTCTAGGTGTCATAGAAAATCTGCTCCACAGGCTGAGCCAAGTCTATGAGCTTTGATACCACTGTAATATTCCAAGTATAAATAAACAACAATATAAAGCAACACGAACATGAAACTACAACAAATAGAGAGACATCATACATAGACTACAAAATATGGAGAACACTGAGCCATTTTATTATATAACTGAAAGTGAAATGAGTACAAAGGTGATCATAATGATAGCACCTTGTCTTGCACAAGGCAAGCTAGAGAAACTCTCATAAATGCTCTCAGAATGGTTGCTCTATCAATGACTCTGTTATCTCCAAAAGGCTGTTGCTGCTACTGCTGGACTGTTGCTGCTACTGGAATAAGATGACTCTTTGGGCCTGTTCCCTTGCTCATAAATATATGTGACTTTGGGAATGAGCTCCTCACTAAATACCTAGAAAATCACAGAAAGGGTTTCCGGAATGGATGACCCCGGAAAATCACCTCCCTAGAGAAATCATGTTGTCCCTGTGAAATACATTGGCCCTGAAGATGTCTCTGCAAATGGTGGCCTCCTCCTCTAAAAAAATGATGGAATAGATAAGGGCCGATCCCTCCTCACTATTCCAGGTTGAATCCCTGGATAAATCTCAGCTCCCGGCACTAACTCTTCCAATAACTGCGTGGTCCCTCCTCAAGACTGCGCTGCCCAAGCAAGTGCGTAATCCCTTCTATAGATGCTATGGCTCCCACTTGAAAATCCAATGATAGAACTCCTCACCCGAGCAGGCACTCGAAGTCCCCCGGGGCTAAGGTTGGGATCTCCGCTCGGGGACACCCAAAGTGTTGTCCCCCGGGGCTGAGGTTGGGATCTCCGCTTGGAGACACCCAAGGTGCTAAACAACACTTGCAGACTTTTATAGACAACAAAAGCGTGCTCAATGTCAATAGACAAAACAAATATTCATAGTCGAATGAGAAAATGAAGGGCCTCTCTCCCTCTTTATGCTTAGAGTGCCTTTCTCTCCCCTAGGCCCCACCAAAACTGTGTTGTCCCACTTGGCCACATTGTCCATCCACCTCTGCGCTGCCTAGGACCCACACTGCCACTATTCCCATGCAATCACTTCGACCCGCTTAGCCAAGTAGCTAGCCCTACTAGGCAAGGAGAGGGCTCTCTCCGTAAGGATCACAGCCAATATGAGTGAGGAAATAAGATATTAGGATAAGTATAGTAGCTCAGGGTTTTGATTTTGATTGTATAGGGTTGTACTGGATCAGAATGAGCATAAACAGTCAGGGCAAGGGAAATTAGGTCAATATTTGCAGGGTGTTCTATGGGGCAAGGTAGGTACAGTGGTTTAGCTCTTTAGGATTTCGATGGTGGGATGATCGAGACAGGTGAGGAGCTAGAAAGAGCATGGTGAAATCAAGGGTTCTTTCTAAACTGAAGAAATTACAGACTGTGAATATTTACCCAAAACAGAGCATAGAAATTATAGATTTTGTTCATCAAAATTGAAAACATTCACTTAATAGTAATGAAAATATGGAATAAAAAAACATTCTAACAACTGAGCACAAAAGGATAAACTGAAGCTAAACACCATACCACATGGATCCCATAAAAATAGCTTCAAATTTGATTAATATTCCTGCTCAGAACTGATACAAAGTGTGTCTCTTCAAAAGCCAAGCATCCAACTGAGTCCAACCCTTACAAATGAAAAAAAATAAGAAGATATAGACCTCAAAACCACTCTCCCTAGCCTTAAGGATTCGAATCCATGAGATGAGGATCAGTTTCCACCAAATGTTGAACAAGAATATGAAGACCAAGAAGACCAAACAACTTGCCTCTAAAAGAGAGGAAACTGATTCATTTGACCTTTAGAGGAATCAAGCTAATGAATTTACCCATAGTAAAATAATCCTCATCATAATTACATTCATATTTACCAACTACATCAGTGAAAAACCCAACTTGTGAGATAAAACTCAAAATTTTCATGAAAAACGGAGAAAACTTTAAAACAGAGAAACTTTGTCCTTAGCGCAGTGCCAAGGAGGAAAAAGTAGGTCTTCTTGCAGGTCAGTTTTGACTAACTTCCCGATGTCATAAGTGCGCTGAGAAGAAATTATCTTACATAGATTGTGAAGAGGAAGAAGAAAATGAAAAAAAATCTTCAAAAGAAGAGGATATACACCAAGAACCAGTCCTAGAAGAGGAAGAAATGAGTCTGACCATATCGTGTAATGCATTGGCAAGAATTACACTCCTTAAACTCTCAAGATAGAAGGACATATCAAGAAGAAAAAGGTAATATTGTTGATTGATTCATGTAGTACCCATAATTTTATTCATTGTAAGGTAGCCAAGGAATTGAATTGTTTCCTATACCCAGCACCAGAATGTCAAGTGATGGTTGCAAATGGAGGAACTATAAATTGCTCTGGAAAATACCATAATATCAAGCTAACCATGGGGGAATATGTATTGACTAGTCCAATGCTTTCCATTCCTATGGGAGGTGCTGATGTTGTACTAGGAGTACAATGGTTACAATCTTTGGGGACAGTAGCTTTTAATTTTCAAGAAATTTTCTTGAAATTTTTTTCAGAAGGAAAGGAAGTCGAATTACGGGGTATTGAAGGGAAGCCAGGAAGGATAATAAGCTCTAATGTCATGACAAAGCTTCTAAAGAAAGAACAACGAGGCGTAACTGCACAATTATGCTCACTAGAAGTTCCGACATCAAAATCATCTATTTCTGCAGATCTCCAACAAGTCTTGGACAATCATTCCAAGGTGTTTGAAACTCCCAAAGGACTCCCACCTATTCATGATCATCATCATGCTATTCATTTGATTCCAGGAAGTGTTCCTCCAAACATCAGGCCTTATAGATATCCTTACTTCCAAAAGAGCGAAATTGAACGTATGATTGCAGAAATGTTAGAGGCGGGTATAATTCAACCCAGTCAAAGTTCTTTCTCTGCTCCTGTAGTGTTGGTACACAAGAAGGATGGATCATGGCGAATGTGTCCAGATTATAGGGAGCTCAATAAGCTCACCATTAAAGACAAATTTCCCATTCCTGTGATTGATGAATTATTGGATAAATTACATGGAGCAATTTATTTTACCAAGTTGGATCTTCGTTCAGGATATCATCAAATTAGAATGAAGACTGAAGATATTCCAAAAACAACATTTCAAACTTATGAGGGTCATTATGAATTTTTGGTCATGCCTTTTGGCCTTACCAATGCACCTTCTACATTTCAAGGGTTGATGAATTCCATTTTCAAACCCTTCCTTAGTAAATTTGTGCTAGTATTTTTTGATGATATACTAATCTACAGCAGGTCTTGGAAGGATCATGTTGAACATGTTGACAGGGTGCTCAAACTATTGCAGGAGAAACAATTATGTGCAAAAACATCCAAATGTTTCTTTGGAGTACAAGAGGTGGAATATCTGGGTCATATTGTATCTCACGAGGGTGTTAAAGTAGACCCTAACAAAATAAAAGCCATTAAGGAATGGAAAGTCCCCACAACCATAAAGCAGTTGCGAGGATTTCTCGGGTTAACAGGGTATTATCGCAAGTTTGTTAAGAATTATGGGAGAATAGCAGCACCTCTAACAACATTATTGAAGAAGGATGCATTTTCATGGACTCCTGAAGCAACTAAGGCCTTTGAACATCTTAAAGAGGCAATGTGCCTAGCACCGGTCTTAGCTATGCCAGACTTCACAAAAACTTTTATTGTGGAATGTGATGCCTCAGGAAATGGAATTGGTGTTGTTTTAATGCAAGAGGGAAGACCCATTGCTTTTGAAAGTCGTCCAATCAAAGGAAAGTATTTACAGAAACCTATTTATGAGAAGGAAATGTTAGCAATA
The DNA here is from genome assembly GCA_034641835.2 of Pinus albicaulis. Lineage (NCBI taxonomy): Eukaryota > Viridiplantae > Streptophyta > Pinopsida > Pinales > Pinaceae > Pinus > Pinus albicaulis. Next base: position 152,502,812 of record CM076571.1, on the reverse strand, counting down.
CTGCATGCACTAAAGAAATGGAGAACTTACCTAATGGGAAGACACTTCAAGGTAAAAACTGATCATGATAGTCTTAAACACTTTTTGGAACAAAGACTATCTTCGGAAGAGTAGCAAAAATGGGTCACAAAGATGTTGGGTTATGACTTTGAAATAATCTACAAAAAAGGGAAGCTAAATGTTGTTGCAGATGCACTCTCAAGAAAGAATGAAGATGTGGAAGCATTTCTTTGTGCCATTTCTATTATCCAACCAGATTGGATAACCGAAGCAAGAGATGAATGGAAGAAGGAAAAAGATGTATGGACACTCATTCAAAAGTTGCAGCAAGATCCTAGTACATCCGATACATTTAGTTGGAAAAATGATTCCTTATGGTACAAAGATCGCTTATATCTTTGTAAGAATTCCCAACTAAAACAAAAGATTCTTCTGGAATTGCACACTTCTCCTTTAGGAGGACACTCAGGATTTTTAAAAACTTACCACAGGGTGAAGAAAGAATTTTTTTGGGATGGCCTAAAATCTGATATTCGAAAGTTTGTGGCGGAATGTTTGGTTTGCCAGCAGAATAAAGTGGAAACAATTAAGACCCCAGGACTTCTACAACCTTTATCCATTCCAAGTCAACGTTGGGAGGAGATTTCAATGGATTTTATCACAGGTTTACCTAAGTCCGAAGGAAATAGTGTCATCATGGTGGTAGTTGATAGACTTACCAAGTATGCACACTTTTGTGCATTATCTCATCCATTTAAAGCAAGTACATTTTCTACTACATTTATGGACACAATTCAAAAGCTACATGGAAACCCAAGGGTTATTGTGAGCGACAGAGATCCCATTTTTACTGGAAATTTTTGGACAAAGTTATTTTCTTGTTTGGGTACTCAATTAGCTCATAGCTCATCTTATCATCCTCAATCCGATGGTCAAAATGAGATAGTAAATAAATGTTTGGAAGGATATCTTCGTTGTTTTGTATCTGATAAACAAACACAATGGGTCAAGTGGTTACCTCTAGCTGAATGGTGGTATAACACTTCCTTCCATACTGCAGCAAAAATGACCCCATTTATGGCACTTTATAGATATCATCCACCATCCATCACATCATCTTTAAGAGAAAATTCGAAGGTTCAAGCAGTGGAAGATCACATCGAGCATCAGCAAGAAGTTCTCCAACTCTTAAAGGATAACCCGAATTTGGCACAAAATCGAATGAAACAACAGGCAGATCAACATCGCAGCGAGAGAAGTTTTGATGTAGGAGATTGGGTATTTTTACGGCTACAACCATACAAACAAATGTCCCTCAAGCAAGCTAAGAAGGATAATAAATTATCGCCAAAGTACTATGGTCCTTACAAGGTGTCGCAAAAGATTGGTACTATGGCATACAAATTAGAGCTTCCTGCTTCTTCGCGAGTGCATCTAGTTTTCCATGTTGCATGCTTAAAGAAGGTTATAGGAGAAAATCTTCTAGTTCAAACAATATTTCTAGAACTTGATGAGGAAGGAAAAATCATATTGGAACCTGAAGCGGTCACAAAAACAAGCACTCGACAACTACGGAATCGATCAATTTCAGAGTATCTCATCAAGTGGAAGAACTTACCCACTGAAGATTCTACATGGGAGGATGAGAATTTTATACAGAAGCACCCAGAGCTACTCAAGCATTGAGGACAACACTTTTTTGAAGGAGAGGGGCATGTTGGGTCCCTATATTACTAGTATAGTCCCTTATTGTTGTTAGTGTAACCCCCTTATTGTTATTATTGTACCCCTGTAACCCCCATATTATTATTATTGTGCCCTTAAATTATTATTTTTAGATCGGCTAGGATTACATTGTGGCCTCACTAGGATTACATTTTGGCCCCATGGACTCCTATATATAGAAAGGAGGTTTTGTAATTTGTTTCATCCAAGAATTGTTCATTCATGTAATGTATTGGAGGTTGCCCCCTCGAAGTGGCTTATTTCTAAGGCGTTGATATCTCTTTTCTTCTATTTTTGGAGCTGGGTTTCACAACATTCACAGCCATTTAACGAGTTCAAAATGAAAAGAGTCTCGGCAATCTTTTCAATTTTCGAGAGTCAGAAAAGAGCTGAAAGATGACTCCACCTGGAGGAACGAGTGGTATTAAGGGTAGAAACTGGTTTTGGTGATGGTGGAACTGCTCAGAACAAGTAAAGGTCAATAGGCTGGCTAACAATACTAATCACTGTAGATGTTCCTCAGGAATGGGTAAAACAATAAAGTGAAGGCGTATGATCGGCCGAGCAGACGGTGACGATGGAATGAGAAAACCAAGGCTCATTTGGAAAAACAAGCTGATAAAATGGCAATCACGAGAGGTAAAATAATAATGGTTTCATTTTTACACGAGCTTGAAATCAGGAAACTCTGCTTGAAATTGGTTTCATTTTTTACACAAGCTTGAAACAAAGATAAACTCTGCTTGGGATTAGTTTCATTTTTGCACAACCTTGAAGCAAAGATAAAGTATGCTTGAAAAAAAGGGAAAAACAGGCATGCCCCTAGCATGGTGACTTAATTCAAGGTACATTCTCCCCCAAGCTTCAGTCCATATGAAAGGAAGATGGAGTGAAGGTTCAAATTACGAGATCAAGAGAAAGACTCAACTGAGATTTTACAAGATCGTATCAAAGACTTGAATTGAACGGGAATGTGTTTCATTGTTTTAACGAGGTTGACACATTAAAAGAACTATCCTCATGACATCTTGTTTCATTTTTTAGGGAGCTTGACACAAAGAAATGAACTGTGCTCTGATGAGCTTGTTTCATTTTTTAAGGAGCTTGACACAAGAAAACTAATTATGGTCCAATGACCTTGTTTCGTTTTTTAAGGAGCTTGACACAAGAAAATGAACTCTGCTCCGACGACCTTGTTTCATTTTTTAAGGAGCTTGACACAAGAAAATGAACTCTGCTCCGATGACACCTCACCATGTTGAATAAGAAGTCATGGCTTCCAAGAGGTTCTCATCTAATGGGAGAACAACATCTCAGAAATCAGGACCCAATGCCCCTAGCACAAGATGCACAATGGCACTATCACTAAATGCAGGCACGGGGCAGGTAGCCACATAATTAACCTGCGGCGGGGAAGGTACAACCGGAGGGTAAAGATTCAACAAAGATGATGGTGGGCTAGCTGCCATATCAGGACCAAAGAATGAAAGTTGATCAATGGTCATGATCTGACCTTTGTGTGGAAAACAGATCACACAAAAGAGGGAGAAGACAAGCGCGCCCATGGCATAAGCATAGTCACGCCCCAAGAGTAAATTAAAATCCAAGGGACCTTGGACCACCATCACGTCTATATAGACAGTTTTCCCTCCCAAAGTAATAGGAAACTTTGGAAGGATCCATAATGGTTGATTGGTTCCTCTTTTAAAAGCCAACAGATTCTACGTAACAGTCACAAGCGGTGGAGAACCAAAAGCTTGCAAAGTAGTGGAAGATAGAATACTAACAATCGCACCTTCATCTATAATTGTGCTAGGTACAACCATATCGAAGGCCTGTACCATGATCTCAAAAGGCACATAAGAAGGAAGATGGTATCCCGCAAATTGACTCCAGTCAAAAGAAGCGATCAAACTACTTGGAGGGGGCACCATAGGAAGGGAATGGTCATCCACTTGTGTTATGGGAGCAAGGGGAGCATCCTCCGGGACCTCCATCATGGGATCGGGAGGAGTAGCTTCTTGAGTCACAGGGACGGGAGAATCTTTCTCCAAGTTCGAGGAATCTGAAGAAACAAGAAGAACGTGAGGGCTATGTGATCCACTCTTGACGGAAAAGACCTGATGAACCATATGCGGGATCAGGTTGACTGATTCCTTGACCAATGGTTGGTTGGGAACAAATTCGTGAATTTGAATTTTTGGGGGAGAGGGATAGACCAAATATGAATCTTGATCAGTCGTTGTATCAACTAGCGGAGGACCCAAAGAAAGTTTTTGATAACCAATCGGAAGGCAGGGTGCAGAAACAGTAGGGTTTTCCAACACTTTAGTGGCTTCATCCATGTACAAACAAAGGTGAATGGGATGATGCCCTTCACACAACCTACAGGGATTGGTAATCTTACCCTATTTTTTATGAGTCTTATCATGGCTAGTCGAAGAAGTGCCACCAAGATTACTTCCAGAATCCAAAGGCAATGACAGACGGCTGTCAAACCATACTTCGAGCACCTTGGGAATGCCAGGGTAGTCTCGAAGAAGGTGGTCAACTTTGCACAAGATGCAAGGGAATTTGAATTTCTATGGAAGGTTGGATGGTTTATCGATGGAAGGTGTCTGAGGCGCAATAGCCGCAGAGTTGGCCTTTCTCTTATCCGGCTTCTTCTTTTTCGTCTTCTTCTTCTTCTTCTTAGCCACCTGGTTACTACAATCCAGACTTTCACTAGGTGAAGTAGAAGAGGAGGACGAAGAAATAGGCCAAGAAGGGGATAGGTCCACCTTAGAATCAACATGATGTTGTTCAGGTGAAGGAGATGGTTGAATAGAGGTCAGACCACTTGGGACCACCGAGGTGGAAAATAACCATATGGGAAAACCAACAGTTAACCCAGGAAGGAACAAAGTTGTCATATAAGGACCACCAACATTACCAAAAGCAGGAAAAGGACCAGGATTCCCTTCGGAGGGGATTCCTTGGTTAGTAAACTCCAGACGTTGCCATGGTAAAAACCCTAAAAAAAAATACTAAGGAAGTTAACTTTAACCAAGGATATTTCGTGGGCAGTTAATTTTTTAAGACATTGAAACAAAACCCTGTTGTTTCATATTTTAAGAGCTTAGAAACAAGAAAAAGGTGACTCTATCACTTTCAGGTTGAAACGAGCATGAAAGGACAAGAGCTCGATGATATTTTCACTTTTTAACGAGTCACGAAAAGATCGAAATGAATACTCAGGTAATATAAGCAAGAGGGTGTACCAAGTTTCCGTGAACTGCCATGTACACCTTGGTGATCAAATGAAAGAGAAATGACCAAGGACTTAACGTACGTGCAGGTAGTCTCCCCAAATGTTGTGTTCGGTGTATCACAGTCACAGGGCGGTAGACTCAGCTTCCTATGGATAAAGGTTTGCAACCTATAAGGGTATCCCTTTATATGCGATGGTATGGGGAGCACAATTTCGTACTAGTGTTGTCTAAATCCAAGTGGCGAATGACAACTACTAGGTTTAATGATGCCGGAACTCGTCACTAGCCTAGACCTCTAAAATATTCGCATTAGGTTTCAATTCTTCCTTAGATTGATTGAGTAAATTTAAAGTTGATCTTGAATTATGTCTCAATTTTAAGGCCCTATCGAATGTCATCTGAAAATATCCTATATGCAGCTATATGAGTAAAAAATCTTTCAATTCGATGAATGCCATCTAGTTAAGGGAAGAGTCTCAGACAATGATGCAACAAACAATAATACTACATACAGAGCTTTTTCCTAACTAGATGACTTTCACTATCCAAAAGTAATCTAAAACATTCAACAATGCGAATTATACAATGTAATCTATGCAAAATCGTCTTTTTTGAAAACTATGCAATTGTAATCTATGCACAATTTCCTTTTTCTTTTGAAAGAATAAGAATGCACTTAATGCATTTTTCGATGAAATGAGAATCTACTTAATGCATGCTTTTAATGAAAGAGAATGCACTCAATGCAATTTTTAGCTTTCAATCATTAAGCAATGTAATCTAAGTTCCATGATGGATCTCAAAAAAGACTTTTCAATGCAATGTGATCTAATGCATTTTAACGAAAAGAAAACTCTGAGACAAAAACTAAATGAACGCAAATTTCTTTAATGGAAGGATGAATGCAAAAGGGATGCAAACAAACACTAAGAATGCAATCATTGTTTTAAATACTTTGTAAAAAAATTCCTCAAAAGGCTACAAGACATACGAGTTCAAGCAAAAGAGGACTTCCAAAGTGTGGGCTCAAAACAAGGCATTCATTCCCCTTTACATGAAGCAATAATAGACAAAAGACTTTTCAGCTGAACAATGAGCAATGTAATCTATGCTCACAAGCGAACAAGCAGACCAAATGAGCTCGAGAGACACTTGAGACTTGAACACTCAATCAACCAAAAATCAAAAGGCAATCAACTAGAGATGGCTCACCAAGAAAGGAGACTGACTCAATCAACAGGGTGATGTCCTGTTGTGAAACTCGCTCCAAAAACAGAAGAAAAAAGATATCAACGCCTTAGAAATAAGCCACTTCAAGGGGGAAACCTCCAATACATTACATTAATGAAAAATTATTGGATGATACAAATTACAAAACCTCCTTTCTATATATAGGAGTCCATGGGGCCATAATGTAATCCTAGTGGGGCCACAATGTAATCCTAGCCGACCTAACAATAATAATTTAAGGGCACAATAATAACAATATGAGTGTTACAGGGGTACAATAATAACAATGAGGGGGTTACACTAACAACAATAAGGGACTATACTAGTAATATAGGGACCTAACATGTCCCGCGAAGCATGCAACCAGGAAATTGATGCGCAGTCCTAGAAAAAACTAGGATGTAAGGATGCACATCCGAACAGGAAAAACAACCAAAAAACAAAACCAACAAGCCAATCAAACCCACTTGAGTGAAGGGGAGAACATGTAAATCATACAAAGAAAAGGACCGGAAGGGAAAGACACACTGGCAAAGGACTTAGGGAAAAACCTTAATTTTTAACACACCTTGGAATTGGCATGACTTTTGGGGTTGAAACTAGCGCCAACTAGCACGACTTGCTAACTGAAAACTAGCGCCAATCGGCGCAACTATCAGAAAAATAAAAGTGCCAATGCCTGAAAAAGAAAAAACAAAGAATTATCCTAACCAAGACCAGACTCACCACTTCAATCAAAAACTAAAAGATTGTAATTGATGAAAAACATAGGAACAAACAGGGAAATGGTCGTTCGACTAAACTTGTCGAATGACAAAGACCTCAAAGAGTGAAAAACTCAAAGGAAACTCCCCAGTGGAGTTGCCATTGTTGTCCAGGTAAATTCCCTCTACTGACAAAGGTGATCCCTCTAGCCCTACGGTGGGTCTAGCAACTACGGGAACATACTAACATCTACCTTCCTAGATTGTAAATGAAATTCAGAGTAAGGAAGATGACCTACCTTGTCCTGATGCTATGTTGTCATCTTTCGTCGAAACTTCTTGATCTATCGCTCTTCCCAAGCTCGATGCATGTTGCTATCAACGTTAGATTACCTATACAGACAGTCAAGACACCATGACAAGCGTAAAATCACGACAAAGATAAAACAATTACAATCTATCTAACTAATCAAGGAATGCCAGAAATATCATTATATATGTAAAAAAGAATGGAAGATAAACATCAGTTGCATTTTTTTATGATAAAGACAAGGGGAGTTTAAAACCAAGCCTTGATTTTGAGGCTCTCCTTTGGTAGGTACGTATCCAAACACGTTTGTAACACCCTCACACACAAAGGTCTAAGATCTCACTATGTTCCTAACACACAAAAACAATCACACTCTGCATTATTCTCCTGAAGTCATGATTGCTTCTTCTCTCTATCATCACTAGGGCTGTAGAGCTAAAGGAGGTCTCCTTATATAACAATGGAGGAGGAGGTTATGGGCCCTCAAACAATGGGAAAAGATCTTATCTTTTGGAGTAGTTCCCATTTCTTGGGAACAATAAGCCCAAAGGGGAATTCCTCGGCCATATCCTCAAAACAAACTTCCAACTCGCTGCCTCTCGAAGATTCTAGTCATGGAAGCTTCCTTTCTGTTTAAAAAACTTTCCAAAACAGGATCAGCGTGGGTCCGACATTAAGACAGAGCGCCGATCAACGCAGGTCTCAGTGCAAATCTTTGCTATCGGCGAAGGTCAGACACTGAGAGAAAGCGCTGACCTTGAAAACCATGTTTTTACAGGGATCTTTCAAAAAATTTATAAAGGGATATGATTTGGTAGACAAAATGTGGTTCAGGGGTATGTATTCCATGCTTGGAAAGTACACAAGGGTCACTATATGGGTCCTCCAGGATCAAGGAATGGGGAGCACAAGGACAGTGACAAATTTTTGTGTAACAACTTTTACTGGAACTGGGACTCCAACTGATCTACGAATATTCGAAGCTGAGGGTCCTAGAAATCCTGCTCCAAATATTCAGGTGGATCCGAACGAGGTACCTCAAAGGAATTTATAGAAGCAACTATTGGATAATCTCCTTCATCAGCATTAATGAGTTAACTCGAAGCATCATCATCATATTATTCCATCAAGTTGGCATTGTTCCTTAGAGGGGGCTGCAGAGGTGCATCATCGGGTCTCTTCCCTCATTGCAACATTTCTTGTTGCTGAGGATGATTAAAAGGAGGAGGATTCCTAGGAGGAAAGTTTTGATTACGATTCTAGGGGTTGGGACGAAAATTTGGTTGAACCAAAGGATTAGGGGGTTGAGGAGGGGATGGTCTATTTCCCAGCTCTAAACGTTGTATCTTATTGGTTAGTGATTTAATCAACTTGGACATCTCCTTTATCTTTTTCTCCGATGTGAAAGAGGAAGAAGGAAGCTGATGAGTCGTATCAATGACCTTATTCTTCCCATTGGTCTTACTGTCACGAGGGACTCTCTTACCCGTAGCAATGAGGTTTCCCTCTTAGGAAAAAGCCTTGGCTTGTGCATCAGCTAAAGTTGCAGGCTTCCTTTATTATATAGTCATTATGGGAAATTTCAGCCTAAAAGGGGCCTCCTAACGAAAAATAATAAAATAATAGTTAAAATAATAAAATAAGAGTGATGAATTTTGGAGGGAAAAGAATAAAACTACTTTTTTAATTGTATTTTTGTCTTATATCCTTATAGGTTTACTCAAATTTCAAGTGTAGACACTCGCTGGACGTGGAATTTCGCATCCAACGAGTACCCATTATGCATACATTTGATAAAACCCACCTTGATAAAAATTGCAGATACATTAAGAAAGTGTGTCGAACACGATTTTTTAATGTATTTGCAATTTTTATCAATGTGGGTCTTCTCAAAAGTATGCATAATGGGTACTCGTTGGATGCGAAATTTAATTTTGCATCCAATGAGTGTCTACACTTGAAATTTGAGTAATCCAATAAGGAGATAAGCCAAAAATACACTTAAAAAAGTAGTTTTTCTTATTTTCCCTCCAAAATATTTACATGTGCCTCTTTTTAAATTTAAAATATTTTGATTGGTTTACATATTATGAGATGGAAATTACTTGAAAATTTAATGGGCACTTTTAGGCTAAAATTTCCTCTAATGGTAAGAAAGTTCATCATCTAGGGAGGAAGTGTAGGCTACAAAAATTGCAGTATCTAAAGGCCGAACTCTAGGAGGTAAACGATTATAACATTTGGTAAATATCTTGTTCAAATCAGTAATGGATTCATCCGAATTCAACTTAAGAGTAGAAAACTCGGTGAGTTAGAGCTGGTTTCTCTTCTTCAGATCATACTGCTGAGTAAAGAACTCGATAAGCCTCTCCATGGTATTAATGTTGTGAGCGGCTAAAGACCTGAACCACTTGCGAGTTTCTCCTTAGAGGCTCTATACGAATAATATCATACATATATCATCGTACTCAAATCCTAAATTCTCATAGTAATCTGAAACTTAACTACGTGTTCTTTAGCAATACGATCTCCCTCATTATCAAATCGAGGCAGGTTTTTATCATGTTTACGAGAGAAATCGTGTAAGGCCCCCTACATGTTGAAGGGAAGGTAGTGGGAATTTTCCCAAGAATTCATGGGTAAAGGATTGAGTTGTAAAGGAAGTAACATAACTAAAGGAGGTAAAGGAGGAGAGGGTGGTGATGAAGAAGAAGGAGAATTTAATGAGATATTCAAAGGAGTGGATGGATGAAGAAAGGCTAAGTCCTCAGAGAGAGAAACAGATGTTGAACCTTGAGCCGGAGAGCCAAAACCAAAATATGCAACTACACGAGGTATAGGCGATAAAGGGTGACTTTTTCTAAAGTTATCTATTTGATTTCTTCTATTATCTATGGTTACAAATACTTTTGGGTCTTCTAACAGAGAAGAGCTTATCTCTGAGGTAGATCTAGTTACCCTTTGAAGGGTATCCAGTTAATATATATATATATATATATATATATATATATATATATATATATATATATATATATATATATATATAAAACACAAGTCTTTATAAATACAACAACGTTACAACTAGATTGTGATTTGAATGGATAAGTATGAAACCAAAAGAAACCAAAATCAAGAATTTACATAGTACTTGATGGCGATGAACATGCACTTCCATAGCAATCTTAAGGATCTGTGAGGTTGTCATCATCCGGGAGAGTTTGGGTTTGGCTAGGTGTGTTTGTCTTCCCGCACTAGAAATTCCCAATTCTGGATTAACTCTTGGTGCATCCATGAAACCTACAGTTACAATTCATATATACCATTAAGGATGTTGTGCTAATCGGCCAGACATAACCAAATATGCGGCTGAACAGGGTCAAAATTATGCATCCACAGATTAAACTAATAAATCCTTGACAACAATGCCAAAAGAATGTTGGTGTTCAAATTATCCCCACATGTAAACAATTAAACACGCATTCATTGAGGACTAAATAGCCCTCTTTCTCTAGGTATGACTGCTTATCTTTAGTACACCATAGGGGGTAACCCTGTCATATGATTATTAGATTTTTCAATAAGCGAATATAATTAGACCAAATACAAATAATTTTCATTGTAATAAATAATGGTGATATTCACAGGAGGATTGAAAACGTTTGACGATAAGCCATTCCGAAGTCTAATTTCCAGCGAGAGAGGAGGCAAACTTAGATAAACAAAAAGTTAAAAGAAAACAAAAGTGGACAGTTAAAGAGAAAGTAAATATAAATATAAATTTCGAAAGGACGTTATGCTAAGACCATACAATAATATGTGCAACGAGTGCAAGCATATCCATCTCACTCTGTACTGAAAAATAGTTAATAGTATATATTGTGAATGTATTTCTCGCAAGACTAAAATGTTAAATTTTCAGAGGACAACGTGTTCTTTATAATGGAACAACACATCAACAAGTAATACAACAACAAAGTATTGCATTCACTGTAAAGCATGAATCATACCAATGAAATATTAATCTTCGGTTGCTTATAATTCAAGGTTCATCATTTAGTAATCGTGATGATAATATCTATATTAGAACACAACACTAAAGATTTGAAAGTTTTAAACGAGATCAAGCATCAGATTTAATTAACATCAATTGAAATTCTGAATAATAGACAAAACATAAAGACACAAAATCGACAGAAAAAGACTTCAAATTAACAATGAAAACAATGTATCATGTACAATAAGCTTAAGTATATGCAAAAGTTTTCTCCAATACGCTAACCACCCCCCCATTGTGGGAAACAGGGCTTTTAAATTATAGTTCTTAAGGTAACCGCTTGATAATTGTTTTTAATCAAAATAAATAAATAACATAAGTAAAGGTAAAGAGAACATGATAACAGAATGACTTAAACATCGTGTTGCCTTCGCGGCTTTAATTACTTGAGCTTCTTTATCAACCCAGATGAAGTCAGCATATGTGCTCCATGCATTTGGCTAGCCGGTGCTTGAGTTGTAATAAGGGGAATCTCATTCCAATCTTTCGGCTGATCGATTACAACTTGCATTGGTGGAACTGGCTCAACTACTTGAGAGGAAGAAGCGAGTTGCTGAACCACCATACTATGTTTGAATTGACTTTTAACCTTTATCAATTGGCACATTTTTTTATTTGTTGATTGCCACCACTAGTCGAGTTCTGATTACCTAGTGGTAGGAAAAGTCTGAATTATCTTATTCACTCTTGCCAAGATAGTGAAACCTCTACAAAGGGCATTAACCACAGTGACAGAAGAAATTGACTCTTCTCCCAACATAGACAGGCAACCTAGATCCTGTTCAGTTTCCTTCAATTTATCTCAGGATTGTTGCCAGGAAATTTCCCAGCCTTCTTCTTTTCAAAACGAAGGTACACAAACCATTCCTAAATAATTCCATTCAGTTTTGAAGTCATCAACTTCCTTGATTTATTTATTAAACTCCTCCTACGTGGCTTGCCTGACTACTTGTTTCTCCTTTAGAATATGCAGTAAGAATATACATTCATCTCTAACGGGTAGTTCAATCTCCGTTAGAGTGTCTTCTTCTAGAGTATTAACCAGGTCAATGATGGCATCGAGGTTTTCCATTCTCTTCTTTAAGACCTCAGCCAGAGACTTCACTTCTAAGATTCCATTCTGTATCAGTCCTTTTTCACAATGTGAGAGAATTCTCACATATGCCTCTGCGGTAGGGATCTTCTGCCATATATTCCTCTAGATTTCTCCTTTGGCTTGTATCAACACCTTATTTCCAGTGACAGTAACGCGAGCGACCTCCTTGAGATTTTTAATCTGATTATTTCTATTTCTCATTGTAGCTTAGATTTTCTTGATATCTTCATTCTTATGACCCATGGATACCTACTTCTTGCCTTCAACTCTTGTGACCTCTTCCTTGGTTGTCCGCAATTCCTCCTCTAATTGAGTAATCTTGATATGTTATAAATTAGGATTGTTATACTTTGTTGGTTGGGATGAATTAAGAGCCTTATTGATTGAAGCCTTATATTCTGTTTAAATCTTCAAATGTCAGTCCTCTTTCTCGTGCAATTATTTTTTGACTGCTTATAGTTTCTCGAGAGCCTTACAACGTTCATTCTCCTTGATATGCATGGCGGCTTACATTTCTTGAAGGAAAAGCTCAAATTATTCCTTCATCTCAAAAGCTATTATAAGCACATGGGGATCATGATCCGAGATTTTTAATATCGCTTGAAGGGATTTTATTTCTTTGTCCTTTTCTTCAAGTAATTTCTTCAAGGGGGCAATGTCTTTAGATTGACCAGATTCTCGAATGACAATTTCCTCCAGCTCCTTGATCTGGTTGGTTTTTGTACACAGGGCCATACATGTTATATTCAGTTGTTCAGAGATTTTGTCCAGCATAGCCTACATCTTCCAGTTCCCTGCTGAGGAATCAAAGAGTCGACGCGCTAATATCCAACCTGCTTGGCTATGTAGGTTAATTACGTCCATGTATGATACTCTTCCAAGGTTTATAGCCAGAGAAGATGTTCATCACCCAACCATTTATTTTTTTCTCCTATCTCTGGTTACATCACTTTAATATTCAAGATGTTCGTCTCGAAATATGCTACCGATATAAAACAGGGGCCACTCACGACAAACACCTCTCCGAATGCTGAGGTGTCCCTTGATTGTGAATTTTGAGGAATCATAATCAACTCCTCCAGACGTCATTACTTTGCTTTGCTTGGAAAATGAATTTTTTATATCCAGAGCTTGAATCCTAGAATCCTTGGTGTTATTACCCTATAAATTATAGGATCTCAAGGTGATTGGATACTTCATATTTTTTGCAATTTTTTCATTATTTAAAGGATTTTCAAAATTCAAATGATTTTAGAAGGAAATATATATATATATATATATATATATATATATAGATATGAAAAAGAAAGAAAAGAGTGTATTGTTGTAACATTATTTGTTTTTGATAAGTTAGCATGGTAGTTTAAAAAATAAAAAATAAAATGCTAAGTTAAAACATGGATGAAAAAGAAAATTCTAAAAATGTTAGGAAAAGTATATTTTATTACATCCGTGTTAAGAAAAAATGATAGGATAGTTTTCTCTAAATAAAGGAGGCAAAAGAAAAAATGTTAGGGAAGCATGAAATAAAAATGTTAATTTTTTAGTGATCAAAATAATAATGGCCGCCTGTTTAAATGCGCCAAATTTTCAAATGTAAAGTTTTAATTCATGTATGTTTTAAGCTTTGAAAAAGAGGTTTAATATTCATTGATTAAATTAATATATATGCGCGCATATGAATTTTATCATAAGGTTGCTAAACGACAAAGTGGTCAAATCATAAGGAGATTAAAGTGCCTGCAAATTCCAATGGTAAATCTTGAGCTTCCCTCAGATCTACGACAGAGATCGACTTCACACCCCCAAAACTCTTCATTGCTTTCGTTAATGCGAGGGGGGAACAACTCAGCTTCAATGGTCATTTTTCCGCGACGTGCTAGCACCATGTGACTTTGCACCCCCTCCACCTAAAACTGGAAACTAGGCGGTACCCCCCCCCCCCCCCCCACAAAATCCACCTCTAATTTTCCACTCTCATGACCGTTCTTCTGGGCCACAACCGTTGATCCACCCATCATGCATATCCCTCCACGTCACTTATTCGTTATTCCCTAACACTCCATTATACCCGTTAATCATATCGTTACATAGTTAAACCTCAAGTTGACTGTTAGCCACGACCGTTAAACCCAAACTGCAGTCTATAAAATTGCTAACAGTCTCCCATTCATTACTTTACCTCGGTCTTCAAATTACTTTCATCCTCCCTTTCATTCCACAACGAATTATCAGTTTTTTAATTTCCCTTCATTCCCGAAACCCTGTTATTTCTGATGCAACCCAAGTTTAATGTCCTATACTAGTTTATACCAGTCAAGCATGGCACCTAAGCCCAAAACGAAGAAGCAAACGACTCCGAAAGGTAAAGGTAAGAAAATAATGATAGAAGAAATAAATGATGTCGACAATGTTGCGGAGGTCGTTCCGAGGTCGCTCATCCAACTGCCAAGGTCATTCCTGAAGCTGCTAAATTTTTTGCAGAAGACATTCCTGCAACTCCGCAAATCAATATCGACCTCACACCCCTAGTCGATACCTATTTTAAAATTATTGACTCTCACTGTGAATTTGATTTCTACGAGCTACATCTGTGGCTAAAACAGAAACACCTAGATAACCAAGGCCCAGATCTAATTTCCTGGTGTCAGAAGTAGTATGACCCCATAACCAGTTCAATGGTGTCTCAGAATGGAAACATTATGATCACCATATCTCCTGAAACCATTAACCAGACGCTTCTCATCCCTCCTTCTGACTCCTTATCTTATTTCTCTCCTGCTGCCCTCATGGATCTTTATCATAAATTACCCTTCCCTCAGAGAGCTCAGATATTCAACATCTTCCTACCTGAGGATGCAGATTTACCAAAGAAAAATCCCCCATATGCGTCCTCCATATTTCCTATAGCTTCCAAACAGTACATCTCCCTTCTTTCTTATATGTTAGGATACCCCAACGATGAAACCATTGATGAACCCATCCCGTGTTTCTTATATTTCTTCAGTCTTGACAAATCACCATTGTTTATGTACAATTACAACCATTTTTTTGCTGATATTATACATGAAAAATTCATGAAATTCACCACTCAAGGAGCATTTAACTATTCTTCTGTGATTATTCATATGATTTTGTTTTAGCAGGAAAATATTTTTCCCATTCACTTCAACAATTAGGACGTGCAAGGAGTGAATCAATCAATGATTCACTGGACATAATTGGTCAAAGCTTCGTCAACAACCACTTCTTTCTCAGAATCATAGACTCATTCATTCATCCAGCCAGGCAAATCCTTACCAGTCATTCAGAGCCCATAATTGGAGATGACATTAAAATAATTATGCACCTCAGTGAACAAGCAAAGACAGGTGATTGGTATCTGTACAAGAATTACATAGAGATCAGGGTGTATTGTTGCAAGCTTCCACCATACAAACTTCCAAATATGTGCCTATGAGAATTTTCTCTTTAAAGTACATAAGACAGATGTTAAATATGGATGAATTTCATTTTGTTTCAGGAAAGAGGAAAGCCCAGTTTAAAATCAAGGCCAATGTTGGATCATTCATTTGTAATACCAGAGCATCTGGTACTGATGCACATGCAATATTAAAGAAGATGGTTTTTCAGTCAAGTTTTACTTGGTCATATGACCCCCATGGCATTATTTCTGCTTTGAGGGTTGAACTCAAGACAACCTCTTACACTCATACATCCAGAGTAGAAATAGAGAAGTACATGAAGCAGGATGAATGGGTAGAAGGTACTTATAAGAAGCAAATGAACATGTAATTTCTACTTCAAATGTACAAACACCAGTTCTTGATAGTAAATAGCAAAAAAGTGTCAGAGAAGAGACACCACATTCCACGGAACTTACGAAAGAATACATCTTACAGCATAAGAAACCAAAGCTTACTTATTCTTTGCTTTTAGAAGATAAAAAACCATATATCATAGATTTGGGAGATATTGAAGTCTCCCCATCCACAAATGTTCCTCAGACTCCTCCATCAACATCACCTGCAAGAGAGCCACTAGAGATCATCAAGCATTCCAAGCCCAGCTCTTCAGAAGAGCACAACATTTTCTCCAAATTTCTAGAAATCAAGTAAAAGAATGTAGCACTAAAATCATATGTTTACAGCCAATTTTGGAAATAGATATCTACATCACAACACAAGCTTCTCACTTCCTTTTACATTGAGAAAGGTAGGATACAGATGGCCTTTCTGCAAGCAGCAGTGCCATTTCCAAAGACACACGCTGACTATAAGAATATTGTCTTCTCATTTGATGCAAGAAACATACATCCAATTGACCAGATGGATATGCACAGGAAGTCAGGAGAAATTATATTTTCAACCATGACTACAATAGTTATGTCTCTTTCAAAATCAAAATTAGCACTATCAATATTTAATCCTAGTTGAAATTTGAGAAATTGTCTTGTTTTGCTAAAGAAAATAGGATAAAGACATTGGAATAACTTGTAGTAAAAGTGGGATATGATCCTAATAATTGCAAAGAAGCTGAAGAAATCATCAAGAAGAAAAATGAAGACATTGCTGCTCTGTGAAAGAAACTCAAGCTACCCTCGACTGAAGACCCACAGACTAAAGAGATGGCACAAAATGAATCTGATAAGGAGGAAATGCTTAAGTTAATTATTGATCAAAATCTGCAGATCGGAAAAATGGAAGAACAAATTGAAGCACTGCTGAAACATAAATAAACACTCCAAGTGAATACTGATCCTACTTTAGCAACCCAGACATCTTCTACAAGTGCAGAAACCTCAGCAACCTTGAACATAATTGATGTAGCACAACTGGCTCAAGATTTGGCCACTCGGAAGAAAGCACATGAGAAGCTAAATCAGAAGTTTCAACTTATTGTCACAAAATATTAGAAATGATACTTTATATCTAGAAGAAAGGCAGAAGACTCATCAGTTGGAACTTAGAATTAAAGAACTGGAAAGTGAAACTCTAATTCTAGCATGCAGTTCCTCTCAGAATGATTCTAGCACCCACAACAACTACAAGTGCATCAGGAGAAGGCACTGAGCGGCTAGATAAGGACATGAAGATCATGTCCTTATAGACAACAAAAATTAAGAAGCTGCAAGATCAACTCATCGACCTACAAGAGCAATTTAAAAGGAAACATTTAGCACATACCACATAGTTACAAAATAGAAAGCATTTAAATGAAGGTTTGCAGATGTCCCTCAAGGAGTCCTCAATTGGAAGCATGGTAGGAAGAGTTAAAGAAATTGTTTGGCTAGGTATAATTGAATCTGTGAATGATATATGTCCATCAATTCAAATTATTTTTGAACAGAGGGACCTAATCGAATCGGTGAAAGTTTCCATCGGAAAAGAAAATGATGAACTTGGAGATAAGCCCCAAACTGCCAACAATATCATTATATTCCTGAATTCTAAAAGTAGTCATGAATTAGAACAACTGGAAGTAGAAGACATAAAAACCACCATACTGGAGGTAAAAAGGGTGTTGAAAAAGAAGAGTCTATTTACAGCTAGAAGAAATATGTCATCAGCTGGAGATTGGAGTAGGTATATTTTTCAATAGAATTGAGCCACTGAGAAAAAAGGGATTGCCTTCCCTATTTGTTATCAATGATAAACGGATGCCTAGGATAGATTATGTAAAAATTCTCACAGATATTTCAAAGGATACATCCAAGCATACAAATATGAAGAACACTGTGACAGGGAAAGAATTTTATGAAGTGATCAACAATGATGTCTTCATATAGTATGAAATTAGACACGTCTTTCAGTTGAGACCAACATTTGTGAAGTACACCGAAATTGATGTAGTCTACCAAAATTTGAACAAAACCAAGATTCCTACTCCAGAGAATTGGGAAAATTTATGTAGACTCCAAGGAGAATGACATATTAGCATGATGAAAAAACAGGAAGCTCAGCGAATTGTCTACAGTAGCATGATCTAGTGTATCAGAACAACTCAACAATATCAGATTTTCCAGCACAACACATGATAACGGATTTATGGTGAATTTAGACATCTGTTTAGAAGTCATTACATTGAGTGACAGTTCCATAGTGACTTTGGACAACTGTTAAAGGGGTCATTCCAAAGTGTCCATGCATGAGATGCTCTTGTCATATTTCAGTTACTTTGTAATAAACGAACCGATTTCCCTTCTGATAATGACAATCAATTCCAAATAGTTTAAATATAGCATTTTATTCAATATTAGGGGTTGGACCCTGGTTTTGTAAGTGATTTTCATTGTAAGTACTTGTAATTTTTCAAACTGGAGCATCAATAAAGAGATCAGTCTGCAAGATTCATGTGTTGTTTTGTCCTGGTGATGTTCTTCCTTATTCACATTTTATTTTTTTCCCACTGTAGTCTTTCCATGTGTGTCATTTAAGTTCTAATTGTAAAGTAGGAAAGTTAGATTAATATTTGTTGTTCAGAGTAACTTAATTCTGACCATCTTTAAAATTTCAATGTTTTCTTATGACGTATGGTTTAAGAATTCTTAATTGCTCTTAAGTCATTACCGAAAGCATTTTCTCCATTTCATAATTCCACTTAGTTATAAGCACCAGTATTCACAGCTAGATTGCCTTGCATTTTCTTTGGAATTTGATGCATATACCCAACCTATTTCGACTCCATATCCCTGTTAGTGTAAGAATATGCATTCTGCCATCAGTGATCAAAATCACTCATTTCATTATCATTTTAGGTGTCTCACTTTGAAATTTTTATATCATTCCATTAGGCCATGCTAAAAATTGTTTCATTGATGGTATCCATACTCAATAAAACTTCACTCTCCCTCATAAAATCACATTTGTTGACTTACCCTCATGTCTTCTTGAGAATAATAACACCTATGACAACCTCATTTCACCATTTCTTGTCTCAGTTAAAGTCAACCATGGAGGTTAGGTCATTCAAGTTCCCATTAGGTCATTAGGTTTCATTGTTCAAGGTCAAAAAATTCACCATTTCATTTGCACAAGGTCAGAAAAGTATGAGATTTATCCCAATAATGTCTCTTTACCATGCAAATATGACCTCCAAGACGGTTTCCAAAGTTGTAATTTTATTTCAAGTGTGAGTTTCATTCCAAGATGTAATTTTTATTTATTCATGTAATTTTATGTCAATTCAAATGTAATAAGTATTCAGTCTCCCAAAGGCCGCTAACTCAGATTTCCACATGCCAACGCATAAAATTTCAAAGTG
Organism: Pinus albicaulis; assembly: GCA_034641835.2. Taxonomy (NCBI): domain Eukaryota; kingdom Viridiplantae; phylum Streptophyta; class Pinopsida; order Pinales; family Pinaceae; genus Pinus; species Pinus albicaulis. The sequence goes on along the minus strand of CM076571.1, from coordinate 152,483,179 downwards.
AAATATTTTTTAATTCATCAATTGATCAAATGTCAAAGGAAGTTGTCTTTTCCCGAAGGTGCCCAAGTCATCATTGTTCACAAGCACTAAACCCTAATTTCCTCTCCTACTGAGCTAAGGTTTGTTATGGAAACGAGAAATTTGAGAAGAGGAGCCATAAGGGAGGTCACTTAAGCAAGTATGAAGCCATCCCAACTCATAAACATCATGCCTCCATCATTTTCCAAGAAGTCATTCTAAGGGACAAATCATTTGCCACACACAGGGCCAGTTTCCCTTCAAACTATGTTTTCGACCAAATAGAGATGAATTTGAAAAAAGTGAGAGCATTTTTTGTTCCTCATAGGCCAAGGAATAAAAACCTCCTTCATTTTTTACACAGGTGTCATGGTTTTAGAGAAATGTCAAAAATAAAGGTGCCACAAGAGAGTTGTTGCACTTCTAGAGTGACCTTGGGAAAATAATTTTTTCTCATAGCTGGAGTGTCCAAATTACTTTCTTGATAAGTCAAATGAAAACTAGACTAAGATATATTTCCAATGAGCTATCTTGAGCTCAATTTGGAGTTGAGGAAGGCCTCCAAAATCTTTCTGCAACATCACCCTTCATTTCTGCACCCTCATTCAACACTTTTTGACCAGTATTGGGAAAATAAATTTTTGACCATGCAAATAAACTCCAATAAAAGAAAAATAAGGTATATTTGGAAATCAGATAGAATAATATTTCCAACGAGTTATCATGGGCTCAATTTGGACACCGGGAAGGCCTCCAAATGTGGTTTACAAAAAGGTGTTGCAGGGACGCTGCGCATTTAGCTTGGAGGCTGCGCATTCAGGAAGGACGCTATGGGTTCAGCAGGTCGTTGCGCGTTCACCCAGGAAATGCCAAAAACATTTGTTAGCCTATCATTCCACCAAATTGATGCTAAATCTCTACACAAGGTTTCTTCAAAGCTTCATTTACTAGTAAGTAACCCAACCATCATCTCCTTGATGTATTGTTGTGCTTCATAGTCATTCAAACTTATTTCTAAAGTAAGGAAAACCCTAATACTTATTAAAATCTAAGTCACTCCCTAAACCTAACCCCTAAATTGTTATACACTTCCCCTCACATCCCTAAAATCATTCTCCCTTTTCCCTATCCCCATTCCCTAAACAATCTCATCCATAATAGCCCTAAGTCCTAGGGTTTCACTTGCCTAGGCTCCCTTACATATTCTCATGTCCTTCATTTCCCCACACTTCCATTCACTTCACAGTCCATCATTTCATTCATCATCTCCCTAGGGTTTTGACACCAAATACATCATGGCAACCTAGCAGAGGTGAAATTAGAAGGCCTAAGAGAGCTGATTTGGGCACATTAGCACATACCTATCAGAGAGGTCATAGGCATGTGTTTGCTTCACTTGGAGTGAAAGGGGCCATGCCTTCTTCATCAACACAATAGGTAAATAAAGGTAAGGAAAATGTGATAGAGCCAAACATTGATGATGAGGAGGGAAAACATGAGACAAAGCATGAATATCAGTTGATTGACTTAAGTGAAGGAGATGAAGAGAAAATCACCAATGTAGCAATAAAAGGAAAATATTAATGAACTTCATATTAATATTGAGAGGGCCAAGTATGTGATTGACTTCCTTAAGCAAGAAAATCAGCAGCTGAAGACCAAGCAGGCCATCAGTGAGGTGAAATATATCAAAGCACAAAGAGAGGCAGAAAAGGCTAAAGCCTTGCTTGAGGAAACATTGGAAAGGTTTGGTGAACTTGATGATGAGGAGGATTAGCCTCCAAGATAGAGACCAAGGACTAGAGGGCTGAAAAGATCTCTAGCACTTGAGAGACAAAGGGAAGTTGAGCTAGCAGACCATCTTACTTTAAATGAACAGCTTGCCCTAGAAATCAGAAAGGACAGGGAACCGTGGCTTAATAGAGCCAATCTACATTTGGAGAGGTTTCTAGAGAAGGCCAACAAGGACAATGAGTTGTTGAGGACAAGGGTCAAACTGCATGCACGGAAAGAGAGAATTGCATTCGCCAAGCTCAAAAGAGCCAATGCTAAAATTGAAGATTTGACCAAGCAAGGAGAGAAAGAGAAGTTAGACATACTTGCTGAGGTGTCACTCCATGCCTCAAACACTTTATGAGCAAGTACCCTCACCATTTTGAAAAAAAATTGGCACACTTTGCACTTTTGTTCATTTCTGTGTTTTTGGGTATTTTTGCACACAGAAAATTTTCCAAAGGCGCAGCGACCTAGACGCTATGCTCTTTTTTGGGGCCTACAAATGAAAAATAGACACCTCCAGAATGTTTATATTGACGAGGACATCAACCCTAGCAAGTTTCAGAGTTTTTGGAGGAAAACTGGTCCATCAAAAGTGCCAAAAACCATCGAATTTTCATGTTTATGCCTCGAAATCTGCCTGTCATTGCGCATTTACCAGTCTTTGGAGAACAAGTTTTTGATATCGAAAATGAGCACCATTTTCAAAATTGAAGGTAATTTTGGAAAATATACTCAAAGGGCTTTCCAATGAGCTATCTTGGAGCTGATTTGGACATCGGGAAGGAACTCAAAACTAGCCTTGAATAGAGGTCATTTTTTCTGCCTAAATGCTACGCGTTTGACAAAGAAAATGCACTTTTCACAGTATTTGAGAATTTTTTGATTTTCACTCCAATTTGACTTTTACCTTGGGAAATGAGGAAATTAATTATGTAAATGGTCAAGATGAATGTAAATGTCATGTTTTTACTTTTATCTAGGGTAAATACATTAAGTAAGTCAATTAGTTGAGTTGTAATGAATCAGTTCATTAGAGATAGGATTGAGTCACTTTTCTCATCCTATACTCTAGCTATCAGTTTAGATTTTTGTGTAATATCTCCCTCACTTCATGGATTCGAACCCTATGGATGAGTGGAGGTGGTTTTGAGGTCTGTTTATCTCAGGTCTTCAGAGGATTCAAAGGTTGGCATTAGTTTGAAAGTTAGTGTATTGATCAAGAACAAGTTGGCCTGGATATTAATAAAAAATTGCAGCTATCTCCTTGGGATTCATGTGGTATGAATGTTTGGCATAGTTTCTTCTTTGTGATCATTTGTATGAATGTTTTGTAAGATCATAAACCTTTTCATATCTATTATATGTTAAATTTCAAGTTGAAAGGCATAATACATGTTTTTCATGCTCTGTTTTGGGAATTTTTTTATAATTTGTCCATTTTCTTTATTTTAGGAAGAACTAATCTCATATGCTCTTCCTAGCTCCTCATCTGTCTTAAACCATCTCACAAAATCACCTTTAAGTGTTGAACCTTCTGCCTACCTTTCCCCATCGAATGGACTGCAATTCCATCTCAATTTCCCTAACCTAGTCCTCTTGACCTAATCCTCATTCAGTGAACCCAACCCTAAAATAAAAACAAACAAACCCCTGCATTTCATAGCTAACCTAAAACCCTAATTTCTCTAACCCTCCTAGCTGTGACCCTTTGGAGAGAGCCCTCTCTAACTTGGTAGGGCTAGATACCAAGTCAAAAGCTTGGTTTGTGGTTACCTCTGTTGGGATTCCTTCCTCAGCCTTGGGAATCTGGTGGAGTGATAACAAGCCCAATCGAAATCGTTTAGAGGAACCCCTTAAATCCAACCACGAAAAATCAAACAAACAACCCTCACAATCAATTTAACCAACCTAATATCAGAAATCTTAAAACAAATCCAAATCTTATATAGAGAAATCCCTCTCTGAGTCTAGGAGGGCTAGATCCTAGGCTTCAAGTGGTTTTGATGTTACACTTTATGATTTATTCTTGCCAACCTTGTAAATTATAGAGTGATAACATAGTGGTGACCATACTGGGGAACATAACTGAAAATTTTCAATTTTCATCTGAATTCAGAAAACCCCAGCTAAAAAGCATTGAGTGATACAACTTTCTTTTAAAGATTGGTTTCTTACGGTCTTAAATTATTAGTTTTTCTGTGATTTTGAGTTGTAGTCTGGCTCACAAAAGAATATCCACCAGATCTCATCCAAATCCAAATCCTCCTCCGATCGTAGATAATCCTGAGAAAATTTTCAGGAAAACTCCTAGAATAGAAAGTCCAACCAGTAGCAGATTTCTTCATAGATCTAGATCCTTACGTGATAGCTTTGTCACTTTGCAAGACATTCAATTTTATTTGCATTTTGAAATAGTTATTTTTAGAACTAAATCTCATAATTGGACTAACACTACAATGTTTGACCCATCCATGTTTCGTATCTCTACTCATCCACCTCACCCACCGTTCATCTCCCTCCACCGCCTCCACCAATCATGGCAGCCAGATATGCCCCATTGATGCAGCTAATACTTTTACCTCCTATGCCCTAGGATTACCAATCCAAGATTCCCAGTTTGATAGCACTGGTCTTATGACTGCCCAACAACACATAGATAAAATGAATTACTTTTTTGACCCGCAAGAAATGGATGATGACAGTGTCAAACTGAGAATGTTTGCCTAGAGTTTAGGGGGTGAATTCAGGAAATGGTTTAAAGGTTTAACTGCTAATAGTATCCATGATCTCCCTACTTTTCACCAAAAATTTATCAACCGATGGGAGGTCAAGAAAAATCCATTGCAGATTTTATCAAAATATGAAACTATTAAGAGATCTCTAGAAGAGAGTGTGCAAGACTATTGTACTAGATTTAACAACTTATACAACACACTCCCTACTAGTATGAGACCACCCCAAGGGATAGTTTTGCTTAAATTCCCGGATGGATTTTCTCCAGACATGGCCTATCAGCTTAGGGAAAGAGACTCATCAAATTTAGAGGAAATGCAAAAGGATGTTGTGAGTGTAGAAGAAAATTTATTAGCGAAAAGGGCTAGGATGAGGACTGAGAGGAGAGTCACAATAATAGAAGAACTTGTAGCCTCTACATTTGATTCCAAAATTGAAAATTTGGTAAGGACTATGGAAAGGATGAGTTTGAATGAAAGAGCGATACCCAGAGAAAATCAACCAACACCCCAAAACAGAAATCAGAACCCAAGAAGAAACTCTCCACAAATTAGACAGAGAGAGAAAAGAGGTCCTGATCAATAGATTAGGCCTCATTTTCAAGAAAAATATGCTGATGATGATGAAGGAATAGTGGAGGAAGTTGAGGAAAATCATATTAATTTGATGGGGATTAATGAAGATGATCTTGTTTTTCTCATTGAAGAAAAGCAAGACTTGTTTTCACAAACCCAAACAGACCTCGGATCTGAATAATTTGATGACTACAGGCTGGGTTTTGAGAATGCCATTATGGAGGTCCACAGACAATACAACTTAAGGAGCAAGAAAAAATTGGATAATTCAAATAAAAAGGATTCAGAAAACTCTACCAAGAAAGTATTTGAATCTGAAGTCAAGAAAACAACGGAAAACACAAATAAAAATGTAAACAACTCAGAAAAGAAAAACATTTAAAGCAGTACCAAGAAAACAGTAGATATTCCTGCGAGAAATCTTTAGACAGACATTTCTAGTACAAGAAAACAGACTGAAGTCACCCAAAGAATAGAGGCTGAAAGAATTGATTTGTCAAACCCACTAAAAACTCAAACACCATTCAGTATTGAGAGTGAACTTGCAAAAGTGAAAATATATATCCCTATCACTGAACTGATCAACAAAAATGTCTACAGATATCAGGTCTTAAAAGTGATAAATGTAGGGGAGGTTACAGATATTGTCAATTTGAATGATGATCAGCCTGAACTCTTGTTTCGACTTGAAGTGGATGGAAAACCCGTGGAAGGAGGTGTCCCTCCTTTTTATGTCAGTTTAAATATTCATGATAAGGTTCTTCACAACTCCATGTTGGATTTGGGTGCATCACACAACCTTATGCCAAAGGTTGTCATGGAGAAGATTGGTCTCGAAATCACTAGACCCTACAAATATTTATACTCCTTTGACTCTAGTAAAGCTAGGTGGCTAGGTTTGATCAAATATATTTGTGTCACTCTAGCTCAGATACCTGCAAAGATTTTAGTGATGGATATTGTTGTAGCCAACATTCCCCCTAGGTATGGAATGCTCTTATCTCACTCATGGGGAGAAAAACTACAAGGGACACTGCAACTGGACATGAACTATGCTACAATTCTGGTGTTCGGTCAATCAATAGGACTTTATAGGGAAACATTAATGAAGTACATGGTAAGTAGCCAAGAGAAACCTCACAATTACCCTTTGTACTCTATTCACACCAACCTTGATTCTTTCATTTTGTATAATGATGGAACCTTTGATTCACAAGTTTCCCATATAGAAAATGATTCCACAGAAAATAATGACAGTCAAATACAAACAGAACAACCAGATCCAGAATATGAACCTCTTTGGAACATGAGTTTTGATGGCTCATGTGGAAAAGATGGCTCAGGGGCAGGAATTTAGGTGTATAATGTAGGAAACAATAGTGCACGGGGTCATTCATACAAATTAAATTTGTAGTGCACAAACAACATTGCAGAATATGAAGCTTTGCTTTTGGGATTACAAATGTTGAAAAAATTAGGAGCAAAAAGGATCTCTGTGCATGATGACTCTGAATTGTTCATAAAACAAGTTAAAGGACTATATGCAGCAAAACACCCTAGACTGAGAGCTTATAGAAATGTTGTCCTTGATTTCTTGAGAAATTTTGAGGAATATGATTTAGCAGTAATTCCCAGAAATTAAAATATCCTAGCAAATGGCCTAGCTTTTTCAGAAAGTACCTGTAAATTGCCTCACCCAAACAAAGAACATAAAATTGACGTCAAACATTGTCCTTCTGTGCCAGAAAACATGAGGTACTGGCAAGTTTTTGGCAGTGATAAACAAATCAAAAAATTCCTACAATCTAAAGATGAATTCGAAGACAGTAATATAGACACGGATTGTGAGGAAGACACTCTTATAGATGAACGAAGTACTGAAGAAAAACAAACTACCATTTTTGAAGCTGCTGTTTTAGATGTAAATACCCATGTAAATATTCCAGACAACAAAACTGTACATAACCTAGAAAATACAAAATACCTGGAAAAATAATAATTTGAAATACTCCAACTCAAAGACAATAATCTACCTAGAGGGTTGGTCCCTTTAGAGGAATTATTTGACTTTAACGATGTGGCAAAGAAACCCAAAATGGAACCAACAGGAGAAAACATTGAGGAATGTAATATAGGCACTGAATAGAACCCAAAAGTCATCAAACTATCTAAATCTCTAGCTATTATTACAAAGAAAAGATATATAGCCTTGTTCAAAGAATTCATTGATGTGTTTGCATGGAGCTATGAGGATTTGAAGTCTTATGATACCAACATCATTCAACATAAAATTCCAATTAAAGAAAATAAAAAACCATTGAGATAGAAATTGTGAAGAATAAACCTTGTTTTGATGACTTTAGTTGAGAAAGAAATTAAAAAGATGTATGAATAAAATATCATAGTACCACTCAGATACTCCAAATGGGTTTCCAATATTTTCCCAACTAGGAATAAAACAGGCGAAATTAGACTCTGCAGTGAGTTTAGAAATATTAATAAAGTATCTCTTGAGGATAATTACCCTTTACCAAAAATGGATCACATATTGCAAAGGGTAGTGGGTTCCAGTAGGATATCTTTGTTAGATGGTTTTTTTGGTTACAATCAAGTGTTGGTACACCCTCATGACCAAGATAAGACAACTCTTACAACTCATTGGGGGACTTTCATGTATGTGAAAATTCCCTTCGGATTAATGAATGATGGAGCTACCTTTCAGAGGGCCATGGACATTGCATTTTCTAATGACATTGGCCACTTTATTGTGATTTATTTGGATGACATCATTGTGTTTTCCAAAATTGATGAAGAACATTTAGCACACTTGAGAAGAGTTTTTGAAAAATGTTGAAAATTCAGAATTTCCCTGAATCATAAGAAGACATTGTTTGGATTAGAAGAAGGAAAAATGTTAGGTAATAGGCCATATTATCTCTCAGGATGGAATCAAAATTGACCCTAGAAGAATTGAAGGAATATTGAAAATCAGCCATCCCAAAAATCTTAAAGAACTCCAATCCTTCATTGGTAAAATCACCTTCCTAAGGAGATTTATGCCAAACTTAGCAGAACTTTTAAGGAACATTACTAATATGCTCAAGAAAGAATTAGAAATAAAATGGACCATAGAAGCAAAATCCTCTTTTGATTTAGTCAAGATAGCCTTGAAAAAAGCCCCAGTACTAATTAGTCCAGATTTTACTAAAGTTTTGATGATTTTTTCTTTTGCTTCTGATTGTTGCTATTATGTTACAGAAAAGCAGTGAAGGACAGGAGCAGCCAATAGCTTTTTTCAGCAAGGCATTAAGAGATGCATCATTGAAATATAATATCATGAAAAACATGAATTTTCCTTGGTTAAAGCTTTGAAAGATTTTAGAGTCTACATTTTACATTCACATATCATTGCTTATGTTCCAAATGTAGTTGTCAAAGATATCTTGACACAAAACGGTCTTGATGGAAAAAGAGGAAAATGGATTGCAGTGATCGTAGAATATGATTTGGAAATCAAGCCTACCAAGTTGATTAAAAGCTAAGGACTAGCCAAATTAATGGCAGAATCCAAATTTCATGCACTAGACATCAACATGGTGCATTCATTAGATGATCAAGAGGAACCGACGACTCCATCTATTGATGAATCATTCCTGAGTTCTCCATGGTATGTTGATATTTTGTATGTATTGTTAAATCTAAACGCTCCTCCTGGTTTGACTAAAATAAAGGCTAGATTTATAAAACTTAAAGTTGTTAAATTCTGCATTTTGGACAATGTTTTGTATTGGAAAGATATTGGAGGTGTTTTGCTTAAATGTTTATTGAAGGATGATGCAGATAGAGTAATGCAGGAGTTCCATGGAGGTGACTGTGGCAACCATCTCTATTGGAAACCACTACTAATAAGATCATGAGAGCTGGTTTCTATTAGCCCGCCCTTTTTCCTGATGTCCATACGATGGTTGCCGCTTGTCATAAATGTCAAATCTTTGAAGGAAAGAGAAAGCTATTACCCTTACCCCTGAAACCTATTTCTCTGGAAAGCCCTTTCCAACAATGGGGATTAGACTTTATAGGAGAAATTCACCCCCCATCCTTTGCCCAACATAAATGGATCCTCACTGCTACAAATTATTTCACCAAATGGATAGATGCCACCCCTTCTAGAAATGTTACTGACTCTGTCATAATAAAATTCCTAGAAACCAACATCCTTTCTAGATTTGGTTGTCCTAGAAAAATCATTACAGACAATGTTGCAGCCTTTAGGTCCAAAAAGATGGTTGATTTATGTCACAAGTATCATATAACATTGGTACATTCAACAACCTATTACCCTCAAGGTAATGGACTGGTTAAATCTTCTAATAAAAGCCTAGTGAACATCATCAGAAAGATTCTAGAGGAGAATAAGAAATCATGGCACAATAAGTTGACAATTCTCTTTCGAATGATAGTCTCACCACAAAGAAATCAATTGGCATGTCTCCATACCAATTGGTTTATGGAATGGATGCAGTTTTTCCTTCTTCCATGGGAGTTCCAGTAATGAAGATGGCCCAAGAGATTCAAGCTGAACCCAATGACATCCAGAGGAGGATAAATGACACCATTCAGCTACTGCAGTCTAGAGAGGAGGTTTACAATAGAACACAAGAAATTCAGGAGAATATCAAAAAGATCTTTGACAAGAGAACCAAGGCCAATAATTTCAACTTGGGAGATAAAGTTTTGAAATGGGATTCCAAAAGATAGGATAAAGGCAAGCATGGAAAGTTTGATAATATTTGGCAAGGGCCATACATCATTGATGCTTTTAGGGGAAATAATGCTTATTTTCTCAAAGAGTTGGATGTACAAAAGTATATGGAGGTCCTGTCAATGGCAGGATGCTGAAACATTATTTCTTTTAAAACTCATGTTAAATTCTCTTAATTGTAAATATCACAATCTTACAATTTTCAATAATCCGTTGGACAAGGTTGAAGCCCGAAGTGAAGGCCCTAAGCCTAGTTCAATGAGCAGATATAAAAACAGAAAAGAAATCAGTTGAAGAAGAAAGGAAATAAGTTAAAAATGTTGCAGAAAAAGGAGCATCCAAGGCTATTGGTCCCCAGTTCTTGACACTTCTTTTCAAGAAGCGCCATCCCTAGTTGGAGCCAATGTTAGTACCCTATAAATTTTATGGTCTCAAGGTGATTAGATACTTCATATTTCTTGCAAAGTTTTCATTATTGAAAGGCTTTTCAAAATTGAAATGATTTCAGAGAACAAAAAATTAATAGTAATAATAATGATAAATAAATAAAAATTAAAATTAAAATAAATAATAAAATTAAAATTAATAAATAAATAAAATATAAAAATAAATAAATATGAAAAATAAAGAAAAGAGGGTATAAAAAAAAGAGAGAAAAAAAAGGAAAAAAGAAAGAAAAACTCGAAAAAGAAATAAAATTGAAAGTGCTGCAACTTCAAATGCCACTACTCATTAGATTGGTTTTGTCTAGTTATACAGTTCAATCATGATTGGAAAGTTTTCAATTTCTGTTTATAGGTTAGAAAATAAAGATTTTCCAAACTGTTTAATCTTGGCTTATCAGCAGATACTTAGAAAATGAAATTGACTCAACAATTTAAATTGAGTCAATGGCTGAAATAAGGATAGATGTTAGGTTAGAAGTTTTTAAAAGAAAAATGTTTTAGGGTCTACAAGTCTAAATGCACCCTAAAAAAGAAGAAAAAATGTTAGATGAGTGTTTTGGGTAGGAGGTAGAAAGGTCAAGGAGAAAAAATGAATGGAAAAGGTGAAATTTATTCCACGAGATACAGCCTCAAAATCTCAATTTTCCTATGATGGAAGAATATCAAAATACAGGGTGTTTATCCTCTAAAGGTGGAAAGCGAGTTATGTTTTAAAATTCTGGATTTCAAAACCATTTGAGGCATACCTTATGCCTAAAATTTATCCTAAGTCTTATGCAAGTCCCGCCAAGTCCCAAATCGTTGTTCGCATCAACGTATCACAAACATTCCCTGCCAATTAATTTTCTATTTCACAAACTTCCCGATGTGATATCGGTGGGACCCCTTTCCCTGCCCTGTCAGCATCGATTTCGCATATCGCACATATTTTATCTTACCTCATTTCCCCAAATCCCCTATTTTGCGATGTGCGATGACTTATATCTTGCGATTTGTGATAACTTTAACCTTGCGATTGCAATCTATTGCATCGCAAACTCCGCCTACAACCTTTATCCCGTTGACCCTTTCCTTGAATTTCCATATCACCAATCTCTCCGCTCGTTGCAACTCACACATCGCAGATTTTAACCTTTACCCTCTAGTGCCCATAACAAAATCCCCAACCTGCGATTTGCGATACAAGTTGGGTCCGACCTCCTTACCACGTCACACATCCCCTCCACGCTAAATAACCTCCACTGTTATAGGTCAATTTGGGTTCCATTCCCAATGACCTGGTTAACTGGGCATCATCTCCAGGACCAATGAATAGGGTCTATCATCCCCTATCATTTCAAGTTGCTATATGCCCTAAGACAAAGAACAAGACAAATCATTCAAGACTTTAATCTGCAAAGGTTTCCAAGATTTGAAGTTTATAATATATTATATGAGAGTTCATAAACGCTGCCTCTAAAGGGACTAAGTGCGTTGAATACGCAGGCAGCCCCATGCAAGGCTGCTCTGCAAAGCACTTCACAACATTCATAGGTGTGTTGGTCACATTGGGAGTGAAATTCTCATTGTTCTGGAATCTCCACTTGGCCAGTGCCTTCTAGAAGAGTTCACATGTGTCAAGCTTTGAATTCAAGTGTCCATTTGACATCTACAAGATTGAGAACATGTTTTTCCTATTATTGGAAAGTCATTGATTGTAAAACTACCTTCAGCTCCTCTATAAATTGAGCACAGAACTTAGTGTTTGACAAGGAAGAATTTTAGTAGAGAAATGTTGGTGGAATTTCAATTGAGGGTTTGATTTGAGTGACATATTGCTAGAGATATTTGCATTGTGATGAGGCTGGGATGCTGTTGGAGATGGTCACACTAAATCAATCATTGGGTTGTAACCTCCCCTTATATCATCAATAAAGATTACTGCTTATTTTTCCCTATATGCATCTGTATAAGCTTTGATTTTCCATATCATGATTTTTTTATTTGATGTATATGGTTTATGCTTTATTGATTTAGCCAAATAACTTGAATATACATCTGTATTATTGCTATCTCTTGTTGTTTAGTGTTCATTCTTGCAGGAAATATTTTGCATAGCCGGTTGGAATTTGAAGCTACAACAAAAGCGACAGAAGGAGATTTTGGAAGCGCTTGGATTCCAAGTAAGCTTCTTGTTTCATTCTGTGTGTCTGTTTACAGTTAGGAAAGATAGTCGTAAAGTATTTGACCTGTTGTTCTAGATTAGCACCTGTCTAGGGAAGAATGATTTATCCATAATTCATAATTCCGCATTAACAAATTGGTGACTCCACTAGGGAGATTACTCTTTTTCCTAGGTGTTTTAGCCTCTGATTTTTTCTGTTTATTCACCTAGTAGTTGTTACTCACAAATATTAAGCTTTTCTAAATCAAAATTTGCAAAAGAAGTGTGTTAAATAGCTGTGTTTTTCCTTATACACTACTCCCAATGCACTCTTGGACAGGACACAGTGCTTTGCATAGCACTGTCTCCCTTTCAGGCCTGCGTTGCAAAGCACTGTCTCTCCTTAGAGACTATGTTGCCTCCTGAAACCATCCAAATTCCCTTGAATTTTTCTTTGAAATTTGATTCAGTTTGTTTTCTGCTGTGTTTTGAAAAGTTTGAACCTCATATTGACCAGTGAATCTATCTACCTCTTCCTCCTTTGAAAGAAAATTTGTTTAATGTTTATTTAAAGTGCTTTTCTTTATCATTGACGAATTAATTTCAAAGTATTTTCATTGTCGCATTAGATCCACTTGCTTTTGAAAAAGGAAATTGTCGTAAATTCTTCATTTCCTGATAGGAGAAATTGTTGTTAAATTCCTCACTTTTCCTTCAAAAGAGAAATTGTTGTTTGTATTCCTCATTTCTCAAAAGTAAAAGGCATTTGTTTTTGTTGATTTAGTGCACTTAGTTTCTTTTTTGCATTCATAACATTAAAGGAAATGAAAAGAAAAAATTGCATTTTCATGTAGTGGTTTGTGTGTTTTGCAAAATGAACAATTAGGAAATCTGCATTTAGTTTGTGCTCATTGATTTGTTTGCTCGCAAATTGATTTCTCTTGCCCTTTAGTAGCTAGGATTTTCATTGAAAAACTAAAAGTGAAATATTTCTTACCATTCTTAGTTTGCATTTTCGGAATTTCCAATACATCATCGCGGTGGACCTTTGAAAGGCAAATTGTTAAACAAGATCAACCTAAAATTTATCTCAATTTACCGAACAAAGCATTGGAACCATAACGATAACATTTAGAAGGTCTAGGCTAGAGACGTGTTCTGGCGTCGTAAAACATAACAATTTTCGTTAACTTGTCTGTGATACATTCCGAGTGTGATACCTCACTCCACGTACGTAAGTATATCGTAGCTCGTCCACGTACTTTCGGGTATTGATCAGGAGATCATGTCCAAGTGGAAAAAATGCTCAAAATGGAAATGCTCAGAAATGGTTGCAGTCTGAATGAATAGAAAGGCCTCGTCGCTGCAATTCTGGTGCCGCGAACAAGACTCAAATCCGATGTCGTATGTGAAAGTTACTGAGGTTTGAATTCATCCAGTGACCTACAAAACAAGACTTTTTGACCAAAAGAATTTGTCATTTTCAAAAAAAAATTATATGGCAAAATTTTTATTTTTTATAAGGTTTTTATTGGCTTATCAGTGGGTGCCACGTGGACTACCTGGAGGCTGCCACGTGGCCCCAAACCATAGGTTGAAAAGTGCTTTGTGAAAAATGTGGAGGGCATGGGTTTCGAACCTTGACCCGACTACACGGGCAAGGCCGACCCAACCAACATGCCACGGGCGAAGGTTGAACGCATTCGGGTCGTTAGAGAAATGGGCGAGTCGGGTCGTTGGTAAATGGAGTGTCGCGTCGTATGTTATAACGGGCAAAGAACTGGTTTAAGCCCCCAGGGCTAAGGGTTGCAGGCCCCGCAACCATGTGCAATGACCAAGGGCTAAGCCCCATGAAAACTGGCGGAACAATGGGCCTTAGCACCTTGGTGCTAGCCCTTTTCTCCATGTAACCTTCAGGTGGTGACCGAGGGCGTGGGTTCTTAACCTTATCCACCAGCAACAAACCGTTTCCGGATTTTCGGCATGTGAACGCGCCGATTTGGACTGACAGATACATTTATTGTAATCCCTAAAATAGTGCGCGGTTCCACCTATTTTACCTTCCCGCCTATTCTGGTGGAGTTAATTGGAGTTCCTCCAGTTTTGGAGGAGATTTTTTAGTGCCACTGGGAAAAAACTTGTTTGGGTCATAACTTTCTCAATTTTCGACCAAATGGGATGAAATTTTAGTCAATTTTGGGTTTCTTGAGCATTCTGGAGAGTTTGGGATAGGTTATAGAGCAAACAGCGGTGTTCTTCAACCATTTTTTCTTTAGAGAAGAGGAAAGAGCCATCAGGACCATCAGGGAGATGGAGCTGTATTGGGTTGTAATTCACTATTTGAGGTGAAACAAAAGCCTTTTTTCGCTTATTTCTGTCTTATGAAGTCAAATTCACAACTTTTTTTTCCTTCTTAGGCATATTTTTCACTGTGTAACCATTTTGAGCAATTTAATAGAGCAAGGACATACCATTGGAGAGCCTTGGACCGACAAATGTAGCCCAGGAGGGGTGAAATGCCTCATCATTTTGCTGTGTTATGTTATGGTGAAGTTTACTTGCTATGTATTTCTGCTGTGATATGTTAAACAGTAAATTTAAATAACCAATCCCCACACATAAACTCAAAAACATTACTAAAATTACTTTTTTTAAACTTGCCGGTCATGGAGAATACTTTGCACATTAAATTAAATGGAAATGGATACTTTGCATAGCAGTACAAATAGTTCCATTTTCAGATCAGGTATATCAGGTCGTGTTACAGTACGATAAGTATAAACAGGTGCTCTCATTGTGCGGTTTCACATTAGACAGCGCTAATACGTGTTGAGATTGCAACAAGATGATGAGCTTAGTGGAAAGAAGTCGCCTTCACTAAGTGGGCCTACAGGGTATTTTTGGCGCACAGTCTATTTTTAGACATATGGATCATGTTCTATGAGTTGCAGGATGCTATTTGTGGATGGTTGGTCAAGTCGGGAAAAATAGATGGAATTCTATTTTTAGACATACTGGGCGGAATCTATTTTTAGATTGCCAGTCTAAAAATAGATATATCAAATATTATTAGCTCTTAATAATATTTAGACTCTAAACATTATCTTATTCTCTTGGAGCACTTCAGTTAAGTGCACAGATGTGGCACAGGAGCTGACAGAAGGAATTACGCTATTCCTGAGGGTTATGTGGAGCTATTGCATGGATACTTCAGTTAGAACTCATGTAACAGAGTTTGGTGGAGTTGATTGAGGAAGTTAGTGGAGTTGTATTCAGTTTAACTAATCTAAACATAGTTGAGCTATTTGTATTCAGTTTAACTAATTGTTACAATTAGTGAGAGTGGTGTGAATTAATTATTAATTAATTCACTAATTATAAACTCATTAATCAACTAAAGAATACATCAGTTAACTTCAGTGCATGGACAGTTTCAGTGGAGACCAGTGTAGAAATAGGTGAAAGAGCAGGTTAACTATCAATTGTGACTATATTGTTGCTATTTGCAACACACAGATAGGTGGAGTAGCCCATGAGGATTGCGCAGTTCAAGCCAGGTGTTTTATCTATTTAATGAAGCCATCCCATAGCATTAATTACGCAATAGAGGCTAGCTATCAAGTGGCAAAAGATTGGAGCATGTGTTTTGCTAGATCTAGCTTGATAGTGTGTAGCAATTGAGGGTGTGCATGAGAGCTTGCGAGGAGCTTTTGTACTATGATTGTTACATGATCTCCATGACATATAATATACAGATAGTTGGGGTTTTCAGCTTTAAGCTTTCCCATTAAATACTGTGTTCATATGTGTGATTGTTTGTGATTTTAATGTATGCATGCAATTGATTTTATTTCCGCATGTGATGATCAATGGTAGAAGAGATTCTGTATTATGCATGAAGCTAAAATAGTGTGTGATCAGGAGAATCTCAGTGAATAATACATCAGTTATTCAAATTTCTATAATACGAACTTGGGCCTCCACGTACATTCTGGTATATTTGGGAGTACAACTTTTAGGTGTTATCCATCCATAGTGAACCAAGTCGACTGCATTGTAAATTGTGATACACCGAACACAACGTTTGGGGAGATTGCCTACCCATAATTCTTCGTTCGGAAGGAGGTATTCTGTAGTTCACAGTTTCTCAGTAAACCCTTTTGCCTAGCATTACCCTTTTATTTTGTTTATTTGTTTTTGGTTAAAATAAATCAGTAATCGTGGAAGAACAAAATCCTTTCCCCTTCATTCGCATATATTAGCTTTAAAACCACCTTTACCACCTGAAGTTACTTTTGGTAGGCTAAGGCGATCATGATCTGCCGAATCAAGTACAATTCGTACCTCTAGTGAAACACCATTTTCAAATAAACCAGAGTTAGCTCAAGTTGTTTCTACACATCCCGGTTTTTCTACTGTTGTCGAAACGGAGTCTTCACAACTACCTGTGATCACGATCCATCTAATTAGTGAGACAATACATCCTAGACCCGACGTTGTTCAAACACAAATTGATCTAGATACGGTCTCTTCTTTTCCAAACATCTGAGTCCTGAATTTGCACAACCGGAAGTTGTTCCTCCCTTGGTCATTCCACAAATTTTTGTAGCTATTGAGTCTCCCATATCACACATTCAACCACCTAAAATATACTTTGGGCCTGATGGTGAAATACCTCCACCTGGTTTAATTGCGATTGAATAAATCCCACAAGACGATACACCTTTAACTCCAACCCATTTTGGGGAGGACCTTTACCTGTATGAGTCTTTTCCTCAATCGTTTCCATCTGCTTTTATTGATCCTGTTCCCATTCAAACTCCCATTGATCTTAAAGGTTATGCATTTGGTTAAGTAACCATGCCTGAACCAACATCTTTGGTTGGGCCAACTGTTCCAATTACATCAGCTCCGACCCTCACTACCCCGTCGATGTTCACAACTTCACCAGAGTCATATTTTCATGGTGGCCCTATGGTTCCATCACGTTATAAATCGTTATCTAGAATTTACTCTGGTGCATCTTCAAAACCATGGTCTTTACCAATGTCATCATCGGGTATTTTAACTGGTAATCCTATAGTAAGTACTGAATGGCTTGATTCCTTATATACATCAATAGGGCAATATCAAGCTGATCCTTTTGGGTGTATTCCTTTAAGTACCATATCAACTGGACTCCCGTCATTTGGAGAGCAATATTTTCCGTCTTATTATCCTCCTCATGTTGGGGGGGAACCTTTGGTCACCCAATATGACAGTACTCCGTCATTTTTTGGTCAACCTAATGTCGAAATGAATGTTTGTCAATGGCAGCACACTTTGCCTATCCAACCACAAATGGTTGTACACTCATATCAACTAGTTCAACTTGTTACACCCACATCATTACCACTTGTTAATACATCTTTACCCTTGTTATAGAATCAAAATGTTGTACACCAACCTTATCAAGCGAGTCCTTCAACTCAATACCCTCAAATGTTGGGTCCACAGACTCCAAATCCTTCGGTTAATTTACAACAACCTATATTCAGAATCATTTATTCACAAGTTGGTTTACCATTTTATGGGATGTCACAATCGTAATTTGGTTATACATATCAACCGAATCCAAGTTATTCCAATTTGGGTTATAACATTGGTGGATAGACCCCTTGGCAACCTCAGGCACAAATGCCTAAAAATTCATTTCAACAAGTACCATATCCAGGTTTTGGTCAACAGAATACTCAAGCGTTTGCTTTTCAAAACAACCCCTATCTGGGTTACCCGCAGCAGATTCCTTATGCTGGTGCTCAAAGGCCTGTTGCTCCATCTTACCCTGGCTATGCTCAACTTGACCTTAATAGACAGTTTCCTTTTGTCGCAACTTTAGAGTTACCAGATTTAAATCGGTTAACCAATGATCCAATCAACTATGCTCCTTAGTGGCTGATGATACCTCACAAATTACCCTCAGATATTCCTAAGTTTAATGGAAACCTTGGAGAAGATTCGTCGACCCATGTTATGACTTATCATTTATGGTGTTCATCAAACTCCCTGAATGATGATTCTGTTCGACTACGTCTTTTCCAGCGTATGCTCACAGGTCCAGCTGCAAAATAGTACATTGAGTTACCTAGAGATTCTTTTGACAATTTCACTGCCATAGCTACTGTCTTTTTGACTAATTTCCAGTTACCTATCAAATATGAAAAAGGAATGGAACTCTTGACCAATTTCAAATAGACTAATGCTACTCACATTTTTTATCATATTCATGACTGGCATCGTCGTCGTAGAATAGTTAAGACATTTGTTCCGGATCATCTCCTTGCTGAATGGTTCATTAAGTCCATGTTATCATCTATAACTGAGGATGTGGCTAAGGGTGACGTTGTAACATAAGAAAAAGTTATCACTCGTGCCAAATATTTAGACTTGATTTACACTCAGCCTGGCATGCTCTATGAAAAAATTCCTAATGCGTCGCGATCTAATTTTAATGTTCCTCCTCAATTAAAGGACTCTCATGCCAGAGAAAGATTGATTGGCACTGCAAGCACACACCACACTACTACATTTGATCCTGCTCCTGCTTCTGAAATTAATTCCATGTCGTTTGACAAATCCAAAAGTGGCAGACAACCCAGAAGTAAGAAAAAGGGGAAATCAAAGAAAAAACAAACTTCTAACCCACAGGAAAGATCATTTGATCAATCGTCTAGACCTAGGAAACCTAGTTATCCATGCATAATTTGTAATGAGGAACACTTTGTTAGGGATTGTCCTCATCATGCTAAAGTCTAAAAAATCATCAAGACTTCTCATGCGTTAGCTATGTTGACAGACCCATTTCCAAATCTGGACACTAATTTGGTTGCTACGGATCCAGCTCCTAGTTCTCAAGTGCTAATGTTATCTATCATGAAACCTTCAAAAGATATTTGGTGTCAACACGTAATAAATATTATGGTAGTCAGGCCATTGATCAACCAACTACCTCAACTACAAATCCATCTATGGAATCAGTACTGCCTACTGCTATTCCTGAATTGACAATTAAGACACCAAAGGGAGTAATTCACAAATCGACATAATCCTCAAGCAAGAGCTACACAAAATTATAATATATTTGAAGATTTGGCTCAATCCCCTTCAACTATGTCTGCTCTTGAGGTATTACAAAATTTTCCCTCCAAAAAACAGGCTTTATTGTCGGCTATTGGTGGAATTGATCCGACTGATTCTAATCTTGTCGTCTTTAATCATACGGGCTATGTGCCGCAACTACTAACAGAATTGGCATTCTCCATACAAGTAACTATTTTCAATCACCTTGTTCATCGTACTATTATTAATGAGGGAGCATCTACATGCATTATGTCTCTAAATTATTGGAAGTCACTTGGCTCGCCACGCTTATCACAATCATCAACAACATTGAAGGCTTTCGATGGATGGACATATAAACCTTGTGGTATTATTAATAACCTGCATGTTGAACTAGGGGGAAAAACAGTGAATGTTGATGTCGAGGTTGTTGACGGACCCCTTGACTATAATATTTTACTTGGAAGGCCATGGATATATGCGATGATTTTAATTGTTTCTACATATTTTAGAATGATTGCCTTTCCACATAAATGTACTATCACAGCCATCAATCAACTATCCTTCTTTGCCTTTGCTTCGCAGGTAACTGGAAGCGTTCCGTTTGTTCACATAACCCAAATAGAAATTCAGAACATTGGTGTAGGACTCTTAAAGGATTCCACTCTTATGGGAACCTTTGCATCACTGCCGCCTGCGACGTCGGCAGAAATTGCAAATATAGAGACCTGCTACATGATCTCTTCCACTCTATCTATCTTAAGGGAGAGTACGGGTGATTCTGATATTGCTACGTTGGATGAATTTTTACCGCCCAGCCTTATTGAGCTGGCATAGCAATCAATCTATCTGGCTTCGGTGGAAAATCCGAAATCAGCGTCACCGAGTGTTTGGGTTGATCGTTCCTTAGATTTTGGTACTCCATCTAATACACTTTCCTTAATGTTTTTGACGGATGAAAATATTTTGGAATCTATGATGTCAGAAGGAGAACCATGGGAAGATTATCATCATCGTTCCCATCTTCCTGATTATGAAGAAAACTATCTTAGTGAACTATATCACCCATCAATCAAAAATTTCTTTTCAAATTCTTTACCTATTAATGTAATCGATTCTGAGCGAAATCTGTCAAATATTGAAGAAACCATTTCTATCGATATTTTGACCAAACCTAGCATTGTAGAAAATATTCATGTTGGTGTATCTTGTTCTCCATCAGAATTAGAATCATATCGCTCTCTATTTCATGAATTCTGTGATGTATTTGCTTGGTCTTACGAGGAAATGCCAAGTATAGATACTATTGGGGTTCCCATGTTTTGGCCAGATTGGCAAGACCAAAAGATGAGACAACATCAAAACCAGTTTGGGATCCTAGGATCTGGCCCTCCTGGACCCGGAGAGGGATCTCTCCATAAAAACAAAAAATGATATATCTTTGAAGCTCAAAATGAGATGTTAGGCTAGGTATGAAGCACAAGGGGGGTCTAAAATGGTTTGGTTGGTCGGTTGTTGGGTTGACTCATGAGATCATAAACTAAGAAAGTAATGGAAGAAAAGGAGCAGAGCAGCAGGAGGTTTCAGCAAAAGAGGATAGGTCAAGAAAGTTTCAGCCATTGGGCTATGGAGTCATGAAAGGGGATTACTTGCACACAACTAAGCAAGGCTTCTAGAGGGCAAGTCACCTATACTAAAGGATCTTCTTGGATAGATGGTGGAATGGGACATTGAGGATTGAAAGTGAAAGAAGGAAAGCAACCCAATTTCTGTCTGGAGATTAGGTCAGAGGTCATTTAACTCCAAGCCTGCTTTGACATACTCAAAAGGAAACTCTCAAAGGAGGGACAAAGGGGCAGCTTATAGATCAGACTAGAGATCATTTAACTCCAGGCCTGCTTTAGGATACTCCAAGGGAAAACAGGGATAAGATTTGACACAAAGCTAGAGTCTATAGATCGGAGAAGGAATTTTAACCTTCCCTGCTTTGACACCAGCTAGGACATCCAAGCAACAAACCAGAATTCACACATCAGCTAACAATGAATAACAGCTGCTACACTGGTTAAATTATAAACATTTGCTCTTAGATTCACAATCAGCGGAAAACATTGAAGGTAGGGAGAGCAGAAACATAGGGTACCATGCGAGGGTAAATCCTATGCCAGATTTCTGATGCATACCAAAATAAAATGAACAGTATGAATAATCTAAATAAACGATGCAAAGAGAGAAACATCACTCGTAGTAATAGACTAGGATCCTGTGAAATCTGCTTGATTACTTGATGCAAAACCAGTCACATACAATGAGCTCAATGGCTGATTACAGTCCAAACTTTCTCCTCCCAGCCTACTACATTACAAACTACTCTGCTACTCTTTCCCAAAACTGTTCCTAACAGTAAAAAATGAATCCTTACAAGTACAACCGCAATAACGTAGTCCAACCCTTTACAATGTGTTCTCTGGGATTCTTTATAGGAAAAATAGACAGTAAGAGTAGGTGATACACATTAAATCGATTTATTAAGACAGATTGGAGGAGGCATTTCACGCCACTTCACTTAATAGCTCTGCGCTGTACTTGGTGGTCTGGTCTGGAGTCTTTGTCAGGTCGGATTTTACCTCTGATATTTCTTTGAAGTTTCCTTCTAGCTGTAAATCTCTCTATTTTGTCTTCTGAAGCAAGTAAGGCGACTGAAGGTCTGTTGGGCTTCCATACCTCCATTATTGATGTCCTGACAGTTATTAGAAGCTTTCTGTTAGTGAGATGGCCTTTGGGAGCTCGGGGAGGCATGAAGACTTTTGTCGGAGGGCATACTATTATGAGAAAATGTCTTGCTAATGCTGAAAGCAGATATGGCTCATTTCTTGTGCTCTTCAAATCTTCAGATTGTGCCTTAATCCTTTTGATCACGGGATAGGTGTTGAATGCTCAATTAACTAACTTTAATCTGCTTAATTCGTCACTTTTGTTTTACTGAGCCACTGCTGTAATGGCCTCTCTGTGTTTCCGATTCACAGTGACTGTGATGGAGTGGATTTACCACCCTATCATGCCCTGCACAATAAACAAACTAATTATAAAACCCAGGGGTGGCGAAATAGATGTTGTGAGGCCTGGAAGAATAGTGGCGTAGCTGTGAAGACAGTGGCTGTATGGAACACGGGTGAAAATGCGGTGAAGTGGAGGTTTGGTGGAAGGAAGCATGCGGTCCGTCGATCAGGTTGAGATGGATGGCTGAGATTGAATCAGAGGAGGAGTGATGGGGGAGGACCTGAGTCCGATAGGTGATGGAGCGATTGGCTTTGGACTGTCGGATCTATGAGAGATCGACGGTGAAGATTGCGTCAAAGGATCGCAATCGCACAAGGCGAAGGGTGTCATCGTTTGGAAATTGCGATTGCGGTCGGGCGAAGAAGCAAGAGCCGTCAAATTAGACGTGAATCAATGGTGGGGATACTAATCAGGGGAGTGACGAAAGGGATATGTGGGAACAATGGGGCTTGCGACGACCGTTGGATTAAAGGGGAATTGACGGCGGCGATTATAGTCGGGGGATCGCAATCGGGGGTGCAGTGGGCGACATAACTTAAGATTTGCGATTGCGATTAGCGCCCAGGCCTTTGCGCTTGGTTTTAGTGCTTGGGGCATATGGGGAAGTGGTTAAGGGGTTGGCCGAAAGGGGCTAAACCAACATAAGGAAAAATGGGTTTTTTAGCCGAAAGAGGGTTTTAGGGCTGAAAGAGAGAATCGGTAGATAGAATAAGGGATATAAAATCGAACAAAGGATATTTAAAAGGTTTTTAAGGGGAAATAGAAAGGGGGAAAAGTTGATGACAACAGAGGTTTAATAGGGCTGAGATGAAAGGAGAAATGGAGGCTTTTTGGGCATTCTTCTTCACAAACAGAGAGGCTTTCTAATGGAAACAGTGGATGATGATTTATCAAAGGGAAAAGGCACGGGAGGCTTCAAGGATGATGTTTTTTCAGAGAAAAATGCATTTCTTGAAGGCTCAAGAACAATTTAGCCCCGTGTTTTCTTGTCAAAAATTTCATAGGGGGCTAACAGATACTAGTATAGTTGAACACACTATTAATATGTATCTTGATTTCAAATCGGTAAGTCAATGGCTTCGTCCTATTCATCCAAAGAAAGTCACTGCCATCAAAGCAGAAGTTGAAAAACTTTTGCGTGTTGGTTTCATTTACCCTGTTCCATTAACTGAATGGGTTTCCAATATCGTTCTTGTCAGGAAAAAGCAAGGAACCATTAGAGTGTGCATCGATTATCGGGACATTAATCATGCTTGTCCAAAAGACAACTATCCTACTCCCTTTATCATCCAGATTATTGATGATTGTGCTGGATGCAAAGTATTTTCGTTCATGGATGGATTTTCTGACTACAATCAAATCAATATCTGCCTAGAGGATCAACATAAGACATCATTCATCTATCCCTGGGGCACATTCACTTATAGGAAACTTCTGTTTGGTTTAAAGAACGCTGGGGAAACTTTTCAAAGAGAAATAGATTATGCTTTCAATGACATCAAGCACATTGTTCAACCATATCTAGATGATTTACTAGCTCATTCACGAAATTAGACTGATCACCCGATGCATTTGAGAGCCATTTTCTTACACTGCCGACACTACAAAATATGCCTGAATCCACATAAATGTGTGTTTTGTGTTGGTTCTGGTCGTTTGCTTGGATTCGTAGTCTCAAAAGAAGGAATTCGAATAGACCCATTAAAGGTTTAGGCCATTCTTGATTTGTCTGCACCATCAAATTTAATTCAGATACAAAAAATTCAAGGAAAGCCTAACTTCCTAAGAAGGTTCATTCCAAACTATGCCGAAATGGCTAAAGGATTTACTGGACTCTTGAAAAAGGGGGTTCCCTTACATTGGTACCAAGTTGCGCAAGCTTCTTTTGATGCTGTCAAGGATACTCTTATTCGAGCGTCATTAATGTATACCCCTAATTATAAAAATGATTATTTCTTATATATTGTCACGACTGAAACGACCATTACTATGGTATTGGTCCAAGTAGAAGATGGAATTGAACATCCGATCCATTATTTGAGTCGTAATCTCAATGATACGGAATTTTAGTACTCATACGTAGAAAAGCTTGCCTTGGCAGCTATTCAAGCTGTCCAAATATTTCGCCATTATATCCTGCTCCAAAAGACCACTATCGTTTCAGATTGCAACCCCATGACTTATATCTTATCACGTCAATTGCTGGGGGGGAAATATTCAAACTGGATTGTCATTTTGTAGGAATTTGATTTGGAATACATCAAATCCAAGTCAAAGAAGTCTTTAGTTTTGGCTGAGCTTCTCTGTGACCTTCCCTCTGATAGTACTGCAACTATGTCGGAACCATCAATTCCTTACGAGTCTTTGTTTCTGATCGGATCATCTGATCCTTGGTATGGAGATTTCATCATTTATCTCCAAACTCAAAATTTTCGACCTGATACCTCTCGCTCTTAACAACAACGTATTTGTTATCGAGCCAAATATTATCTGATTGTTGGCGATACACTTTATCGTCGTGGTGTCGATACCATTGTAAGGAGGTGCCTCACCCATGAGGAGGCCGAAAAAGTTTTAAATTATTGTCATGTTGGGGCTTGTGGTGGACATTTTATTTGGATATGCTACCGCGCAGAAGATACTCTGCACCGGTTACTTTTGGCCTACTTTTTTCGAGATTGAATGCTCGCGGTCAGAAGTTGTCATGCATGCCAGATTTTTTATCGTAAAATCTGCAAACCACCAGTGCCAATGCATTTTGTTGTCTCTGTGGGACCATTTTCAAAATGGGGTATTGACTTCATGACCTGTAACCCTCGTTCGTCTGGGGGGCATGGTTATATTATTGTCGCAGTCGACTATTTTACCAAATGGGCCGAAGCGATGCCTACATTCAACAACACGGGACAACCAACTGCGTTTTTTTTCTTTAATCTTGTTATTGCATGGTTTGGGGTCCCACAAGCTATAGTTACAGATCATGGGAAGCATTTTTGCAATCACATGATGACTGAATTAACTGCCAAGTTAGGATTGTCACATGATAATTCTACTCCTTATTATCCATAATCAAATGGACAAGTTGAGGCTATTAACAAGATTCTTAAACATATGCTTCAACGAATGATAGGAGTTCGTAAAAGAAATTGGCATTTGATCGTGTACTTTGCCTTGTGGGTGTATCGAACCTCGGTGAGAAACGCGACCAGATTTACTCCTTTTCAATTGGTGTATGGTCTGGAAGCTATCTTACCAATCCAATGTTAAATACCATTGTTAAAACTCGCAATCGACTTGTTACCTGACACCTCAGAAGAAGAAGTGTGTCTCCTTAACCTCATCCATCTTGATGAAACGCGTTGTGAAGCCCAATTGGCCAACGAAGCACATAAGAGACGTATAAAGGCGCAATACAACAAAAATGTCCAGCCTCGCATTTTTTCAAAGGGCGACTTGGTCCTTCTTTACGATCAAGAAGCTGATGTAATAGGTACAAGAAAATTTGAGCCATTATGGCATGGCTCCTATATTGTCAAAAGAGTTCTTGCTAAGGGTGCCTATGAGTTGGTTGATTACGCTGGAATTCCATTGGCACAACCTAGAAATGGGTTGTATTTGAAACGTTACTATGCTTAGTCATAAGCGTAGTAATTTTTTGCATTATATTGTATATATATGCTGTTGATTTGCATTCACTATCTTATTTTTGTTTTTAGATTTTTCTTGACGTTAGTAATCCGCTTTACATTTCATCGCAGATGTCTGAATCTTCGGAACCATTTGTTGGATATGATGATGGTGCTAGTCGTAGTACGCTGAATCTATCCTCTGCAGCATGGGCCATTTTCACTCTGAACGTTGAGTTAGTGAGTTTTCAAGGGATTTGTATTGGTATATCGACGAACAATATTGATGAGTATAGCGAGTTGATCGAAATTCTCTCTAATGCCATTTCATTTGGTATTAACAACATAATCATAAGGTTAGACTCATAACTCGTGGTATTACAAATTACTAGTGTTTATACTGTTAGAAATCCAACACTGCATAGATTGTTCCTAAGAGTTTGACTTTTGGAAAGACATTTTGATTTTATTCAATATCAACACATTTCCAGAAATTTGAACACATTGACTGATTCATTAGTTAATCAAGTTTTAGACAAAAATTTGCAACATATGTAAAGAAAACACTCACATCATTGAATAAGATTGCACAATAAACATAGGAAAACGTTGAAATCATATAGATAGATAGTTATAGGTTTTTACAAAATTTGTGCCCAAGACACATTGGTCATTTGACCTCAAAATGTATGCAAAATGTCAAAAGTAAACTAGTGGTGCTCATAATAACATGCTATAGATCTAGCTATCCTACAGAGTAACTGCATCCAGCGGTTAAGAACCCCAATAGTGTGTCGTTGCAGTCGCATGGGTAAATCTTCGATTTGGCAATCCAGAATCCCGAAGGTCAACCCCTCTATGTGCTGCCGAAGCTCAGCCAGAGTCTCAGCCATATCAAGATCCTAAAGGATTACTCTCCCAACAGCCCTCTCTGTTGACGCATATGCCTCACACTCTGGTTCCTCTACTAGTTGAACACGACCAACATCTGAATTACATCAAACATTTAGTTTAGTCTTGGGAAATCCAGTGTCACATGTTGTGGCTGCATCAGTGGAATCCCTTCTAAAGCGAAGGATATAAGGATCGAACCATAACTAAAATTCTTCTTCCTTCCTCCCTTTGCTTTGTTCAGTTGTTCCTTTATCTGAGAAAGAACAGCTTCAGACCAGTTGAAGACTGTTGTCTCCAAGCACTCTAGCACGTACTGCATATACGATCTATTCACTACATGTAGTGTAACGGTGCCCGCAAGTTTTGCGATCATGAAAAGGATAGTTCTAAAAGGAAAATATCTAACATCCCGGATGTTTATCTTTCCATATTTGCTTGGCTCTACCCCTAGATAGCAATATTGAATAATATAATCTCTCACAGTCTCTCCTCCAACAATAGACCCTGACAGTGAAATAGGCAAGCCTCTCCTCAACAAACCTGTGAGAAAGTATACATCCTCGAATATTATGGGAACCACTTGATTCTTAATATGAAATGCCTCAATAGTTGGATCCCATGCTCGAACTAAGAACTCCAAGAGTTCTATTTGTTGCCTCATCCCTTACAACCTGAAGTACTTAAGCAGTCCACAATCTCTTAGGGCTCTTACTGTGCCCGGATCATTTAGGGAAATCATATCTTGTTCTTCATGTTCTCTTTCCCTCCATGTATTCTTCATTATAATCCGATGGAAACCTGAAATACAACCGTAAGTTCCATTAGATTCCAATCAATGCAAAAAACTAGGCAAATTTTGGGCATAATGTGAGAAACAAAAATCTAGATTACACCCAACGCACTCCCTAACAAGAGATAGTGCGTTGCATGTGCAAGTAACCTTTTTGGGTGGAATTTACCCTAGGGACCTTAAAACCCTGAAAATTTGCAGAATTTGGAAATGAAATGAATACTAAAGGAAAGAGGAGGTTCATGGCACTAACTTGGAGTAAACGGAAATTAAATCCATCCACAGAAACGATCGCAATCAATAGCTAAAGTTTGGGGGCAAAAATAGGTTCAGAGCTCTAAAATGCAAATGGTAACTTTGGAATGGTAAAAATGAATAGTGAAACTACTTTTAATAGTCATTTAATTATTTGCAAATTACATTTATTGTTGTGACTATAGTTTTATTGTGTTTTTATCATGAAATAGGTATTTTTTAATCCATTTGATGTTGCTTTGAAACAGGTCTTACAACTAACGAACAGATTAGTCGTGCAGATTTATTTCAAGAATGATTTGATCACAAAGCATACTTTTTCTCCTTATTTTTCGAGCTTTGTTAAAAACAAAAAAGGATTTGAAGCACACTTTTATCTCTTTTCGAGCTTCGATAACAGCGAAAAAGGAACCCCTGGAGTTTTCTTTCAGCTCTTTTCAGACTCCGATAATGTGAAAATATTTCTGAGCACTTGTCTTTTCGAGCTTGTAAAAGTAAATGAATTGATATCTACTCAGTATAAGTTTAACCCTTTTTCGGACTAAGATAGATTATTTACGAAAAAGGAATACCTTGGTCGAACATGACTACAGAGGTTCTCTCAGATATTATTTTACACTTTTTCGGATCTGAGCAACAACTTTACAAAAAATTACTTATGGAGTTTTCTTTCCTCCTCTTTTTCAAACTCTCTAAATATGAAAAAGGATTGGGCTATCACTATCGTTAAGCTCGTTAAAACATAAAATAGCGACGGGCTTGTCGATCATGGCAAGAATCAAATTTCATTCATCGATAGACTCGTTAAATTATTAAATAGCGATACTTTATTCACCGGGGAAAATAAATAGGTATTGGTCGATAAATGACCGGGGAAAATTTGGGAAAAGTGAGCAGAATTCTTTATGGTAGCAATTCGCTCTTGAACATGACACTTCCTTCATTCCATGTCTGTGACTGTTTGGGTTGGGTAATCTTCTTGACGATTCATTCATACCTATGGTTCATCATACCTTCACTTCGATTTTGGCTCAATGCTGCCAACTCATCTCAGTGTCGCCGATATGTTCAAGAGAAGTCATCCAGTGAATACTCATCCTTCTACAATACTCATAAACCTTCATTCTCATGACCATCATCCCTGAAAGTTGCTATATCAAGTCATACCTTTGTCTCTGAAATCAATAACTCCCATTTCGAAATAAGGTGGCTTCCTGTCGAAGACAAATCATTATCTAGGAAGTTCACTTAGAAACATCTGATTCTAGTACCATGAGGCTTGTTACAACATTGACAAGATCGTCGCTTCCGGACTTTTGACCGAAAGATTTTGTTTGGCGTTTGACATCAAATCATCTAATCACGCCTTACGAAATGTACTGCAGTACCTTGAGGTCCATTGACATTAATGGTGGTTCTCTCGCGTTTGTTAATAGCTCACATCATTGGTTGGTAATCAAACTATGTCTTTCCATGTTTGACTACAAATCATATATTCGCATGGCTAGACTTGTACCCGAATGATCGAGTGAACGAGATAAGAAGACCCCAGATCTAGTTTCAACCATCCAGGCTGTGATTTTAGGATTTTTTTACACATCATCTGTACCGTGACCTTACATACAGATCGTCATCCGAACATGGGCCTATATATGTAGGCATGTCTGTATTGGGAAAAATTCCAATGTAGACGACTTTCTGAATTATGTACATGTTATTGGATTGTTTATGTGTTGAACATGGGAATGCCTACCCTCAACAATTATGATCAAAGAGGATATATCATGATGCAATGTATTGTAAGATTGATGCAGTTCGCCACTCCGCTTCATCTCCAACCCATCATAGTGTAAAGCATTTCAATCAAAATATTGTAATTATTATTCTAACTTCATGCTTTAGGGGGAAATTTGTTATAGGTCAATTTGGGCTCCATTCCCAATGACCTGGTTAACTGGGCATCATCTCTAGGACCAATGAATAGGGTCTATCATCCCCTATCATTTCAAGTTGCTATATGCCCTAAGACAAAGAACAAGACAAATCATTCAAGACTTTCATCTGCAAAGGTTTCCAAGATTTGAAGTTTATAATATATTATATGAGAGCTCATCAACGCTACCTCTAAAGGGACTAAGTGTGTTGCATATGTAGGTATACCCATGCAAGGCTGCTCTACAAAGTACTTCCTGACATTCATAGGTGTGTTGGTCACATTGGGAGTGAAATTCTCATTGTTCCGGAATCTCCACTTGGCTAGTGCCTTCTATAAGATTTCAAATGTGTCAAGCTTCGAATCCAAGTGTCCATTTGACATCTACAATATTGGGAACATGTTTTGCCTATTATTGGAAATTCATTGATTGTAAAACTACCTTTAGCTCCTCTATAAATTGAGCACAGATCTTAGTGTTTGACAAGGAAGAATTTGAGTAGAGAAATGTTGGTGGAATTTCAATTGAGGGTTTGATTTGAGTGACATATTGCTGGAGATATTTGCATTGCAATGATCCTGGGATGCTGCTAGAGATGGTGACACTAAATCAATCACTGGGTTGTAACCTCCCCTTCTATCATCAATAAATATTACTGCTTATTTTTCCCTATATGCATCTGTATAAGCTTTGATTTTCCATATCATGATTTTTTATTTGATGTATATGGTTCATGCTTTATTGATTTAGCTAAATAACTTGAATAGACATATGTATTATTGCTATCTCTTGCTGTTTAGTGTTCATTCTTGCAGGAAATATTTTGCATAGCCAGTTGGAATTTGAAGCTACAACAAAAGCGACAGAAGGATATTTAGGAAGCGCTTGGATTCCAAGTAAGCTTCTTGTTTCATTCTGTGTGTTTGTTTACAGTTAGGAAAGATAGTCGTAAAGTCCTTGACCTGTTGTTCTAGATTAGCACCTGTCTAGGGAAGAATGATTTATCCGTAATTCATAATTCCGCATTAACATCCACTTTATTTTCCATCTCCTCTCACCCCCACATATCGGATGGTCCGTGATGTTTTTCAGCTCCCCCTCGGCCACCGAACATTAAAAAGGGGGGAGGGGGTCCGAAGTGGATAGTATCCATTACCGCCCACTCTACTACGTGGCGCACCCATAATACTTCGCACCCCCAAGCTCCATTACCACTCACCGCTCATGCCCCCCTACGAAAATGGTTTTGTTGTGTAACAATACCACCGCGCCTGTTGATCATTATCCGCACCATTGGCGCCACTTCCCCTTTCGCCTGTCCCTTCCATCCCAACACTTCACCCCTCATCAACATAGTCGTTGTGCCATAAATGGCCAGGCCGTTACCCAACAGACCTGTGGCACCTCAACGGTCAACCTATCATCCGTTAAAACCTAGATTCATGCCCGAAGTGGAGTTTGCCTCGCTTATGCTATTTTAAAATTATAGGTATTGGATTTTCAAAGATTTGCAGAGGATCTACAGTGAGCACTAGTGCAGAAAGCCTTCAATTAATTAGTAGAAGAGTTCACAGTGCTCTACAGAGTGAAACACACTTCCCTTTTTATTATTCCCTTACCTAGTGTTGATCCATAACAATTCCCCTTTCTCTGTTCCCCCTTCTGTCATCCCATTCTTCATTTCAGATCGAGAAATGATTCACAGAAGACATAATATGCCTCCAAAGGAATATCATCAACCTTTCAATCCCATGTTCTATCCTCATGTAGACTTAGATCACATACCCCTGGCTGATAGAGATTACAAGATCCATGAGACAGGGTCTGACTTTGACTTGTTCGATGTCTACTGCTGGCTCGAGGATAAATTCCTTGAAGAAGTAGATGATATAGGCTTTTGAGAGACCAAATTTCCTTTTTAATTTTTTCCTAGAACCTATAGCTGCCCTGAGCTAATCAGAAAATGGCAATCATGCTATGACATTAATCGGAGAGCCATAGTTAACCCTACATGAGAAATTTTATTTTACATCAATGCCCCATCCATTCAAGGGATGATGCAAGCCCTCATTGTTAAGAACATTGTCCCTTTTTCATATGAGGCCCTTGTAGATGTATACCAAAGGATAGATTTCACCACCAGGGCCAAAAAATTAGAATTATTCATGGCCACCAATGCACCAATACCTACCCAAAATCCCCCATATCCATCATCCATCTTCCCTGATAGGACCCAACACATCATCTCTATTTTATCTTAATTGTTAGGATGCCACAATGATCAGTGGGTAGATGAAGCCATGATTGGTTTCTTATCTACCCTATCCTCAGATGCTAAGCCCACTGTGATGTTCAACTATGCTCAGTTTCTAGCTGATGCAATTCATGATCAGTTCCTAAAATTCCGGACATAATAGGTATTCAAATACACCTCTGTGTTGGTGTACATGTTTGCTTGTTTTCAATCCAGCAGGTTCCAATTTGATATGATGAAACTAAATGGGGATTCTCAGCGACAATCAGTGATATTCTGGACAACTTTATTGATGAAGGAGCAAGAAAAATATTCCTACAAGAGTTTTTTAGACCTATTTTTTCATCCAATAATAAGTGCACTCAACAATACCACATAGCCAAGGATCAGTGAGGAAATCAAGAAGGTGACGCAGTTGATAGATCATATTAGCACAGTTGATTGGTAACTCTACCAAAACTACACAGAGATCAGAGTTTGTGGTAGTGAATCAGCTCCATAAAAACTGCCCAAGTACCTCTCTATGAGAATCTTTGCACTTGAATATATCAGAAAAATGATAAATGCATATGAGGTGCATTTTGTCTCTGCCAAGAAGAAGTCACAATTTAGGATCAAATCATAGATTGGTCCATTTATTTGCAACAACAGAGCAGCAGGGATGAGGCAGATAAAATGTTGAAGGGGATGAAGTTTAGACATAGCTTCACTTGGTCCTATGATCTAATGGGGATCATCTCCAAGAAAAGGGTGGAAAACAAGTCCACACCCTACATTCATACCCACATATTGGAGATATAAAAGTACATGAACCAAGAAGAATGGGTAGCAGACACCCTCGAGGAGGCAGAAGAGCAGGTCATATCTACTTCAAGAATTCAAACACATACTCCACAAGAAAGGAAAGTTTCAGGAGTTCAAGATGACAAAGGAAAGGAGCCCAAGAAGGAGATAGGAATCAAGAGGACAAGGGAGAATAAAACCGACATGGATATTGATTCCTCCACTAAATAATTCAAAATGAAATATAGGAAGAGGGCTAGAATCCCCATGGACATTAACCAGGGCAGTGAGAAGGACCAGCAAACTATCATCATAATCATAGATTCACCAAGCTCATCTCCAACAGGTGGCCAAATAGCTTTCTCAATATCCTCTGCCATTGTGCCTTTCCAATAGCAGAATGTGTAGACTCCTACATCCACTGCAGGACAAAAATAGGAAGATATCTATGATACATTCAAAGAAATCAAAAGAAGGAATGAGGTTCTTAGGACCAACACATATAATCAGTTTTGGAAACAAACAAGTAGCTCCCAAAGTATACTTCTATCAACATTTGACTCTTAGAAGGGAAGAATGAAGATGGCATTTTTGGATGCACAAATTCCTTAGCCCAAAGGTGCAGCAGACTACTAGAATACCTCCTTTGAGTTTGATATAAAACATACCCATCCTATAGACCAAATGGAGATGCATAAGCAGACCGTAGAAATGATATCCTCCACTTTGACCAGTTCATCCATTAGCCTCTCAAAGTTGCAGGTTACATTATCCAACACACAGTCACAATTGAAGATGGAAAGGATCTCCTCCATGGCCAAAGACTCAAGGATTAAGACTCTCGAGAATTTAGTAATGTAACTTGGGTATGATCCATTAAACCTAGCAGTGGCATAAACACTGGTAAGGAGAAAGAATGCAGACGTAGCTGCTTTGAGGAGGCAGCTCAAGATGCCAGTGACAGAAGATCCTATGGCCAAGGAGATAGAATAAAATGAAACGCAGAAGTTAGAGACGCTGCAATTGATCATGGAACAAGTAGAGCAACTTAAGAAAATGGAGAGTGAGATGGAGAAAATGATAAAGGAAAGACATAAAGAAATAAGAGATACAGTAAAGGGATCAGCTAAAGAAGCAGCTACGACCATGATTCCCCTACAAGTAGCTCCTCTCACAGTGATTCTAGCACCCACAAAAACTACAGGTGCATCAGGAGAAGGTACTGAGCGGCTAGCTAAGGCAAGGGAGAACATGTCCTTACAGACAACAGAAATTAAGAAGCTGCAAGATCAACTCAATGACCTACAAGATCAGTTTAAAAGGAAATATTCAGCACATGCCACAAAGTTTTAGATTAGCGAACAGTTAAATGAAGGTTTGCAGAAGTCCCTCCAGGAGTGCTCAATTGGAAGCATGGTAGGAATAGTTAAATATATTATTTGGCTAGATATAATTGAATTTGTGAATGATATATGCCATCAATTCAAATTATTTTTGGATAGAGGGACCTAATGGAATCGGTGAAAGTTGCCATCGGAAAATAAAATGATGAACGTGGAGATAAGCCCCAGGCTACCAACAACATCATTAGATTCCTGAATTCTAAAAGTAGTCATGAATTGGAACAACTGGAAGTAGCAGACAGAACAACCACCATACTTGAGGTAAAAAGGGTGTTGAACAAGAAGAGTCTAGTTACACAGCTAGAAGAAATATGTCATCAGCTGGAGATTGGAGTAAGTAGATTTTTCAATAGAATTGAGCCATTGAGCAAAAAGGGATTGCCTTCCCTATTTGTTATCAATGATAAACTGATGCTTAGAACAAATTATGTAAAAAGGCTCACAGATATTTCAAAGGATACATCCAAGCATACAAATATGAAGAACACTATGACAGGGAAAGAATTTTATGAAGTGATCAACAATGATGTCTTCATACATCATGAAATTAGACACGTCTTTCAGTTGAGACCAACATTTGTGAAGTACACCGAAACTAATAAAGTCTACCGAAAGTTGAACAAAACTAAGATTCCTACTCCGGAGAATTGGGAAAAATTATGTAGACTCCAAGGAGGATGACATCTTAGCATGATGACAAAAGAGGCATCTCAGCGAATTGTCTATGTCAGCATGATCCAGTGTATTAGAACAGCTCAACAGTATCATCTTTTCCAGCACAGAAGGCTGCTACAGCACAGAATAATAGCTTTATGATGACTTCAGACATCTGTTTAAAAGTTGTTACATTGAGTGACGGTTCCATAGTGAATTTGGATAAGTATTAAAGGGGTCGTTTCAAAGTGTCCAGGCATGATACGCTCATGTCAGATTTTAGTTACTTTGTAATAAACAAATCGATTGTCCTTCTGATAATGGCAATCAGTTCCAAATATTTTAAATATAACATTTTATTCAGTATTATGGGTTGGACCTTGGTTTTGTAAGCTCTTTTCATTGCAAATATCTGTAAATTTTCAAGCTTGAGCATCAATAAAGAGATTAGTCTGCAAGATTCATGTGTTGTGTTGTCCTGGTGATGTTCTTCCTTATTCTCGTTTAATGTTTTCCCACTTGTTAGCCACCAATAAAATTTTTCATATCAAATGGTGGCTAAAACATTTTTGGAGCCTTCAAGAAACACTTTTATTGCTAAAAATGCTATCTCTTGAAGACTTATGAAGACATCATGCCCTTGGTTCAATCTTCACTGCTGTTTCCTTTTCCGAACTTAGAAATTTCTGCTAATTCCAAGAGAAAGACTGCTGCAAAACACCATTTTTCCCTTCCATCCACTTCAAACTAACCTTCATTTTTACTCCTTTTCATTCGCATGGAATTCCTCTATTTTCCATTTTCCTTCATTTCCCCTTCATAAAATCCTCCTTACAGAGTTTAAAACTCCCTTTTTTAACTTTTCCGAAACCCCCAAATCCATTGAAAACTTGGAAAAAATTCATAAAAAATACGTTTTTGTATTACAGACTTAAGCCCCTTTGGGCTAAGTCTTAAACCACTTCCCCACTATATGCCTTGGTGCTGGAACCAAGCGCTAAGCCTTTTCAGCGCTTATCGCATCGGAGAAATCGAGATGCGCAAGTCTTTTTGCCATATTAAAACATCCGATGCGATTAAGCCCTTTGTACACAACCCCCGATCCTATTATCGCCTTATATAACCCTTGTGACCGCAATCGGGCGCTAAAAATTTGAAATAATCCATTCTCGATTGTAATTTTCCTTTGTAAATAAAAAAACCCACTTTTTCCTAAGTTTGGTCTCAACGCGCCCAAACAATGTTTTTTAATGTAAAAATGGGTAGATTGAACAAGCCCGCATCAAAAGTTCCGATGCGATTGAGCGCCATTATATAAACCCCCACCTTCTGCTTCACTCCATATAACTTCACCCGGGACCAAGAGTTAAAGTCCCAAGCACCAATCGCATCGCAAAATCCAAATGGGTAGATTGAAAGACCAAGCCCGACCTCCGATTGCGATTAGGCCCTCATACATAAGCCCCGAGATTTTTGCCTTCATATAATCAAAGGCTCCACAATCGGGCGCTAAGCCATTTCTTACATATATATCCCACCCTGATACATAAACCTTTGGTTTTTTATGAAACTTTTGATTTTCATAAAGTATTAAGGGTTTCCGCCGGACCATAATTTAAAACAATCTCCGCCGTTGATCTTAAGCCGATCAAATGGCCAACGCATAATCGCATCACAAATTTTTTATCAAGCGCGTTAAACATAATGCCACCCCCGATTGGTCAACCCCCGATGAGTTCTCCGTCGTCGATCTGATCTGCAGATCGACGGTCCGCAATTATTCGCATTGGCGCCTCCCGGGTTCCTTCCCCCACCAATCGCCGAGCCCCGATTGCATCTGGGCCATCCACGAGTCCAGATCGAACAATCCAGATCGCATTTCCCGACTTTGGTTTAAAAACATGCAACCCCACTCCTAATGTTTTTTCGACCAATCCCGACCGTTGATCTCTGTGGATCAATGGTCCTTATTAACTCCTCCTCCGCCTTTGTATCTTTTTCATTTAAACCCCAGATTTAATCCTGGTCATCCATCTGTTCTATCCAATGGCTTATATTAACCCTGCCAAGCCCAACCCCTGTGGGTCCTGTCTCCTCCCACATTTGATCTCGACTGATTATCTTTGATCCAACGGCCCATATTGAAACCACCCATCCTCGTTCCGCTCGCACATCTATCTCATATCACGCTCATTCTCCTCCGTTGGATCTGAGGTCCTAGATCTAACGGTTCACGTTCTAAGTCACGTAACTTTAAGCACAATGGATAATTTTCTGAAGGTTGTGCGATATCGGTGGTTTTGAAAAGCCATGTGTCGGGCGGGAACACGTATCGCGTTCAAAAAGACAAAACCGCCTCCCCGCCCTTTCATCGCGTGAAACCCGTGGTTTTCGTTCCCGAAACCACTTTTCCCCATTTCTATTGTGTGTTATCGCACGCAGCTCTCACCGTTGATCTCTGCAGATCAACGGCCCAGATTTAATCTAGCCTTACACTATTGCCCTCCACCCTCGCCAAAGGTTTTCAACGCGTGATCTCCACCGTTGATCTCGAGGGCCGATCTCATCCGACGACCCACGATCATCCCAAACTCCCGAAGGCTATTTTCAATACATTTTCCTCCGAACAAAGGTTTTAAACCTTTCTCCTTGCATATTTCTGCCATTTCCATATAAAGTGACCCCTTTGCTTTATTTCCTCCCGGATCGCTCTCAACCATCGATCTTTGCAGATCAACGAATCTAACTTATTCTTCACCCGCTTTCCTTTTTTAACCTCCCGCAAACAGATCTCCACCGTTGGATGCTACCATCCAATGGCCACGCTCCTTCCCCACAACCTTTGAAGCAGTTTACCCAATAAATGCAATATTTCGTAATATTTTGTGTATTTTGCAGGTTTCAAATGTTTTTTCCCATAAATATAAAAGGAAAAGAAAGCCGAGGATGATGATCCTCTGGAATTTTGTTTATCAAAGGGAAAGAACTACAAAGGCTCTATTCCACGTTTCATCAATGCTTCATGGGCATTGATGCCATATGAGCCCTGTGCGGCCCTGCACATCAACAAGACACACAAGAATGCATAAAGTAATTAAAAGAGTATCAGTGTCGAAGACAAAACACAGCAGAACAGAATATTGAAGACAATTTTTGGAGATTACGGCTAAGATTGATTATCCAAAGCCTAATCCTCCAAATTAAAACAACAATTAAAGCAAATCAAAAGATCTATTAGACAGAAAGGCCTCCACCGCCACAATAGAGGCCAATTGATTCCTCTCAGCTACCACAAAGCCACCTGTTGCCTCAAAGCATTCAAACAGAGGCCGAAGTTATTGATCAGAAATAGGATATCTGCCTCACAACCACCAAAGAGTTAATTCAGCCGAAGAACTAATTGCAAAAATATCTGCTGAGTTACTACAGAGATGACAAAGAGCCTTAAAAGTCAAAAAAAGCTCCCACCGAGCTTAATCCTTTAATGTAAATCAATTAATACAGTGAAAATATCTGTACTCTTCTCCATTAAGCCCCTCAAAGGCCGAGAAGCATTAAGTCTATATTAATTGAACCAAGAGATATTTTATCAGATCCCGCCTCCTCATTCCTTCTATAAATACTTTTGTAGAAGATGAGAAAATGTTGGTTGCAGAACTTTGAAATATACTTGAGCTGGAAACTTCTACTTGTAAATAGTGTTCACGGCCTCTTGAAGCTCTGCTTGTGATTAGATAAGTTAGTCTGAGAAGTGTAGATGATTGCTAAACTGAAACGTTGGACTTAAAGCTGTAACTGGTTTGAAGCATCAATACAAGCTGATTTATGGGATCCTGGTCTATGTCAACGGTGATGTTATTTCTTATTATAAATTGTTATTTTATTTCTGTTTCCACTTTGTTCATCTTCTCTTATAAAGAATAGCAATCATAGAGTTAGGATTTACTGTATATCAATACCCTTCTCTGACTGATAAGCTTTATCTAAATGTTTTCTTCCGAATTGTGTTATTTGGGAATGATTTAATTCAATTCAAGCAGTTAGGAATGCTAGCGTTCCCTCATCCTACTGTTTAGCTAAATATTATTCTTGAATGTTATTTTCAGTTCATGTTAAGTAGAGAGGAACTAAGGAAGATATGGTGAGCCCTGGTCCAGACTGTCTGAAAGTTTCCCTTGGAGTGTGTTGAAAGCTGGCTAGTTTCGAAGTACTTACCAGATCTTAGACCATTCTTTGTTATCTTTTTGTTTGTCTTGAAAGTTACTAAGTAAAGCAGAGCTAGGAGAGGTTTTGTGGTGAGCCCAGCCCACTAGTTTCTTCTCCAACAGTGGCCTTTAAGTTTCCCTTTGTGTTTAATATGTTTTCTATTGAAAGTGTATCAAAGGCTGGCTAGTTTCGAAGTACTTACCAGATCCTGGATTGCTTTTATGTTTTTCTTAAGTGTTTGTCAAAGGCTGGCTAGTTTCAAAGTACTTACCAGATCCTGGGCTGCTCTTTGTTCTCCATTTTTTTAATTCCCTTTCTTGTTGTATCATTTCATTCCATAAATCAAACTTTAAAGCGATCCTTAGACATAGATGACTTGCCCCATGGAACACTCTTGCCCCTTGCTGTTTTAATTAAACCCTATTATGACTCCATAGCCCAATGGACTAAAACCAGTGATTATCTATATTTTTGGCCAAAGCTTGTTCTATTTGCTTGCAACTTCTCACCTTTGAAAATCTTTGCATTTAGAACTTTCCCCTCAAACAATAATCATGCTCAACCATCCAAAACAAACAAAACCCTTGGACTTCATAACTAGCCTAATATCATTACCCAAAAGCTTTAAAGATAAATCCATATTTGCACTTATTGGAGAGATCCCTCTTCGGATTCAGGAGGGCTAGATCCTAGAATCCCAAAGTGGTTGAAACGATGTTTCTCCCTGCGGTCGAACTTTTACCAATCTTGCTGATTACAGGGAGCCAAAATTTATGGCGACTCCGCTGGGGAACTGAGTCGAATTTTCATCTTAGGTTCCCTTAAACACTCCATAAAACCTTGCGAGTAAAAATCCCTTTTCGAGCACTACCAAGTAATGGTAATCATGATAAAACTTGTTTGAATCAGTGACAAACTAGGCAAACCCTAGGATTCTCATAAGACCTTATCTAACCTTGAAAGATCAGCTAGTTTAGCCATAAGAGTCGACTGTTTTTGTCTCATGACCGTAGCTAAGTTTTGAAACAAATTTAGGACACTCTTAACAACTAACAAGACTGAAAAATAACTCAGAAAACCCAAAAATATTTCAGATTGGTATTCAAATAAACATGGTGGTGGACTATAAAACCTTTTACCTCTGAAAAGAGCTAAAAATTTCCACTTGGTGACTCCACAATCCTGAACAGACCTTAAGACTCCACTGGGAAGAACCATTATCATTATAATATCATTCGAACTCAGTTAGAGGACTGTAGGATTAAGGTTTATGAAAAACGAATTAGTTGACCTCTTAAAGATTTTCATACCTGGTTAAACTTTTCTTGTTTAGTTGGGTCTGAAAAATACAACTTAGTGGCTTCTAGAAAGATTCATACTAGAGCCCATCCTGACCCTAATCCACCTGAGATAGTTGATAACCCAGAAGGTATCCTTAGGAAGTCTGCTAAGATAATTTTTTCAACTGTTTTCAGATCACCCTTGAGAGCTAATTTAGTTCCTAAAAATCTGTCAGCTCTACAACAATCACAAGCTGACTTAGTATATCCATTTAGAACTAGGTCATTTGATGATATAATTCAGCTAGACTCTGAGTCTTCACTTTCATCCCTGGAAACAAGTGAACATCCTAGTAGTAGAGAAACAACACCTCCTGATTTACATTTCCTTCACAATTTAGGTGTCTCTCATCCAAGATCAGCTCAGCAATCTACTGTTGTTCCATCCACATCTATTCATCCTACATTCACTATCCAAACAAATCCACTTCAGCCCACTTTCCCTCTTGTTAATCCACCTCTTGTAAATCCACCCCCACCACATATCATGGCAGCATGGTATGCTCCCTTAGTCCTTCATGTACCATTAGTCAATCTTCCACAGGACTACCAGTCCAAAATACCATTGTATGATGCCAATAATACTACAACTGCATCACAACACGTGGATAAAATGAATGACTACTTTGACAGAAACGAAATTGACTATGAATATTTTAAACTAAGACTATTTGCTCAGAGTCTGGGGGAGAAGTAAGAAAATGGTTTAAAGGCTTAGCCCCCCATAGTATAAATGATCTCCAAGCCTTCCATAAGACATTCTTAAACAAATGGGAAGTGAAGAAGAATCCTCTCCAAATCCTCTCCGATTACAAGAATCTCCATAGAAACACTGGGGAAAGTGTACAAGCTTACTGCACCAGATTTAACAGTGTGTATAATGCACTTCCCCCAAATCTAAAACCTCCACAAGGCTCAGCGTTAAACAAGTTTCCTGAAGGGTTAGACCCTGAAATGGCCTATCAGCTGAGAGAGGGAGACCCTGCAACTCTTGAAGATATGCAAAAAGGGGCTCTTGCTGTGGAAGTTAATTTAATGGAGAAGAGAGCCAGAATGAAGAATAAGAAGAAAGTATCTTTTAGAGAAGAGTCCACACCTTCTACTTCCAGCTCAAAGATGGAAAGAATGATGGAGGAGATGATGAAGAGAATGAGCATCTTTGAGAGAGCACAAACAAATCAAAACCAAACTGCTCCTCAAAATAGAAACCAGAACCAGATTCAGAATTTTAGAAGAAATCAACCTCCAAACAGACCTAGGGAAGATGATCAACAAATCACTCCTCCCTTTCATCAAAACTATGTGAGCGAGGTTGAGGAAACAGATGAGCAAGTAGAGGATGATGATATCAATATGCCGGGAGTAGATAATGATGACTTTGAGGTTCATTATGATAGAAAACAAGGTCTTTACACACCCTATGATGACGAAAGAGATGATGATGAAAGCTATTATCAAGACATGGAGAATGTCATCATAGAATCTTAAAGGGAATATGACCTTAGAAGTAAAACTAGTCTAAAAACTCCCAACACCAAAACCTCTGACAAATCTTCACAAAACGACACTATAAACAAGACTAAAGTTGTCAAACAGAAGGACAAATCAGTAGCTGTAAATTCTGATAAAGGTAAAGAGAAAGGCACTCACAATGTTATAAAACAGACTGCAGATCTTAGAAGTACTAACACTTCAGTAGTACTCCTGTTAAAACCATTTTGTCAAATGTAAATCGAACAAATCAGCAAGCTGATGTTGCTGATAGAGTGGCAGTTAACAAGGCTGAGACAAGTTCTTCAAAGAATCAAATTCCTTTCAGCCTGGAGTAGGAAATTTCCAAAATTAAAATCTCTGTTCCTCTCTCTGAGTTAGCTGCCCAAAATGTATATAAGACTCAAATTTTGAAGGCTTTAAATATAGAAGAGAATAATGACATAGTCAATCTTAACGATGACCGGCCAAAGTTTATTTTTGGTCCAAAGATTGAAGGCAGGTATCAAGAGGGACCTGTTCCTCCCTTTTATGTAAGTTTAAACGTTCATGACAAAATTTTGCATAACACTATGCACGACTTGGGGGCTTCTCATAATTTAATGCCAAAAGATGTAATGGAGAGCCTGGGTCTAGAAATTACCAGACCTTATAAAGACCTTTACTCCTTTGACTCGAGCAGAGTAAAATGTCTAGCTTTAATCAAAGACCTCTGCGTTAACTTAGCACAGATTCCAGCCAAATGCTTAGTCATGGATATTGTTGTGGCTGATGTGCCCCCAAAGTATGGAATGTTATTATCTAGATCTTGGGGGGCTAAGTTACAAGGGACTATGCAAATGCACATGACCTATGCGACCATCCCTTTGTTTAATCAATCAAGAAGACTTTACAGGGAGTCTCATATGCAATATATGGTGACTAGTCAAGACAGACCCCAAAACTCTCCTCTGTACTCTGTAAATATAGGCCTCGATTCTTTTATCCTGTTTAACGATGAAACACTTAGTGAAAAAGTCACTGTAAATAAATTAATGGCCGATAGAGAGGAAGAGGTAAACACGACGAAAGTGTCAAAACAGTTTGTTGCATTTGAAAACATTAGAAAACCCAACACACGTCTTGAGCTACAAGTCCTGCGTCCTTTGCTTTTAAACCTTGACAGTCAAGAAAACAACCCTCAACGCAGTGAAAAATCTGAGGTGTTGAAACGAATTCAATTAAGTGTTGATATTCAAGAATCATCTGAAAGCACTTTAGTTGAAGAGGACAACCACCAAATAGATGAAACTGAAAATAGTCCTCTATGGAGTATGTATTTTGACGGGTCATGCACTAGAACTAACGCTGGTGCAGGTGTCTGGATATGCAACATTGAGAACAACCACACAGAAATCATTTCTTGTAAATTAAACTTTCAGTGTTCTAATAACATAGCGGAATACGAATCCCTGATTTTAGGCTTACATCTATTGGAAAAATTAGGAGCCAAGAAGATTAAAGTACATGGGGATTCTGAATTAATCGTTAAGCAGGTCAACGGGGAATACAATGCAAATCACCCAAGACTTAAGGCCTACCGAAATGATGTCATGGATCTTTTGAAAACTTTCGAGGAGTCCCAATTGATTTTTGTCCCAAGAAAAATAAATAACGCGGCCCACAGCCTAGCTTTCGTGGCCATAACATGCTTAACGCCATATGAAACCAAAGAATGTAGAACTCAGATTAAATTCAGACCAGCAGTTCTTGATAACGAAATATATTGGCAAGTGTTTGACGGAGACAAAAAAATAGAAGACTTCATGCAATTCAGAAACGAATTTGAACTACACAGTTCAGATTAAGAATATGAAACAGACTGCAATAGTGAAGAAATTTTCCTTGGTGAAGAAGAACCGTCTCCTGAGCTTGCTGATATGAATCTACTGTCTAGCAAACTTGGAAATAAAACAAAATTGACTGAAGAGTTAGAAACAGAGGAGTTAGAAAATTTGCAGTCTAAAGATCAGGGTTTGCCTAAGGGTCTAGCCCCTTTAGAAGAGTTGTTTGATTTTAACGATGTGGCCAGGAAGCCAAAACTGGAACCTGTAGAGACTGAAGTGGAAGAGTGCAATATAGGCAGTGAATTTAAACCAATGATGATTAAACTGTCTAAAACTTTACCAGCTCACATTAAACTCAAATACATAGAGCTGTTTAAAGAATTTTCTGATGTTTTTGCATGGAGTTACGAAGATCTGCACAAAATCCCTCACAAAGAAAACCAAAAACCATTCAAATAGAAGCTGCGCAGAATTAACCCTGTTCAGCTACCCTTG
This sequence comes from Pinus albicaulis, assembly GCA_034641835.2. Classification (NCBI taxonomy): domain Eukaryota; kingdom Viridiplantae; phylum Streptophyta; class Pinopsida; order Pinales; family Pinaceae; genus Pinus; species Pinus albicaulis. The sequence goes on along the minus strand of CM076571.1, from coordinate 152,438,614 downwards.
GTTGAGAAGGAAATCAAGAAAATGTATGAAGCTGGTATTATTGTCCCTATTAGATATTTTGAATGGGTGTCTAATCTAGTGTCAGTGAGGAAGAAAATAGGAGAGATCAGGCTTTGTATAGACTTTAGAGACTTAAACAAAGCCTCTTTGAAAGACAACTACCCTTTATCTAAGATGGATCACATTTTGCAAAGGGTGGTAGGGTCTAGAAAAATTTCTTTGCTTGATGGCTACTCAAGGTATAATCAGATCTTAGTCCACCCTGATGATCAATTAAAGACAACCTTTACTACACCATGGGGCACTTTCATGTATGTGAAAATTCCCTTTGGTCTAATGAATGTTGGTGCAACTTTTCAGAGAGCCATGGACATAGCATTCTCCGAAGAACTAGGCTACTTCATCATTATTTGCCTTGATGATGTCACTGTGTTTTCAAAGACAGATGAAGAACACTTAGAACATTTAAGAAAAGTTTTCGAGAAAAGCAGAAAGTTTGGGATATCTTTGAACCCTAAGAAGACACTTTTCGGTCTCCAAGAGGGTAAACTTCTTGGGCACATTATTTCAGAAGAGGGTATCAAGATAGATCCAAAGAGGATCGAGGCCATATTGCAAATCTCTCATCCTCGTAATATCAAGGAGTTGCAATCTTTCATTGGAAATATTAACCTTTTTAGAAGGTTCATCCCCAACTTCGTTGAGCTCCTTAGGAATATAACAAACATGTTGAAGAAGGAGCAAGGGGTAAAATGGACCTTGGAAGCAAAGAAGTCCTTTGAGCTAGTGAAACAAGCATTAACCAAAACACCGGTTCTAATAAGTCCTGATTTTTCAAAAGATTTTTATATTTTTTCATTTGCATCAGAACATACAATAGTTGTTGTCATTCTACAGAAAAATCCACAAGGACAAGAGAAGCTTATCGCATTCTTTAGCAAGGCTTTGAGGGATGCCCCTCTGAAGTATAACATTATGGAGAAACAAGCTTTTGCTTTGGTTAAAGCTTTAAAAGACTTCAGAGTATACATTTTGCATTCCCACATCATTGCCTTCGTCCCAAATTCAGTTGTGAAAGACATTCTAACACAGGACCCAGATTGTAAGAGAGGTAAGTGGATTGCTGTTATTCTTGAATATGATTTAGATATAAAACCCACTAAACTCATCAAAGGCCAAGGTCTAGCTAGACTAATGGCTGGATCCAATTTTGAAGTTCTTGATATTAACATGATTAATGCTTTGGATGAACAAGAGGAAATCTCAACTCTCATTGTTGAAAACCATTTTATGAATTCCTCTTGGTATGCTGATATTCTTTATGTTTTGTTTAATTTGAACACACCTCCTAGTTTGACAAAAGCAAAGGCAAGGTTTTTGAAATTGAAAGCTGTAAACTATTGCATTATAGATAGATGTATTTATTGGAAAAATGCAAGTGGTATATTTCTTAAATGTTTGCCTGAGTATGATGCAGAGAAGGTTAAGCACGAGTTCCATGAAGGAGAGTGTGGAGGCCATTTATACTGGAAGACAACAGCCAACAAAATCTTGAGGGTTAGTTACTATTGGCCTACTCTTTTTCTTGATGTACACAAGATGATAATTGCCTGTCATAAATGTCAAATTTTTGAAGGCAAAAGGAAGCTTCTACCCCTACCTCTGCATCCAATCACTGTTGAAGCTCCATTCCAATAGTGGGGACTTGACTTCATAGGAGAAATCCATCCACCATCCTCTGCCCAACATAGATGGATTCTCACTGCCACAGGCTACTTCACCAAATGGACAGAAGCCATCCCTTGTAGGCAAGCCAATGATTCTGTCATTATAAAATTCATGGAGACTAATATTCTCTCTAGATTTGGCTGCCCTACCAAGATCATCACTGATAATGCAGCGACATTTGGATCAAAGAAGATGGTTGAATTCTGTCACAAATATTAGATAACATTGGGAAATTCCACGGCCTATTACCCTCAAGGTAATGGACTTGCAGAATCCTCAAACAAAAGTTTAGTGAACATAATCAAGAAGTTTTTGGAGGACAACAAAAATTCTTGGCACACAAAGCTTGTGCATGCACTTTGGGCTGACAGATTAACATTGAAGAAATCTATTGGCATGTCACCCTACCAGCTTGTGTATGGCACTGATGCAATCTTTCCTACCAGCCTTGGTGTGCCAGTTATGAAGTTGATTCAAGAGATTCAATCTGAAGACAATGACATGATCAGAAGGAAAAATCAGACTATTCACCTTCAACAGACCAGAGAGGAGGTTTATAACAAAGCATTGCAGAAGTAAGACAACATCAAAAAAGCTTTTTGACAGAAGAAAAAAGGCCAACAATTTTAATGTTGGGGACAAAGTTTTAAAGTGGGACTCAAGGAGGGAAGACAAGGGAAAGCATGGAAAATTTGACAATTTATGGCTTGGCCCTTATCTCATTCATTCAGCTGCTGGTAACAATGCCTATTTTTTGCAGGAGTTGAATGGAGCAGAGCTGTTTTAGGGTCCTATCAATGGTAGGATGCTCAAACATTACTTCTCTTGATCCATGCTATGTTCTGAAAGCCTTTTTATCTTTTTTTTTATTATGAATATTTCATCCACCATTGCATTCAAAGTTAGAAAAATCAAAATACAAAAATAGTGAAAGAAAGAAAAGAGGGCAGATTGTAAAAACAATAAAGGTATAGCCCCATGCCAAAAAGAGAAACAAATATGAAGGTGTGCAAGCTTAAATGCCACTCCTAAAAAACACACTTCTAGTTAGTCAAACAGCCTAATCTTGACTAATTAGTTTTAAATTTACTGCTGATAGGATAGTGAATTCGATTTGCCAAACAGTTTAATCTTGGCTAGTCAGTAGGTAGTTCAGGCTAGAAATCAAAGGTTCAAACATGCTCAAAATCTGAACCTAAGTTTCAAAAGAGAGATGACTCAAATCTGTTTATTACTTGAGTCAAAACAGAGGTGAAACTGGTTCTAATCAGCTCAAAATCTGAACCAAAATTTAAGGAAAGAACAGCTCAAACAGTAGTCAAAATAGAGCTGTAAAAAGATGAAGGAAGTGCTTTGAACTTTTAGATCTTAAGCCTTCCATTTTGATTTAATTTCCTGCAAAATAATATCTATGTGCAGCTTGTTTTTTATGCCATAGATCAGCATCAAGTTGGACTGTTCAATCCTGACTTGTATGCTTTTAAATTTCTGTTTTAGAAATTAGAGAATAAAATCTATTAGATTGTTTAATCCTAACAGATTGGTAGATAAGGTAGAGAAGCATATGAGCTCAACTATTTAATCTGAGTTCATGGATAAATAAGGAGTAGAATTAGACTAGTTTTATGCTTTCAAAAGAATAAAATGTTGTGAAAAGATTTTTCCAATCCAAGTGCACTCTAAAGAAGAAAAAATGTTAGATCAGTAGGATTGGGTAGGAAGAAAGCTTGTATTGATGAAGTTCCATTGTTTTTCATGGCTGCTAATATTTTCAGAGCAAAAGAAGAACATCCAAGTAAGAAAGGGCAGCCCAATGGATGAGGCACTGATCAGGCTCCTAGAGAATGCAAGTCTGAAATTCTTGATGCCTTAAAGAAGGCACCATCCCCAAGTGGAGCCACTGTTAGCCACCAATAAAATTTTTCATATCAAATGGTGGCTAAAACATTTTTGGAGCCTTTAAGAAACACTTTTATTGCTAAAAATGCTATTTCTTGAAGACTTATGAAGACATCATGCCCTTGGTTCAATCTTCACTGCTGTTTCCTTTTTCGAACTTAGAAATTTCTGCTGATTCCAAGAGAAAGACTGTTGCAAAACACCATTTTTCCCTTCCATTCACTTCAAACTAACCTTCATTTTTACTCCTTTTCATTTGCATGGAATTCCTCTATTTTTCATTTTCCTTCATTTCCCCTTCATAAAATCCTCCTTACAGAGTTTAAAACTCCCTTTTTAAACTCTGCCGAAACCCCCAAATCCATTGAAAACTTGGAAAAATTCATAAAAAATACGTTTTGTATTACAGACTTAAGCCCGTTTGGGCTAAGTCTTAAACCACTTCCCCACTATATGCCTTGGTGTTGGAACCAAGCACTAAGCCTTTTCGGCGCTTATTGTATTGGAGAAATCGGGATGCGCAAGTCTTTTTGCCATATTAAAACCTCCGATGCGATTAAGCCCTTTGTACACAACCCCCGATCCTATTATCGCCTTACATAACCCTTGTGACCGCAATCGGGCACTAAAACATTGAAATAATCCATTCCTGATTGTCATTTTCCTTTGTAAATAAAAAAACCCACTTTTTCCTAAGTTTGGTCTTAATGCACCCAAACAATGTTTTTTAATGTAAAAATGGGTAGATTGAACAAGCCCGCATCAAAAGTTCCAATGCGATTGAGCGCCATTATATAAACCCCCACCTTCCGCTTCACTCCATATAACTTCGCCCGGGACCAAGAGTTAAAGTCCCAAGTGCCAATCGCATCGCAAAATCCAAATGGGTAGATTGAAATACCAAGCCCGACCTCCGATTGTGATTAGGACCTCATACATAAGCCCCATGCCTTTTGCCTTCATATAATCAAAGGCCCCGCAATCGGGCGCCAAGCCATTTCTTACATACATATCCCGTCCTGATACATAAACCTTTGGTTTTTTATGAAACTTTTGATTTTCATAAAGTATTAAGGGTTTCCGCCGGAGCATAATTTAAAACAATCTCCGTCGTTGATCTTAAGCCGATCAAATGGCCAACGCATAATCGCATCACAAATTTTTTTATCAAGCGCGTTAAACATAATGCCACCCCCGATTAGTCAACCCCCGATGAGTTCTCTGCCGTCAATCTGATCTGCAGATCGACGGTCCGCAATTAATCGCATCGGCGCCTCCCGAGTTCTTCCCCCCACCAATCGCCGAGCCCTGATTGCATCTGGGCCATCCACATGTCCAGATCGCATTTCCCAACTTTGGTTTAAAAAATGCAGCCCTGCTCCTAATGTTTTTTCGACCAATCCCGACCGTTGATCTCTGTGGATCAATGGTCCTTATTAACTCCTCCTCCGCCTTTGTATATTTTTCATTTAAACCCCAGATTTAATCCTGGTCGTCCATCTATTCTATCCAATGGCTTATATTAACCCTGCCGAGCCCGAGCCCTGTGGGTCCTGTCTCCTCCCACATTTGATCTCGACCGTTTATCTTTGATCCAACGGCCCAGATTGAAACCACCCATCCTCGTTCCGCCCGCACATCTATCTCATATCGCGCTCATTCTCCTCTGTTGGATCTGAGGTCCCAGATCTAACGGTCCACATTCCAAGTCGCGTAACTTTAAGCACGATGGATAATATCCTGAAGGCTGCGCGATATCGGTGGTTTTGAAAAGCCACGTGTCGGGCGGGAACGCGTATCGCATTCAAAAAGACAAAACCGCCTCCTCGCCCTTTCACCGCACGAAACCCGTGGTTTTCGTTCCCGAAACCACTTTTCCCCATTTCTATTGTGTGTTATCGCGCGTAGCTCTCACCGTTGATCTCTGTAGATCAACGGCCCAAATTTAATCTGGCCTTACACTATTGCCCTCCACCCTCGCCAAAGGTTTTCAACGCGTGATCTCCACCGTTGATCTTGAGGGCTGAGCTCATCCGACGGCCCACGATCATCCCAAACTCCAAAAGGCTATTTTCAGTACATTTTCCTCCGAACAAAGGTTTTAAACCTTTTTCCTTGCATATTTCCACCATTTCCATATAAAGTGACCCCTTCGCTTTATTTCCTCCCGGATCGCTCCCGACCGTCGATCTTTGCAGATCGACGGATCTAACTTATTCTTCACCCGCTTTCCTTTTTTAACCTCCCGCAAACAGATCTCCACCGTTGGATGCTGCCATCCAACGGCCACGCTCCTTCCCCATGACCTCTGAAGCAGTTTACCCAATAAACGCAGGATTTCGTAATATTTTGTGTATTTTGCAGGTTTCAAATGTTTTTCCCATAAATATAAAAGGAAAAGAAAGCCGAGGGTGATGATCCTCTGGACTTCTATTTATCAAAGGGAAAGAACTACAAAGGCTCTATTCCACGTTTCATCAATGCTTCATGGGCATTGATGCCATATGAGCCCTCTGCGGCCCTGCACACTAACAAGACACACAACAATGCATAAATTAATTAAAAGAGTATCAGTGTTGAAGACAAAACACAGTGAACAGAAGATTGAAAACAGTTTTGGGATTGAAAACAGTTTTGGGAGATTACGGCTAAGATTGATTATCCAAAGCCTAATCCTCCAAATTAAAACATCAATTAAAGAAAATCAAAAGATCTATCAGACAGAAAGGCCTCCACCGCCACAACAGAGGCCAATTGATTCCTCTCAGCTACCACAAAGCCACCTTTTGCCTCAAAGCATTCAAACAGAGGCTGAAGTTATTGATCAGAAAGAGGATATCTGCCTCACAACCACCAAAGAGTTAATTCAACTGAAGAACTAATTGCAAAAATATATGCTGAGTTACTACAGAGATGACAAAGAGCCTTAAAAGTCAACAAAAGCTCCCACCGAGCTTAATCCTTTAATGTAAATCAATTAATACAGTGAAAATATATGTACTCTTCTCCATTAAACCCCTCAAAGGCTGAGAAGCATTAAGTCTGTATTAATTGACCCAGGAGATCTTTTATCAGATCCTGCCTCCTCATTCCTTCTATAAATACTTCTGTAGAAGATGAGAAAATGTTGGTTGTAGAACTTTGAAATATACTTGAGCTGGAAACTTCTACTTGTAAATAGTGTTCACGGGCTCTTGAAGCTCTACTTGTGATTAGATAAGTTAGTCTGAGAAGTGTAGATGATTGTTGAACTGAAATGTTGGACTTAAAGCTGTAACTGGTTTGAAGCATCAATACAAGCTGATTTATGGGATCCTGGTCTATGTCAATGGTGATGTTATTTCTTATTGTAAATTGTTATTTTATTTCTGTTTCCACTTTGTTCATCTTCTCTTATAAAGAATAGCAATCATAGAGTTAGGATTTACTATATATCAGTACCCTTCTCTGACTGATAAGATTTATCTAAATGTTTTCTTATGAATTGTGTTATTTGGGAATGATTTAATTCAGTTCAAGCAGTTAGGAATGCTGGCATTCCCTCGTCCTACTGTTTAGCTAAATATTATTCTTGAATGTTATTTTTAGTTCATGTTAAGTAGAGAGGAACTAAGGAAGATATGGTGAGCCCTGGTCCTAGTTTTATCCCCAAAGACTGTCTGAAAGTTTCCCTTGGAGTGTGTTGAAAGCTGGCTAGTTTCGAAGTACTTACCAGATCTTAGACCATTCTTTGTTATCTTTGTGTTTGTCTTGAAAGTTACTAAGTAAAGCAGAGCTAGGAGAGGTTTTGTGGTGAGCCCGGCCCGCTATTTTCTTCTCCAACAGTTGCCTTTAAATTTCCCTTTGTGTTTAATATGTTTTCTATTGAAAGTGTATCAAAGGCTGGCTAGTTTCAAAGTACTTACCAGATCCTGGATTGCTTTTATGTTTTTCTTAAGTGTTTGTCAAAGGCTGGCTAGTTTCAAAGTACTTACCAGAGCCTGGGTTGCTCTTTGTTCTCCATTTGTTTAATTCCCCTTCTTGTTGTATCATTTCATTCCATAAATCAAACTTTAAAGTGATCCTTAGACATAGATGACTTGCCCCATGGACCACTCTTGCCCCTTGCTGTTTCAATTAAACCCTATTATGACTCCATATCCCAATGGAGTAAAACCAGTGATTATCTATCTTTTTGGCCAATGCTTGTTCTATTTGCTTGCAACTTCTCATCTTTGAAACTCTTTGCATTTAGAAATTTCCCCTCAAACAATAATCATGCTCAACCATCCAAAACAAACAAAACCCTTGGACTTCATAACTAGCCTAATATCATTACCCAAAAGCTTTAAAGATAAATCCATCTTTGCACTTATTGGAGAGATCCCTCTCCAGATTCAGGAGGTTTAGATCCTAGAATCCCAAAGTGGTTGAAACGGTGTTTCTCCCTACGGTCAGACTTTTGCCAATCTTGTTGATTACAGGGAACCAACACCACTGTAGTCTCTTCATGTGTGATTTAAGTTCTAATTGTAAAGCAAGAAAGTTAGATTAATATTTATTTTTTAGAGTACCTTAATTTTGACTGTCTTTACAATTTCATTGTTTTCTTTTGACGTATGGTTTTAGAATTCTTAATTTCTCTTAAGTCATTACCAAAAGCGTTTTCTCCATTTCATAATTCCACTTAGTTATAAGCATCAATATTCATAGCTAGCTTGCCTTGCATTTTCTCTGGAATTTGATGCATATACCCAGCCTATTTCGACTCCATAGCCCAATGGAAACCGTTTAGAGGAACCCCTTACATCCAACCATGAACAATAAAAAAAAAACCCTCACAACTAATTTAACCAGCCTAATATGAGAAAGCTTAAAACAAATCCGAGTCTTATATAGAGAGATCCCTCTCCGAGTCTAGGAGAGCTAGATCCTAAGCTTAAAGTGATTTTGATGTTGCGCTTTATGTTTTAGTCTTGCCAATCTTGTAAATTATAGAGTGATAACACTTGGATTAAATGCTCCTTAAATTTTTTCTAATATTTGTATCTAATTTCTCGATTTGTCGATCAACATCCTCTACCTCGACTTCAACTTCCTTTGATCTGACACGCCGTACTAGTTCGAGTTGAGTTGGGCCAATTACTTTCTGCTTACTTGCAGGAGTAGCGAAACAAGATATTGAAGGTTCAACTTCCCTTGTGTGGACCTGAACCAAAGTCTGCTCCCGCACACACCTCAGTCATCCATGTTGAAGATGCAAATTGCAAATCTTCTCCTGGCATCATAGATGAATTTATAAGCCTTTCCATTTTTGGCCTGTTTTAATGAACATAAGACGATAATCCAGCCTGCTTTTTTAAACGTGAAATAGTGCCAAGTGGATCATAATGCCAACTATCATCCTACATGAAATCAACACAAAGATATCCTTTTCCAAAGCATCAATAACATTCTTATTTTTATCAATTAAAGGCGATATAGAGTAAGGATAACTAAACAATACACCTTTGTTCTTTGATACAAAATGAAATCCATTTAACACGATTTTCTGTCTCAATACTTCATAAGAAAATAATAAATGTGAGACATGTTTAGGGAGATGGTAAGGCTGATTATGAAATGAGTATAATCTTATCACAGTATATTCAGGAAATAGAAACCAGTTTCCAATGCTTTCTTTCTCTGTCAACCTTAACACTTTAATATGTTTTTCTGAGATTCAACTCACTTCAGCTTTAGTTATTTTGATTCTCAAAGGATAGGTGAAGCAATCAATATATTTTCAATAAGAAAATTAAATACGTTGAGGATTTATTGCGTCATACCATCGAAATGCTTCCTTCTCTCTACCCTTGGAATTAGTAGTGCTTAGGAGGAGCTTAGACTCAAGAAAATAGGATCGGTAATTATATAGGATTAAATGTACAAGGTAAGTAAAATGTTGGCAGGAGCAAAAGGAAGGGTAGTAGACAAATCCATAAGAAGAGCCCTATCTAAGTATTTGGAAAAATTAGTAGTCTGATGGTCGGGTTTGAGAGTGACGAGGCGAATTGCTAAAAATAGTGACTCATCAACCTTAGAGTCATCAGCGAAGCTGAAAAGAACCGACAAAACTGAAGTCAAGGTCTGATATAAGGGTTTCAGCAGAGTATTTGGGACAAGAAAAAGATAGCTTTAGTTTAGGGTCTGAATTTACAAAGAGGGTTCGGAAAAATTCGAGCTTATTATCCTCGACCCATGTAATAAATTTGCTTTCCATTCCCTTATCCGTAATGTCAATTCCCAGAGTCGAGATGCCCAATATTTGGGCGATGATTCCTTCGTCTATTCTTAAAAATATGGCACGAATATCCATAAAGTAAAAAAGCGGTGGTTCTTGCTCGAAACCTTCGGCTAGCAGCAGGATGGAATCTGGGTTGCAATGGACTGGCGGGAGATTTGCATGTAGGATTCCAATCCTGAGCAAGCAAAGGTCATCAGATCAAAGAGTAGATGACGAGGAAAGTGTCCTCTTTACGATGATGATATCGGTGAGAGCCACCTTAGTGTCATACACTCCTACTACCTCATTCATGAGGGATTCCTTACCTACCGGCTTCACCATATATGTTTGAAGGTGCCAAAATAGAACTAAAATAAAACGATGCGAACAAAGAAGAACTTACACGTGAATATAGTTGAGTTAATTACAAGCCTAAGTAGTTTTAGAACTTGAATGGGACCATAGCCGAGCTCATAAGGAAGCATGCAACAAGGGAAAATACCAGGTAGAAATGAAAAGATGGTGGTGATTAGGATTAATGGTGTTTTAGGATGCTCATTAAATGCAAAGGACAGTTGTAAATCCATTATTTGCCCAGGTACCAACCACGGTAGGAGGGGTCCGCCCATCGCACGAAACAATTGTGTTAACCCACGAGCAAGTTTGATTGCGACAACCATTGATCTGATATTGATTAGTGGCTATGATCTCATTCGGTCTACGTGAACGCGCCAATGAGCGCGCAACTCTGATTGTGATATGTCATGAGATCTGTTAGATTGAAAAGTGATATACAGTATATACACGTCGAGAAAATACGAAGAATTTATCTTACATGCATCTTTGTGTGCTAACACACGAACAAAGCGATTAGATTAATCGTTAAGAGGCAATCAGGCAGAAAACTGTGATAATGTTAACCCTGTCAGGAAAATAGCATAAGTTAACTGAACACTACTTTATGAGCATGAGAGCTACAACAAGTCATTGGTCTGACCCTTATGATCGGATCTACCCTTCAACCTGCTGTTTAATTATATACAACCTGAAATTAACTTATAAAAGTTAAAAGAGCTCTAGTTTGAGAAAAAAAATCAAAGGGGGGGCAATTTTTTCCCCAAATTAAGGATCATATGCTTTCACCACTATCTCTCGAATGAGGATGGCATACCAATTTCTCAACTCAAGACTTTCACATTCAATGTTTTACAACTCTGTGAGTCTTTGTCATTGTCACTCAATGCATGTCTTCGTTGTTCTTTCTAACAAGCACCAATTTTCTTTCTCCTTGAGGACGCTCATTATTTATGATCACAAGCATGCATGAGTCATATAAACAAGTGCACAATTTTCTAGCCTTAGAATTAGAATTTTTTTTTGTTTTTGTTTTGTAAATCGAAGTTCTATCCATTCATAAAAAAAGAGGTACATAAGTAGAAAAATGCAAGTAGTCTCACCCCAACTAAAGACACAACCCATAACTTAGGAGGCCAAAAGCACCATAAAACACATAAAACAAGTAAAACACCTCTAACCATGTAACTCATTATAAGCAATAGAAGCAAGGTTATCCAAAGCAATACTTAGAGGAGGAGGAGGGCGGAAGGAACACTGGACATGCTCTTCGAAGTGGTCATCCATGACTAGCTTCTCCACCTTCTCGAATAACAAGTTTTGACCTCACCATACCACCATGACCCGCTCTCATACATGACACTAGAAGTAATGCATCTTGTTCAATGTAGAAATGAACTCTGCATGCTCTTTCTACCGCACCCTCTTTGAGGTTTCCAGGCAGTCTAGTACTGACTAAATCAAATCCCAACAATTTTCCAAACAACACTTATTTTCCTTCATCAACCCACGCCCCAACCATCTCGCCTTCCCCTGCCTACCCATGCCCTCATGATTCATCACTCCACCCCTCTATTGAATCCACGAGGTGCTACCCCCATGACCATCCACCGAGCCACCACAACTGTGACCACCGTGAGCTCCAGAAACCACCCAAAATTGAACGACCAACAATTGTACCACCTCGACTAGAGTTAGTGGCCACTACTGCTGCCATTTCCACCTACATAGAAGACTCCCAGCCCCCACTGTCCGGCCGAAATTTTCTTTGTCAGGGAAAAGGAGCGAGTGTTACGTGGTATCAGATACATTATAATGGGTCCAATATTGTTGAGAAGAGATAGAGTGAGCCAAAAAAAATCAACACAGACTACAACTTTAACCATAGAGAGTCACCCCACCCACACTGGTAAGACCACAAACAACCTGACTAAGAGAAGAATGTGGAGCCACGATGTGAAGTCGGAAATGGGGCACTGAACCCTCAATTCTTTGTCCCTTACACTTTACATAGTATCCACAGACCAGACAACCTAGAAGCTGACACACCTTCACCGCAGAAGCCACTTAACCATGCAAATCCCCGAGGAAGAAATACTGAGGAAGGCAAGCTGACTTCCGCATGGACGGAGAGGAGATCCCACCCACCCACAGCAGGACCTTCGTATGGACCTCAGAACCAAATGCCCAACTTATCTCCTACTCAAAAAAGCCAAATACCATACACCAAAAAGGAAATAAACTAAATTATTGACCGAAAAGCTGGGGAGGGGATGCCACCTTTCCCAGACAAGGTGTCGACTGCACTTCCTACTACTGTGCCTAGAGCTAAAACTATTCCCTTCAAATTGTCACGATGCCGAAAATACCTGCCAAAGAAACACACCACCCTCCATAAACCTTTGACGATATCCCCCTCCCACTATCCTCGAGGTTGATGGGGAATTCACACAGATTGCATTAATGCATACGTACTCAATATGATGTGATAGGACAAGGAGGCTAGTTCTCGTACCAATAGGTAGGTGCTAATCATTAATTTCCATGTGTAAATATCCCTCCAAGTTCATCACCCCCATCAGGGAAGCCTATTTTGATGCCATGATCCTTTTTAATTCCACAAGGTGGACATATTATGAAAGTGAGGGCCAATACTAGAGCAATTCTTGACCCTGAAGGTCACTACCGCAGTTAGCAAGTTTGTCCACCTCCTTGTTACCTTCACGGTATACATGCTTTGTGATTACATATTCAAAGGAGGAGAGCCTGGTGTGGATATTCTCGCCTATAAGCTCAAGCCACTAGCTTTTGATTACTGTTTCCATGGAGACCCATTAATTAACTTCTGCAACATGGATATTTCAATTAGACAATCTCCCATGACTTGCAATTTTGTCAACCACATCTCTGATGAAACTTGTAATCCTTTCTCCAATGCCATATATTCAAACACATTATTGGTATAGCTTATGCATGAGGCTGCAAAAAACTTCATTGCTTTCTCCTTTTCATTAAGGATTACACCCCCCTAAACCAATCGAGCCCAAGTTCCCTTTTGAGGCACCGTCAAAGTTGAGTTTGAAGAACCCCGGTGTGGGACGGAGGAAGGTATTGGGTGAGATCTCTCTCACGGGTGGTAGGCCAGTAGGTCCCGGATCAATGGAATCTAGGCTAAGAGCTATTGCTTTCAGAAGGTTGAGTTTCCTACCCTCCGTATTTCAGTCATCCTTTGATCATCGAGAAATATAAATTGTTTCCTTGATATTACAGAACACAATCTTCCACACATGTTCAGCCTGAATGGATTCTGAGTGGAACAACTCCCTCTTTATTTCTTTCTAAAGGTTCTAGGGGACATATCCTTGTGAAATAAACTACTCTCTATTAACAATGGGTTTCTTGAAGAGCCTCCAGCGCCACATCTCCAGTTGTTGAAATTGGAAACTAGAAGAGGCTTCTATTTTAATTTTTCCTTTAGTTAAATTAGAAGGAATTTGTAATTCCACATCACATGACAATTTGTACGAGTTAAATAAGTCAGGAAGACTTAGTTAGCTCAGTCAATTCGAGTTGAGGGTCAAACTAGAGGCATGTAGAGTTCTCTCTAAGTTTTAAGGGGTCCAATTACAATTTATTTTAAGTTGTAATTATTTAACTTAATTATTTGAGTTAAAATAAATTTAACTAGTTCTAAATGATGGAGGAACTAGTGAGAGGTCCAGTGAATTAAATATGATTTAATTCACATGCAGTGATCAATCAAATAACTAATAATTCACTATAAATAGTTGTTGCACGTTAATTATGAGGAAGTCCTAGTTGGGATTGTAGTTAAAGGGAAGTGTACTATCAATTGTATAATTATAAAATCGTACAAGTCATGCATGGAGTCAACAGAAGGCCTTAGATGTATTACGCAATCATTAATTGGGAATTTCCTAATTATTGGGGGTTCAATTTCCCTAAGGATTCCACAAGTGAGACAGGGCATCCAAAGGCTAGAAATTGGTTAAGTATTGAACCAAAGCAGGCCTAGGATAGAGTGAGACAGTCTGAGATGGTGTAGAGAGCTCGTAAGCCTAAGAGAAGCATTGTATTGTTTCATATTCTTGACTTATGAAATATAAAAATAGAGAGGTTTTTAGCAAAGGATTTCCCCAGATAAATCTGTGTTGTGCGATTGAAATTTTTTCTCTTTCTTATTCATGTGATTGTGTGATCGTAATTAATTTCCGCAATTTGTAGAATAGATTCAAGTATTTTTTTTAACATATTACAAGATCAATTGAATCTATGTGAATTTTTCTACATGGTATCAGAGCGGGAATCACTATAAAAGTGAAGAATCTGAGTTTTTTTTTAACAGGTGAATCAAATTCGCAGGTCTACTGTTCAAGACTAGCAGCAAAATCAGGACGTATTTCTGTGGATTAAAACTTAAATATGCCCTTGAGGGTAGCTCGAATTACATAGCTTGGAAGTATAGGATGGAAGCAGTGTTGGAAGACAATGGGCTGAAGGATTTCATAGACAATGATATTCCCAGACCCGTAACAAAAGATGCTCAAAATATTGATGCATGGAAGAAGAATGTAGCAAAGGCGAGATCATATTGTCTCGAATCTCCTTGGAAAGGAAACTTCATACTCTATGTAGAAGGACTTAACATATTTATTTCAGATGAAAAATGACCACAAGAAGTTGGCGCTGAAGGACAAGCTCAAAAAAATCAAGATGGAGAAGGGAAAAAAATTACCAAAATACTTGACAAAGTTCACTCAATGTCAAGATGAACTTGGAAGTGTTGGTTTTATAGTTTCTGATGATGATCTGGTGAGCCTAGAACTTCTAAGACTTCCCAAGGGCTGGCACAACTACCAGGATTCAGTGAATGGGAGGTAGAATCTACCAAAGTGGGATTGATTGTGGTCTGACTTGGTACAAGAAGTGATTCGGCAGAATACCAGAGATGGATCCTCATTAAAGACTGATGATGAGGATAATTGTGCCTTGGATGGAAAGGGGAAGAAGGGGAAAGGGAAGGCGTCCCATTCCAAATCAGATTCTGGTCAGGTAGGCAAGAAGAAGGAATTATTAAAGATTAAATGTTTTCACCGTCATGAGCTTGGATACTCTTCCACAAAGTGTCGACACAATAAAGTTGGCAAGAAGCCCTCAGAAGGAGGGACAAGTGAAGCACTTGCTTCACAATTCGAGTTGGATTTCACTCTCATCACATGCATGGTGTCATCGGTGATGGGTTATGTGTGGTACTTGGATAGTGGAGCTTCATTCCATATGAACAAAAAAAACAATTATTCAACAACTTGGAGGACAAGTATCTCCAGATGCACATCAAGATGGGAGATGACGAAAGGTATAACGCGACCAACATATGTATTGTTACCTTTAGAGGGAGTCTAGTACTCCTCTCACATTAAAAGATGTCATATGTGTTCTTGGTTTAAAGAATAATTTAGTTTCAGTTGCTATGTTGGAAGATCGTGGCTATGATGTGATATTTAACAAAGGAACGATGTTCCTTCGTCACAAAGCCACAAGACAGGTGAAGAATATTAGGGTACGGGTAAAGAACCTCTAAAAATTTGATGTAAAAGAGTTTGTTTTGTTGAGCATGAAAATAGAGAAGGTGCAGAGTCGAAACATCAGTGAGTTATGGCATAAAAGACTGGGCCATCTACACCATGGTTCTTTGAATATCATGCAACATATTTCTACAGGACTTCCCATGGGTGCACTTGAGCAGCGAGATACATGAAAAGGGTGTACATTGGGTAAGTACACCAAAGCCACCTTTCATGATAAGAATAGTCGAACGAAGTCAATCCTTGAAAGAGTTCACTCAGATTTGTGTGGACCATTCTCAAAAGACTTCACAACAAAATGCAGGTATTATATGAATTTTGTAGACGATTTTTCACACAAGTATTGGATATTCTTAATGTAGAAGAAAGATCAGACATTCTCAAAATTATGTTAGTTCAAAGCACTTGTCGAGAAAGATACAGGGAAGAAGGTGAAGGATCACAGGATTGAAAATGGTGGAGAATATTTCTTGAATGAATTCAAGAACTTTTGGTAGCCCCAAATTGGTAGCCCCTCATAACCCACAACAAAATGGGGTTACAAAAAGGAAGAATAAAACTATTGTGGGAGAAACACGAGCAATGTTGAATGATCAACGCCCATCGTTGCACTTGTGAGATGAAACATGCAACACAAAAGTATTTGTGTGGAAAAAAATTCCTCATTGGATTCTCGGGATGAGTACACTAGAGGAATTTTTTTCAGCTAAGAAACCAGATGTGGACTTTAAAATTTTTGGTTCATCAATTTATTTCCATGTAACCAAATATGCCAAGAAAAAGCTAAAGTCAACAGCTGAGTTGGGAATATTTGTGGGGTACACCGATACACCTCACAACTATTGGGTGTCATTTCCATCTCACAGGATGACAATGGTCATGAGAGATGTGAAATTCGATGAAGAGAAGGCCATGCGAATTTCCCCTGAGAGGGGGCTTCAGTTGAATGCAGTTGAGGATATCTTAGCTCCAAAACAATAACTTTAGGATGTGGGGCAGCCACAAGCAGAGGAACAGAGAGTGGAAGCACCCACTCATGTAGAGACATCCAGAGACATAAGGAAGCACACTAGAGAGGCTGACAGGTTGGTACTTGATGCTAGAGAGAATGTGGGAGCACCCACATCACATCGTAGACAGAGAAGGTCCCCATATCGGTACACTAGCTACATGGATCTTGTTTGGAAATTTAATTGGTTTTAAATTATTTATATAAATTGTCAACCAGGGCTAGTAAATTGATGAAGTGTAATTGCATTGTATGTGCTGGAAATCTTGAATATTCAAAAAATTATAAATGAAACTGAGATTTATCGAAATGCACATGGTTTTCATAAGAAAATTAATGATTCCTAGAAAACTCTAATGATGATTAGACTCTCTGCTAAAAATATTTCTATTTACAAATTCCACATGTTGCTTTGAAATGGAAATCTCAAACCCTTGCATAAATGAAATCAATATCACACTTTACATGAATGTAAACCAAATCCATATTCAATTGCAGAAAAAGGAAATCACTCTTTCTTAAGAAATCTAAATACTTAAAGAAAACCACACAATTGCATGAATGAAATTGTACTTAATGAAAATCACTCTTCGCTCTTCACACTTGTAAAGAATTATAATTTCATAAAAATCCTATTTTTCCATGTGCATTCGTACTCTAGAAAAGAAATGAAGCATTTAAAAAGACTGAGCAAATGAATTAGCTAAAAGAAAATTGACAACACAGTTTAAAAATTCAATAAGATAAATTGAAAGCATAGTTAAGTAATTAACTACTTAGTAATGAAAACAACATAAAAACCCTTACTTCATCAAAGGGGCCCTCCACGAGACGTAGGAAACCACAATTATGCTACTGATAAAAATATTAACCACACATTGATGTGCTCTGGAAACGAAATGTCTTCTTTAAAACAAAGTTTCAATAACAGAGTTTCAATCTTACTGACGATGTCTTTCATTTCTGCTGAAAGGAATTTTTTATAGAGCTCATAGCAAATAATGTTCAAAGCTTTAAGCCTAAGCCTAATCAACAAAAACTATATTTAGTATAGAAAAGATAACATCATGATTTACTCGTGATTTACTATTATCAAAGAAAAATTACGAGGCGTGGATATCGTTCTCGCTCGCTTGTTGTCAAATTTTGGTGGTTGACCTTGCCTTTGACCGTATAACTAGGATTTGTATCATCGCTTTGGCTCGTCAGAATAGGAGGAAATCGGTATGTGTATCTATTGCCACATATCCATATATTTCGCTCTCCAGCTAGCATACTGGAACCTGTTAAACAATGGACTTGGCTGTGGAGTTGTGAATTAGCTGCAGAATCATTAGAATTTAGTAGCCACAGTAAACGTTAAGCTAAATAATAAAGGACATTGTCACTTTACGAAATAGGAGACAATTGTATACCTGCCATGTCATAAATCTTATAACTTGATGTCCAATGCATTGTTATGGAGGTCAAAAAGAAAGAAATAAAGTAAAGGATCGTGTCAAAAAGAAGCAATTATTGGGTTCAACATTCCCCCACATAGAGACCATTGCATGTCCTCATGCCAAAAATTCAAAAATTTTACCCTTTTTCTATCACTGAATCTCCTCTGATACCTAAGAAAGGACGCCCAGATTAGTTATGCTTGCCTTCTTGATAATAATTGACATCCTTGGTTTCTTCATCAAAATTTTATGTTAAAGACTTATGACTTTCCTTTTGAGGGATTTGTTTTTGGCCTTCAACTTCTTGTTCTTTCCATACCATATTCCAAGGTACATGATCAGATTTGGATCAAGGACCTAATTGATAGCTCAAAATTCAAAGTGTTCGGAAGTGTGCCAAACTTAAGCAACCGGATAGATCTCATCTTCTTGATTCCGGCACCACGAATGGTTCGAAAAACCAACACTGTATGAAGAAGTTATCACGATTTTAAAAGTCCAGTAAACTGTAATTTTTGGCCTTTGACCAAGTTTGACTGGGCCTTTGAATATTCAAAAAAGAGAATATTCAAGGAATATTCCTAGACTATTCCTTTCGGACCAACTAGTGAATGCCAAGTGGCACATTGTGTTTTTTTCTAGGTTGTATCATTTGTGGTTTCTGCCAATGAGAGGGTGACACGTGGCTAGCCCGGAGGCCGCCACGTGTCCCCGAGACTGTGTAATAAAATTTGGGGGGGAGCCGACCGGAGTCAACCCCGTAACCTCCGAGCATGCACGCCCACACCTTACTCTCGGGCTATGTCATGGTTCTTAACCATATAGTGTAGTGGCATATATTTAAATTTTTATGAAAAATCAAATGGCGGTTTGGAGGGGCCAGCCCCTCCCCACATGGTCGTCTCTCAAGAATCAAGGGCTAAACCTCGAGCATCAAACTTAACCGCGGCGTTTAACTTTTGATCACATTGCATTTGCAACAAAATTGCAAAATTACAACATAACTCCAATTGTAAACTTCTAGTCTCCCCCGACAATTGCGTTAACTATCTACTTGACCGTGCAGTATGGGAACCTTATCCCATAGTTTGTGCGTAGTTCCCTGGTGGTTACAGTCTAGACCACGGAGTTTTGGGCATGTGCCCATCAACTGATGGTTAATATTTATTGCCACGGTTAGTGCTGGCGGAAAAATTGGAAGTGCCACCAAACTTTGCGAATTTTCCATTTTTAACTGGAGTTAAGTTTAGTTCCTCCACCTTTAGTGGAGCTTTTAGGGGTCACTGGACAAATTGAGTTTAGGCTCTATATTGAGTGAGATTTGTCCATTATGAGGGTGAAAATAGTCAATTTCCACTATCTTAGACATTCCAGACTCATTGGAGAGGGTTGCAGAGCCATCAGAGGAATTTTGAGCAGGTTTTTGCTTCAAACAAGTTCTAGGGGTCACTAGGGCCACCATGGGCCAGCAGTAGTTTGAGGCCTAGTCAGAGAAGCTAGAGGCCTTATTCAAGAATCCAATAGTCAATTTTGGATGTTTCAAACATTCTGGAACTAATGGTGTGGTCTTTAGAGCCTGTAGAGGAATTTTGAAGGCCGATATGCTTCAGAGAAGTTCCAGGGGCCATTAGGACCAGCAAGTACCAACAGCAGTTCGAGGCCTATCCAGGGCAGCTATAGGCCTTATTCAACAAACCAATAGTCATTTCTGACTATTTTAATACTTCTAAATCCATTGATGGAGTTTTTAGAAGATTTTTAGGACTTATAGATCTTGATAAGCCATAGATAATTTTTCAGTGACCCTAGAGCCAAGGGGTGCCACCAGGAGTTGGAGGCAAAACCAGAGCAGCCGGAGGCAAATTTATGCAAGTGAATAGTATATTATGACTATTTTTGACATTTTGAATCTAATGAAGGGATTTTCAAAGCCATTTTAAGACTTCTGAAGGTCAAAGAGCCACAGGGAAGTTTTGGGCAGCTTATGGCCAACAGTGGATGGAGGCCTAGATTGGGGAGCTAGTGCTCATTTTGAGCAAATGATCAGCCTGTTTTGGAGGTCTGATATGTTCTGGAGATAGTAGGTGAGGTTTCAGGGACAAAAAAATAATGCTGAGGGAGTTAGTGCCATAGCTTAGTGTAGCTCAAGAGCACCGACTTAAGGAATCAAGTGTAAGGAAGCCTAGATCTGTTTTCAGAGTGATGACATTGATCCGGATTTATGCAGGAACGCAACAGAGTACAGAAATAACCATAAACATAGAGATGCAGTGGAAATAATGCGTCATTTCATTAATATAAAATAACAGAAATATGCATACAGACATAATGGAAATAAAATAGCTAGGGTGTTGGTAGCAAATCCCTGAGAAGAGATGTGGTGGCTACAGACCTCTCAACTGTGTTATAATGAGGCTCTAAGGCCTATTTATTATTGAGAAACAATGGATTCTAAAAACCTAACTCTAGAAGATGAAGCGCCAAAACTGTGGGCCCCCGTTTGGGTAAGTTGGTGTTTCAACTTCCCGGGGACGTAACTTTGGCATCCGATCTCCGTTTGACGCGCTCAATAGCTCATTAGAAAGATCTATCCGAGGAGTACAACTTTCAATGTGAGCAACATTGGTCCATGGACCCATGATGCTCTTAGTTTTCCCAAAATACGTCGTTTAGGGCCTCAAAACGGCTCCGGAAGTTCAGGACCCGAAAAACTCCTAAAAATAGTAAGTTGTGTTGCAACTTAAAAACTGAACGAACTGATGGTGGGGGTTCAAATGGAATAGGTTAGTGGCCACCAATATCCACCTGGATCATTAAGGCCCCAAAATGGCTCTGGGAGTGCAGGACCCGAAAACCTGTTAAAAATAGTAAGTGGTGTTGAATGTGAAAAGCTGCAAGAATTGATGGTGTGGGTCCAAATGGAATAGGTGGGTGGCCACCAATATCCACCTGGATCATTCCTCCCTCCTTAGGAAGCAATGGTCCCCATTGTGTTGAGATCCTCCCTGAGATGAAACAAATTCTGTTGAACTGGGTATTAGATCTGTTGAAGATGTCATGGACCTGTGGGCAGACATGCTGGATGAATTTAGTAAATTTGGTTTCTTTATCGACCTCAGACAGTACATGTGTGGATTCTATATGTGTGTTTGCAGGAGGTATGGTAACATCAGGCGGCGGTGGGTTGGGGGTCAGATCAATGGAGTACTTGTCCTGACAGTGTAGAGGAACCTCTGTGAGTGAGGAGAAAATATCCTGGTATTCCTCCATGAATTTGTCCATCTGCTGCATCCGTGCAGGGGAGCCCTATTTCGAAGTTGTGGCCACAATATTCTTCTTTCCCTATGAGCGAGTTGTAAGGAAAATGAATTTCCTTGTTTGGGAAACAATCTTACTGTGTTGTTTTGTAGTAGTCAAAGAGATGACAGGAGGCAGTACTACCTCTGGTATCCTGTACAAGTTATTTCCCAAAGTACTAATAACAGCACAAGGCCTAGACTCATACACATCATGTCGCCTCCACAAGTATGGTTGGCCCAATAATACATCAGCTACATCAAGAGGAGCAACATCACATAATACCTCATCCGTGAATGGCTTGATGCTGTACGGAAGGCGGCACTGTTGGCGGATGCATATATCTCTCCCTGGGTGAAGCCACCCGATGGTATATGGCTGCGGGTGTGCTATGGTTATTAGGCTAAACCGCTTCATGACCTCTGCTGAAACGAGGTTCTTTTGGCTTCCGCTATCGACAAGGAATTTCAGCGGAGAACCCTTCACCCACATTTGCGAATGGCAGAGGTGCTCCCCCTCCTCTAAATCCTATGGGTCCTCCCTCTGGATCTTGGTGGTGGCAACAATGGCACTGGGATCCACATCAATGATATGCTTCCCTTTGTCATTGCCTTTTTCTGGTTCTGACTCAGGATCAAAAAATGCATCTGATCCGGGTGCCTTTAGTTCGGCCACCAATGATTGTTTGGCCCGACACTCCTTTGTGATGTGAGTGGGGCTGTTATGAAATTCACACCACTTCCATGTGTCCTTCTTTTGATTTGTGGTGTTGTTTTTAGTAGCATCGCTTTGGCCTTGCCCCTTGTTCGTCAATTCGGGGGCCACCTTTCGGATTCGCAGATCCAAAGTCTCGCTTCTTCTGCTTAAATTTCTGCTCGATCTTGGCGGCATAGCGATATGTCGTGCCAAGCGATGTAATGTCGAGGAAATCCATTTCCTCTTGAATGTGTTTGTGTAGACATCCATAGTACTTGAGCACCAAGTGTCTCTCTGAATCTTTAATACCCAACTTTGTGCGCAGGGTATGGAACAGATTCGTCAGTTCGTGCACATCTTGATCCCTTTGTTGCCGCAGTGTGGTCCATTGGATTTATTTGTCCTCATAGCTCCCAACGGGTAATATTGTTCCTTGAAGCTGTCTTGGAAAGAATT
Organism: Pinus albicaulis; assembly: GCA_034641835.2. NCBI lineage: Eukaryota > Viridiplantae > Streptophyta > Pinopsida > Pinales > Pinaceae > Pinus > Pinus albicaulis. The sequence goes on along the minus strand of CM076571.1, from coordinate 152,415,883 downwards.
CCAAGTGGGTGTGGCCAAGAACAGAGAGGGTTCCCCTTCGTCCTCTTTCTCATGGTAGGTTTCCCACCAGTCTTTGACATGGGGGGCGGCTTTGAGGAGTGCAAAAATAATATTTTCTCGGTCAGAGAAATCATGGACCGAGAAATACCCTTCCAGAAAATACAACCATCTATCTATGACGTTTGCATCTATTTGGTCTTCAAATATAGGAATATCAAAGTTTACCTGTACCTTGAAGGGAGTGGCGCCTCCAGAGTGGCTGTTGGATGTAGATGCGCCGTAGGTGGGTAGTCGTTGAAAGATCTGAGCAAAGTTATCCATCATCGCATTCCTTTGTTTCTCGAGGGCCTCCTCGAGCAATATTTTGATAGGATCTCCTGCTCCCTCGTCTTTCTTTTCTTCTTCCATGGGAGGTCGTCGGGGTTTGCGAGGTTAATCTTGCAAGGGTTCAACCAGATCAAGCCCCAACTCCTTATACCCTGACCTCGTTGGGGACATGCAAAGAAAAACAAAGAAAGAGCAGACCGCTTTGATACCACTGATCCGGATTTATGCAAGAACGCAATAGAATACAGAAATAACCATAAACATAGAGATGCAGTGGAAATAATGCATCATTTCATTAATATCAAATAACATAAATATGCTTACAGACATAATGGAAATAAAATAGCTAGGGTGCTGGTAGCGAATCCCTGAGAAGAGATGTGGTGGCTACAGACCTCTCAATTGTGTTACAATGAGGCTCGAGGACCTATTTATTATTAAGAAACAATGGAAAAACTGAAAATTCCAAAAACCTAACTCTAGGAGATGAAGCGCCAAAACTGTGGGCCCCCGTTTGGGTAAGTTGGTGTTTCAACTTCCCGAGGACGTAACTTTGGCATCTGATCTCTGTTTGACGCGCTCAATAGCTCATTAGAAAGATCTATCCGAGGAGTACAACTTTCGATGTGAGCAAAATCGGTCCACAAACTCATGTTGCTCCCGGTTTTCCCAAAAAACATCGTTTAGGGCCTCAAAACGGCTCCGAAAGTTCAGGACCCGGAAAACTGCTATAAATAGTAAGTTGTGCTGCAACTTAAAAATTGAACGAAATAATGGTGGGGGTTTAAATGGAATAGGTGAGTGGCAACCAATATCCACCTGGATCATTAAGGCCCCAAAACGGCTCCGGGAGTGCAGGACCCGAAAACCTGCTAAAAATAGTAAGTGGTGCTGAATGTGAAAAGTTGCAAGAATTGATGGTGTGGGTCCAAATGGAATAGGTGGGTGGCCATCGATATCCACTTGGATCATTCCTCCCTCCTTAGGAAGCAATGGTCCCCATTGCGTTGAGATCTTCCCTAAGATGAAGCAAATTCTGTTGAACTGGGTATTAGATCTATTGAAGATGTCATGGACCTGTGGGCAGACATGCTGGATGAATTTAGTAAATTTGGTTTCTTTATCACCCTTAGACAGTACATGTGTGGATTTTGTATGTGTATTTTCAAGAGGTATGGTAACATCAGGCGGTGGTGCGTTGGGGGTCAGATCAATGGAGTACTTGTCCTAACAGTGTAGAGGAACCTCTGTGAGTGAGGAGGAAATGTCCTCGTATTCCTCCATGAATTTGTCCATCTGCTGTAGCCATGCAGGGGAACCCTATTTTGAGGTTGTGGCCACAATATTATTCTTTCCCTGTGAGCGATTTGTAAGGAAAATGAATTTCCTTATTTGGGAAACAATCTTACTACGTTATTTTGCAGTATTCAAAGAGATGACTGGAGGCAGTACTACCTTTGGTATCCTCTACAAGTTATTTCCCAAAGTAATAATAACATCACGAAGCCTAGACTCATACACATCATGTCGCCTCCACAAGTATGGTTGGCCCAATAATACATCAGCTACATCAAGAGGAGCAACATCACATAATACCTCATCCGTGAATGGCTTGATGCTGTACGGAAGGCGGCACTGTTGGCGGATGCAGATATCTCTCCCTGGGTGAAGCCACCCGATGGTATATGGCTGCGGGTGTGCTATGGTTGGTAGGTCGAGCCGCTTCACGACCTCTGCTGAAACGAGGTTCTTTTGGCTTCCGCTATCGACAAGGAATTGCAGCAGAGAAGCCTTCACCCACATTTGCGAATGGAAGAGGTGCTCCCCCTCCTCTGGATCCTCTGGGTCCTCCCTCTGGATCTTGGTGGTGGAAACAATGGCACTGGGATTCGCATCAATGATCCGCTTCCCTTTTTCATTTCCTTTGTCTAGTTCTGACTCAGGATCAGAAAATGCATCTGATTCGGGTGCCTTTAGTTCGGCCACCAATGACTTTTTGGCCCGACACTCGTTTGTGTTGTGAGTGGGGCTGTTATGAAATTCACACCACTTCCCTGTGTCCTTATTTTGATTTGTGGTGTTTTTTTGAGTAGCACCGCTTTGGCCTTGCCCCTTGTTCTTCGATTCGGGGGCACCTTTCAGATTCACTGATCCAAAGTCTCACTTCTTCTGGTTAAATTTCTACTTGATCTTGGTGGCATAACGATATGCCGTGCCAAGCGATGTAATGTCGAGGAACTCCATTTCCTCCTGAATGTGTTTGTGTAGACAACCGCGGTACTTGAGCACCAAATGTCTCTCTGAATCTTTAATACCCAAATTTGTGCGTAGGGTATTGACCAGATTCGTCAGTTCGTGAACATCTTGATCCCTTTGTTGCCGCCGTGTGGTCCATTGGATGTATTTGTCCTCATAGCTCCCCACGGGGTAATATTGTTCCTTGATGCCATCTCGGAATGAATTCCAGGTGGGTGTGGCCGAGAACAGAGAGGGTTCCCCTTCATCCTCTTGCTCACGGTAGGTTTCCCACCAATCTTTGACATGGGGGGCGGCTTTGAGGAGTGCAAAAATAATCTTTTCTCGGTCAGAGAAATCATGGACCGAGAAATACCCTTCCAACAAATTCAACCATCTATCTACAACATTTTCATCTATTTTGCCTTCAAATACAGGAATATCAAAGTTTACCTATACCTTGAAGGGAGTGGCACCTCCAGAGTGGTTTTTGGATGCAGATGTGCCATAGGTAGGCAGTCGTTGAAGGATCTGAGAAAATTTGTCCATCATCGTGTTCCTTTGTTTCTCGAGGGCCTCCTCGAGCAATATTTTGATAGGATCTCCTGCTCCCTAATCTTTCTTTTCTTCCGCCATGGGAGGTCGTCGAGGTTTGCGAGGCTGATCTTGCAAGGGTTCAACTAGATCGAGCCCTAACTCCTTATACCCTGACCGCGTTGGGGACATGCAAAGAAAAACAAAGAAAGAGCAGACCGCTTTTGATACCACTAAGCCGGATTTATGCAAGAATGCAATAGAATACAGAAATAAACATAAACATAGAGATGCAGTGGAAATAATGTGTCATTTCATTAATATCAAATAACATAAATCTCCTTACAGAAATAATGGAAATAAAATAGCTAGGGTGCTGGTAGCAAATCCCTGAGAAGAGATGTGGTGGCTACAGACCTCTCAACTGTGTTACAATGAGGCTTGAGGGCCTAGTTATTATTGAGAAACAATGGAAAAACTGAAAAGTCCAAAAACCTAACTCTAGGAGATGAAGTGCCAAAACTGTGGGCCCCCGTTTGGGTAAGTTGGTGTTTCAACTTCCTGGGGACGTAACTTTGGCATCCGATCTCCGTTTAACATGCTCAATAGCTCATTAGAAAGATCTATCCGAGGAGTACAACTTTCAATGTGAGCAACATTGGTTCATGGACCCATGTTGCTCCCAGTTTTCCCAAAAAACGTCGTTTAGGGCCTCAAAACGACTTCGGAAGTTCAGGACCCGAAAATCTGCTAAAAATAGTAAGTTGTGTTGCAAATTAAAAAATAAATGAACTGATGGTGGGGGTTCAAACGGAATAGGTGAGTGGCCACCAATATCCACCTGGATCATTAAGGCCCCAAAACAGCTCCGGGAGTGCAGGACCCGAAAACCTGCTAAAAATAGTAAGTGGTGCTGAATGTGAAAAGCTGCAAGAATTGATGGTGTGGGTCCAAATGGAATAGGTGGGTGGCCACCGATATCCACCTGGATCATTCCTCCCTCCTTAGGAAGCAATGGTTCCCATTGCATTGAGATCCTCCCTGAGATGAAGCAAATTCTGTTGAACTGGGTATTAGATCTGTTGAAGATGTCATGGACCTGTGGGCAGACATGCTGGATGAATTTAGTAAATTTGGTTTCTTTATCACCCTCAGACAGTACATGTGTGGATTATGTATGTGTATTTGCAGGAGGTATGGTAACATCAGGCGGCGGTGCGTTGGGGGTCAGATCAATGGAGTACTTGTCCTGACAGTGTAGAGGAACCTCTGTGAGTGAGGAGAAAATGTCCTTGTATTCCTCCATGAATTTTTCCATCTGCTGCAGCCGTGCAGGGGAGCCCTGTTTCGAAGTTGTGGCCACAATATTATTCTTTCCCTATGAGCGAGTTGTAAGGAAAATGAATTTCCTCGTTTGGGAAACAATCTTACTGTGTTGTTTTGCAGTAGTCAAAGAGATGACAGGAGGCAGTGCTACCTCTGGTATCATGTACAAGTTATTTCCCAAAGTAATAATAACAGCACGAGGCCTAGACTCATACACATCATGTTGCCTCCACAAGTATGGTTGGCCCAATAATACATCAGCTACATCAAGAGGAGCAACATCACATAATACCTCATTCGTGAATGGCTTGATGTTGTACGGAAGGCGGCACTGTTGGCGAATGCGGATATCTCTCCTTGGGTGAAGCCACCCGATGGTATATGGCTGCGGGTGTGCTATGGTCGGTAGGCCGAGCCGCTTCACGACCTCTGCTAAAACGAGGTTATTTTGGCTTCCGCTATCGACAAGGAATTGCATCGGAGAACCCTTCACCCACATTTTCAAATGGAAGAGGCGCTCCCCCTCCTCTGAATCATTTGAGTCCTCCCTCTGGATCTTGGTGGTGGAAACAATGGAACTGGGATCCGCATCAATGATCTGCTTCCCTTTGTCATTGCCTTTGTCTAGTTCTGACTCAGGATCAGAAAATGCATCTGATTCGGGTGCCTTTAGTTCGACCACCAATGACTGTTTGGCCTGACACTCGTTTGTGCTGTGAGTGGGGCTATTATGAAATTCACACAACTTCCCTGTGTCCTTCTTTTGATTTGTGCTGTTGTTCTGAGTAGCACCGCTTTGGCCTTGCCCCTTGTTCTTCGGTTCGGGGGCACCTTTCGGATTCGCAGATCCAAAGTCTCTCTTCTTCTGTTTAAATTTCTGCTCGATCTTGGCGGCATAGCGATATGCCGTGCCAAGCGATGTAATGTCGAGGAACTCCATTTCCTCCTGAATGTGTTTGTGTAGACAGCCGCGGTACTTGAGCACCAAATGTCTCTCTGAATCATTAATACTCAACTTTGTGCGCAGAGTATGGAACAGATTCGTCAGTTCGCACACATCTTGATCCCTTTGTTGCCGCAGCGTGGTCCATTGGATGTATTTGTCCTCATAGATCCCCACGGGGTAATATTGTTCCTTGATGTCATCTCGGAACGAATTCCAAGTGGGTGTGGCTGAGAACAGAGAGGGTTCCCCTTCGTCCTCTTGCTCACGGTAGGTTGCCCACCAATCTTTGACATGGGGGGCCGCTTTGAGGAGTGCAAAAATAATCTTTTCTCGGTCAGAGAAATCATGGACCGAGAAATACCCTTCTAGCAAATTCAACGATCTATCTACGGTGTCTGCATCTATTTGGCCTTCAAATACAAGAATATAAAAGTTTACGTCTACCTTGAAAGGAGTGGTGCCTCTAGAGTGGTTTTTGGATGCAGATGCACCGTAGGTGGGCAGTCATTGAAGGATCTGAGCAAATTTATCCATCATCACGTTCCTTTGTTTCTCGAGGGCCTCCTCGAGCAATATTTTTATAGGATCTCCTACTCCTTCGTCTTTCTTTTCTTCCGCCATGGGAGGTCGTCAAGGTTTGCGAGGCTAATCTTGCAAGGGTTCAAACAGATCGAGCCCTAACTCCTTATACCCTGACCGTGTTGGGGACATGCAAAGAAAAACAAAGAAAGAGCAGACCGCTTTGATACCACTGATCCGGATTTATGCAGGAACGCAACAGAATATAGAAATAACCATAAACATAGAGATGCAGTGGAAATAATGCGTCATTTCATTAATATCAAATAACAGAAATATGCTTACAGACATAATGGAAATAAAATAGCTAGGGTGCTAGTAGCGAATCCCTGAGAAGAGATGTGGTGGCTACAGACCTCTCAACTGTGTTACAATGAGTCTTGAGGGCCTATTTATTATTGAGAAATAATGGAAAAATTGAAAAGTCCAAAAACCTAACTCTAGGAGATGAAGCGCCAAAACTGTGGGCCCCCGTTTGGGTAAGTTGGTGTTTCAACTTCCTGGGGACGTAAATTTGGCATCCGATCTTCGTTTGACGTGCTCAATAGCTCATTAGAAAGATATATCCGAGGAGTACCCGAAAAACTGCTAAAAATAGTAAGTTGTGCTGCAACTTAAAAACTGAATGAACTAATGGTGGGGGTTCAAATGGAATAGGTGAGTGGCCACGAATATCCACCTGGATCATTAAGGCCCCAAAACGGCTCCGGGAGTGCAGGACCCGAAAACCTGCTAAAAATAGTAAGTGGTGCTGAATGTGAAAAGATGCAAGAATTGATGGTGTGGGTCCAAATGGAATAGGTGGGTGGCCACCGATATCCACCTTGATCAGACATCTATGACAAGGATATACATGGTATTCTAAACCCATTGGTTTATTTTAGTTATCCATTGGAGTTGATTTTGTAATTTGTAAAAGAAATTTTCCATAATCCCAAAGGGCCAAGTCATGGTGATAAGAGCTCAAGGAGATGTAGCCCACGATATTCGGGTGAACTCCTAGATTAAATTTGTTGTTATGTGTTGATGTTTATTTGCTGCATTATATGGCTGTTGTACATGTTTAATATCAACAAAAACAAATGATCTTAAAGCACTTAAACAGTAAAAAATTATTTGTTTAACTGAGTGGGAGGTTCTTGAAAAGCATAACAAGTTATCCAACCCATTTTCAGATCAGTTTGGTATCAAAATGATAGTTTTCTTGCTTGACAGAGCACTATTTTGCTTGCTTGATAGAGCATAAGTTTGCTTGTTGACTTGAAAGGTGTTTAAACAGTGCAAAGAATTTGACTATTTGCAAACTGATTGTTTCTTGAGTTTTCTAGAGGTGAAGGGATAGCTACTGATAGATAAGTCATGAAGAGAACAAGAAGGAAGAAGGGTTGAAGGCATATTCCTCACCCAAAGTACCTCAAAGCAACCCTTGAAGCACAAAGAGGTTTGTTTGAAAAAGGCTGCTTGAAGAAGAGCTTGACTCTACAACCATTTTGTTCAAAATCTTTGTCAATTGTTTTTGAAAGCTTTATGAATTTTTGTTGAAGTTATTTTGTTCATTGACATTATGATGCCAACTTCTTCAAGTGAGGTTTCAAAATCCTCCTCCTTCACAAGATTCTTCGATGAAGACATGAAGCGAGACTTCTACATCTTGAAGGATATGGTGCAAATTTTGTTTGAAGATAGAAGAGAAAGAACTATACTTCATGAGAAATTGGTTGCTATGAAGCAAGAGAAAGAAGAAATTCTTCAAAGAATGCATGAGATGGAGATGCAACTCCATCAAGCCCAAGAGGCCTTAACCAAGAACATGCGTGAAGCAGAGGTAATTCACTTTAATTTGTCTTCAGTTTCCTCTTAAGAAAGATTTGTTGGTTCCTTTGAAAAGCACACTAGAGGTATAGGGTCGAAGTTAATGTTTAAAATGGGCTATGAAAGCAAGGGTTTAGGCAAACATGCACAAGGCATGATTGATCCTATTTTGGTTGAGGAAATACCTAAGAAGTTTGGTCTTGGTTATGTTTAATCTAATGGCGAAAACTCCAAAGCCATGAAGGCATGTGAGACAACTTCAAGAAGAACTTTTGTTACAATTTCTAAACCAAAAACATGTCAAGTTTGTTTTCAAGTTGATTTCCATTCTTTGAAGCCTATGTTGCAGCAAGATTTGTGTAAACATGCAGCTTATGGTGAACATGAGAGTTCAGACAGTTTTCAAGACATGAACATTGATGTTAGTCTTCAAGAGAAAGCTGGAACCTCTACAAGTTGATCTGCTCATGAAGGTAAAAACGATGGACATGCAAAGCAACATTTGAGGTATAATTCTTCCCATAGTCAAGTTGATTATGTTTCTGATAAGCATGACAAATCTACATGCTTGATTGGAAGAAAGAGTTGTTGTGCATTTTTTGGTTTGTATAACCACGATGTTTCAAGATGCTGGAAGAGGATGAATGCATACAGGAAACAGTTGAGGCAAAGGCAACTTGCAAATAAGGTGCATAAAACTTGCACACATTTCCAGAAGAAGGGACATTTTGTTGCCCAATGTTGGACATTGCATCCAACTAATCATCCCAGGCACATGATGCAAGAGGATAGAAATAATGGCAAAAGTGGAACCAAATATTCCATCAATTATGTGAGAGTGGATGTTTCACATGAAGAAGGTTTTCAGCAGCAAAACTCGTCGTGGAAGTGGCTTGGTAAGAAGTGGTTTGACTTCTTGACACAGTAAGACATACATTCATTTGTACATATGAAAATTTCAGTTATGTATACATTTTTCTATTGTAATGTCACGTTTGTTTGAGCCGCATTGGATCGATGATCAAGGACATGATGTTCAGCTACCTTCTATCAATTTCTCGCCAGAAATTTCTGAGTGAGTTCAAGGAAGACAATTCTTGACAAGAGGACAAGAGCATTCAAGAAGGGAAGTGTCAACTACCTTCAAGTTGTGGTTAAAAGGCACGAAGACATGCAAGGAAAGTATATGGAGGTTGAAACAAAGAGGGTCTTGTACTCTCATCTACTGAACAGATCAAGTAATCAATCTTTTGGGGTCCAAAATATTCCCAATGGGGAGGTGTGATCAGATTTGGATCAAGGACCTAAGTGATAGCTCAAAATTCAAAGTGTTTGGAAGTGTGTTGATCCTGAGCGACCGGATAGCTCTCATCTTCCCAATTCTGGCGCCGCAAATAGTTCGAAAAACTAACACCGTATGAAGAAGTTATCGTTATTTGAAAATTCCAGTAAACTGCAATTTTTGGCCTTTGACCAAGTTTGATTGGGCCTTTGAATATTCAAAAAAGAGAATATTCCCCATAATATTCCTTCCGAACCAACCAATGAATGCCAAGTGGCACGTTGTGGTTCGTTGTGGGCTATAAGATTTTTGGTTTCCGCCAATAAGAGGGTGACACGTGGCTAGCCCGGAGGTCGCCACGTGTCCCTAGGAATGTGTAATAAAATTTGGGGGGGAGCCGACCGGAGCGACCTCGTGACCTTCGAGCACACACGTCCACACCTTACCATTGGGCTATGCCATGGTTCTTAACTATATGGTGTAGTGACATATATTTAAAGTTTTATGAAAAATCAAATGGGGGTTAGGAAGGGCCAGCCCCTCCCCACATGGTCGTTGCCCAAGAATCAAGGGCTAAACCTCCAGCATAAAACTTAAACACGACATTTAATTATTGATCACATTGCATTTGCAACAAAATCGCAACATTAAAACATAACTCCAACCGTAAAATACTAGTCTCCGCATATTACCTGGTCACATGCAAATGTTTCAGTTAGATCCCCCGACGGTTGTGTTAACTATCTGTTTGACCGCAGAGTATGGGAACCTTATCCCATAGTTTCTGCATAGTTTCCCGAAATTTACAGTCTAGACCGCGGAGTTTTGGGCATGTGCCCATCCACCGATGGTTAATATTTATTGCCACGGTTAGTGCTGGTGAAAAAATTGGAAGTGCCACCAACCTTTGCGGATTTTCCACTTTTAACTAGAGTTAAGTTCAGTTCCTCCACTTTTGGTGGAGCTTTTTAGGGTTCACTGGACAGATTGAGTTTAGGCTCTATCTTGAGCGATATTTTTCCATTTTGAGGGTGCCAATAGTCAATATCGACTATCTCAGACATTCCAGACTCATTGGTGAGGGTTTCAGATCCACCAGAGGACTTTTGAGCAGGTTTTTGCTTCAGATAAGTTCTAGGGGTCACTAGGGCCACCATGGGCCAGCAGTAGTTTGAGGCCTAGCTAGAGCAACTAGAGGCCTTATTCAGGAATCCAATAGTAAATTTTGGATGTTTCAAAAAATATGGAACTAATGGTGTGGTTTTTAGTGCTTGTAGAGGAATTTTGAAGGCCGATATGCTTCATAGAAGTTCCAGGGAACACCAAGGCCATCAAGTGCCAACAGCAGTTCAAGGCCTAGCCAGGGCAGCTAGAGGCCTTATTCAGCAAACCAATAGCCATTTCTGATTGTTTTGATACTTCTCAATCCATTGATGGATTTTGAAGAAGTGTTTGAGGACTTCTAGAGCTCGAGAAGCCACAGAGAAGTTTTCAATGACCCCAGAGCCAGGGGGTGCCAACAAGTGTTGGAGGTGAAACTGGAGCATCCGGAGGCCAATTTATGCAAGTGAATAGTCTATTCTAAATATTTTTGACATTATGAATCCAATGAATGGATTTTTAGAGCTATTTGAAGACTTATTAATGTCGAAGAGCCACAAGGAAGTTTTGGGCAACCCAGGGCCAACAATGGATGGAGGCCTAGATTGGGGAGCCAGTGCTCATTTTGAGCAAATGATCAGCCTATTTTGGAGGTCTAATATGTGTTGGAGATAGTAGGTGAGGTTTCAGGGACAAAAAAATAATTCTAAGGGATTTAGTTGCATAGAGAAGCCTAGTGTAGCTCAAGAGCACAGACTCAAGGAATCAAGTCTAAGGAAGCCTAGATCTGTTTTCAGAGTGATGACAGCCATGACAGGGATATAAATGGTATTTTAAACCCATTGGTTCAATTTAGTTATCCATTGGAATTGATTTTGTAATTTGTGAAAGAAATTTTCCATAATCCCAAAGAGCCAAATCAAGATGATAAGAGCTCAAGGAGACGTCGCCCACTATATTCGGATGAAATCCTAGATTAAATTTGTTGTTATTTGTTGATGTTTATTTGCTGCATTATATGGTTTTTGCACATGTTTAATATCAGCAAAAACAAATGGTCTAAAAGCACTTTATATATATATATATATATATATGAATAAAAAAATATTACACCTGTTTCAAGTATAAAATTCCGCAAAAGTCAAGTATAAGCTAGATATTTTATTTTTTTAACTGAGTGGGAGGTTCTTGAAAAGCATAACAAGTTATCCAACCCATTTTCAGATCAGTACAATAAGATATTAGCACTTGTCGTCTTTTGAATTTCACTCTATACCATCAATGCATCGTTTTCTTCCTTCAAATGCCTATTTAATGTCTCCAACTCATAAATTTCTTCCTTTAGGGTTTTGACTATTGGAGATTCTCATGGAGTATCAAAATAAACTCCTTCTCCCTAGTTTGGAATAGATGCAGTAGCTTTGTTTGAGGCTTTCTTCTTCAATGATTCTATGTAGTCATATATTTCTTGTTGAATTGGGTCTATTTCATGCATCTTTTTTATGGACTTGAGATTGGTGACACAGTTGTAGGCGATGGAGCTTTTGGAGATGGAATATTGAATGCCATTTCTTCTTCCTATAAATTGACCAATTGACCAATTGAATGCCATTTCTTCTACCAACATTCTTTTCTTTAAGGTTTTCTAATACAACCATAGGAGGAATGTCATCTTCTAAAGTAGGTAGTTTCCTCCTACTTCTCTTGATTTTACTGCTGCAATCTTCCTATTATCCCTCCTGAAATTGATTTCTAACTAAGAAACTTTCCTAGTTATCCCTGTTGGTTTTAAGGTGGCCTTGAATTAACATATTTATTAAACCGTGATGATATATGGTGTTTTCAATAAATTTATTTTCTTCTGAGTGTTATTGGTCATTTTCTTCAGACTTTGGAGTGGGAAATAAGGCAAATTGATTTCATTAACCTCAAGGAAATGCATCGTTAAACGCACATGATAGAAAAACATGTTTGCAAATATGACCTCACAAGTAATAAATTTATGAACGATCAACAACAAATTTCACCATTTATTTTTAAGAGCTGAAACTGGAATGCCTTTCTTAAAGACTAAAGTGTCCATACCTGGGTTTTTGAGAAATGTTTTCCATCCACTTTCTTCAATTCCTCTATTTTTGAAGCATTTTTCACCAGATTTGGGTAGGCCAGTAATTTTCTCTATGAGGGATTATGTTAATACCATCTTTATATCCGCAATTTCCACCTCGACTCCATAAAATGCTCAAGCAAAATATTTGGTAACTTCTTTATCATGGTTGTTGAATTTTTCTATGAACTATAACGATTGCGCTTTCTGTAACATTTGCCTATCTGGATCAGTTCTTATAACAACTCCCATGTTGGCGAATTATTCACCATTAATTGAATCCTTTAACAGTTTTATGGAATGAGGATGGTAGTATAGATGAGGTGGAATTATCAGAGAAACAAGGTTTATGGAATGAGAAGGGGTTTGGAAAAAAATAGAGTATGGATGTTGGCGGAGTTACGAATGGATTAGGGTTTTATCGAGTGAAATGGATGCGTGATGATGGAAAATGAGTTTTTGAATTATGATTATGCTGACATCGGCAAGAGATATTATTTATGGTTAGCTTGAAGTCAGAAAATAATAATGATGATTTCAAATGGTGGTAGCAATGTCTAATTTATTTCATAATCCAATGTTTTTTTTCCTTCATCATTTAATTTAACATTTACATACCTTTAGATTCTTGCTTCTGATGTTTTAAGTGGTCATTTGCAGGTTGTATTTGGATGCCTTAGTTGTAAGCTTGATCATTATTCCTTGGTGCTTGAATCTTCCATGTCCTGATTAAATCTTGTAAAATCAAGTCAGTTGCAGAATTTTGTTAAGTTTGCAGATTCTCATCAATTCTATAGATGATTATTTGCAAAAATAAAAATAGGGTCATAAGACAAGTGGGACTAGAATAGGAATTAAAAAGAAAATCTAAGGTGCCAAGAATGCTTGGTTTTCATCCTAGATTTTCTATATAAACATGCCAACATTGTTGGTTTTCATGTTTATACAGTTATTTTATTTATTATTATTATTATTACTATTTTTATTTTATTTTATTATATATATATATATATATATATATATATATATATATAATTTATTGAAAACAAAATGATTTTTGCGAGTTAAGCTGGAGAGGAAGGTGAATTCTTACTAACCACCTTCACATCAATATTGTCTTGCAGATGTTTAATAAATTCTTCCCTGGTCAATGGTTTGTGATAAATTCTCAATCGATGAAAATTTACAAGGAAGGTCACTTTTTCTTCATCAATAGTTCTAATTCTGAATACTCCATTTCCAAAGACAGTTTCAATCAAATAAGACCCAAGCCAATGAGTTTGAAATTTTCCTTGAAAATATTTAAATTTTGAATGAAAAAGTAATGCCCAATCTCCTGGTTGAAATTTCCTTTCTTTTATGAATCTGTCATGCCATTTGGATCTTTTTTGTTGAACTGTGTTAGTTCTTTGAATATAATCATGTCTTATCTCATCAAGTTCATTTAACTGCTCCATCCTTTGTTTTTGTGCTTCAAATAAATCAAGACCCAACTTGATTGTTGTCTTGAAAGTCTTTATTTGGAACTCAAAAGGGAACAAGACTTTCTTCCCATAAACAAGTTCAAAGGGAGTATGTCCTGTCGTGTTTCTCCATGTGGTATGGTATGCCCATAAAGCTTCTGGAAGCTTTTTTTCCCAATCTCTTCAATGTTGGTGCACAATCTTGGTAAGAATTGCTTCAATTCCTTTGTTGGTGGATTCCACCTGTCCATTTGCTTGTGGATGATATGGAGTAGAATTTTGATGTTTGATTTTATATTCCTCCACTATCTTTTGTACCAAATTTGATGTAAATTGAGTACCTTGATCTGTCACAATTTCCCTTGGGACACCAAAACCAGTAAAAATATCCTCAAAAATAAATGAGTCTACAAATTTTTTAGTAGCAAAAAGAAGTGATTTATCTTCTACCCATTTTGTGACATAATCAGTGCAAACAAGAATGTACCTTTTTTTGTCTTGATGGTGGATTAATAGGACCAAAAAAATCCATAACCCATTTCTCAAAAGGTTCAATGTGTACCTGAGGTTGTAGAGGCATTTCATCTAAAGGAACATGTTTCCCCATTCTTTGACAACTATCACATATCTTAACATATTCTTTAGAATCTTTAAAAATAGAAGCCCAATAATATCCATAGACAAGGACCTTGTAGGCAGTTCTTTTATCATGAAAATGTCCTCCACATTGTTCATCATGACATGCTTTCAATATTTTTGGTACTTCATCTTCTTTGATACATCTTTGAATGATTAAATCTGGTCATGTTTTGTACAATTCTTCATTTATCCATGAATATGATGCACTAGTTTGAATTGCCTTTTTATTTTCACAAGGAGACAGATACGATGGTAACTTCCCTGTAGCCAAATAATTAGCAATATCTGCAAAACAAGGAGATTTAATAGATACTGCAAAAATGTATTCATCAAGAAAATCATCTTTTATAGTGGTATTATTATTATTTTGGATTATAGATAGAAAATCAGCAACTGTGTTTTGTTTCCCAAGTCTATTCAAAATAGTAATATTAAAATCTTGTAACAAAAGTAATCATATTATAATTCTTCCATTTGAAATTGATTTATTCAATGGATATTTGATTGCAGAATGATCTATGTGAATAAAGGTTTCATAATTAGTGATATAATGTCTAAACTTGTTGATGGCATGTATAATTGCTAAAAACTCCTTTTCAGTGACAGTATTATTTAACTCTGCAAGAGTCAAATTTTTACTTGTATATAAAATGGCATAAGGAGTAAGGTATTTTTGTCCTAACACAACTCCGAAAGTTGTACCTGAGGCATCAGTTGAGATATGAAAAGGTAATTTCCAATTTGGTCCTCTCAAAATTGGTGCTTTGGAAATTTTTCCTTTCAGTGTTTCAAAAGCTTTCTAGCAATCATAATTCCAAGTGAACTCACAATATTTTGTAAGTAATTTGAAAAGTGGAGAGGAAATCTTGGTAAATTTCTATAGTAACCAGTAACACCAAGAAAACTTCTAACATATTTTTAACAAGTAGGAACTGACAGTTTAGAAGTTACTTCTACCTTAGATGCATCCACCTTAATTCCATTTCCTAAAATATGGTGGCCTAAAACAATCCCATCAGTAAACATCATAAGACATTTTTCATGACTTAATGAGAGATTTTCTTCTTTACATATAATAAGAACTTTTTCTAAATTCTTAAGAGCTTCTTCAAAAGAGTATCCATAGACAATAAAATCGTCCATGTACACTCCACACAATCATGAATTAGCATAGAGAAAATTCCCAGAACTTCCCTTTGGAATGTTGCAAGTGCATTACATATTCCAAAAGGAGGTACTCGATAAGCATAATCTCCCCATGGGAAGGTAAAATTTTTCTTGTTTGATCTTATGGAGCTACTTGGATTTGGTTATATCCACTAAAGCAATCTATAAATGAAAAATTATTCTTTCCTACCAATGTGTTAAGAACTTGATCTATCAAAGGGAGTGGAAAATGATCTTTTAAGGTATCTTTATTCAATTCTATATAATCAATGCGTACTCTCCATTTTTCATTAATTTTCGGAAAAATTACTAATGGTGAGACCCATTGAGTATCAGATATAGGATAGATAAAATTCACATTTAACAAATTTTTTAATTCTTCCTTAACAATTTCCCTTAAGTTTGGATTTATCCTCCTTTGTGGTTGTCTAATTGTTCTGGAATTTTCTTCAATATATATATATATATATATATATATATATATATATATGATGCGTAAAAGTTTTAGGGTCAATTCCTTTCATATAAGTGTATTCCCATGCATAAAAAGAGGAATGTTCTTGTAGCATTTTTACTAATTCTTTCTTTTGAGACTCCTCCAAGTTATTATTAACATTCAAATTTTCTCCTAGGAATATTTACATTAAAGAATTGCCAAATTTTTCCATAGAATATAAATACATTTGACGAGATGATAGATATTCAACATTACAATGTTCTTGAAAATCTTGACTAGATTCACAATATGAGGAAGATTCATTATTTTCCATTAAATTTAAAATTTTATCTTCTTTATATATTTGTGAAGTAGAAAAAATTGATCGTATATCAGTATCATCTTCTATCCATCCTTCACTTTCTACTTCTATCATTGTTTTTGTTGGAGGATATAATGTTAATTTCTTTGTTGAACTTCCATCAGAGATAAATCACCAGATCTACAGCTTATAAAAGAATCAGTTGTAGCTAACCATGGTCTTCCTAGGATCAATGGATTCCCTCTTAGATTATTCTTGGGTGTTAAAATCATAAAATCAACAGGGTATTCACAAGAATCAAAGGATACAAACACATCTTCTAGCACACCATCAGGTTTGATAACATATCTGTCTACTAATTGTAATAATGTGGGTGTATATTGAAGATTAGGAAGTTTCAATTAATCTGTTATCACTCAGTAATTTCTCAAGGTTAAAGAAAGAACTCATCGAGGTAACCACAAACCTACTTTTAAGCCTTAGGATCTAGCCTTCCTAATGCTCAGAGAGGGCTCTCTCTATATGATTTATCCTTGTTGATTATATTTGATTTAAGGCTAGTTATATGGGGAAAATTGGTCTTTGAGTTTTGATTTGGTTTGGTGGGGAAATCACTTAAATAGTGGATAGCTATAGATCTATATCCCATTAGGAAAATGGAGTCAATGTGTCAAGCAGTCAGATCAGGATCAAGGTCTAAAGGTAAATGTTTATAGGGAAAGATAGAAGAGTCACTCCAGATCTTCAAAGGCTGATGGTGAAATGGTTTTAACCGGGATAAAGAGCAATTAAGGGTTGTTAAATCCGAATAAGGAGTGAAAAGGCAGAGTTCAATCAAAATCAGGGAACAATTAAGGGTTCCCTAGTCTGGATATCTGCAAAAAACATTTAAATGAAAATCAGTCAATAACAGAGTGCTTTTAACAAATTATGAAATAACAATTCTTGATTTCACATTAAAATTTAGAACACATTCATGAATGGATGAAAAACATAATAAAATTGACAAAATGACAAGTGAAATACTTCACTGCAGTGGCCCAACACATGAATCTTGTAATATGATACTTTATTTCCTGTGATCCAGTTTGCTAACTTGAACTTGATACAAAAAACCCTTCACATTCAAAAAATATGACTACAAAAATGTTCGGCAATTAATCCACACTCAATACTTCAAATGATGAAGTATTTATACAAATTCTAAACTAAAATATCTTGAAAAAATATCAAGATTGGTTTACAAATATCTCAAACGGTATTACATAAATAGAACTTAAATAAAGGACACTCAAAACTAATGAATCTATTTGGAACTATATTTATGGATTAATGGTGAAAAGAAGAGAAATTCGAATTTGATAGCAACTTTTAGTTGATGATGAGGCTTCCAAGTCACTAACTATCTCCTTCCTTTGTGTGTCTTGCTCCAGAAATTCTGCAAAATTAGGATCCAATGATACCTTTTTATATCTCAATACGAGATAGATATGTAAAAATTGAAAGATTTTATTGTAGATAAATATGTTATTGAGATAAACCTCTCTCAGTTTCCTACAATTCCACTCCAGTTGTTCACAATAAGCTCTTCAAAAAGATGTGTAAAACATAACATTGCACAATCCGAAAAATAGGTTGTGAAGATGTGCATGTATCTCTCATTCTGTAATACATGTGTAAAAATTGAGATATATTTTGTAGATTGGCCTCTTAGAAACACAAACCTCCTCAAGTTTTTCAAAATTCATCTTGTATTGGCCACAATAGTTTCGACAAAAATATGACTTAAACAAGAAATTTCTGGAAAATGTCTCTTCCTGCTCTGTTTTCATTTTTTAACCTTACTATTCCTTTAACTGTTTTTACTTTTACTTCAGATAAATTTCGTTGTTGCTGGTGGAAGTGTTTTCATCTATGTTTAACCATTACTGCCTCTGTGTTTACTTTTACTGTTTTACCTTGACTGCTCTGTTTTTACTGATTTTACTTTCACTCTGACTTTTATCTGATACACTTTAACTATGATGCTCTTTCACTGTTTTATTGCCTGGAATATTTTGTTAAGGGACATCATTAAAATGTGTTTCCTTGCAAGTTTTTTAGGAGTAAACAGTTTTAACTAGTATTAAACTGTTTATCCCAATTCTCCTTTTGCTACTATCCTGGGAAAACTGAAGTTTTGATGTGCAGTAGGGTTTATGGTGTTGCAGAAAGCTTTCAGAAGCTTTTGTTGGTCTTATAGTGCTCGTATGTCTTCTTCAATGTTTGTAGCAGTCGAATTGGTTGGATTTTTGTTTGATTTAGGCTTTAAATCGGAGTTGGTAGAGTTTTTAGGGCTGAAATGTTTGTTATATGCAGATTTATAACAGAAAATGGTGTAAAATATTGTGAAAGGGCAGCTTATATATGTTTTTAATTAACATTGAATGCAATTGAATGGCGATCTTATAAAATGAATGATTATTTTTGGTGCGAGGGATGGAGAAACCGCTAGGTGGTTTTCGCGTGGCTTATTGGTGGTAAGCGGTATTAGTTCAATTGGTGCGATCAAATAGAAATAGGCCACATAGTGGGGAGAGAAACTTTGAAAACAACGTTTTTCACAAGGTTTGGGGTTGGTCATCCATTGCACTTTTGGATGTGCAATAATGAATAGCCGTCAGTAGATCTGACTCATGGAGATTGGATGGAGCGGATGATGCGATGGAGTTGCTGGTCAAAAAGGAGTGGGCCTGGGATTTCAATGGTGCAGGGTTTGATTTATGTACTAAAGTTAAAGTTTTAATACATAGTCGGGGTATATTATTGGCGGAGGTTAATGTATTAACATTTTTAACCTATGGGATGAGGAATTATATAACACGTGAGGAATTACAACTATGGGTTAAAATTAATATATGGGTTGGAATATGTAATATATGTGGGATTTATAAAAATATAGGCTAAAGGTATATATTAAGGAGTTAATACATTAGGTTAGCATGTTAATAATGAAATGAATCCGCGAGAATGAAAAATACACTAAGCATAGTGTAAAATATGATGTCGGGGGTAGATTTCTTCATTGTGATTCCTGATACATAATAATTTTAGCATTTATACCTAGGATAAAACTATTTTGGGGTTTTTTGGGTATTTTGTAATAAAAGGGAATTAGTTAAAGGATTTTTACTTTTCTTAAGTAAAATGTGTTTTAACTTGGGTAAAGGGGTTTTAGTAGGGTAAATGAGTGAGGTTAAGGGAAAAGGGTTTTTTATGAAGGGGAAGGGTTTCAATGAGGTGGAATCCAATACTTTGGTGCCAAATAGTCATTAAGACGTGGGTTCAGTCCCACCAAAAGTCATAGAAATGCTCTGAGTCTTTATGACTGAAGGATTTAGTACTGGAACACATTGTGGGGAGGGAAATTATTAATGTGCCAAATGATGTTTATTCATGCCTTGTGAAAATGCTTTCTTCCTACCCATCATTTATTCTACCATTTTTTCCTTTATTTGCATGGGTGCATTTGAGCTTGCAAACCTTATTCATTTTTCTTTTAAAACAAGAAACTATCTAATTCTAACCTTATTTCATCCAAGGGCTCAGATTAAACTGTTGAGCTCCTTATTATTCTCTATTTTAACTATTGATCTGCCAAAATTAAACTGTTTAGCTAGATATTTATTCTCTATCTATCAACATGAAATTTAAAGCATGAATAATCAAGTTTGAGTTGTTTGATTATCATGGATTGTGGCATTTTAACAAGTTGCACGCAATCTGATTTTCAAAAAGTAAACTAAAGTAGTGGAATTTAAACTTGCAACACTTTCATGATCTATTTTTGATGGGGTTCATATTTAATATTCTTTTGATCTTTGATTATTTTTGTCCTTTGATTTTTCTTTTAGGACATACCCTCTTTTCATTTTTTAATTTGGGAATACATTTGCAGAAAGCAAAGGTATGTACAAAATTTCAAGATTTTAACAAAGTGAATTCAAAATTATGAATCCTATATTTATAGGACCCTAACAATGGCTTCACATGGGGATAGCATCTCCTTGTGAGATGTTAAGAACATTGTCGACTAGTAGCCTGATCCCTTGGGCCAATCCCAAACATGCATATGCTATGATTGAAAACTCTTGAACTGAATTTACACCTTTTTCTGCAAACTGAAATCTGATCTAAGACTAAAAAGGTGTTGCAACCTTCAAACCAAACTACTAAATCATCAATGTCTTAGGCCCTTTTCCTTGGCTTCAAATATTAATGAATTATTTCAAAATTAGCTGAAAACTGAAAACTAAAATAAGCTCAAATCCTACCCACTTACTCTAATCAGTTGTCCAACTGTTGGTTAGGCAAAATGAAACAACCAATGCAACCATTCAAGCATTATGTACTCTGATAGATTTTGCTGCATTTTCTTGTTGATTATCAAAACTCTAATTCTGCAACCTATTAGAAACTTGTCAACAAATGAGAGAATAAGGAAATACTTGATTTCCTTTGTTGACTCTAGAAAATTTTAAAAAGGATCTCCCAAGATATATATACACTAATTTACAGCGGATCTAAACAATTGTGCATCTGTTCTGGATGGCCTCCATGCCATGAAACTGAAATGTTATTTTTATCTTTATCTCCCTGCAAACTTTCAGATAAGATTTGTGATGATATTCCTACTGATTGTAATGTTTGACTGTTGAAACCTCTATCATCTTGATTCTGAAACTCATTGTTAGTTAATAGAGGTGGGCTTTGAATGCCTTCAATATCCAACATATCTGATATTGGATCATGAAAAACTTGTGAAAATTGATGTAACCTATGGCATATAGGATTCCATGGGACTTCATAAACTTCAGCAAGTTGCTCATCCTTTTCTTTAAAGATGTTATACCACAAATTTTCCTTTAAAATATTAAATGATTCAAAACATAGTGGTATGGAACTTTCATGTGTCATCTAATCAGGTATTTCAATGAAATTTGATAACTGTACTTGTGAAACTAAAAGATCTTGATCAAGAGTTTCATTATATTCTTTGTTGTCAATCACCATACCTAAAGACTGTTGATTATTGATGGCTTTAAAGTTGTTTCTAATAAACTAAAATGAAGCAAAACAAAGAGGCAAAGAACCTTCATTTACTTCCCAATTTTCTTCACTTTCTTCTTCACTCCCATGGCTGATCTGTATTGGTTGATCATTGTATTCTGGCTGCTCAAACTAAGTTTCCTCATCCCACAAACTAGCTTCTGATTTCTTTGTAAAGTTAGCTTGAGTCTGGAGAACATAACTATCGTCATATTGATCATAGTCAGGCAAATCATTAAATGAAGGAATGTCATCAAACATACACATTAAATCGGTAGATTCCTCTTCCACATACTGATTTGTAAATCCATTTTCTGATCTGTGATAATTGGAATTAGCAGGAATTTGTTCATGGCTATCAACCTCTTCTATTTCTTCGTGGTGATTTTGAACAAAAAATTCATCTTTCATGGTGATATTCTTTATGATTCATCTAGTTTTCTTACCAAAAGGTTGAGTTTTACCTCTGCAATGTTTTTCTTCACTTCTTCGGCTTTCAAATTTTCCTTTCTGATTTGCAAATTAACTTCTACATCTACTGCAATGTTCTGCATTTGTACAAGTGTTTCTAAATCTCTTTCTCTTAACTGAAATTCTATTTATGGATCAAAGGCACTTGGATAATGCAAGAGAGTTGAATCATGAGGAGGCCTAATATTTCTGGTATTGAACAATAAACTTGATTAAATATGTCAGAAAACGATTGTATTGTTTCATTTGGATGTCTTTTTAACTTATTATATTCTTCTATGATCACAAAAAGATTTACTTTAATTATCCATTTGTCAAGAAAAAGTTTGGAAAGTTGTTGGAAATTTGAGATGCTTGCAATAGGCAGATTCTTGAACCAACTCTTTATTCTATTTTGCAAAGAAATAGCAAAAAGACTAATTATAACATCATCTTCATCAATTTCAAATAAGTCCATGTAATTTTCAAAACCTTGAATATGTTTTTCAGCAGTGATGTTATCATTTTCTCCATCAAAACGGGGGAGGTATTTGTAATAGTTATCAGGGAAATATGGAGTACAGGAGGTAAAATGAGGGGCTTATATCTATCAGGAAATTTACAAGGTACAGGAATATGTAAAGGGACTGTAAGATCAGTCTTGTTTATTTGAGGCTTCTTAATTGGAAAATGATCATCATAAGATTCAAAAGAAAACAGCTCGAAGGGATTAGGAGAATTCGTATTTACAATCTTAAAAGGACAATAATTAAAAACTAATCTAAGATCTTCTCTAAAATACAATATACATTGAAAAAATTTCTTAATGAGAAAGAACACGATGTCTTGGATTGTAATCCAAGTTAAAAGCTCGATCTTTCCTTATTTTTCTTTCATGTTCATTCCTCCAGTGGAGTCTTGATTGTGAAATTGATTTGGAGTCGCCAAGTTGATGATTTTAACCTTTGTGTGTCTGATCACTATCCACCATCATAGATCATATCTGAACCTGTAAAATATTTCTAAAGAAAATGTTAGTGTCCCTAGTGATGTTGACAATATGTTATCACTCAGTAATTTCTCAAGGTTAAAGAAGGAACTCACCGAGGTAACCACAAACCTACTTTTTAAGCCTTAGGATCTAGCCTTCCTAATGCTTAGAGAGGGCTCTCTCTATATGAATTATCTTTGTCGATTATATTGGATTTTAGGCTAGTTATATGGGGCAAATTTGTTTTGGAGTTTTGATTTGGTTTTGTGGGGAAATCACTTACTTAGATGGATAACTATAGATCTGTATCCCATTGGGCAAATGGATTCAGTGTGTCAAGCAATCAGATCAGGATCAAGGTCTAAAGGTAAATGTTTACCGGGAAAGATAGCAGAGTCACTCCAGATCTTCAAAGGCTGATGGTGAAATGGTTTTAATCAGGATAAAGAGAAATTAAGGGTTCTTAAATCCGGATAAGGAGTGAAAAGGCAGAGGTCAATCGAAATGAAGGAGCAATTAAGGGCTCCCTAGTCTAGATATCAACAGAAAACATTTAAATGAAAATCAGTCAATAACAAAGTGCTTTTAAAAAATTTTGAAATAACAATTCCTGATTTCACATCAAAATTTAGAACACATTCATGAATGGATGGAAAACATAAGAAAATTGACAAAATGACAAGTGAAATACTTCACTGCAGTGGCCCAACACATGAATCCTGTAATATGATGCTTTATTTCCTGTGATCCAGTTTGCTGACTTGAAATTGATACAAAAAACCCTTCACGTTCAAAAAATATGACTACAAAAATGTTTAGCAATTAATCCACACTCAAAACTTCAAATGATGAAGTATTTATACAAATTCTAAACTAGAATATCATGAAAAAATATCAAGAATGGTTTACAAATATCTCAAACTATATTACATAAATATAACTTAAATAAAGGACACTCAAAACTAATGAATCTATTTGGAACTATATTTATGTATTAATGGTGACAAAGAAGAGAAATTCTAATTTGATAGCAACTCTTATTTGATGATGAGGCTTCCAAGTCCCTAACTATCTCCTTCCTTTATGTGTCTTGCTCCAGAAATTCTGCCAAATTAGGGTTCAAAGATACCTTTGTATATCTCAATCCGAGATAGATATGTAAAAATTTAAAGAGGTTATTATAGATAAATATGTTATTGAGATAAACCTCTTTCAGTTTCCTACAATTCCGCTCCAATTGTTCACAATAAGCTCTGCAAAAAGATGTGTAAAATAGAACTTTGCATAGTTTGAAAAATAGGCTGTGAAGATGTGCATGTATCTCTCATTCTGTAATACCTATGTAAAAATTGAGATAGATTTTGTATATTGGACTCTTAGGAACACAAAACTCCTCCAGTTTTTCAAAATTCATCTTGTATTGGCCACAATAGTTTCTGCAAAAATATGACTTAAACAAGAAATTTCTGGAAAATGTCTCTTCCTGCTTTGTTTTCATATTTTAACCTTACTGTTCTTTTAACTGTTTTTACTTTTACTTCAGATAAACTTCGTTGTTGCTGGTGAAAGTGTTTTCATCTCTGTTTAACCATTACTGCCTCCCTGTTTACTTTTACTGTTTTACCTTGACTGCTCTGCTTTTATTGATTTGACTTTCACTCTGACTTTTATCTGATACACTTTAACTATGATGCTCTTTGACTGTTCTGTTGCCTGGAATCTTTTTTAAGGAACATCATTAAAATTCATTTCCTTGTAAGTTTTTTAGGAGTAAACAGTTTTAACTAGTATTAAATTATTTATCCCAATTCTCCTTTTGCTACTATCCTGGGAAAACTGAAGTTTTGATGTGCAGTAGGGTTTCTGGTGTTTCAGAAAGCTTTCAGAAGCTTTTTTTGGTCTTATAGTGCTCGGATGTCTTCTTCAATGTTTGTAGCACTTGAATTGGTTGGTTTTCTGTTTGATTTAGGCTTTAAATCGGAGTTGGTAGCGTTTTTAGGGCTGAAATGTTCGTTATACGCAAATTTATAACAGAAAATCGTGTAAAATGTTGTGAAAGGGTGGCTTATATATGTTTTTATTTAACATTGAATGCAATTGAATGGAGGCCTTATCAAATGAATGAGTATTTTTGGCGCAGGGGAGGGAGAAACCGCCAGGTGGTTTTCGCATGGCTTATTGGTGGTAAGCGGTATTAGTTCAATTGGTGCGATCAAATAGAAATAGGCCACGTAGCGGGGAGAGAAAATTTGAAAACAACGTTTTTCACAAGATTTGGGGTTGGTTATCCATTGCGCTTTTGGATGTGTGATAATGAATAGCTGTCATTAGATCTGACTCATGGAGATCAGATGGAGCGGATGATGCGATGGATTTGCTGGTCAAAAAGGCATGGGCCTGGGATTTCAATGGTGCGGGGTTTGATTTATGTATTAAAGTTAAAGTTTTAATACATAGTCGGGGTATATTAATGGCAGAGGTTAATGTATTAACATTTTTAACCTATGGGATGAGGGATTTATATAACACGTGAGGAATTACAACTATGGGTTAAAATTAAAATATGGGTTGGCATATGTAATATATGTGGGATTTATATAAATACAGGATAAAGGTATATATTAAGGAGTTAATACATTAGGTTAGCATGTTAATAATGAAATGAATTTGTGGGAAAGAAAAAATACACTAAGCATAGTGTAAAATATGATGTCGGGGGTAGATTTCTTATTGTGATTCCCGATACATAATCATTTTAGCATTTATACTTAGGATAAACTATTTTTGGGTTTTTTGGGAATTTTGGAATAAAGGGGAATTAGTTAAGGGGTTTTTACTTTCTTAAGTAAAATGTTTTTTAACTTAGGAAAAGGGGTTTTAGTAGGGTAAAATGAGTGATGTTAAGGGAAAATGGTTTTTTATGAAGGGGGAGGGTTTCAATGAGGTGGAATCCAATACCTTGGTGCCAATTAGTCATTAAGACGTGGGTCTGGTCCCACCAAAAGTCAAAGAAATGCTCTGAATCTTTATGACTGAAGGATTTAGTACTGGAACACATTGTGAGGAGGGAAATTATTAATGTGCCAAATGATGTTTATCCATGCCCTGTGAAACTGTTTTCTTCCTACCCATCATTTATTCTACCATTTTTTCCTTTATTAGCATGGGTGCATTTGAGCTTGCAAACCCTTTTTCATTTTTCTTTTAAAACAAGAAACTATCTAATTCTAACCTTATTTCATCCAAGGGCTCAGATTAAAATGTTGAGCTCCTTATTATTCTCTATTTTAACTACTGATCTGCCAAAATTAAACTGTTTGGCTAGATATTTATTCTTTATCTATCAACATGAAATTTAAAGCATGAATAATCAAGTTTGAGTTGTTTGATTATCATGGATTGTGGAATTTTAACAAGCTGCACACAATCTGATTTGCAAAAAGTAAACTAAAGTAGTGGCATTTAAAATTGCAACACTTTCATGATCTATTTTTGATGGGGTTCATATTTAATATTCTTTTGATCTTTGATTCTTTTTGTCCTTTGATTTTTCTTTTAGGACATACCCTCTTTTTATTTTTTAATTTGGGAATACATTTGCAGAAAGCAAAGGTATGTACAAAATTTCAAGATTTTAACAGTGTGAATTCAAAATTATGAATCCTATATTTATAGGACCCTAACAGCGGCTTCACATGGGGATAGCATCTCCTTGTGAGATGTTAAGAACAATGTCGACTAGTAGCCTGATCCATTGGGCCAATCCCAAACATGCATATGTTGTGACTGAAAACTCTTGAACTGAATTTACACCTTTTTCTGCAAATTGAAATCTGATCTAAGACTAAAAAGGTGTTGCAACCTTCAAACCAAACTACTAAATCATCAATGTCTTAGGGCCTTTTCCTTGGCTTCAAATCTTAATGAATTATTTGAAAATTAGTTGAAAACTGAAAACTGAAATAAGCTTAAATCCTACCTACTTACTCTAATCAGCTGTCCAACTGCTGGTTAGGTAAAATAAAACAACCAATGCAACCATTCAAGCATTATGTACTTTGATAGATTTTGCTGCATTTTCTTGTTGATTATCAAAACTGTAATTCTGCAACCTATTAGAAACTTGTCAACAAATGAGAGAATAAGGAAATACTTGATTTCCTTTGTTGACTCTAGAAAATTTTAAAAAGGATCTCCCAAGATATATACACTAATGTTTAACTGATCTAAACAATTATACATATGTTCTGGATGGCCTCCATGCCATGAGACTGAAATGTTATTTTTATCTTTATCTCCCTGCAAACTTTTAGATAATATTTGTGATGATATTCCTACTGATTGTAATGTTTGAATGTTGAAACCTCTATCATCTTGATTCTGAAACTCATTGTTAGTTAATCGAGGTGGGCTTTGAATGCATTCAATATCCAACATATCTGATATTGGATCATGAAAAACTTGGGAAAATTGATGTAACCTATGGCATATAGGATTCCATAGGACTTCATAAACTTCAACAAGTTGCTCATCCTTTTCTTTAAAGATGTTATACCACAAATTTTCCTTTAAAATATTAAATGATTCAAAACATAGAGGTATGGAACTTTCATGTGTCATCTGATCAGGTATTTCAATGGAATTTGATAATTGTACTTGTGAAACTAAAAAATATTGATCAAGAGCTTCATTGTCATCTTTGTTGTCAATCACCATACCTAAATACTGCTGATTATTGATGGCTTTAAAGTTGTTTCTAATAAAATGAAATGAAGAAAAACAAAGAGGCAAAGAACCTTCATTTACTTCCCAATTTTCTGCACTTTCTTCTTCACTCCCATGGCTGATCTGTATTGGTTGGTCATTGTATTCTGGCTGCTGAAACCGAGTTTCCTCATCCCACAAACTAGCTTCTGATTGCTCTGTAAAATTAGCTTGATTTTGGAGAACATAACTATCATCATAATGATCATAGTTAAGCAAATCATTAAATGAAGGAATGTCATCAAACATACACATTAAATCGGTAGATTCCTCTTCCACATATTGATTTGTAAATCCATTTTCTGATCTATGATAATTGGAATTAGCAGAATTTGTTCATGGCTATCAACCTCTTCTATTTCTTCATGGTGATTTTGAACAAAAAATTCATCTTTCATGGTGATCTTTTGTATGATTTCATCTATTTTTCTTACCAAAAGGCTGAGTTTTACCTCTGCAGTGTTTTTCTTCTCTTCTTCAGTTTTCAACTTTTCCTTTCCAATTTGCAGATTAACTTCTACATCAACTACAATGTTCTGTATTTGTACAAGTGTTTCTGAATCTCTTCCTCTTAACTGAAATTCTATTTTTGGATCAAAGGCACTTGGATAATGCAAGAGAGTTGAATCATGAGGAGGTCTAATATTTTCTGGTATTGAATAATAAACTTGATTAAGTCTATCAGAAAATTGTTGTATTGTTTCATTTGGATGTCTTTTTAACTGATCATATTCTTCTATGATCACAAAAATATTGACTTTAGTTATCCATATGTCAAGAAAAAGTTTGGAAAGATGTTGGAAATTTGAGATGCTTGCAATAGGCAGATTCTTGAACCAACTCTTTATTCTATTTTGCAAAGAAAGAGCAAAAAGTCTGATTCTAACATCATCTTCATCAATCTCAAATAAATCCATATAATTTTCAAAACCTTGAATATGTTTTTCAGCAGTGATGTTATCATTTTCTCCATCAAACCGGGTGAGGTATTTGTAATAGTTATCAAGGAAATTATGGAGTACAGGAGGTAAAATGAGGGGCTTATATCTATCAGGAACTTTACAAGGTACAAGAATATGCACAGGGATTGTAAGGTCAATTTTGATTATTTGAGGCTTCTTAATTGGAAAATGATCATCATGAGATTCAAAAGAAAACAACTCGAAGGGATTAGGAGAATTAGTATTTACAATCTTAAAAGGAAAATAATTAAAAAATAATCTAAGATCTTCTCTAAAATACAATATACAATGAAAAAAATTCTTAATGAGAAAGAACACGATGTCTTGGATTGTAATCCAAGTTAAAAGCCTGATATTTCCATGTTGTTCTTTCATGTTCATTCCTCCAGTGGAGTCTTGATTGTGAAATTGATTTGGAGTCGCCAGGTGGATGATTTTAACCTTTGTGTGTCTGATCGCTGTCCACCATCATAGATCATATCTGAGCCTGTAAAATATTTATGAAGAAAATGTTAGTGTTCCCAGTGGTGCCGCCAATATGTTATCGCTCAGTAATTTCTCAAGGTTAAAGAAAGAACTCACTGAGGTAACCACAAACCTACTTTTCAGCCTTAGGATCTAGCCTTCCTAATGCTCAGAGAGGGCTCCCTCTATATGATTTATCTTTTTTTATTATATTTGATTTTAGGCTAGATATATGGGGCAAATTGGTTTGGGAGTTTTGATTTGGTTTGGTGGGGAAATCACTTACTTAGATGGATAGCTATAGATCTTATCCCATTGGGCAAATGGAGTCAATGTGTCAAGCAGTCAGATTAGGATCAAGGTCTAAAGGTAAATGTTTACAGGGCATGATAGCATAGTCACTCTAGATCTTCAAAGGCTAATGGTGAAATGGTTTTAATCAAGATAAAGAGCAATTAAGGGTTCTTAAATCTGGATGAGTGAAAAGGCAGGGGTCAATCGAAATCAAGGAGCAATTAAGGGTTCCCTAGTCTGGATATCAGCAGAAAACATTTAAATGGAAATAAGTCAATAACAGAGTGCTTTTAACAAGTTCTGAAATAAAAATTCATGATTTCACATTAAAATTTAGAACACATTCATGAATGGATGGAAAACATAAGAAAATTGACAAAATGACAAGTGAAATACTTCACTGTAGTGGCCCAACACATGAATCCTGTAATATGATGCTTTATTTCCTGTGATCCAGTTTACTGACTTGAACTTGAAACAAAAAACTCTTCACATTCAAAAAATATGACTACAAAAATGTTCAGCAATTAATCCACACTCAATACTTCAAATGATGAATTATTTATACAAATTCTAAACTAGAATATCTTGAAAAAATATCAAGATTGGTTTACAAATACCTCAAACTGTATTACATAAATAGAACTTAAATAAAGGACACTCAAAACTAATGAATCTATTTGGAACTGTATTTATGGATTAATGGTGACAAAGAAGAGAAATTTGAATTTGATAGCAACTCTTAGTTGATGATGAGGCTTCCAAGACACTAACTATCTCATTCCTTTGTGTGTCTTGCTCCAGAAATTCTGCAAAATTAGGGTCGAATTATACCTTTGTATATCTCAATCTGAGATAGATATGTAAAAATTGAAAGAGGTTATTCTGTATAAATAGGTTGAGATAAACCTCTCTCAGTTGCCTAAAATTTCGCTCCAGTTGTTCACAATATGCTCTGCAAAAAGATGTGTAAAACTGAACTTTGCATAGTCCTAAAAATAGGTTGTGAAGATGTGTATGTATCTATCATTCTGTAATGCCTGTGTAAAAATTGAGATAGATTTTGTAGATTGGCCTCTTAGGAACACAAACCTCCTCCAATTTTTCAAAATTCATCTTGTATTGGCCACAATAGTTTCTGCAAAAATATGACTTAAACAGAAAATTTCTGGAAAATGTCTCTTCCTGCTCTGTTTTCATCTTTTAACCTTACTGTTCTTTTAACTGTTTTTACTTTAACTTCAGATAAACTTTTTTGTTGCTCGTGAAAGTGTTTTCATCTCTGTCTAACCATTACTGCCTCTGTGTTTACTTTTATTTTTTTAGCTTGATTGCTCTATTTTTACTGATTTGACTTTTATCTGATACACTTTAACTATGATGCTTTTTTACTGTTCTGTTGCCTAGAATATTTTGTTAAGGAACTTCATTAAAATTCATTTCCTTGTAATTTTTTTAGGAGTAAATAGTTTTAACTTGTATTAAATTGTTTATCCCAATTCTCCTTTTGCTACTATACTAGGAAAACTGAAGTTTTGATGTGCAGTAGGGTTTCTAGTTTTACAGAAAGCTTTCAGAAGATTTTTTTGGTCTTATAGTGCTCGGATGTCTTCTTCAATTTTTGTAGCAGTCGAATTGGTTGGATTTTTGTTTGATTTAGGCTTTAAATCAGAGTTGGTAGCGTTTTTAGCGCTGAAATGTTCGTTATATGCAGATTTATTACAGAAAATGGTGTAAAATGCTATGAAAGGGCGGCTTATATATGTTTTTTATTTAACATTGAATGCAATTGAATGACGGTCTTATCAAATGAATGAGTATTTTTGGCGCGAGGGAGGAAGAAACCGCCATGTGGTTTTCGCATGGCTTATTGGTGGTAAGTGGTATTAGTTCAATTGGTGCGATCAAATAGAAATAAGCCACGTAGCGGGGAGAGAAACTTTGAAAACAATGTTTTTCGCAAGGTTTGGGGTTGGTTATCCACTGCGCTTTTGGATGTGCGATAATGAATAGCCATCATTAGATCTGACTCATAGAGATCAGATGGAGCAGATGATGCGATGGAGTTGCTGGTCAAAAAGGCATGGGCCCGGAATTTCAATGGTGCGGGGTTTGATTTATGTATTAAAGTTAAAGTTTTAATACATAGTCGGGGTCTATTATTAGCGGAGGTTAATGTATTAACATTTTTAACCTATGGGATGAGGGATTTATATAACACGTGAGGAATTAAAACTATGGGTTAAAATTAAAATATGGGTTGGAATATGTAATATATGCGGGATTTATAAAAATAGGCTAAAGGTATATATTAAGGAGTTAATACATTAGATTAGCATGTTAATAATGAATGAATCTGCGGGAGTGAAAAAATACACTAAGCATAGTGTAAAATATGATGTCGGGGGTATATTTCTTCATTGTGATTCCTGATACATAATCATTTTAGCATTTATACTTAGGATAAAACTACTTTTGGGTTTTTTGGGTATTTTGGAATAAAGGGGAATTAGTTAAGGGGTTTTTAATTTTCTTAACTAAAATGTGTTTTAACTTAGGAAAAGGGGTTTTAGTAGGGTAAAATGAGTGATGTTAAGAGAAAAGGGTTTTTTATGAAGGGGAGGGGTTTCAATGAGGTGGAATCCAATACCTTGGTGCCAATTAGTCATTAAGACGTGGGTCTAGCCCCACCAAAAGTCAAAGAAATGCTCTGAGTCTTTATGACTGAAGGATTTAGTACTGGAACACATTGTGGGGAGGGAATTTATTAATGTGCCAAATGATTTTTATCCATGCCTTGTGAAACTGCTTTCTTCCTACCCATCATTTATTCTACCATTTTTTCCTTTATTTGCATGGGTGCATTTGAGCTTGCAACCCCTTATCCATTTTTCTTTTAAAACAAGAAACTATCTAATTCTAACCTTATTTCATCCAAGGGCTCAGATTAAACTATTGAGCTCCTTATTATTCTCTATTTTAACTATTGATCTGCCAAAATTAAACTGTTTGGCTAGATATTTATTCTCTATCTATCAACATGAAATTTAAAGCATGAATAATCAAGTTTGAGTTGTTTCATTATCATGGATTGTGGCATTTTAACAAGCTGCACACACTCTGATTTGCAAAATGTAAACTAAAGTAGTGGCATTTAAACTTGCAACACTTTCATGGTCTATTTTTGATGGAGTTCATATTTAATATTCTTTTGATCTTTGATTCTTTTTGTCCTTTGATTTTTATTTTAGGACATGCCCTCTTTTCATTTTTTAATTTGGGAATACATTTGCAGAAAGCAAAAGTATGTACAAAATTTCAAGATTTTAACATAGTGAATTCAAAATCATGAATCCTATATTTATAGTACCCTAACAACGGCTTCACATGGGGATAGCATCTCCTTGTGAGATGTCAAGAACACCATTGACTAGTAGCCTGATCCATTGGGCCAATCCCAAACATGCATATGATGTGACTGAAAACCCTTGAACTGAATTTACACCTTTTTCTGCAAACTGAAATCTGATCTGAGACTAGAAAGGTGTTGCAACCTTCAAACCAAACTACTAAATCATGAATGTCTTAGGCCCTTTTCCTTGGCTTCAAAACTTAATGAATTATTTCAAAATTAGCTGAAAACTGAAAACTGAAATAAGCTGAAATCCTACCTACTTACTCTAATCAACTGTCCAACTACTGGTTAGGTAAAATGAAACAACCAATGCAACCATTCAAGAATTATATACTTTAATAGATTTTGCTACATTTTCTTGTTGATTATCAAAACTCTAATTCTGCAAAATATTAGAAACTTGTCAACAAATGAGAGAATAAGGAAATACTTGATTTCCTTTGTTGACTCTAGAAAGTTTTCAAAAGGATCTCCCAAGATATATACACTAATGTTTAAATGATCTAAACAATTGTACATCTGTTCTGGATAGCCTCCATGCCATGAAACTGAAATGTTATTTTTATCTTTATCTCCCTGCAAACTTTCAGATAAGATTTGTGATGATATTCCTACTTATTGTAATGTTTGACTGTTGAAACCTTTATCACCTTGATTCTGAAACTCATAGTTAGTTAATCGAGGAAGGCTTTGAATGCATTCAATATCCAACATATCTGCTATTGGATCATGAAAAACTTGGGAAAATTGATCTAACCTATGGCATATAGGATTCCATGGGACTTCATAAACTTCAACAAGTTGCTCATCCTTTTCTTTAGGAGAATTAGCATTTATAATCTTAAAAGGAAAATAATTAAAAACTAATCTAAGATCTTCTCTAAAGTACAATATACATTGAAAAAATTTCTTAATGAGAAAGAACACGATGTCTTGGATTGTAATCCAAGTTAAAAGCCTGATCTTTCCATATTGTTCTTTCATGTTCATTCTCCAGTGGAGTCTTGATTGTGAAATTGATTTGGAGTCGCCAAGTTGATGATTTTAACCTTTGTGTGTCTGATCATTATCATAGATCAGATTTGAACCTGTAAAATATTTCTAAAGAAAATTTTAGTGTCCACAGTGGTGTCGCCAATATGTTATCACTCATTAATTTCTCAAGGTTAAAGAAAGAACTCACCGAGGTAACCACAAACCTACTTTTAAGCCTTAGGATCTAGCCTTCCTAATGCTCAGAGAGGGCTCTCTCTATATGATTTATCTTTGTTGATTATATTTGATTTTAGGCTAGTTATATGGGGAAAATTGGTTTTGGAGTTTTGATTTGGTTTGGTGGGGAAATCACTTACTTAGATGGATATCTATAGATCTGTATCCCATTGGGCAAATGGAGTCAATGTGTCAAGCAGTAAGATCAGGATCAAGGTCTAAAGGTAAATGTTTACAGGGAAAGATAGCAGAGTCACTCCAGATCTTCAAAGGCTGATGGTGAAATGGTTTTAATCAGGATAAAGAGAAATTAAGGGTTCTTAAATCCGGATAAGGAGTGAAAAGGCAGAGGTCAATCGAAATCAGGGAGCAATTAAGGGTTCCCTAGTCTGGATATCAGCATAAAACATTTAAATGAAAATCTGTCAATAACAGAGTGCTTCTAACAAATTTTGAAATAACAATTCCTGATTTCACATTAAAATTTAGAACACATTCATGAATGGATGGAAAACATAAGAAAATTTACAAAATGACAAGTGAAATACTTCACTGCAGTGGCCCAACACATGAATCCTGTAATATGATGCTTTATTTCCTGTGATCCAGTTTGCTGACTTGAACGTGATACAAAAAACCCTTCACGTTCAAAAAATATGACTACATAAATGTTCAACAATTAATCCACACTCAATACTTCAAATGATGAAGTATTTGTACAAATTCTAAACTAGAATATCTTGAAGAAATATCAAGATTGGTTTACAAATATCTCAAACTGTATTACATAAATAGAACTTAAATAAAGGACACTCAAAACTAATGAATCTATTTGGAACTATATTTACGGATTAATGGTGATGAAGAAGAGAAATTATAATTTGATAGCAACTCTTAGTTGATGATGAGGCTTCCAAGTCACTAACTATCTCCTTCCTTTGTGTGTCTTGCTCCAGAAATTCTGCAAAATTAGGGTTCAGTGATACCTTTCTATATCTCAATCTGAGATAGATATGT
Source organism: Pinus albicaulis (assembly GCA_034641835.2). NCBI lineage: Eukaryota > Viridiplantae > Streptophyta > Pinopsida > Pinales > Pinaceae > Pinus > Pinus albicaulis. The sequence goes on along the minus strand of CM076571.1, from coordinate 152,380,949 downwards.
AAAAATTGAAAGAGGTTATTCTAGATAAATATGTTATTTAGATAAACCTCTCTCAGTTTCCTAAGATTTCGCTCCAGTGTAAAACAGAACTTTGCACAGTCCAAAAAATAGGTTGTGAAGATGTGCATGTATCTCTCATTCTATAATACCTATGTAAAAATTGAGATAAATTTTGTAGATTGGCCTCTTAGGAACACAAACCTCCTCCAGTTTTTCAAAATTCATCTTGTATTGGCCACAATAGTTTCTGCAAAAATATGACTTAAACAGGAAATTTCTGGAAAATGTCTCTTTGTGCTATGTTTTCATCTTTTAACCTTACTGTTATTTTAACTGTTTTTACTTTTACTTCAGATAAACTTCATTGTTGCTGGTGAAATTGTTTTCATCTATGTTTAACCATTACTGCCTCCATGTTTACTTTTATTGTTTTACCTTCACTGCTTTGTTTTTACTGATTTGACTTTCACTCTGACTTTTATATGATACACTTTAACTATGATGCTCTTTGACTATTCTGTTGTTTAGAATATTTTGTTAAGAAACATCATTAAAATTCATTTCCTTGTAAGTTTTTTAGGAGTAAACAATTTTAACTAGTATTAAATTGTTTATCCCAATTCTCCTTTTGCTACTATCCTAGGAAAACTGAAGTTTTGATGTGCAGTAGGGTTTCTGGTGTTGCAGAAAGCTTTCAAAGGTTTTTGTTGGTCTTATAGTGCTCGGATATCTTCTTCAATGTTTGTAGCACTCAAACTGGTTGGATTTATGTTTGATTTAGGCTTTAAATCGGAGTTGGTAGCGTTTTTAGGGCTGAAATGTTCGTTATATGCATATTTATAACAGAAAATGGTGTAAAATGTTGTGAAAGGGCGGCTTATATATGTTTTTATTTAACATTGAATGCAATTGAATGGCGGTCTTATCAAATGAATGATTATTTTTGGCATGGGGGAGGGAGAAACTGCCAAGAGGTTTTCGCATGGCTTTTTGGTGGTAAGCGGTATTAGTTTAATTGGTGCAATCAAATAGAAATAGGCCATGTAGCGGGGAGAGAAACTTTGAAAACAACGTTTTTTGCAAGGTTTAGGGTTGGTTATCCATTGCGCTTTTGGATGTGTGATAATAAATAGCTGCCGTTAGATCTGACTCATGGAGATCGGATGGAGCGGATGATGCGATGGAGTCGCTGGTCAAAAAGGCATGGGCCCGGGATTTCAATGGTGCGAGGTTTGATTAATGTATTAAAGTTAAAGTTTTAATATGTAGTTGGGGTATATTATTAGCGGAGGTTAATGTATTAACATTTTTAACCTATGGGATGAGGGATTTATATAACACATGAGGAATTACAACTATGGGTTAAAATTAAAATATGGGTTGGGATATGTAACATATGCAGGATTTATATAAATACAGGCTAAAGGTATATATTAAGGAGTTAATACATTAGGTTAGCATGTTAATAATGAAATGAATTTGCGGGAATGAAAAAATACACTAAGCATAGTGTAAAATATGATGTCGGGGGTAGATTTCTTCATTGTGATTCCCGATACATAATCATTTTAGCATTTATACCTAGGATAAAACTATTTTTGGGTTTTTTGGGTATTTTGGAATAAATGGGAATTAGTTAAGGGGTTTTTAATTTTCTTAAGTAAAATGTGTTTTAACTTAGGAAAAGGGGTTTTAGTAGGGTAAAATGGGTGATGTTAAGGGAGAAGGGTTTTTTATGAAGGGGAAGGGTTTCAATGAGGTGGAATCCAATACCTTGGTGCCAATTAGTCATTAAGACGTGGGTCTGGTCCCACCAAAAGTCAGAGAAATGCTCTGAGTCTTTATGACTGAAAGATTTAGTACTGGAACACATTGTGGGGAGGGAAATTATTAATGTGCCAAATGATGTTATCCATGCTTGTGAAACTGCTTTCTTCCTACCCATCATTTATTCTACCATTTTTACCTTTATTTGCATGGGCGCATTTGAGCTTGCAAACCCTTATTCATTTTTCTTTTAAAACAAGAAACTATCTAATTCTAACCTTATTTCATCCAAGGGCTCAGATTAAACTGTTGAGCTCCTTATTATTCTTTATTTTAACTATTGATCTGCCAAAATTAAACTATTTGGCTAGATATTCATTCTCTATCTATCAACATGAAATTTAAGCCATGAATAATCAAGTTTAAGTTATTTCATTATCATGGATTGTGGCATTTTAACAAGCTGCATGTAATCTGATTTGCAAAAAGTAAACTAAAGTAGTGGCATTTAAACTTGCAACGCTTTCATGATATATTTTTGATGGGGTTCATATTTAATATTCTTTTGATCTTTGATTTTTATTTTAGGACATACCCTCTTTTCATTTTTTAATTTGGGAATACATTTGTAGAAAGCAAAGGTATGTACAAAATTTCAATTTTTTAAAAGAGTGACTTCAAAATTATGAATCCTATATTTATAGGAACCTAACATGATCCATAGTATGTTTACCCGTGATGTTTATGGCTGCTCCTAAATCAATCAATGTATTTGGTATCTCAACAGCATTTATGTGTGTTTCACAATGGGACTTCCTAGATCTAGATATTTCTGAACTGTTGTTTTTCCCATCATGATATCTGCAATTTTTCCAACTAGTTGAATTCTTTTAACTTGTTTTCATTTTTTTTTGGGTCTTTTAATGCTTAACTCCTTAATTGTCTTTTAAGATATTGGCATTTCCCTAATAGCTTGAAGCAAATGGATTTTTACAAACATTCTTCGGTTCATCTAACATATCATAATATGTTTCTATACCCCTTTATCAATTTTCAATCTTTCCGGAAAACATGGGTTTTGTACAAAAATTGAAGGTTGTTTTATAATTGGAGTTGATTTTATTGGAATCTCATTGGTATGTACATGAGTGGTTTGTTTTTTAGAAATTTCTGATGAAGAGATGTCTCTTCCACATAATGATTATCTTTTTCACTTTCTTTAATAACAACAGATGGTGGCTTCTTTTCTAATACTCTACCATATCTAAGTTGGCCATTGTTTAGATCTAATGGATTTATCATATAAGTTTGGAAATTTTTCCCTTCTATATTGTAAACAGGTTTTAAGCTTTTATTGTTTGGGTTTGGGAGTGGTTAAGCACGTAGTTGGTTTGGTATTTGTGGAAATGGTACTGAAAGTTGTGGGTTTGGATTTTTAGTTTGAGCTTGAGGTGTTTGTTTAGGCCGAGGAAAATATTGTGGTGGAAAAGTAGGGTAAATTTGAGGATATTTAGAGTACTCAGGATATCTTTCATAAGGATTTTTCCATCGTTGTGCCCAAGGTTTCCAAGACATGGGTGCAGTCCAATTATTTTGTGATGGTTGTGCATATGTTTGGGTGTTAAATCCTTGATTTTTTCATGGTCTCTTGGAAATAAAACAAGGAGGGTCTAACTAATTTGGTACTACTTCCTCTTGGTAAACAACTTTAAGACCTGGAATTGAAGGACATTATTTGGTATCATGATTTTCTGCACATATGACACAATTTTCTATGCTTTTAAAATCCACAGGACATTCTTTCTACATTTTGGACGAAAGTTGGATAGAGCAACATTTTCATCTTTTTTCTTGTTTTTTTATTTTAAGGGTGTCTATTTGTTCACTAAGACTCCTTAAAATGTTTATCTTGAAATTATCAATAAAATTGCTTGTTTCAGCCCTACTTACTGTTCTGACTGCAGATTTGTTAATCCTAGAAATAACAAGATATCTTGGGCTTTTTCCAGTCTTTGTCTTTCCTCTTGAAATGTGTGTGCCTAAATCAGAAATATTTGGTAATGATAACTGAGAAATATCCCCTTTACCCATCATGTTGAGAAGATCTATCCATTCATCCCTAATGGATTTTAATAGGAAATCTTTCAAAATTTCTTCATCTAAATTTTCCATTTTAGCACTCTTAAGATTGTAGCTAAACCTTTCAATAAAATCCTATAGATTCTCATCTTCTCTTTGCATCATTTTGAAAAATTTGTCCTTAAGGTTATGGAACATGTAGTAATATTTGTATTTCTCTAAGAATGCAATTTTCATTTGTTACCATGCTCTAATTGAGTTTGTTACTAAGCCCATAAACCATTTTAGTGTTGCATCCCTAAGAGTGATTAGAAACAATTTAATTTTTTGAGAATCGAGCAAATAGTCATAAGATCTACATAAAACTTCGAACTCAAAAATAAATGTTTCAGGATCCTCACTTCTTAATCCATGGAAGTTAGGAAGGAGAGAGGGGGAGATATTTTTCATTGTTACTTTGGTATCTTCATCGAAGATAAGAAATCCAAAGGGGCATGGTTCTCTTCTGTCTCCTGTTGGATGGTGTTGTCATTGATGTTAACCAATGAAGTTAACTGGGTTTGTCTTTGACCAAAAACACTAGTCATTGATGTCGAATGGATAATTAACGTTTCTCAGTAATTGTTAGATTACATCTATATATCAGCTACACTTTTGGATGGTTGAAAACCCAAGTCCTAGGGTTTGGGTTCTCTGGACTAAGGATGTACCTCAAATTTTTTTAGGGTTAAATCATTGATTTTGGCTTGGATATCCATGTCATTGGATTCTTCTCGAAGAGATTTTTTTGGTGGTATGTGGTACGCCACGTGGTTCCTCCTGGTTAGAGATATAAGTGAGTTTGAAGTTAAATAACCCCAGTTGGTGGGCTAAAACCCCAAAAGAAGGTGACTTGGCACATTTCCATTAGTTGTAGGCACCTAAAATTAAGATTAATGGTTTCTTGCCATACTTTGTGGACATAATATCCTAATGAAGGGCTTCAAGCCACTATGCACCTATATAACTCCTACATCTCATTAAAAAACCTAATCTATTTAGGTAGTGCATCTTCCTTCGGGCATAAGAAAAAAAAATACAGAATATTTATCAATTAGAATTAATAATTAATAATGTGTTAAAATCCTAAATTTCTCCTTCAACGTTCACTATAGAAGCGCCTCTCAAATCTATAAAAAGAAATCTCATATATCCTCCAAAACAATTCATCGTGGAATTTTCTCTTTAAATTTGTTTCTACAAAGCTTCAGAAGCTGAAAAAATATACATTTGAGCTAAAATCCAGATAAACCTCATGACCAAATTTGATATCTTAGCTCTCTATACTTTCGGAGGTATGATCCAAGGAAGTTAGGGTTTTTGCAAGCTCCCGAATTCCATGTCAAACAGGTGACCTTGGGAAAATCATCTTAACTTTCTCTTTGAGAAGTGGATTCAAATTAGTAAAAAGTGATAGAAAGAGGATGAAATGTAGTTTTTTGGGTATCTCTTTTAGGGACAAAGGTCGATACAGTGACACGTGGCACTCCATACAAGTTCTCTCTACTAAAATAGTCTATAATCAGGACATCGTGGGAGATTGGGCATAAATCTTTCTTGAAGAATCCAATATTGATCAAACCTATGGGGTTGGAAAGAAGTCTCAGATAGATACAAAAGGACAAAATTTTAGACCTTGGAGATCCAAAATTACGTAGATACAATATATTCAATATCAAGCTCCTAGAAGGCAACAAAAGGGTATGTTATTTCTCCATTCTTGCTTGGTGTTGGGTCTAGTTTATTTCAAGGGTATGCCATGGAATTTAAGGGTTGATTTAGTGAATGTTTGAGGGATGTTACAGCAAAATTTGGTGCCCTGACCAGTCACCTATATGACAGTAGTGAAGCAGTGTATGATTTAGTTCTATGATGATTGAAGTATAGAAAATATGTTGAGTTTTATCTAAAGATTTTTGGAACTGTGTATCCTTGTGACAGTGAGGTAGTGACTTTAATATTGATTATGTCTTACAGTGATCTAAATACTAGAGCAGTTGGACTATGACAGTGTGTTGACACGATAACCTATGACATGTTAAATACCTATTACTCAATATTATGTGCAGTGATGTCACTTAGCATAACAATGACAATTTGATCTCAACCTGACACTCAGACCTAGACATAACAAGTACGTTGACACCTTGGTTTTTACTTTCAGAATGAACTTGACAATGGTGATTTGGATTATGACATTATATGACAGTGGTATAGAATGCTATTGGATCAGTATTGGTGGGCTATATGACATCTTCTATATAGAACTATTTCTTTAATAAGGAAAGACCCTTGGTGACTGCAATTCCTGACTTGACAATGATATAAAATATCATAATATGGATTGGCATTGATATGATGTATTTAATTTGAACTTAACATATTGTTGACCTTGACATACTTCACAATAATTGACAGTTGTGACTTTATGTTAACTTAACTTGATGGATAAAGACAATGCTCACCTTCACTTTGACATCCTAAGAATGACTTTGACAGACAATTGCATTATGCGTATAATGATATTTTTCCCTAATTTTGACTTAGTATGAGAAGATCAAATAGTCGTACCACACACGTTGACCTTTTGACTCTGACTAGACTTGACATTGATATATTGACTTTGACTAGTAGAACCTTGAGTTGACAATGTCTATGATAACCTAGGATAACTTGACTGTGACCTTGCAGGGTAGCAATTAGTGAAGGGAAAATCTTCCAGTTATACAACATATTGAAGAAGGATGGATTGCAGGGTTTGACCAGTCAAACAACAAGATTACATATATGTTGGTAGCTCTTTGGAGACAAAGTTTGAGAGCATTGATTGCAGGGCATCGGGATGACCTGAGACACCTTCGGTTATGTCGTCATTGATAGCAATGCCAGATAGTTGTTGCATTGTGTGCATCCTGATACGATGATGACAATGATACCGAATTGATGACTATTCATTCATGAGCAGTGTGATGACAATGTTTTTATGACTATTTATTTGTGAAGTGACATTTTGTGGTAGCGAGTAGTTATACAGTGATTTGCAATGACAGTGATATATAGTGTGCAGTGATAGTAATACAATGTTAGCTTGATGTGCAACTTTGTGCAATGATCAGTTTGTGGGAACATTGATCAGTGGCTACCAGGATTTGATATTTATTCTACATCTTCCTTACATCTATTCTACATTGATTTAGAGTATAAGGGTTCTATTGTTAAAATTGTGAAATGTGATCATTAACTCTTCTAGGCGATCAGAGTCACCTTTAGGTTGTGGCCTCAGAACACTTCAGGGCGGCAGGGTGGTGCTAGGGCAAGTTGTGGATTGCACAGGGTGTTGCAGAATCCATTCAGTTGTGGGTGATAAACTGACAGGGCAGCGAAATATCCTTTCGACGGCAACTGGTAAACAAAGTTTTGGGGCACTCATAAGGTTGTGGCTTGATCTATAGGGAGTTGTGGCGTCCTTCTGGTTGAAGCAGGATATTAGGGTTTAGTAGAGTCGTGCATATTGTGGCATGTGAATTAGGGGGTTGACACATCCCTCACTTGTAGCTTAAATATTGGTGTAACTAATATTTCTTTTAAAGAGAGAATAAGACAATTACTAGAGAAGCATTCGGTGGTTTTGAGCCGGAGGGGGTTTTCCACCTAAAAATCTCTATGTCTATTGTTTTATATTTTTGCAATGTTGCATGCTGTTGTTTACTGTTGAATATTGTTTATAATTGTTGAAGAAGAACATTGATAATAAATGAAGAATAACTAATTCTTTGAAAAGGATTAAAAAGTACTAATTTCTAAGAAATACTAATTCACCCCCCCCCCTCTCAGCATTTCCAACAATTAGTATCAGATCTTGGTTCCTTGAGTAACAACTTAACCGCTGGAAGGCAGTTTTCAGAGCATAGAGATCGGAAAGCCAAAGAAGCGAGTTGAAAGGATTTCAAATGAAGGTACAAGTGCAAAAAAATATGAAGAAAGCAAGTATTGTGTACCAATCCCCGATTTTGATGCAGATAAATACTGGATGTGGGAATCCAGGATGGAAGTACATTTGCAGGCACGTGAAGTATGGGAATCATTTTTTTTTTGGGACACATATACCAATGAAGATAAAAGGTATAATTCAAAGGTCATGAATATAATTTTGAATGTTTTGCCAAATTTTGTGAAAACAAAAGTAGGCCAATGTTCAACGGCTAAAGCTCTCTAGGAAAGCTTCATAATATCTATTCAACAAAGAAATCAAGTCAAGATGTTATTGAACATTCAGATTCTTCTAATCATGATGAATAAATTGAAGAAATGACTCAGACAGAGTTTCAAAATGAAGTGATCAAAGTGATAAATGAAATCAAAAGTCAAAAGGAAAGGACAAGAATTTTCAAAGCATAGTTGAAGGCAACAAAATAACTCATCAAGGAAAATTAAGAGTCTAAAAATATGATTAGAAGCCTTAGAGCTTAATTGGAAGAAGTAAAGAATACAAATACAGCAGACTTCAGGAGAGAAGTCCAACAAAAGCAACAAGAACTTTCCACAGCCTTTGTAGAGATTAACAGGATCAAACAACACATACAGGAAGCATAAATTGAAAGAAAGTAATCTGATCAAAGATACATATCCGCGGTTGACCAGAAGCAAAAGGAAATGGAAACCTCTTGAGCTAAAATAGGAAATATCGTGAGTGAGATCGAGAATTAGAAGGAGCAAATACAGGTTCTCAATAGAGAAGTAGAGAAGATCACTCTTCTCAAGCTACAAGTTGAGGAGGAAGAAAAAAAAAAAAGGGAGACCTTAAAATGACGGTCTCAAGAAGATCTTGCTGAAAAGCAAGAAGAACTTGATGCAACGCTTGATGAGATAACCAAACTCAAGGGATTGCAAAATTAACATTTACAACATAAGACAGATGAAGAAGAAAAAATGAAGGCAATTAAAGTTGATAAAGCTCCAGTTGATGAAGGTACATGATCCACATCTTCGCAAGATTGTCCTAAGAAGGAAGTTGATCATAATGAAAAGCTAAAGAAGAATGTTGCAATTCCAAAAACCAAGACCAAAGCAATCAAGAACAAAGGACAACAACAGACTTCATCACCGCCTCCAAAAAAGAATGATAAATCTTCCATGTATGTTCATTTATTTAATGGTTATTGTTTTTCATGTGCTAACTATGGACATATGGCCAAGGATTGTAAAGTTGTTGACAAGTGTAACTATCAAGGACCATCACATCCAAATGAACCATTCAAGTATACACATTTATTTAATGGTTTTTTTTTTTTTATGTGCTAACTATGGACATATGACTAGGGATTGTGAATTTTTTGACAGGTACAATCATTATCCGCAAAATCCAAGAAGCAAGTTTGCAACATCACGACACTCTTCCATGAGGATTTTTCTAGCAGAGAATATATGCTAGATGGGCCAAACATTGAATGTTTCAAATGCCATAACTATGGCCATAAAGCTCATGATTGGAGATATCATATAGAGTCACCTATGGAAAGAATTGAATGATTCAAGTGCCATAACTATGGACACATAGCTCAAGAATGCAGGTACAATCCTGGTAAGGAATATTACAAATGTCATAATCATGGACACATATCTCATCACTGCAGGAACAAAATGGAATCAATCATGAATATTGATGACGAGAATCAGAAGGTTTGGAAGAAGATACATGTACAAATACAGGAAGAACAGGTAAAGGATCCGCAAGAAGTGAATAAATACAATAATGTCTCAGCAGTTATGCTCTCAGGGTTTGTAACAGGTAATGAGGAATATATAGTTGCTTCAGATAATGACTTAAGTCAAGATGGTTCGTTAAATGATACACTATTTTGAACAATCTGGCTCTTCGAATCCTTGAATTTTGAAGAGGGGGAGTTTATATAGCAGTATGTGGCACAAGTCTACCATTGATAAACAAACAACATAGACAGAATGGCAGCTTTAGGATAAATGTATCAAATCCATAACAAGTTGAGGGGGAGAAGAATAGTTAAAGGCTTACATGTCTTTAGAAATTGCCAAAGGAAAGTTTCTTGTCAAGGGGATAACATGCATGTTACAGTTCCATAAGGATCACTATTGACAAAATATTACAAGAAGGCTTCTCTTTAGGGGGAGCACAGGCAGATAACAATTCCACATGAAGCAAGCAATTCTCAGGGGGAGTAACCCTTTTCCATTGATGTCAAAGGGGGAGATAAAACCTGAGAAGGAGATTTAAATCTCAATAAGGAGGTAAATCATGGAGTCAAGGAGAGTTGTACTCGCAGGACAAGTACGTGTGTTGTCATCAATGACAAAGATGGAGATTGTTGGATGGTGTTGTCATTGATGTCAACCCATGGATTTGACTAGGTTTGAACATGACCAAAAACATCAGCCATTGATGTCGAATGGATAATGAACGCTTCTCACTAATTGTCAAATTACATCTAGATAGCAACTACATTGTTTGATGGTTGAAAACCTAAGTCCTAGGGTTTGGGTTCTTTGGACTAAGGATGCACCTTGAATTTTTTGAGGTTTTTTAATGTTTAAATGATTTATTTTGGCCTATATATCCATTTCATTGGATTCTCCTCAAAGAGATATTTCCAGTGGTATGTGGTACACCACGTGGTTCCTCCTGGTTAGAGAGATAAGTGAGTTTGAAGGTAAAAACCCCAGTTGGTGGGCTAAAACCCCAAAATAAGGTGACTTGGCACATTTCCATTAGTTTTAGGCACCTAAAATTAAGATTAAGGATTTCTTTCCATACTTTGTGGAGATACTATCCTAATGAAGGGCTTCAAACCACTATGCACCCATATAACTCCTACATCTCGTTAAAAAGCCAAATCTATTTAGGTAGTGCATCTTCCTTAGGCCATAAGAAAAAAAATACACAATATTTATCAATTAAAATTAAAAATTAATAATATGTTAAAATCCTAAATGTTTCCTTCAACGTTCACTATAGAAGCCCCTCTCAACTCTATAAAAAGAAAGCTCATATATCCTGCAAAACACGGCATCGTGGGATTTTCGTTATAACTTTATTTCTATGGAGCTTTAGAAGCTGAAAAAAAACCATTTGAGCAGAAATCCTGATGAGCCTCGTGACCTAAATTTAGATCTTGGTTCACTAGATTTTCAGAGATATGATCTGAGGAAGTTAGGGCTTTTGCAGGCTCCCGAATTCCATGTCAAACAGGTGACCTTGGGAAAATCATCATAACTTTCTTTCTAAACATTGGATTCAAATTTCGTAAAACTTGATAGAAAGAGGATGGAATTTAGTTTGTTACTTATATTTTTCAGGGCCAAAGCTCAATAGAGTGACATGTGGCACTTCGGACAAGTTCACTCTACTGAACCAGTCTATAAACCGGTCATCGTGGGAGATTGGGCATAAATATTTCTTGAAGAATCCAATCTTGATCAGACTTGTGGGGTTGGAAAAAGGACTCAGACGAATACCACAGGACTAAATTTCAGACCTTGGAGATCCAAAATTACATAGAAACAACAGATTCAATATCAAGATCCTAGAAGGCAACAAAATGTTATGTTATTTCTCCATTCTTGATAGGTGTTGGCTCTAGTTTATTTCAAGGGTATGCCACATAATTTAAGGGTTGATTTAGTGACTGTTTGAGGGATGTTACAACAACATTTGGTGCCCTAACCAGTCACCTATATGATAGTAGTGAAGTAGCGACGTAGTGTATGATTTAGTTATATGATGATTTAAGTATAGAAAATACATTGAGTGTGATCTAAGGATTTTTGGACCTGTGTATCCTTGTGACAGTGAGGTAGTTACATTAATCTTGATTGTGTCTTACAGTGATCTAGATACTAGAGCAGTCAGACTATGACAGTGTGTTGACATGATAACCTATGAAATTCCAAATACCTATGACTCAATATTATGTGCAGTGATGTCACTTAGCATAATAGTGAAAATTTCATCTTAACCTGACACTCAGACCTAGACGTAACAAGTATGTTGACACCTTGATTTTGACTTTCAGAATGAACTTGAAAATGGTTATTTGACATGTTGGGATCCTGTGATTCAGCAGATTGGCACACTAAATGACAAGGCAACACAAAAACCAGTCTTTAGAGCTCTAAGATCTAGCCCTCCTAGTCTCATAAAGGGATCTCTCAATATGTTTTGTATGGATATAGCTTGATTGCTTATAAAAGGTTGATTTTAGGCTAGTTATTAAGCTTGAGTTTGTTTGATTGTTTGATGGGACATGATTATCTAGGCAGCATAAATAGGAAAGGGAAATCTATAATTCATTGGGTAATGGAGTCAAGTGGAAATGACAACAAGTTTGTAGATGAATCAGGGGTGTCAAAGGGAAAACCTAACTTGGCTATTGAATCTGCAAAGTTTTCAGGTGAAATGAAATGAACATTAAGGTTTTTAGAATGAAAAGCAGAACTAAGGGAAATTAAGAATCCTTAATTATATGTACTTCTCAACAAAGGTACTTAAAACATTATCTGAACATGAAGGAGTATTTTATAGATAGGGCTAACCATGAATTCTAGAAATTACACTTCAGCAAATAACAATCTCAAGACAAACTTTAAAAAATGAAATCTAAGAGTTGAGGAACGCTCTATTTCATCAAAGATTTCACTTTCAAGGATATGAAAACATTCAAGATAAACAGATAACTGCATTCATAGAAGAGGGAACTCCTAAACATCCTTTGGAAAACTTTGGACAATGGTACTTTGAAAGGAGACTTCAGAAACAATTTTTAAAGTGACAACAATAAGTAGGGAAAACCATAAATCATCTCGAGGCCAACTGTATTGAATTACTTCTGAAATAGACAAGCTCAAAGGTTGAAAAGCAGTTAAACTACTCAATCAAACATTCAGCAGATGAAAACATGAAGACAGTGAAGAGTAAACAGGTCTAAGGTGCTTCTGGGAGACATTTCTTAGCCTAAACTTTTTACTCTACTGTAAGTAAGCAGTGATGAAAATAGAATGGAAAACAGGAAAAAACATTGACATTTTAGAATACTTCACCAACAACCAAGCTCAGGGATCCAATGGCAGAGCTTTCTTCATCCACAAACAGGTTAAAACATCCACAAGTTCCAGTACATCAATTTCTTTTCAATTTCAGTAGAGCTATATATTACTTCAAAGAGTTATCATATGCCCCCTTTACAATGAGTTTGAATGCAGTATTTATGCTGCAAATGAGGAGGTGGAAACATCTAGGGTTCAAAAAATGGCATTAATGACATAGTAAATGCACTCCTATCCTTAAAAACCATGCAAGGCATAAGGTAGGAATATTTCTCAACTATTTATCTGTGTATTAAATCTATCTTTACTTCCTGGGGATGAAAGAACTTAAAAGATTGACTTTGAGGCTCCTTTCTGCCCTTTACAATAACTTTCTGACAGTTTATAATATCTTCTCTTGTGTAATAACTTCCAATTTGCCCTTTGAGACATAAAGTAAGTAAAATGTGTCTTTTTGAGTTATTAAGTGAATAATTGCTCCTTTGATGCATTTGAGGTTGTCTTTAAGCCTATCTTTCCTTTATTTTATCATTAAAACTGCCTTTCACTGTCTTTTAACACTTTATCTGATTTTTTTAAAGCCTTTGATTCATCCTTTTTACTGTGTTCTTATTCCTTAAATCATCGATTTTAAGCCTTTTATCCTTCTGTCTTCTAACTTTTAAAACCCTGATTAGGCTTTGAAACTCTGTTTTGAGACTTTGATTGTGCCTCAAGCCTTTAACCTCTGATTCTTTGGCCATCAAACTTCATTTTCACGGTTCTTTCTTTGTTTTTGTTGTGTGCAGGTGTCTTCGGTGTGCCGAGGGTCTCATTTGCGTAACCAGCACCTTTCAAACCATAGAATTAACCCTCGAACGCTCATTTTTGGTGATTGTGTAGTTATTTTGGGCTTCAGAGGTGGTGACCCTCGGCCATGCTTTTTTTTTAACCATAAAAGGATTTTTGGCCTTAAAAAATGTCATTGAACCGTGCAAAACAAACGAATCAATAAAACATTAATAAAAACCCTGCAATAGAGCTTTCGCTGCTTACAGAGGTTGTGTAGGGGCGAAGGAGCTGGGTGGAAGCAGAGGTGCAGGCGGAGGAGGGAATCATATGGCGGAGAGGCGAAAAAACTGCAAAAAACCGGGTTGAATTTTGAAAAATAGGTGCGAAAATGGAAAGCGGTTTTCGCGAAACCACGAATGGTTTTTGCATTGCCCATGAGCGGTTGGCAGTTTTTCCCTGAGGGAACACAATTCCATTCATCGCTCACCATGTGCCCCTCACAAAACCGCTTTTTTCGTGTGATTTTGAGGTGTTAAACCTCGGCTGCAAAATCTGCGTGAAATGCGATTTCAGCCATTGGATCGTGGGAGGTAGATCCAACGGCGGAGGGTTAGCGCGATGGAAAGGTGCACGGGCGGGAGTGTCAGTGAAAGACAGGTGGTAGGCGATGATTGGATGGTAGTTCTGCTTAGTGGGTGGTAGGGCCCGATGGTGTTGGACGGGGAACCTTTATCGAGAACCGTTGGATTTGATTAATCAATGGTGGGGATTGATTGTAGGGGTGAACGGATAGGAGAGGAGGATGAAGGGTAGGATGGGAGGCCTGTTGGCCATTGGATGGTCGGGATGGACGGTTGGGATCCGTCGTGAAATAACATAGGTGCGGGGGAAATAAAAAGGAAGGAGGGCTTAGGGAAAGGGGTTGGGGCCCGGTCCCATGGGGGAATAAGGTGACCAGGAGCGGAGGGGAAGAGGATTCAAGGAAGTAGCAGGGATAAGTGTGGTCCTGTGAGTGAGGTTGTATGGAGAAAGGGGCCGGGGCTAAAGCCCAAAGGGGCGTAAAAACTTCTATAAAGGCGGACAGAGGCCAAACAAGGCAGGGAAAAAGTTTAAGCGCTTGGTTCAGGCGCTCAGACGTATGGAGGAAAGGGGCCAAAGGTTTTAAGCCCTCGAGGGCTTAAACCCTTATTTCTGAAAAGACATGCTTTTTTGGAAAAAATGGGGTTTTTAGGCCAAATTAGAAATTTCGATATGTTAAAAGGGGTGTTTTAAACCAAAACAGAGTGAGTTTAATGGTTTAAGGGGTT
This sequence comes from Pinus albicaulis, assembly GCA_034641835.2. Classification (NCBI taxonomy): domain Eukaryota; kingdom Viridiplantae; phylum Streptophyta; class Pinopsida; order Pinales; family Pinaceae; genus Pinus; species Pinus albicaulis. The sequence goes on along the minus strand of CM076571.1, from coordinate 152,365,911 downwards.
TCTCAGGAACAAATGAGGAGTTTTAGTGAAGGAAAGAGTGGGGTTTTTAGAGGAAAATGAAGGATAAATAAGGGGAAATGAGGGCTATTTTTAGAGGGAAATGGACTGAAAAACAGGGATAAAACAGCCTGAAATGAGCCTTATTCTTTTTAAAACAGCAGGATAACTTTTTAGGAGACATAGAAGAAGATTTCAGTGGACTGATGGACTTGAAATGATGAAGGCAGTGAGATTTCTAGAATTCATAATATTCTTGCAATTTTGTTCTAGAAATCTGGGTTTGTTACATTTAGTCATCTTTGGATAAAGTCAAAATTATGGATGACTAACAGTGGCTCCATTTGGGGAGGACAGTTGTCCTTTTAAGTGTCCAAAACCTCAATTTATAGATCTCTGGCTTTTAGTGGACCAGTGCCTTATCCATTGGGCGTATTTCTTCTTTTCTTGCTGATCTTTTTCTGAAAAGGACAACTTTTATCAATCTGCAACATGTAATTTCTTCAAACAGCATCTCTACCTACCCAATCCTACTTGTTCTAGCATTTTCTCTTCTCTCTTTGAGTGCATTTGGACTAGCAAACTCTTTGACATTTTTATTTTTGAAAACAGAAATAAACTATCTAATGCTACCCTTATTTCTTCCAAGAGTCCAGATTAAGCAGTTGGACTTAGAAACTTCTCTACCTAATCTACTATCTGTCAAGATTAAACTGTTTGACAGATCTGCATTCTCTATATTCTAAAACAGAAAATTTAAACATACTCAAATCAGGATTAGATTGTGTGATTTGGTAAGGTGTCTATGGCTGTATGTACAAGCTGCACATAGACTTTATTTGCAGAAAAATAAAACAAAATGATGAAGGCTTAAGATCTTAAATTTATAAATATCCTTCTAGTCTTTTTCCAGCTCTGGTTTTGATCTATTTAGAGCTCTCTTTTTCTTCTCTTCATTCAGATTTTGAGCTTGTTAGAACCATTTCCTTTCTATCCTAATCTATTCTACTGATAAGCCAATTCTGAAAAAATCTTTATAAATTTGTGCTTCTACTAACTTATCAACATAAATTTAAAGTATGTTCAACCATGATTAGACTAGATGACTGAACAATATGTCATTTTCAAATCAGCAGTGGCATTTAGATTTGCTCACTTTCAGAAAATTTTCTTTTTGGGTATGGGGCTGTACCCTTTTTTGAATATGCCATCTTTTCTTTTTCTGTTGTTTTTGTGTTTTTCTTTTTTCAAATTTAAAAACAATGTTATATACAGTGGAAAATAAAAGCTCTGAAATTTAAGACTCTTGGCAAAAATAGTGCTTGAGCATCCTGCCATTGACAGGACCTCCAAATAAATCTTCTCCATTCAGCTCTTACAGAGAAAAAGCATTATGACCCCTGATAGAATGAATAATATAGGGACCTTTCCACAGATTTTCAAATTTTCCATGTTTTCTGTTTTCCTCCCTTCTAGAATCCACTTTAGAACTATATTTCCAACTTGGAAATCATTCTCTTTAGTCCTCTTGTCAAATAATTTCTTGATATTTTCTTGGACTATTTGTGTTCTGTTGTACACTTCCTCTCTAGTCTGTTGCAAATGAATGGTCTGATTTATCCTTCTCTGCATATCATTTTCTAGATTGTACTTCTTGGAGGAGCTTCATGATTGGAACTCCTAGTGAGGTTGGGAAGACTGCATCCATGCCATAAACCAGTTGATAGGGGGGCATATTAATTGACTTTTTGGTGGTCAGTCTATTAGCCCACAAAGCATGAACCAGCTTACTATGCCATAATTTTTGATTCTGTTCCAACAGTTTTTTGATAATATTGACAAGGCTTTTGTTGGAGGATTCAGCTAATTCATTTCCTTGGGGATAGTATGAAGTGGAATGACCTAATGTAATATGATATTTATAGCAGAAGTTAACCATTTTCTTAGATTTGAAGGCAGCAACATTGTCTTTGATAATTTTTCTTGGACAACCAAATCTAGATAGTATGTTAGTTTCAAGGAACTTGATAATGATAGAGTCAATAGCATTCCTAGAGGGTATGGCTTATATCCACTTGGTAAAATAATCAGTGGCAATGAGGATCCACTTATGTCGGGCTAATGAAGATGGGTGAATTTCCCCAATGAAGTCCAAGCCCCATTGTTGAAAAGGAGCCTCAACACTGATGGGATGTAAGGGTAAGGGTAAAAGTTTTCTTTTGCCATCAAAAATTTGACACTTATGGCAAGACATGACAAGCTTTTGAGTATATGGGAAAAGGGTGGGCCAATAGTAACCAGATATGAGGATTTTATTTGCTGTGGTCTTCCAGTACAAATGTCCTCCACATTCTCCCTCATGCAGTTCATGCATGATTTTCCTGCATCAACCTCAAGCAGACACTTAAGCAATATTCCAACAGCATTTTTCCAATATAAAACCCCATCTAATATGCAATAATTTAGAGCCTTCTGTTTCAAAAATCTAGCTTTAGTTTTGGACAAAGAAGGAGGGGCATTCAGGTAAAGTAGCACATATATGATATCAACATACCAAGGTGAATTCACAAATCTTTCTTCAATTAATGGAGTTGTGCATTCCTCTATTTCTTCTAAGACATCAACCATATTAATATCAAGTGCTTAGAAGTTTGAGTCAGCCATTCTAAATACTAGAGCAGTCGGACTATGACAGTGTGTTGACACGATAACCTACGAAATTCCAAATACCTATGACTCAATATTATGTGCAGTGATGTCACTTAGCATAACAGTGAAAATTTAATCTTAACCTGACACTCAGACCTAGACGTAACAAGTATGTTGGCACCTTGATTTTGGCTTTCAAAATGAACTTGACAATGGTTATTTGACATATGACATTATATGAGAGTGGTATAGAATTCTATTGAATCAGTATTGGTGGACTATATGACATATGTTATATAGAACTATTTCTTTGATAAGGAAAGACCCTTGGTGACTGTAATTCTTGACTTGACAATGATATAAAATATCATAATATGGATTGACATTGATATGATGTATTTACTTTGAACTTGAATTGAAATCACACCTGCTAAAAATAAATAAAATAACCTAATTACACAATGTTACCAATGTGTACAAAGATGTGCAAACTGTGGTTGATTGGGGCCCTCCATTCCTCAACAAACACACCGAATAATTATCACACCTTGGTGATCAAAGAAGAAGTATGTATTTCATAAAGTTGGAGGAGAACTCCAAAAGATATTACAACAATTCAATTCTCTATCCTCACTTTAAAAATTACATCTTAGATCATACTTTGATCTGAATGAATAAATGATAAGAGTTGAATGGATGGATGAATAAAATTTGGGCTCCTTTGAAGGATGAACTCTTATTTACACAAAAGTTGAAGATAACTATAGATCCTCATCTCTCCTAAATCCACATTTATCTCATGTGGTTACAACCAATCACCTAAAATAATATACAAATCCTCTCAAATTTCTCTCCTATCCATGATTCTTCTCCTTTAGATGTGCTTATTTAATGATCCACAACTTCTACAAATATTCCACAAATATTCATGAGTTGGAATTTGAAATTCGAATTTGTGGTTGGATGGCCAAATAAGACCCTTCTAGAATCTTCAAGTAGGCCTACCATATCATAAAACTTATACCACTTTTATGTATATATGAAAACATGTTAATTTTACAATATTTAATCACAAATTCACTTAAAATACTTAAAATAAATTACTTTGGAAAATATAATGCTAAACCCATATGATCATGAAAATGGTTACTTGATGTAGGGTTATGTAGCTACGGAGTTACAGAATGAGGGTAAAATGATGGAAATGTGGGTAAAAGTGGATGACATTTTGGAGGCCCAACATACCCCCCAACTGAAGGTGTTGTATGTCCTCATGCAACTATTACGTTGATTCTCTTAGTCATAATTTAATATTCTTGAAATGTTTTTCTTTTTCTATGATCTTTGGCTTTGTATTGATTCTTTTGTAACTTTTCATTATCATATCGGTGGATAACTTTATTGGGTAAGGGAGAGCAGGTCCAATCCGACTCTAGTTGGGGGAAGATTGAGGTTCTGTTGGGTTTTTGCCTCTATGTCGGAGTAGGAATGGGGCATGGCCTCAGCATGTGCCCGAGTGTGAGTCTATCGAGTAAGGGACACCATCAGGAGGGATTAGTGGGGGGTCAGGAAATCTTTCCAGGGTATAAAGTTAAGGAGAATTCATTGGCCAGGCATAGTTTATAGGCAATGCAGGCTAATACCACCTTGAGCTACTTGGGCTCTATGCGCGTGGGGACTAGGAGAGGAAACCCCACCCAGACCCGAGCAATGGGCATCAACGCCTCCTCTGTCAATTGCGAGGGTGGGAGGTATGACGAGAGAGAAGACTCCAGAAGGGAGGTTGGGAGATGGAAGGAATATGGGAGGTCTTTGGGGTATGGGGATAATTTTTGGGGTGAGCGCGATCATTGGGGAGAGGGGGTGGCATAAATTAAGTAGGGTCTGAGGGCGTTGAGTCCTCAGAGGGACGGGCAGGGAAGAAGTTCTGGGAAGAGGACCTCGGGTCACCTTTGTTCTGATATATGTGCTGCAAGAACATTTGATCATTTATGTTGCATGGAATTACACCTCCGTTTGATTTTTTATGAATGACACCCACCCAGAAACCTTTTCAAAGGTTGTGGGATGGCACGATCCAAGAGCCCTGCAACTCGAGGCCGCTCCAAGAGCCCAGAAGCTCGAGGTTGTGGCCGAAAAGATAAGGGGAAGGTGGTTGAAGCTCAACCCAGCTCACCCCCGAGCAAGCCGAGACGATGAAGGCCTGCAATCGATGTGATCCAAGAGGCAGCGAAAGCATACCACAAAAACACAACAGAGGAAATTAAGAAGCTCATTGAAAAAAGGGAAGCTAACATAAATAGACATGTAGAGACAGAGATGGATGCTGAGGAATGGAAAGGTCTAATACCGAATCCGGGACAAACAAGAGGCATACTAACACAATTCAAGCAAACATTGTATCTCTATTGGTCTATGAAGAGAATCCTTGGAAAATCCTTGGAGAAGATTTCTATGAGCCTGGTAAAATTAGCCCAAGAATTTCGAGACTACAAGAGCGAGTTCAATAAGATCAAATTATAGCTGAGGCAACAGGATGGGCTCCTTGAGTGCATTGAGTACCAGCTCTTGTGTATTGCCAAGCCTTTTGAGCACCCTAGCACCTCAGTTCAAGATTCAGCACTAGTGGAGTCGGCCTCGGTTCCTGAAGAGGCTGAGCAGTTTTTGGATGAGTTAATCTATGTTTTTGCTTAGTATCTATATGCGGCTAGCATTTAAATTTCCAGTGTCCAATAAATCTGTTAGTCAATGATCCAATTTTAGATTAAAATTGTATCGAAATTACCCAAATGACCAAGATGGTCATTTGAAAATTAGTAATTGTCGATAATGTAATAATTCAGGTTTCGACCAAGATGGTCATCAATGTAAGTTCAATATTAAAATCAATATCGACATCAATATCGACATTAGTATCGACATCAATATCGGTAATATCGATATCAGCATCGATGTTTCAAAGCATCAAAGCAAGACGTCATTATGACAACTTGCGACCTAAAAACACAACAAGTTATGATTGTAACAACTTTGCAAACCTCAAACCTCTAAAGGTTTGAAAGTCCACTTTGCAAACCTCAAAGGATAAGAAATCCTAAGGCTAAAAGGACTAAATTCCTAGGTCTAAGTGTTAGTCTTAAGATGAAGTCTAGCACTAGGTGTCAAGTGCAAATACATAAGGTATATGTCAAACCTTATAAGCGTCGGTCATTTAGGTTCGGATTATTAAACCTATGGTGCAAAGTCAATGTCAAAACCTTGTAGCGCATATGATGTATAGGGTTAAAAGACATGTAAAGTTCGGGTGGTATTTTTTTTAAAAACAAAAACATTACGAAACTTTGTATTAACACCAACAGTGTTACCCTAACCGTGCTGCAAGACTGTGTCAGGGATTAAGCCATGTGATAGGCTTGAACCATGGCGGAAAAGGTTGACAGTTTCAAAGACTGCGGTTTATAAACTTCATGGAAACCACGTACATATGATCAGGGTTTTGTAACTATGACAGGTTTGAATGTTCGCGGGTTTTGAATTATGTGACAAGTGTATCGGAACCGTCAGAGTGACCGCCGGAGGAAAACCATCGGTGTTACATCACACCTGCCGCCTGTTCACATGCCGGGAGTCAAGCCTCCGCCCGGTTTGCAATCTGCTCGATGTTATGAAATTATATCATAAAGTTTATATTTGGTTTTGTGATTTAATACAAACGCAAAGCAGTCGGGTTAAGTTGTTTGTCCAAAGTCTAAATGTGGATTTGGAAATCAAAAATAAACATAGAGTTTGTTATGCAGCAGAAAGAAGACCACAACCACAGGATTGTCCGCCTGTGCACATGCAGAATGTCAGATCTTCTGCCCAGTTAGCCTGACCGCCAGGAGTGAACTTTATCCAAAGTTATAAAGTGGGTTTTCGAAGTTATTTCTGCACGAAACCTTGGGAACCTAATTCATAGGTTCATGTATGAAGATGAATTCAAAGACCTCATCACTAAATAATCTCAACCAAAATCTAAACGTAGTCATTTGAGATTCGAGGCAACATTATAATTGCCCTATTTTAATGAACTCCTTTTATAAAAAGAGAAGGAAGTTCTTTGTAGAAAGGGGGCTGCATTCAAGGGGAGACCTCAAAGGAAGAGAGTGCATTCGAAGTGCATGTGAGATGCTTATGAAGCATAGTAGTGAAATTTGATGTATGAGACCACATTGGTGAAGTTAACCAACATAGTGAGAGTTCTCTTTTGAAGTGTTATGCAGGAAGCGAAATTCATAGAGACATCATCAAATTCAATTCAACTACAAAGCATAGCATTCCAGAGGTCTTTTGCTTCAAATTCAAGTTTGTGCGTGCCTGCTGTTCGAAGTGTATCTTGGCCATATATGGGCCTATTCAAGATCGAAGACAGGCGTTGAGAAGTTTTTCCAGAGAGCTTTCATTCCACATTGACCAGTAGTGTCTGTGAGCACTGATCAACTGGTAGATTCCAATGTAACTAATTCTTTAAACTTCTCTAATCAGAACGGACGCACAAATTGAAGCAGACCCGGAGACGTAGTCCATGAGGGACGAACTCCGTAATCAATTTCTTGACTTATGGTCGTGTTTATGATTTGATGTGAAATATCTAAATCTACACATACATAGATTTACTTTTAAACCGTAACAGTTGATGATAAGTAACATTGCCATTCACATTTTGTACAAGAACTAGGAAAGTTTTTAGGAAATTTCTGCATTGTCAGAACATGTGTGTTAATCTCTACGATTCTAAAGCCAGAGTATGTAAAGGGCCAGGTAGCCTCTGGATCTCATATTTTATCAAAGGTGACATATCTAGTAAATTCCCCTACAGTCAACCTCTAGAATAGAACCAAGTAGATCAAGTTATACATTCAGATCAGTCTTATGTGTGAGTATCCAGGCTTTGTTTGCTTGGTATGATAGACTCAAAACCTTTTTCTTTTGGATGGCATACCATGCCATCAAGTGGCCAACAGACTTGGTTTCCTGCTCAGGGTGGGTTGAGGCCACCAACTAGTAAATCTGGTTGTTTTTTGTTCATAAAATTAATGAAAAATGAGTCCTACCAAGCTTTTAAAAAAAATTAAAATAAAAATAAAATATATATATATATATATATATATATGATGATGATGATGATGGAACGTTCACTGAGACCAATCTTTGGTCTATCAGACCTAAAGAAAAGAGTTATTTAATTTGATTTAAGATTTTATTCCTATGCTCAAAAAGCTTGGAGAGAAGCCTCCCAGTCTCACTATAATTTTGACATCTTAAACGGCTAGGAAGGTTAGTATTGCAACAAAGATTACGAAAATGAGCTCTAATGTGGTTGTACGCGGGGCACTCTAAGAGGAAGTGATTTTCATCCTTGGTGTTCACATTCTCACATAGATGGCAGATCCTTTCCATCCATGGTGTTTTAGGAACTGTCCAACAACCTGTTTCACTATGGAGCTCATGAGAGTTCGTTCTAATTTTGGCTATATTAATTTTCTTCTTTGAGCTAGTTAAAACAAAGAGATACTTTTGATCTTCTAAGGTGGGGTTGATGACCTCCTTATAATACCTTAATTTTCTTTTAGCTGCTAGATCTTTCTCGCACCACATTTTTTCTTTGAACTTAGAAGTAACAATTTTTTTAATGTTATTGATGTTTTGCAATGCAACATTCTCGTCGATCTCCCAATGGTTTAACCAAGCCTTGGTGTCTTTATACCAACCTCGTTTAAGCCTTAGGTGGTTTTGGCTGGAATTTAAAGCTAGCTTAGGAAGTCTATGGTCTCCTATGCTATTGAGCTTGTGCTTGTACAACAGAAGCCTAGTCATAGCTAATCTCTCGATAGGGGAAAGACCCACTTCTATAAGGAGAATAGGATAGGGTGTATTGCTTTTAATTTTAAGGTTATACGTTATAAAACACTTCTGGATTTGCTCAATCTTTCTCCAAGATTCTCTAGAGATGCTGCAACCCCAAACCTCACATCCATATAAGATAACAGGAGTGACTAAAGTTTCAAAGAGGAACTTCTTTCTATCCCACATTACGAGGTTTTTCATTTTACAATTATTTTCAAGACCAAAATAAGCTTTCGACCCCCAATTAATCTTTTTCTGCATGTTGTAGTTCCAGTTGAGCTTGTGATGAATATCAATTCCTAGGTACTTGTAAGAAGACACTTCCTCCAAGTTATTATTGTCATACATAAAATTAGCGTAAGTGTCCTTCTTGGATTTGATAATCATAACTTTTGTTTTGTCAGTGTTAACAGGCATACCCATGGTAGAGCAGAAATCCTTAAGAATTCTAAGTTGCTTATCAAGATCATATGGGCACCTTGCGAGAAGAACAATATCGTCAGCATAGAGAAGAAGGATGATGACTATCCTAGCTAAGATCGTGCCAGCACATCCTGCTTCCTCTAAACAACCTTCTAGCTTGTCGATGTAAATGCCAAATAGGGTAGGGAAGAGGGGGCAACCTTGTTTAACTCCGATATTACACTTAATATCTTTCGACCACCCCTCATTTATCTTTAATTTGGCAATTACATTCTCGTATAACCTTATAGCGGCCGCTCTTAGCTCGAAAGGAACATTTATCTCTTCTAATCTATTCCATAGGTTATTTCTAGGAACCGTATCAAAAGCCTTTCTAAAGTCCACAAATCAATAGAAGAGATTGGATTTATCATTGCGGCATTCTTCCACAATGATCCTAAGCGTAACGAGGTGGTCCGTTGTTGAGTGCTACCTTCTAAAACCCGCTTGGCCTTTAGCCCGCTTACCTTCACTTTCAAGCCAAATGCTCAACTTCTTTTCCAAAATAATACCATATAACTTGGCTAAGAGAGGGCTGATAGTAATTGTTCGATAATTACAAGGGTTATTTGTATCCCCACTTTTAAAAATAGGGATAATGAGGCTCGGATTCCAAGGTTTAGGGAACGCTTGCTTGACCACTTGATTGAAAAGCTTATGGATGTGGGGGATGAGGACAGGACCTCCAATTTTTAATATTTCCGCCTAGTAACCTTCAATGTATTTAGCTTTCCCATTTGCCAGGCGTTTAACCCCAAAATAAATGTCTTCTAATGAGAAAAATTCTTTCGTTGTGAGCATTGTTTCAAAATCCCTGGAATTTGGAGATTAATAAATCTTTTTAAGATAGGAATTCTAGTCGTGTAAAGCAATTTTATTATTATCTTTAGTTTTCCTAGTTAGAATCAGCCTCCAGAATTTCTTAGGAGCGACCTTAGAGAGGTGTAAGAGATTCTCTTGTCTTTTACAAATATATTGCCTTTTTTTTCCTTTTAGTTAGGGCTTTGTAGATTTTTATCTTGTTAATTTTGAGAGATTCATCAACAGCTTCCTTAATTGCTCTCCCAGCACTTTTACAATCCTTGTCATACCATGGGTTGGTTTTGTTATTTCTTTTATTACTTGAGACTTCAATTGAGAACTTGTTAATAGAATATGAGAGGGTTGTAGTAAAATTATGATAGAGGTCATCTATGTTGTCTATACTAGATAAAGGAAGCAAATTAGTTTTTAATTCATTTAGAAAGAGATCATTTTTATTTCTATCAAAGATTAAGTTCTTTTCACTATAAGGATTATCTTCTATGGGATCTCTATGCATGACAAAATTGAGAGTTATGACTAAAGGCCTATGATCAGAGTTAGGCTCGTGGTCATCTAAGATGTCAAAAATTATTATTTCGTTGTATAAAGGGAGATCGGAAATAACATAGTCTACCACACTCCTGCCAAGCCCATGGATGCAGGTCATCTTGCTAGAATTGGGCCACGTCTTTAGACCGTTGCAAATTATGAGACCTTGAGCACTACAGAGCTTGACTAGCTCCAACCCAAACAAATTATCCACGAGGTCTTCAGAGCTCCTTTTGTACCGGCTAGCCAGAGTAAGGTCTTCGTCTAACCAAAGAGGATCGGGGTTGGAATGATTGCTTAGAAGAATAGCTTGGTTGCTTGAAGTTCGAGCATTAAAGTCACCCATTAAAAGGATAGTACCTTCATTCCTTAGGCTAGAAATATCATTCTCTAAACCATTGTAAGGACTATTTTTATCTAGATTCTTTTTCTTGTAGAAGTTATAATTAATGGGGAAAAATAACAGATTTCTATGTAGGTCTTTTTATCATTAATGTCAGTAATCTCAATCCAACTATATTGGTTGTAAGGGTCGTTTTTATAAATCCTAGCATGGGGGGTGATGTTCTTCTTAATGTAGCAAGCTATGCCCCCAATGCCTCTACTAGAGGATCGCTTGTTCCAGGTAGACCATAGTGCAAAGCCATCTATGTTAGGGACCTTAGATTCTTCGTGCTCCCAAGTTTCAACAAGCAATATAATATCAACATCATTTGAGATTCAACTTAGCTTGGGGCCTTTGTTCCATGGAAAGCCCCGACAGTTCCAAGAAAGAATTCGGAGCATGTTGAATTGATATTTATTACTATCTTTTTGGTTTCTATCTCGAATAACGGCTTTTCTATTTCTGATTATTGCCCATTTTCCTTCCTTCCTAGATTCTTTTACCTTTTGAACCTCCTTTCTTAATTCTGCTTGATCTTCTGGAATGAGATCTTCGTTTATAAATATTCTTGTTCCTTTTAGACTTGAGGTTTTACTAAGTATGTCATACTTATGGTCAGTAGAGCTCACCTTTATTCGGATCAGCCTTCCTTTATTCTCAGTTAATTTCCCTAACCTTGTTGCTTCTATGAGACATGTGGTTTCAATTTGTAATCTATTATGTAATTCTGTCTGGGCTATGGCTAAAGTATCCTTGTCTACCTCCTCTTTCAAACCGAAGATTATAAGGTTCAAGGCCCTTTTATTACGCTCATGGTCTAATTCGATCAATTTTTTCATTTCATCTTTAATTGGTTTGATATCTAATTTACCTGCCCCACTACCATGGGTATGCCTGTTAACACTGACAAAACAAAAGTTATGATTATCAAATCCAAGAAGGACACTTACGCTAATTTTATGTATGACAATAGTAACTTGGAGGAAGTGTCTTCTTACAAGTACCTAGGAATTGATATTCATCACAAGCTCAACTGGAACTATAGCATTCAAAAAAGGATTAATGGGGGGTGGAAAGCTTATTTTGGTCTTGAAAATAATTGTAAAACGGAAAACCTCGTAATGTGGGATACAAAGAAGTTCCTTCTGGAATGAGATCTTCATTTATAAATATTCTCGTTCCTTTTAGACTTGAGGTTTTACTAAGTGTGTCATACTTATGGTCAGTAGAGCTCACCTTTATTCGGATCAACCTTCCTTTATTCTCAGTTAATTTCCCTAACCTTGTTGCTTCTGTGAGACACGTGGTTTCAATTTGTAATCTATTATGTAATTATGTCTGGGCTATGGCTAAAGTATCCTCGTATACCTTCTCTTTCAAACCGAATATTATAAGGTTCAAGGCCCTTTTATTACGCTCATGGTCTAATTCGATCATTTTTTTCATTTCATCTTTAGTTGGTTTGATATCTAATTTACCTGCCCCACTACCATGGGTATGTCTGTTAACACTGACAAAACAAAAGTTATGATTATCAAATCCAAGAAGGACACTTACGCTAATTTTATGTATGACAATAGTAACTTGGAGGAAGTGTCTTCTTACAAGTACGTAGGAATTGATATTCATCACAAGCTCAAATGGAACTATAGCATTCAGAAAAGGATTAATGGGGGGTAGAAAACTTATTTTGGTCTTGAAAACAATTATAAAACAACAAACCTCCTAATGTGGGATAGAAAGAAGTTCCTTCTGGAATGAGATCTTCATTTATAAATATTCTCGTTCCTTTTGGACTTGAGGTTTTACTAAGTATGTCATACTTATGGTCAGTAGAGCTCACCTTTATTCAGATCAGCCTTCCTTTATTCTCAATTAATTTCCCTAACCTTGTTGCTTCTGTGAGACACGTGGTTTCAATTTGTAATTTATTATGTAATTCTGTCTGGGCTATGGCTAAAGTATCCTCGTCTACCTCCTCTTTCAAACCGAAGATTATAAGGTTCAAGGCCCTTTTATTACGCTCATGGTCTAATTCAAGCATTTTTTTCATTTCATCTTTAATTGGTTTGATATCTAATTTACCTACCCTACTACCATGGTTATGTATGTTAACACTGACAAAACAAAAGTTATGATATATATATATATAATTAATTAATTAAAAAATTAAAAAGTAAAATACTAAATTAAAAAAAAATTAAAAATTAAAAATTAAAAAAAATTAAAAAAAATAAAAATAAATAAATAAATAAAAAATAAAAATAAAATAAAAATTAATTTGACCGTCACCGTGTGGACCGCAGCGGCCGCTGGGCTCCACTATCAGGCAAGGGGGAGCAGGTAGCGCTCCCCTGCCCAGCGGCTGAGCCCCGCGGCCTTGGGGGTCGCGGGTCTTGGTCACCGGTCGCGGAGAGCACTGCTAGCTCTCCTACCGCACGGTGGTCGAGCCCCGCGGCCCCCATGGCAGCGGGGGTCAATTCCTACTCTCCCACCGCCAGATGACCAAGCCCCACCGACACCAACGCAACGGTGATTTTTTTTTTTAATTTATATTTTTAAATTTATTTATTTATCTATTTTATTTTTAATTTAGTATTTATTTATTTATTTTTAAATTTTTATTTTTATTTTTGATTTTTTAATTTATTCTTTAATTTAAAAAAATGAATTTTTTATTATTATTATTTGAAAATGTAAAATTCATAGGTATAAGTTTTTTCTTTTCTTTTTAAATTTTTATTTTTTTTAATTTAATTTTTATTATTTTAAAAAAAGTATTGTAATGTCATTTTTAAATTTTATTTCATTTTTTTTTAATTTAAATTTCTGAATTTTAATTATTTTTTATTTCAGTACTTTGATTATTTTAATTTTTTTTTTAATTATTTAAATTATTTTATTTTATCATTTTTTTAATTGTGTTGTTTTTTTTAACTTAATTTTTGGTTAATTTTTCTTTCCTTTAAATTATGAGTTGTTTTGAATTTTTTTGTTTATTTATTTATTTATTTTGTTTACTTTTTTCTTTCTTTTTTTCTTTTTTTCTTTTTTTTATCAAGATGAAAGTCACCACTCTAAACAAAAAAGATTGATGTTGCATCAACACTTTTCAAAATTAACATGAAAATCACTAACATTTTAAAACAAATGTTCATACATTTAAAAAGAAAATAAAATCGAATAAAATTTAAAGTTCCAAAAATATGCTAAAAAAAAAAAGGTTATTCTACATCACCACTTTTCAAATCGGCATGAAAATTATGACATATATATATATATATCATAAGAAAATTTAAAGTTCCAAAACTATGCTCCAAAAAAAGGGTGATTATGCATCACCACTTTTCAAAATCAGGTGTTTTTTTTGCTAACTCAAAAAAAAAAAACGAGTACCAGGTAATTTTCCCATTTGATCAGTGAATGTGTTCTAAACATATTCGCTTTATTTAGTGGTTTTTTGGTTAACCTTTAATCACCTTCAATTGAAACTAGTGGTTTATAGTTTACCACTCACCATTTTGACTTGAATAATATGGTGGTTTTGGATGACCACTAACGAATCGACTTTGGATAACGTGGTGGTTTTTGGATGATAACTAACCATTCTTATTTGAACAATGTGGTGGTTTGGGATGACCACTAACTAATTTTATTTAAATAATGTGGCGGTTTTTAGTTTACCATTATCCATTCTTACTCCGTCAATTTACTCCCTGCCTTTTAGGTGTACAAGAGTTTATTTTTATCATTTTTCTCCCCTACTTGAGGTGTGAATAGTAACATCTTTGACTTCACAAAACATAGAGAATTAGATATGGGTCATTCCCAAAATTATCTAGAATAATTGCTTAATAGTTGTTTGATTTTGCCATTTCTTTTTTTGTTGTGTTTTACCTCTCTTGACTAGGAAATAAGTGTTATGCAACTTATGTAGTTGTAGATCCCATCTCCATAATTTATCCATCCATAATTAACTATGTTCTCATCCTGCTTATTCTTTCGACAATTTTCTAATATGTAATTTGTCTTCTGATAATGAAGACAACGATTAAGATCAAAACATTGACTCTCCATGTGACCAACTTTTTAACAGTGTTGGAAATTGTGTTGAATATTATGGACATATTCAAGAAATCTTGTGCTGACAAACTAAATTGGTTCAGCGTAATCTGGAATATCCAATATGTTTCCTTTTTCATGTCCTAAGTCATGTCAATTTATATTGAATAATAACTCTTCCCAATGTTTGACAAAAATCTTGGAAATCTCTCGATGTTGTTCTTTTGTTTCTTCATATTTATTGCTATTTTTGCTATCATCATGTGATTCTTCTTGTGACTCATATTCATTCATTACTTCCTTTGTTAGTCCACTTTATGGTTCCATTAGGTCCTTTGTATCACAATGAGCATCAACCAACTATATTATGTCTTGTATGCCACAAGTTGCATCAACATTTTGCATGATTTCATCTGTATCACATGTCACATCAAAATTTTGGACAAGATCATACGTTTCATATGTTGCATCAATCTTCTCTAGTAGCTCCTTTGTGTCCTAACTTACATCAACTTTCTGGATCAATTCATCTATATCACAAATTGCATTAGCTTTTTGTGTGAGATCCTTTGTGTCACAAATTGCATTAGCTTTTTGTATGAGATCCTCTGTGTCACAAATTGGATTAGCTTTTTGTATGAGATCCTCTATGTCACAAATTCCATATATATTAGTTGCAAATGTTGCATCAATCATATCATCAAGTTGATGTGTTTTACTCTTAATTTTATCCGAAGTACCTCAATCAATTGATCGCTCGTATATATTTGATATTGAAGAAAAAAATCTAATTATGTAATTTAGTTTTGTAATCTTTTAATTCCTGGATTTCTCGAGATGTGTTTCGTAAATGGTTTCTTGATTTGCCTATTTTTATCACATTTACTCGTTACAGTCACTTGTACCCGCTTGTTTGATTTTATGTTACCCTAGGGTTTCAGGTACTATTGGCATGCCCCCTCAATTGATTTTCACAATTTTTCACTTTGATGATTCACTTGACCTCCTTGTTCAATTTTGGGAAGGCCGCAATTGTTTTTCACTTGGAAAAACACTTTATTGTTGTTGAAAACTTATAGTAAATTGTGTATTTTGTTTGATGAATTGCCCAATGTTTCGTGTAAACCCTTCACCCATCTTCAAAAGCTTGAAACATAAGTAATGAGATGAAGAGTGCTAGACACATCCAAATAAAAGATAACGATAAATTATAGTTGTTTGAAGAAGAAAATAATTGTTGACTATAATGAAAGACTTATAGGATAAAATTTTAAAAATAATTAACTAAAAAGTTTACAAATTATTAAATAAAAAATTGACTTGAATAAATTAACTAAAAAGAATTTTGAATAATTTATTTTAAATTAATGTATGTGTGAAAGATGAGATCTAATTGAAATGGGGAATTTGTGATATTAAAAATTAATAAATTTATTTTTAATTTTTAAGAATATAATAAAGGGAAATTATATTATAAAAATTAACAATAAATTTTATCTAATATTTTATTTTGCATAATAAAATTAAAAGAATAAAAAAATGGTGAAATCATTTAAAATAAATTAAAGAAAATAGAAATGTCAAAATTCAAAAGAGAAATATAGAAATAAGATAAAATATTCCTTATTATTAAAATTTGATGAAAGGAAATTATTATAAATTAAAAAGTATATATATATATATATATATTGTTTTGTTTTAAATTAATAGATTTAAAATGAATAAGGGAAGGGAAAATTTTGTTAACTTTATTTTATTAGGAATATATAGTTATAGAGAAATTAAAAAGAAAAAGAAAAAGTAGTTATTAATATAAAGAATATTAAATTAAGATTTATAAGAATTTATTTAGAAAAGTTTTTTTTTTTTTTTTTTTTTACAGAAACGGTTATGAGATATATTAACTGCTGGGTCTAAATGCCAGATTTCGGGTTATAATGAGAGGGAGAACGGCCCAGGAAGTATCAATAGCCAGAAGTGCTATGAGACTTGTGGACAACTTCCAGCTCTTTTTTACTACAATTATGCACTCGATTTTTGTGATTTCCCCTAGCTTAACAATACAAACAAACTGATTCAATAGCAAGCAGTAAAACATTTAAGCTGGCAGATTATGGAATTGGATCCCATGTTTCGTCCTCGTCTCGAATTATTGCTCCAGCAGAGATGAGGACAAATTTATTTGCTTCAAGGTCTGCTTCTTTGTTTTTGTCTCTCAACACATGATAGTAGCTCAACTTTTTAAACAATTTCCCCAAAATTCTGATTCTGGATATCAGCCTTGCCAATCTAAGATCCCGGGGGGAGGAGTTTGTCACCATAATTTTGATTATCACTTGGGAATCCCCAAAAACATTAACCTCCTTGATTTCTAGATTCAAGAGCGATTTAAGGCCTTGAAGGAGGGCCAGAGCCTCTGCTTGAATGCTGGAGTTGATCCCCAGACCCCATGCAAAGCTGTGGATCAAAACACCTTCAGCATTTTTTACAATACCTCCTGCTCCAGCCCTTCCTGGGTTACCCTTTGATGCCCCATCAAAGAAGAAAGAGTGCACTTGTTGCTTGGAGATCCATTCTTGAAACTCAGCATTGTTCTTCCCCCTTATTTGCCAATCTTCAATGAGGGAAATGTTGCTCGTGGCTTGAAGAAATTGCAGGTTTAGGGAGGTACCCCAGACTGAATCTAATTGAGTGAGATTTGAGGCATCTTTTTTATTATCCAAGCTCTCCTTTAACTGGAATTTTATCTTGGCCGCCACCACCTTGACATCATGCTTAGTATCTCTAAAGATTCTGCTGTTTCGCTCAAGCCAGATCTGCCAGCAGCAGATTTTGGGGAGGGCAGACCACGCCTTTTTTATCACTTTGTTTTTGGGTGGAGGACCGGGGTAACTGTTCTGCCAATTTGCAAAAATATTATAAATAGAGGAGGGAAGGACAAAATTGGGGTTCCAGTAATCCATCAGCTCGCTCTAAACCTGCACAATGAATTTACAATTCAAGATCAAGTGTGTGGCACATTCCACATTTTCTCTGCACAATGAGCACCTGGACGGACCATGGAAACCTCGTTTCTGCAGTTTGTCATCTGTAAGAATTTTCTTGTGGTAAAGAAGCCAACAGAACATGTCGATTTTAGGCAGAGAGTGCAGACGCCAGATCGCAGTCCAAGGGGCAGGGTCCGGGGGGACGTGAGGCCTCAAGGTGAGCTTTGTGTAGCCTTGGGCTACCGTGTAACCTGCAGCCAGTAAACCCCAGCCACGCGAATCTCTTCTGCGCAGGTGAATAGGGGCAATACCGTTCAGCATGGAGCGAAGACAATTGCAATCCTGAAGGAGCTCCGGAGGCACATCAAAGAAATTACAGCCTACCCAATGCGTCCCATCCCACGTGGAGATATCCCACAGCGTAGTTTTCCTAGCAGAAGTCAACCAGCAACGAATCGCGTTCAAAGAGGAACAGTCACCAATTGGATCACGACCCAGAATACGATCTGTCCAGATATTTATCTTCTTACCGTTTCCAGGAATCCAATAGGCGTTGGAGCTGATCAGGGGGGCAGCTTTGGAGCAGAGTCTAGCAAAGGGAGAGACGCCTTGGGGGAGAGGACCATCTAGGCATCTGAGTCTCTTGCCTTTAAAATATTTCTTCCAGAGTGCTAATTGGGCCCAGCAAGGCTTGGGCGCAATGATTCTCCAGAGCAGCTTGGCTCCCATGGCTATGTTCTGAAGAGAGAGATTCTTGAAGTTTAGCCCCCCCTCCTTCAGCGGTTTGGAGACAGTCTCCCAGTTAACCAGTGGGAATTTCCTCTCATTATGTTTGCCCCCCTTCCAAAAGAAGTTTCGAATATGCTGCTCCATTTTCTGAAGGATGCCAATTGGGGCCAATAGAACAGAGAACTGAAATAGGGGAAGACTGCATAGGACAGCTTTGATGAGGACAGACTTGCCCGCAATATTGAGCCAGGTGAGCCCCCAAGCCTGGAGCTTATTTTTGAATTTTTCCACTTGGGGGAGCCAATCCTTACTATAGGCCCTCTTGAGGAAGATAGGAAGCCCAAGGTATTTGAAATAAGTCCAAGCTGGAGAGGCTGCAAAGCCAAAACACCTTGCAATGGAGCTGAGCAAGCTGGGAGGAGTATTCCAACTGTAAATATGGCATTTCCCCTTGTTGAGGCTACTTCCCGACACCATACAATATTCATCTATAGCTTCTTTAAATCTGTTGGCTGAATGTAGTGTTGCAGCCCCCAGCAGCAAAGTATCATTGGCGAAGAGGGCGTGGTTGATGCTTTTAACTCCTCTGGAAATCCAAAGCCCTGTGATCTCCTGCTCTTGCATTTTC
The DNA here is from genome assembly GCA_034641835.2 of Pinus albicaulis. Classification (NCBI taxonomy): domain Eukaryota; kingdom Viridiplantae; phylum Streptophyta; class Pinopsida; order Pinales; family Pinaceae; genus Pinus; species Pinus albicaulis. Next base: position 152,346,773 of record CM076571.1, on the reverse strand, counting down.
TTGTTTAGATAGAAACTGATAACGGAGGCCTGGAGGACAAACAGAAGGGGAGAAAGAGGGCAGCCCTGTCTTAGTCCTCTTGAGGCTTTGAAGAATTCCGCTGATCTGCCATTAACAAGGGGAGCAATCCAATGCTCTGAGATACAGGCCCGAATCCAGTTTATAAAGTTCTCCCCAAATCCAAATTTTTTCAGAACATTCAAAAGGAAACAATGCCTGACTCGATCGAAGGCATTAGCTAAGTCCAGTTTGACAACCATACCTCTTTCCTTACGCTGCTGGCTTGAGAGAATTTCCTCTTGAACCAAAATTAAATTGTCCACTAGCTGTCTACCATGAATAAAGCCCCCTTGATTTTCAGGAATGATTGTGGGGAGAAGATATTTCAGCCTGTTTGCTATTACTTTGGTGATCAACTTATAACCAATGTTACAGAGAGAGATGGGGCGAAATCTGTTGAAGGAATTGGCGCCTTTCTCCTTGGGGATGAGAGCAAGGAACGCAGAGTTTGTGCTACCTCCTAATTTCTGACAGTCTTGGGATTTTTGAACCATTTTGTAGAGATCTTTTTCCACAATGTGCCAACCAGATTGCAGAAATCTGGCGGTGAATCCATTCGGTCCTGGTGCTTTGATCGAATACTCAGACTCTGTTTAGAGCATCCGAGATTGCAATCCACCCAGACTGAGACAGATCGTACGTCTCACGACAACTTCTGGAAGTGAAGAAAAGCTGCTCGTTTAATGCTTGCAAAATCTTTATGATTGGAATTGTCATCCTTAATCTCAGATATGGTGTTGAAGCATTTTCTGGCTTGAGTTTGCTTGTGAAAGAAAGAGGAATTTCTGTCTCCCGCTTTAAGCCATAGACAACGAGACTTAATCCTCCAAAACTCTTCTTCTGCCAGGCAGGCTTTGTGGAAGTGCTGCTGGAGTTGAATCTCCTTATCGAGGATTTCTCTAGTTACATATGCCTCTTCCGAAAGCAAGTGGTGTGCTTCCAGTTGACTTTGGAGATTTTTCCTTTCAGCTGCTGGGTTAGAAAGAGTTTTGGCCCAGCATTTTAAGGCAGCTTTTGTTCTTCTGAGTTTTTCTTCCCACACGAAGAAGGGTGATCCATTGACTGGCTGAGACCAACTTTCTTTGACAATCTGCATGAAATTGGATTCCTTGACCCAGAGGGGGCTAAATCTGAAGGGAATGCGGCCGAGGTCGGGGTGAGCCCGGAGATCAAGCTTGATAGGATTATGATCAGATATGCTGCAAGGAAGGATCTGCATACTAGCATCTAAACCAAGAAATAGAAAGGAACTTTGTACAAAAAATCTATCCAGTCTTGCTGCTATGTGACCAGGGCCTACTCTTTTGTTTGACCAAGTGAACTTACCTGAAGAGGGCTTGATGTCCAGCAAATCCCAATCTTGCAGAAGATCCTCTGCCCATTCCCTCGCCGGATCTCGCACAATGCAGCCTCCTCTCTTTTCAGAGGAATGCAGTGTGAGATTGAGGTCACCTGCAATAATGATGTTGTCAAGGTTCCCTAAATCTGCCTGGCTTCTTATAGAGTCCCAACAGGCCTTTTTTTCTCTAGCATTGGCCGGTACATATACATTAAAGAGACAAAAGTATTCTTTAGTGACAAGATGCTACATTTTTAGGAGCAGCCAATGAGTGTTTGAAATTTCAGAAATTAGCGAGAACTTGCTATCATTCCAAAGAGTGCCTAACCCTCCAGAGGCACCTCGGGCTGAGACAGCTTTTGCTTTGCTTTTACTCCAGATTCTTTTACTTGTTTGAAGGAAGACTGCTTCCTCCATCTTAGTCTCCTGGATAAGGAATATGTCCGGGGCTTCTATTCTTATTAAGTTTCTTGTTGCCTCTTCCTTGATCTTGCTCCCCATACCCCTACAATTCCAGGAGACTATTTTCATTATTTACTTTTGTTCTGCTGGGCTCCCTTGGAGCCTTGGGGCTGGTTTCTCACCATCTTCGGCTTTTTTGCTAGTAGCTTCTCCAGAGTTGGTTGGCTGCCCTGTAACTTGTCCTTGTACATTTCCTGCTCTCTTTTCTCCCGATCTGTTTTGCGACCTCTTGTGGATCTCCTAACAGAGGCCTGAGAGTTGCCTATTTCTCCTTCCTCCTTCGAATCTTCTGACTCCTGGTCCTCTTCCTCGTCTTCAACAGGTATTCCTTTTGAGCTTTCTGCAACACTTGCGTCTTTGGAAGACATAGAGGGAGTCCCTTTGACCGGGGATGCTGTCTTTTGAACCTCCACCTCCTGGGTGTCCTCTTGGTGCGAGCTTAGGAGTTCGAACTTGTTTTCAGGAGCGGACTTAGACAGGATCTGCTGAGAAGAGGCCTGTTGGGGACCTTTGCCACTAGGGCCTCCCGTCTTTTGAGCCTTATGGGAGGTTTTGGAGCACTTGACTTGATTCCATCCGTCCTCCTTCCCTTGCACAACCTCATTGTTGGATGGACAGCCTCTGGCGAAGTGGCCATAGACATGGCATTTCCGGCATTTGAAGGGCAACTGCTCATAGCCCAGTTTCTGCACATGCGTCCAGCTTCCGACTTTGATTTTGATGGCCTCTGGTAGCCCAACCTCCAGATCTACTTCCACGCAGATCCTAGCGCAGTCATACTGGTCCTTGTTGTTTGCTTGATCGATGAACTTCCCAAGGGAATTTCCAATATGCATCAGAGAATCCCAATTCCAGCAGTGAACTGGCAGATTTGGGAGTCTAACCCACACCGGGACTGCTTTGGGCACATCCACAACAGGATCGAAGTCTGGAGTCCACTTATTTAGATACAAACCCTAGGGGCCCATGAAGTAGGGGCCGTTCTGGAAGATCAGATCTTTGCCATCTTTTGAAGTGAACTCGAAGAGAAAGTAACCTCTCCCCAAAAAATAAGAAGTAACGCTTTCTTTGATCAGAGGCGCCCAGTTTCTGTTGACCCAGCTCTCAGTGGTTTTGGGAGATGGCCAAAGCCCTGTGAACTGGCCTATGAGAGCTCGTTCAGCCAGTGATAAAGCAACCTGAATCGGAGTCTCTGCTGGAAGAGAGATCTCGGGTATTTCATCAATTTTCTTAACAAATTTCGCAGCTTCAACATTCTTCTTCTTAGGAAGCCCTGCCAATAAGCGATCGAAAGCCTCAGCAGAAGAGGGCGGGGGAGGGGGACGAGGCCCCTGGGGAGAGCCCAGCCCCTCCATGGGCGCAAGCCCTAGCAAGAACGCGGCCCGGATCAAGATGCACAGGCAGCAACGCGTTCGCTCGAATATTACAAAGCGCAAATGATTGAAATGAACCACATTACAGCCAGACTAAAAGTTACTTTAAGTTGCTCAGCAACCTTTGTGTAATTCATTAATACAAAAGTTAAAGACCCAATTTGCCCTAAGGATGGTAAAGGTGTGTACTTGATTCCATGCTCTTGTGGGACGCCTTACATTGGGGAAACGGGCCGGTCTATTAATCAAAGAATTCATGAGCATGTCGCTGACCTTAAGCATAATAGATCACGCTCCTCGGCCTTAGCAGAGCATGTTGAGAAGACTAATCATCACATTTGCATTGAAGATGCTAAAGTTATTGCGAAGATCGATCATTTCCACCACCGCAAGTTGCGAGAAGCCTTGGAAATTGAAAAGAGGCCTCTTAACCTGAACAGGGACGATGGGTGGATGGTTAGCAGGTGTTGGATTCCTGCTCTTCATTCTTAAATAAATAAATTAATTTAAAAAATAAAAAAATAAAAAAATAAAATAAAATAAATAAATAATAATAATAATAATAATAATAATAATAATAATAATAATAATAATAATAATAATAATACAATAAAATTATATATTATACCTTATGTATTTATTTATTTATTAATTTATTATTATTATTATTATTTAGTATTCATTTTTTACTTAATAAATCTATAAAATCAAATCAAATATAATCATAAATAATTAAATAAATAAATAAGTAAATAAAATAAATATATAAATAAATAAATATTAATAATATAAATTAAAATTAAAATTATTAAAATTAAAATTAAATTATTATTTATTCATTTATTTTTTTCATTTCTATTTTTTATTTATTTTATTTTTCTCCCTACTTTTATTTTTATTTTAGTTTTTATTTATTTATTTTCATTTTTTATATTTTTATTTTTATTTTTATTGTTTGTATTATTATAGTAGTATTTAATCATTTATGTTTTTAAATATTATTAAACAAAATAAATATTTTAACTATTTTATTAATGAAAATAATCCTATATTTATTTAATTTTCTAGAATAATTTAAATAATTCCTATTGCATATTAAATAAAAATAAAAATAGAAATTAAAATTAAAAATAATAATAAATAATTTTCTTGTTATAAACTTTAATCTTCTTATATATATTTTTTGACTTTTTATTTCTATGACTTTGATTTAGTCTAACTAGCCGTTATTTTTAACGGCTAGTTGGAGCTTCTCATATCTATTTAATTGGGTCTCCTGATCAGATTTTTCATCAAGTCCTGATGATGAACCACACTGGCTGGTTCGAAACGCGTCGACCAAATTTATTTGGATGTGATTTTTACCGAAAGATATTTTTTCACAATACAAAAGTTACTGAGTTGTCCCTATTATTTAGAAAAGTTATTATTAGAGAGAATATAAAAATAAAATTATTGAAAGATAAATTGAATAGATTAAAAAAAAAAAACGATTTAATGAATATTGAGAGATTTTTTGGTAAAAATCATAGAAAAGAATTTTTAGTCGATGTGTTTCGAACCATCTAATGTGGTTCATCTTGAGGGCAAGATGGAGAACGGGATCATGGCATTAGATTAAATAGATGAAGAACAAGATCATGGCATTAGAATTATTAAACTAATATTATAATAATTCCAAAAAGATAAAATATAGTCAATATAAATCAAATTCATAAGATTAACAATAATTGATTTAAGGAAGTCTAACCATTAATTATGAATCAATAAAATGAAACAAATATTTAAAGTAATAATGCTTAGAATTAAAAGAATCAAAAGAAATTTAAAATTCAAAGAAAATCAAATCAAATTAAATTAAATCATGTGTAAGAAGAAGGTTAGGAAACAAAGAATGGAAGGAGGGGAGGGGAAGGGGGTTAAGAGGTGTTAGAACTAATATTAGGGGGTCAGGCTTTAGAGGAAAGGAAATGAATAATGAGTTTAGAATATTCGCTTAATTGATAACCATCCTCGTGGTTAAAGTTGTTAGGGTGTTTTTCAATTTCGAGGGCTTCCCTAATGACACGATTGGCATGGAAAGGGGAAAAGGCTAATATTCTGGCTTTTTCAAAACTAATAAGATGTTTGCTTTATTGTACCAACGAGCCTAATAGGAAATAAGGTTTATATAATCCCTTATTCTACCCACCCATCCTTGGAAACACATTTCCATGGACTTTGTGGGAGGTTCACCAATAATCAGGAAGGGACATGATTGCTTGTTCATGGTAGTTGATAGGTTCAGTAAGATATTTGTTTTGATGCCCTGTAAAAATACCATTAGTGGGAAGAGATATCAAACTTGTTCTTTGGACAGGTCTAGGTGTACTTTGGGATACCAAGGAGCATCATTTTAGATGGGGACAAGAGATTTCTCAGTGCATTTTGGACTACATTGTGGGAAAATATGGACACAAAGTTGAAGAGGTCTACATCATTCCATCCACAAACAGATGGATAGACATAAGTAATCAACAAGACTCTGACACAACTACTGGGGGGTATAATTAGAAGAATCTGATGACATGGGATAAAAATATAGTATATATACAAAATTATTGCCACAAAGCAATCCATACTTCTACTAGAAAGTCCCCATTTAAATCTTGTTTTGGATATTTGTTTCCTTCACCTGTAGACATTGCATATGGGTAGTAAGGAGGAGTGAAGTAAGACCTTATAGGAGAGGCCTTTAAGGCTAAAAAATCTGTAGAAAATATTAGGGAGATCCATATATAGGTACAAGAGATACTATAAAAGTCACTAGACAAATATAAGTTCAGGCGTGATCAACATAAAACATAGAATTCGTTCAAGATGGGAGACACAGTATCGCTATAGTTGAACAAGGAGAGGCTATAGGGGCCTAGTAAGAAAATAAAGTCTCTGTGGTATGTCCCCTTCAAGATACCGGAAAAGGTGGGTGATAATGCCTATCAACTCAATTTACCACCATATATGCACATTTACTTAGTTGTGAATGTAAAGAATCAAAACTCTATGAACCTTCCATTCTAGATCAAGAAGAGGAACAAGTCCAACCTTATGTGGAATATTTTGCACCATATGCTCATACAAAGCTGACAAAAGATACAATTTTTTAAAATAGGTCCAAAACTACAAAAAAATATGCAGCATGACCTTTGTAAGATTGGGTTGAAGGGACAACTTCCACGCAAAGCTAAATGGTACACTCGAGAGAAGGTGGAGGAAACATCTCCTCACCTCATTCAGTAGAATATTTTGACCACCAAAATCATCCCGAAATGGGGATGTGTGATTCAGATTGGATAATTATATTTTTTTTCATCGATATCGATGATTTCATAGCATACAAAGTGGAGGAATCAACTCACATGACCCTTTTTATTAGAAAAACCCAGTTTGGAAAATCGGGGTTTAAAAATTTTTGAGAGCGTTTCCATGCATCAAAAGATGTTTTTTGGGGGGGTAAAAATTTTCCACCTTAGTCTCGCACCTTTGTTTTCCTAAGCTACATATAGATACCTTTCAATTGACACAATAATCACATCATTCAGAGTTCGTATGCGAAAGTTATGCCACTCTTAAGTTGACCTTCCTTTTTTTACCACCATAATTCGAGGGGATGCCATGTCAGCCCTCATTATTCATGAAAAGGGGGCTAGCCACATAATTATGATGAAGAAGAATCTAGAAGATTATATATTGTAACTCTTGAAGAGTTGAGGTAGTCAAACCTAACCACTAGTAGGCTATCGGGTTGTTTTATAACCGGGCCAAGAGGAGGAAAAGGGGTTCTATTCATTCGAGTGCATTTGTTCCACAACTGAACAAATATAGGCAAGAGGGATAGGACATAGAGAAAACAAAGAGGATTTGTGCATTGTAGTAGCTCAAGAGCCACAATCCATACTTCTTTATAGTCACAACCATATTTACATTCATATAAAGAGAGCAAGTGGCCTCACCTTCCAACTCGGTTTTTGTGACAAAAGAACACAGTTGCAAGCGCCACACAATGTGATATATATATATATATATATATATATATATATATATATATATATATATCTCGGTTTTTGTGACAAAAGAACACAGTTGCAAGCGCCTATATATATATCTCGGTTTATGAGTACTTTTGTCATGCTATTGGAGTCTATGACTTTATAGGATTTCCCTGTGATATGTCTAAGTTCAATTTCCTTTCCTTTTGAGGAAAATCTCATGAAAGGATTTTGAATATTAAAAGTCATTGTTCCTACTAACTATAATCATTGGACCCTTAGTACGACATCAACACCACCCATTTGGATTGAAATCATGGGATTATTCTATAAATACTCCCCCACGTTGATCTCAATGGCATGGTATTTTTCTGAACAATTTATGGCACCTCAATCTGAAATCATTACTTGATTTTTTTGGTGCTAGAAAGGCAAAATGATTGAGAATCTTTGCCAATTTATAATTGATGAAGTTATGGTTACAACCATAATTAATCAACATTGTTACCTTTCCCTTTTTGATATATCCTTTTGTGGAGTATTTATGTCATTTAATGCATGACAATGTATTATTAGAGTAGTCTCATCTAGCTCTATATCTTGTAATGGTTCCAATTCTTGAAATTATTCTTCTTAGTGGCACATGCAAAATAATTTCTTCTCACCACATTTGTGCCCCTTATTGTACTTATTGTCATAGTTGAAGCATAATCCTTTTGCTCTTCTTTCACTCATTTTCCAAGGTTTCGACCTTGTTGGATGAAAAAGGTTATGAGAGGAGCATGATGTTTTATATAGTTGTTAGTGACCACTATTATAGTACCCATATTTTTACTTTCAACTTTCCTTTCGAGACTAAAAGCATGCTCTAGGGATTTAGGTTGAAAGAGATGCACCTAAATAGATGCTCTCATTTAAAGTTCACATAAAGAGGTCCAACGAATTGTCCTCTGAAATGTTCTTTGCCTTGAGACTAAACTCTTGGAATTGCGAATGTACTTTGTAATTGAACGCGTTTGTCGAAGATTTACCAATTGACTAAAGAATCTATTGCTCTTAATGTACCCATAACATGCCATCAATTCATTCGTAATAATGGACCAAGACACAATAAAATCATTTTTCCTTTTGCAAATCCATTGATACCAATGCTGCAAACTTCAACATTGGAAAGGATCCAAAAAACCAAAATATTGTAAAAATTGAGAAATATCAGTAAAAATTGGCAAACATTGGCTAGGCCAAAAAATCACAATTTCTGGATTTTATTGCGATAAAATTGAGTAGTTTGTAACACTAATTGATACCATGCAAATTGATCTTGTTCTAATTACATGGCTGCAATATTTACCTTTTTCAAGGTTGACACTTGGTGTATATCAAAGTGTTTCTTCATTTGCAATATCCATGTTATAGGATAGCTCCCATCAAACTTCCTTTTGTCGATCTTCAGAATGAAGTTGTTCCATGGTGCAATATTGAATCATTGATAATTTGGATCTTAAGGAGATGTAAAATAATGATTTTGTGACTCAATATTTGTGCTCTCCAATTGTGATAAAATTCTCCCCATGTGTGATTAGAGTTTCAACACATTTTTTCTCCTTATTTGAATGATTGCCTTGGTTCTCCATATCTCATTTAGGAAGCCTCTCTAGGAGAAGTCGATCCATGGAATTCATGGATTTTGATATTTATTCCTTGAGATATTTTAGTATTTATTCCTTGTTTTCCTCTGTATTTTATATTGATCCTTTAAATTATGACAACCAACTTTCCAACTTAGATACCCAATACTAGACATGTTCTAATTCTTCATGGTTTATGAATGAGCTTTCAAGAGGTTTATTGGTGAAGTAACTTTTAAAGCACTGTTAGGATATGTGCAAGTAAATAATAATGCTCCTCTTTTTCATTTTTATCACAAATTTTGAATCACCAAAAATAGATCTTCCAATTATAAGTTAAGTACCTTTCAAAACCCTAATTTGTGCACTTTTTGGATGAATAACCTCCATACTGATATATGCTTAAAATATTGGCCATACTAGATTTGAAAATTTGGTTTGTAGTACTCTAACATGTCTTCTCTAAAAATCCATAAATCTGAGCAAAATTTGATGTGCCAAGTGAAATTTATGGTAACTTCCCAAAAACTTGGTGATTTTTATCCTCTTGATAAGAACGACCTTGTATAGTGTGTCACGTGTCAAAAGCTTCAAATATGATTACATAATTGGTACTTCGATGTGTTTCCTTAGAACGTTGGAAATTTCACATTTTGAAACTTCTTTGGTAAAATGTTGCAATTAACCTAGCAAGATGAGTCATTCAAAATATGATTTTAGGAGTAGTCACAAACTCCAACTTTCACAAGGTATAACTCTGAAACTATAGTAAACCAAAATATAAAATCTTAATGAGTTACAAGTTGTGATTCTAAGATTTTTAATAGTTATGATAGGCTAGAAAACACAACACAAAGGAATAAAATGTTGCAAAAGAGCATAAGGAAGACTAAAACAATAATACCTCTAAGTAGGCTTCCAGATCCTAGAAAAAATTTCATTGGTAATCTTTGCATGCGTACCACCATAATTGTTTTTACAAAGAATATCAGTCAGTATGGGGAACTACAAACTCAGTTATAATGAAAGATTGTTTTACTAGGTAGCCTCACATATTTGGGTTTGTGACTTATCTTGACCCTATTGTCATGGACAAGGTTACAAAAGACAAGCACATCATCGATGACAAAACAATGGAAATCAAAAGAACCATTCCAAGGGGGGATACATTTAAGGGCCTATTAGTACTCAACAACTCCCCCACCCCCCATTATGATTAATAGTAGATTTAATAAATAATGGGGACCCTTTAAAATTTTAGATAAAATCCTTTTTAATGAATAAAATAGGACAATTTTAGCTTTAGTTGACTTTTAAATAGAAATAATTATTATCAGGACAAAATGATCCGAATTTAATAAGGAACGAAATAGAATACAGATATAATCACAAATGCATAGATGCAACAAAAATAATATTTCATTTCATTAATATGAAATACTGAAAATGATTATAGACATAATTGAAAGGAACTAGCTCTAGCGATGGTACTTATGTCTGAGAAGAGATGTGGCAAATACATGTCTCTCAATTGCGTTACAATGAGGCTTAAGGGCCTTTTTATTACTGAACAATAAGAGAAAACCCTAAACAATAATACAAGGAAAAGACCCTCTAGAGGAAGTTATAAAGGAGGTTTTTAGTGTTATAAAAGTGGTCAAAATTGTCAAAAAAAAAAAATTGCTACAACATTCGTTTTTGGTAACGGAGGTTTTGACAGAGCTTCTAACGGAACTTCAACACAACTAAAAAAAACTCGGAGACTAGAGGTTTTTACAGATGTATTTCTTATCGGTGCGTGCTTCATGTGTGAACGCACCGATATGTTTTAACTTGTACGCACTGGCACTGTAAACATACCAATTACCGAGATGGAAAACAAATTTTGAAAGCCCCTGAGCGTTTAGCAACGTCCCAATGTGTGTCACCCACAAATACGCATCAGGCCGATAGAAGGTGCATGCACTGGTGCCATTAAGGTGTAAAAACTTACCGGGTCGTTAAGGTGTAAAAACGCACCGACGCATCAAAGACAAACCATACAGGTGCATACAATGCCTATCCGCTCGGGTTGTTGTCATCGATAAAATGCACCGTGCGTTCTAATTAGTATTGGTATTTGGTGCGATGCTAATAGGTCGTAGAAACGCACCAGTGCGCAGTATCATACACACGCACTGGTGTTCATTTTCTATTTTTTAGAAACATCGACCTGTGACAGTGCAATTATTGTGATTTTTTAAAATTCATTATTCATCAAAAGTTGACACATATCTTAGGACAGTATTCATATCAATTAATTTTTTATTAGTTCATTTGAATGCGATGTTTGGATGAATTCGTTATATCATATCATCAGATTTCGCATCTCTTCATTGTAATATTTAATCATCCATATATTTAATCAATGGTGTAACATTTCACAGCGACAATGGAGAATGCAATAGAATAAATTAAACATATTTTATTACATATATATGAATAAGACACTCTTTGTCATACAAAAAGGGACAGTTATTGGTATCCCTTTGTGTTTCAATTGGGACACTATGTGCATTACATTAAACAAAATGTCTAATTTCACAGACAAATATTTCAAAAAATACAACGTCTTGCTCTGATATCCAAACATATTGATCATCATTCTTCGCTGAAACTGATGTCACTGCTTGAGCTACTTCCATGACTTGGGTTATCTGCAGGAATGTTTTGTTCATTGTTTTGATTGTTTTCTTCTTCTTCAAGTTCCATCTACAAACACAAAAATAACGTGTAATGAGTGTATCTACATTGGTGAGAATAATGAAAATTGCAATAGGAAATAATATACATCAATGTAAATCGAAAAGAAGTATAACATAGAAAGAATTGACTCGTGAACTATACACTTTCTTTCAAAACCAAATTTCATGCCATCTTTCAACAATTCATTTGTTGGTGTAGTTTCATACTTTGTTTCCCGCAAGTTTTATACCCCATAACAAATCATAGATTTAATATAAAAGATTTTTTTGTTATATTAATTATAGAAGGAGCTAAGTAAAACAAGATAAATACTTACAAATTCCACAATTAATTTATGATCTGCAAACAAATAGTGATAACCCATATTTAACGCAACGTCAATTAATTCTTTTGATGGTTCTTCTTTGTATGTTAGCACATGTTTGAATACATTCAATGATGATTGTTTTAAAACAACTTAAAATATAAAAAAATGAAATCTAGTTAATTTTTTATAAGGAAGTAACAATTACTCACAAACTTAGATATCAACCCTTTTCTTCCTTGTCGTCTTGTTTTATGTGTTAAATGGGTTCCATTTTCTTTTATTTTCTGCAAGAAAATACTTGAAAATTAATATTTAATGCTAAATTATTCATTTATTGTACCTAATTGAAAAATTCAATGATTACATATTAAATTTGAACCATGTTGTTGTTAAGATGGCTCCTCGTGCGATGCAATTATGTCCATTTCTTTGACCATCTCCTTATACACCTTTTTGGACATTCCTACTGACATATTTCTGATATCAGCTCGTTCACCCTTTGAGATTTTCATAATCTTGCTAAAAAAAGTAACATGAAAATAAACTATTTAATTTTAATATTGATATATGAAAACTAAATATAACAAAAGTGATATTTATAAATAATTGCTTTATAATAATATACAATATAATTCTAGAAAAATATTTAAAGAAATATTACTTTTTCAATCCTTATTTTTTGTTGTTGTACATTTTTGCTATTAAAATTCTGACATGTCACATTGACCAATTCTCTGGAAACTCTTCCTGCAGTTTAATAAAATTTGGTTCTTGGAATCATTGGATTGATTTTTGAATTGTAAGTGGAAAGAACTTGTATACATTCGTTCCACTAGATCCCTCAAAGTTTTGTAAAAGTTCCCCCCCTTTCGTTAACCTCTAGCACCATTTCAGATGAGCTAAGGAGCAATTCATTTTCATTTGCATGTTCTATTTTCTTTTCTTTTCTTAGAACAACATTCATTTTCTTCGTTGTTGGTCCCTATAGAACATTAAACATATCTGAATTAATACATTGTTTGAAACATGTTATCTACTATTTTTAAGTATATTATTAATGAAAATTCAAAAAATAAACTCATATTGGATCGATAGTATTTTTTCATTCACCTAATTCATCCTTCTACAATTTTTCCATCAAGATTTTACGCTCTTTTGATCTTAGATCAGAAAGAATCTTATCAAGCTTCATCATTTTGTGGCTCTACATGATACACACTAAACAATATGTATTAGTTAAACTTACATATAGTTCAAAAATAATAATTTTTGTAAATAATTTACAAAGAACTTGCCTTTTTTGCTTTTCTCGATGTGCTATCAGTATTTCTGTTACTTGAAATGTTGTAGGTCATTTCTTTATCAATATAAAACACGTACCATTCATTAATATATGTTATAAATAAATCACATACTTTTCAGGTAAACAGAAAAATCAAGAAAACGGTGTGTCTATCTAAAATAAATACTCGTGCGACTTTCGCATCTTAAGCACAAAAAATGATGTGATAGGTTCTTATAAACGCACCGCCAACACAGTAGAAACATTGTACGGTGCTCTTTGTTGATAGGAAACCCAGTGCGTTATATTAATATCGGAGCACTGATTAACATAAACATAAATTAATAAAAAATTATTTTTATCATACATTGTTTTTTGTCAATACGCGCTCGGTGCATTACACTAAAATCATGCACCAGTGCGCTATTGTAAACAATGCGTAGCGATTAACAAAAGCTATTTTTTTTTTAAATCATGCAAGGGCCGACAGGGATTGGGATCTGACTCTACAAGTGGTCTCGCGGGTTAGATGTCATACACCTATATATATAGTAATACAAACCCTGTAAATCTAAAATGAAAAGCCCTAATTGTGAAGTCACATAAACAGGAAGCAGCAAGGGTTTAACATAAGAATGGATTTTTTAGTTTTTTTGTGAATTCTAATTAAATTTAAATAGGAATAGAGATTGTAAATGATTTTATTACTAAAAGGCACAGTAAAATTTTAAATCTTTACTATGCATGTATTAAATCTAACAGAAACTGTAAAAAAAAAAACAATTACTATAGGGTTTTTGTGTGAATCACCAGATGTTTCAAATTTGATTATCTGAATAGTGTTGTTGTTCGAAAGTATTTTGTTGCTCCATAGTGCTCTCTTTCTCTAGGTATATCTCTTGTGCAAATCCCTCTCTGGATGTTTTTGCAAAAATAATGAAATAATGAATAGATTTTACTATTTAAAGAACTTTTTATGAAATTAGATTTTTGAAAATCATTTGCAACTCATTTTTCATTTTACCGCTTGTTTTTCACTTCAAAAAAATAAAGTTGAGCTTTTTTTTCCCAATATTCGGTGTGTTTGATAATTAACAGCACTAGTGCGTTCGGTAATAAAACCACACCGGTGCAGTTAACAATACATTAGCACCGATAACAATAACTTCTTTTTTAAGGCACCGAAATTAATTTTAGGTATGTACACAAAAATTTATTGTTGATTTTGCTCAAATGCAGGGAGAAAATCTCATAATTATATCAAATGGAAAATCCTTCAAAATCCAGCTCGTTCCATAGTGTTTCTCAAAGTCTATCGCGGATTTCTCCCTATCCATCTCCAGACGTAATTACTTTAGATTTTATTTGTATTTTCATTATCTAATTGAATTTATTTATTTTATCCAGTCAGTCAGTTGAATAAAATTAATGTATACAACTTTTCAAGTTCATGTAGATTCAAAATCGAGTACAGATGCACAAAATATTCAAACAATTCCAAAACGTCGGAAGCTCTTATTAGGAGCAGCATACCGCAAGGCGCGCTTGTTAGATGAAAATGAACAGCTGCTTCACCCTACCAATTCTAACATGTCACCTTCTAACCACAATCCTGGGACAATGATGGTAATAATTGTTTGGTATAATGCAATTATTTCAACGTCAAACCGATTAATCATGCATTGATGTATTTACTAATTGATATCATCAATTTTGTATTAATCATGTTCAAATATATTTTTTGAAATTATTAGGATTCTAGTGATGATGAGCGACCTTCTTACAATCTTCCGTTGCACCCCATGACAATGTCAAATCGAGAGAATCCTGAATTAAGAGAAAAACTCGGAGAGGAATGACACCAAGAATGGTTGAATAAACCACATATTCAATTCCCACTACGTCCAGATTCACCAATTAGAAATGACTACAGCAATGGTAGTTATTCCAAGCTGGCAATGGAGACAATCAAATCCAGGTTGGCATGGATAATTATTTAAGGGATACGACTGCCATGGAGACAATGTTGTTATATGCATTCCAGAACGATGATCAACTAGGGGATGATGCTCATATCGTTGATACCTTTTTAAAAAGCATTAAATTTGCTTCCACCACCCCTCTCTCTGGACCTGGAAATTATTCAAAGTCTACCCAATTGGGGAAAGTGATGTTACTGTACAACTTGAAAGAAAATTTTGGCTTGTCGAATGCATGTTTCTCAAAATTTTTGAGGTAATTAACCATTAAGTCCCTTATATTTTGAGAAATCTTGTCACACAATCGAAATTACAAATGGTCAATTTTATGAACATTAATAATTATTGGCATTGTACATTAAATATTGTCCACCAACTATAGGTTATTCAAAGATCAAATTCTTCCGAGTGATAATGTCTTGCCCATTAGCCACGTTAGCTGCGAAGAGGCAAAGAAATTGTTGAAAATGTTGGGTGTTGAGTATATATCATATCATGTTGATACACAACATTTTGTCACTGTCCTTGTACTCCCTATCCCTAGATCTTGGAGAACCCGTAAAGTTGTCCTTGTGTATTTTTCCCATCATGGAGCACATGCCCTTGGATGCCACATAGTCTAAAGATCAATTCCCCTTTGACTCATTTCTGGAGAATCTCCCTAAAAAACCTATTTTTTCGGAGCGATGTGACCACCCACTGTATGACCAACGCTTATGGAAAATGCTTAGCCTGTGACCTGCATTGATCGGAGCTGGTATGGATCCCATACTCACGCTGATCCACTTCTAGAAGTTTTTCAGAAAAGGAAACTAAGCTTCATGGCCTAAAAGCTTCGAGACCAGAGGGCTAGATGTTGGTTAATCATGATATGGTCAAGATTTCTCCTTTGGGTTTGTTATTCCTAAAAAAGAGGAACCACTCAAGGAGATAAGACCTCCTTCCATCTTATGAGGATACATGTCCCCTCCTCCTATGGTTATAAAATAATCCCTTTCCATATGCCTCTGCTAGAACGTTAGAACAGAAGGAGAAAGAATCTGAATATTGATTTAGCTATATAAGGAGAGAGTTGAGATTCTTAGCCTCCTTGTGTTAAGCTTGGAAAAGAGTGTTTTTGAGATGTACTTGGATTCGGACCCGTCAAAGGAGAGCTCTGACATCAAGGCGAAGGTTGTAACTCCCCTTTCTGATCATTAATAGAATACAACTGGTTTTTACTTTCCATTTTCATTTGCTATTATGATGAAAAGTCTAATATTCATTGATCTATTAGATAGATTTCATTCAATGTAATTTTTATTTGTTCTATCTCGTTATGTATTGTCTTTTGTCTCTTGCCACGGGTATTGATCATAAAGAGGAGCAAGGAACGTGATCTGGGGTGAAATATAAGTGGATGCACTCCAAACGAACAAGTAGTCGACACAAGTTTAAGATAGGTACTCCTATCGTTTGTTTCTAATTGAATGCAATCTAGGAAAGTAGATAGTTGTTTTTCTTGCTTGTTGCTAGACCCACTCTGGGGCTAGATGAATCGTTTCTGTCCGTAGAGAGGATTTACCTTGACAACAAATTGGCAACTCCATTGGGGAATTCTTCTAGTGTCCTCCAAAATTTACCTCGAATTGATTCATCATGCTCGAGGCATGCAAACTTATTCCAAGCATAGTTTTTCCACATGTTCAAGCTTGTGTAAATCAAACTAATTTCAAGCATAGCTTTTCTACATGTTTCAAGCTTATATAAAAATGAAACCATACTCATTACACTTCTTGTGATTTCCACTTGATCGGCATGTTTTTTCCAGATGAACCTTGGTTTTCTCATTCCATCGTCACCATCTACTTGGCCGATCATACACCTTCACTTGGTTGTTTTACCCGTTCTTGAGGAACTGCCGCAATGAGTGGTCTTGTTAGCCAGCCTCTTGACCTTTACCTGTTCTGAGCAATTCCACCATAACCATAACCAATTGTTGTCCTTTATACCACTCATTCCTCTATGAGGAGTCAACTTTCAGCACTTTTCTGACTCTTAAAACATGAAAATATTGTCGAGTACTTGTCATTTTTAACTTTTTAAAGCAAACAAAAAGTTATTTACCCAGTATACATTTACCCCTTTTCCAGGCTTGGATTAACTATTTACGAAAAAGTAATACCTTAGTTAATCATGACTAAGAGGTTCTCTTGAACATTGTTTTCTACCTTTTCAGATTCGATAAACTATCTACGAAAAGGGACCTTTGGATTTTTCTTTTCCGCTTCTTTTTCAAACTCTCTAAACATGAAAAATATGTTGAGTTTTACCTTTTTCAGGCTCATTAAAACTAAACGACACTGGACTTTTCATCATGAAAATACCGAGTTTATCCTTCCTAGGGCTTGTAAAATTTACTAGGATTGATTCACCCAAAGGATGGACTTATATGACAAGCATATGCTATCCCCTTCAAGCTTGTATTAAAAAATAATTGGGGTACTCGCCTGGAATGGTGGGGGTTGTTATCACTCCATCAGATCTCTAAAGTTGAAGAAGAAATCCCAACAGAGGTAACCACAGACCAACCTTTTAACTTGGTATCTAGCCCTACCAAGTAGGAGAGGGCTCTCTCCACAAAGTCACAACCAAGAGGGCTAGAGAAATTAGGGTTTTAGGCTAGGTATGAGTTCAAGGGTTTTGATTTGTTTTGATTGGGTTTGCTGGATGAGGATTAGGTCAAGGGGACTAGGTCAGGGAAAATGAGATGGAATTGCAGTCCATTTGATGGGGAAATGTAGGTAGAAGGCTTAGCACTTAAAGGTGATTTGGTGAGATGGTTTAAGACTGATGAGGAGCTAGGAAGAACATAGGAGATGTATTCTTCCTAAACTGAAGAAAATGGACAAATTATGACAATTTTTCCAAAATAGAGCATGAAAGAACATGTATAATGCCTATCAACGTGAAAATTATCATATAATAGACATGAAATGGTTTATGAGCTTACAAAACATTCATACAAATGATACAGGAGAAAAAGCAATGTCAAACATTCATACCACAGGTATCCCAAAGCCTAATAGCTGCAATTCTTCATTAAATTCTGGCCAAACTGATTACATTGTCCTCGATCAATACAATAGCATCCAGCTAATTCCAACCATTTCTAAGAGTGAATAAAGGGAATATATAGACATCAAAACTACATTATCTCATCCTCAGGGGTCGAATCCCTGAGTTGAGGATGAGACCCAAAAAATTATGAACTGAAAATTGGAGTGTAGGGAGCTCTAAATGAATCCTCCCTAATTGCATTGAAACTGATTCATTTGACTTTGATGATTAAATTTACATCATGAATCTACCCCTAGGTAACTTATCCATATCATATTTACATTTACCATGCTCAATTACATAAGTGAAATCATGATTTTCAAGATAAAAGTCAAATTTTCAATGAAATTTCAAAAATATCAGCAAACTGTCAAATGCGCCCTCTCTTTGCCAGGCACGCCCTCCCTTTGTTAAACGCGCCCTCCATCTTGCAGGCTGCTTTTTACTAGGCTGTAGGTGTCTAAATTGGCTCAAAAAAGAGCGCAACTACAAGGGCGTTGTGCGTTTGACACTTTCTCTGTCACGTGACTGTCCCAAAAACACAATAAAAAGACAACTTGCAAAAATGACCCAAAACCTTTCAAGACTGGTGAAGTGAGTGTTGATGATGTGGCTAGGCTTGGAGTGAAGCCTATGCAAGAATATCCAACTTCCTTTTCTCCTCTTTCATGGTCAAAGCCTCAATTTTTGCATTGGCTCTTTTGAGCTTGGCCATTGCAATTTTGTCTCTTTGGGCATAATGTTTGACCTTTCTCCTCAGTATTTCATTGTCTCTGTTTTCCTTCTCCAAAAGCTTCTCCAAGTGATGGTTAGCTCTATCAAGCCATGGCTCTTGGTTTTTATTGATTACCAAGTTGTTCATTCAAGGTTAGCTGATCAGCAAGCTCAGCCTATTGTTTTCTCTCTTGTGCTAGAGCTCTTTTCAGCCCTCTAGTTCTACGTCTGCCTCTTGGTGCTTATTCTTCTTATTCTTCAAGCAAACCATTCTTTTCAAGTGTCTCTTCTAACAAAAACTTGGATTTTTCTGCCTCCCTTTGAGCTGTGATGTATTTGACCTCATCAATGACATGCTTTGTCTTCAACTGTTGGTTCTCCTACTCAAGGAAGTTTATGACAAATTTGGACCTGTCAAGATTAGTTTGGAGCTCTCTAATCTTGGCATCCTTCCCCTTGATGACTACACTAGTGATCTCATCATCATCATGCTCATCTAGGTCAAAAAGGTTAAATTCTGGTTATGTCTCATGGAGGTCATCCTCATCATGAATGATTGCCGCATGTTCATCCTCCTCTACCATCTTTTATTTCCCCTTTTGTACCTACTTTGTTGGTGAATAAGGTAGGGCCCCTTCCACAATTAGTGGATCAAACACCTGCCTATGACCCCTCTAGTATGTTTTTTCCAATGGCTCTATCTCAGCCACATTAGCCTGCTTAGGCTCATTGATCTCAGCTCTGTTAGGTGACCCAGACTCAATGTGGGATGGAGATGATGGTGGTGAAATAGATGAAGGAGACTGATCTGATGATGATGAATCTACCGTGGGCTGATATGGAGGAATGGAAGTGGAAGGATGAGATGATGAAGGCACATTTTGGGCATGATGAATAGGTGGAGCAGTAAATATGTCATTATCTATGAATGAACTCCATGAAATGTTCAATTATTTGAGGTGATGGAGGACTATGATTTTGATGAGGGAGTGATGAAAAATATTGTTCGTTTGGTGTTCATACTCTCTATTCAAGACTATAAATTCCATCTTATCAATGCTCCAGAAGAGGTATTAGGGTATGTTGAGCATCTTTACCCCGGTGAAGTGCATACGTAATCAGATGTGATAGGCATACAATCTAGAAAATCTACTTTCACATGAAAATTATTTCATGATGATCTGCATCATGGGAGCATATCTCTTCAGGAGGTAAGAGAAAGGAAAATTCCTCTTTCTCTCATTCTTGTACCTAGGTTTGATGAAAGGCTCACAATAATGCTCCTCCGAGACTTTCTGTTTGAACCATTTCTCCCGAACATTTGGGATCCCAGTGGCAGTTAAGATGATGGCAGTTGACACAGTGAAAGTGACACTAGCAAGAGTAACTTGATTGTCATGGAGGTTAGAGATGAAAATTCTGGTCAATATAGCATGGTGTTGGACATTCTGAATATTCTCACAGAACCCAAAACATCCAACATGTTTGAAACATGTCACAACCTTAGGAGATGCCAAAAGTTCCCTGGTATTTGTTGGCTCTAATCTGAATATTCTTCCCCCTTTGTGTGGCCTCTTCTGCTCTGTTTCTTCTCCCTCACTGTATGGTCTGTTTTATTCTTCTGCCATGATTTCTTAGTGTCAAAACCCTAGGGATGTGTGATGATGGTGGAAAATGATTTTTTAGGAATAGGGAATGGGATAGGGTAATTGAGGGAGATGGGGGTAGGGATTTATGAATTAAGGAATGTGACACAAAGTAGGGATTTAGAGGGGTTTCGAATAGGGAATTAATTACAAGTGTAGGGAATTGGCATCTTAGGAAAATAATGTACCTAGGGCTTAGGGTTTTAAGGAGATGAAGGCTTAGGGAAAGGGGTTTTTAATGTAGGGATTTGGGAAAGGGTATATTGCAATGTGGGAAGGGTATGAATGTGTAGGGACTCGAATTGAACTGTAATTAGGTATTTGAGAAATACTACGGTTTTAAATGAAAAAGGATAGTAAATTTCCCTTAACAAAATTCACACAACACAAAATGATTTGATGGAGAGGGGGAATGAAGCAATGGTAACTTACTAGATTGTTGGAGGCTTGAGGAACCACTTCTGAAGTTTGAAGGATGATTTTGTGAAGTTTGGAGGCATTTCCGACAATTGCAGAGGAAGATGGGAAAACGCGCAACGCCACAAGCAGGCGCGCCCTCCCTTTGGCAAGTGCGTAGTGCCTAAGGCAGGCGTGCAGCACAAAAAGCAGGCGTGCAACGCAAAACACAAGTGTGCCCTCCCTTCGGAAAACGTGCAACACCTACCCTATTCTACTAATTTCACCTTCAAAACTTGATTTCTTAGCTATGTTGAGTTTGCTCGATGATGGTAGGAGGCAAATGAAGTTGAATTTCATGTTATGAGGGATTTAATACTTGAGTGAATTTGATCTTTTGATTTAAAACCCACTTTCTAATGTTTCACTTTCACCTTTTGAAAACTTTGGAAAAAACCCTTTACACTTTGAATTTTTCTTAACAGGTTGATGATGCTCAAGTTTGGTACTCTTTGATTGCTTTTCTTTAGTGTTCAGTTTGGCATATGGAGTTGAATTGGCAACTTGGGAATAGTACTTATTACATATAATGAACATAAAACTACATAATAATTACATCTTTGTTTTTTAATAAAATTACATTGTAGAATAAAAATCTTAAATTGGAAGCAGAATTAGAACTTTGGAAATTTTCCTTGGAGATCATCTTTACATGTTGAAAAATCTTTTTCAGATGATAAATGAATATTATTCAATCACTCTCATTATTTTTCTGACCTTATGCAAATGAAATGGTGTTTTATTGGACCTTGAAAAACGAAACCTAATAACCTAATGGGACCTTGAACATAATGACATGATGAAATGGACTTTCAAGACTGATTTGTGCTCAGAAAGACATGAAGGTGGGCCAGAAAGTATAAATTTTAAGGAGTGATATTTTATGACTAGGGCTACCATCAGTGATTGAATTTTTTGCATGACCTAATGGAATGATAGAAAAATTCTGAGTGGGACTCCTAAAATGATATTGAAAAGAGGATTTTTTATCACTAGTGGCAGGATGAAAATACTAACACTAACAAGGGAAAAATGGAATTATTTATCAGTTGTGTCGGCAGTATGTCACTCTTAAACATGGCACATCCTCGGTTTTGTGTCGGGTTTGGGTCATCCTCACTTCTTCACTTACCTTCCTAGATTTGGGTTATATATTTTTTCTTCTCATCTAATCTCTACCACATCACCATGACCTTTGATCTTGTGTCTTGTCAAAATTATGCAAAAATTCGGAGTCGTGTCGCTGATATGTTCAAGAGAAGTCCCTTATGCAGCTCATTCATTATTTGATTCTCCGTTCCAGTCTTGATTTTCAACCATCTTGTTTCCTCTGTCTCGTGTCAATGATGTGGGATACATCATCAACCCCCTTCGGTAAATCACTTCCTGTCGACTTCAACTCATTATCTAGGAAGCTGATTGTTGTGTAACGAGCTTCAAAAATAGAAGAAAAGAGATATAAACGCCTTAGAAATAAGCCACTTCGAGGGGGCAACCTCCAATACATTACATAAATGAACAATTCTTGGATGATACAATTTACAAAACCTCCTTTCTATATATAGGAGTCCATGGGGCCATAATGTAATCCTGGTGGGCCACAATGTAATCCTAGCCGACCTAACAATAATAATTTAAGGGCACAATAATAACAAAATGGGGGTTACAAGGGTTCAATAATAACAATAAGGGGGTTACACTAACAATAATAAGGTACTATACTAGTGATATAGGGACCTAACATGCCCCTCTCCTTCAAAAAAGTGTTGTCCTCAATGCTTGAGTAGCTCCGGGTGCTTCTGTATAAAATTCTCATCCTCCCATGTAGAATCTTCGGTGGGTAAGTTCTTCCACTTGATGAGATACTCTGAAATTGATCGATTCCGTAGCTATCGAGTTCTTGTTTCCATGACCGCTTCAAGTTCCAATATGATTTTTTCTTCCTCATCAAGTTCTGGAAATATTGTTTGAACTGGAAGATTTTCACCTATAACCTTCTTTAAGCATGAAACATGGAAAACTGGATGTACTCGCGAAGAAGCAGGAAGCTCCAATTTGTATACCATAGTACCAATCTTTTGCAACACCTTGTAAGGACCATAGTACTTTGGCGATAATTTATTATCCTTCTTAGCTTGCTTGAGGGACATTTGTTTATATGGTTGGAGCCGTAAAAATACCCAATCTCCTACATCAAAACTTCTCTCGCTGCGATGTTGATCTGCCTGTTGTTTCATTCGATTTTGTGCCAAATTCGGGTTATCCTTTAAGAGTTGGAGAACTTCTTGCTGATGCTCGATGTGATCTTCCACTGCTTGAACCTTCGAATTTTCCCTTAAAGATGATGTGATGGATGGTGGATGATATCCATAAAGTGCCATAAATGGGGTCATTTTTGCTGCAGTATGGAAGGAAGTGTTATACCACCATTCGGCGAGAGGTAACCACTTGACCCATTGTGTTTTTTTATCAGATACAAAACAACGAAGATATCCTTCCAAACATTTATTTACTATCTCAGTTTGACCATCAGATTGGGGATGATAAGATGAGCTATGAGCTAATTGAGTACCCAAACAAGAAAATAACTCCGTCCAAAAATTTCCAGTAAAAATGGGATCTCTGTCGCTCACAATAACCCTTGGGCTTCCATGTAGCTTTTGAATTCAGTCCATAAATGTAGTAGCAACTGTACTTGCTTTAAATGGATGAGATAATGCACAAAAGTGTGCATACTTGGTAAGTCTATCAACTACCACCATGATGACATTCTTTCCTTCGGACTTAGGTAAACCTGTGATAAAATCCATTGAAATCTCCTCCCAACGTCGACTTGGAATGGATAAAGGTTGTAGAAGTCCCGGGGTCTTAATTGTTTCCACTTTATTCTGCTGGAAAACCAAACATTCCGCCACAAACTTTTGAATATCAGATTTAAGGCCATCCCAAAAAAATTCTTTCTTCACCCTGTGGTAAGTTTTTAAAAATCCTGAGTGTCCTCCTAAAGGAGAAGTGTGCAATTCCGGAAGAATCTTTTGTTTTAGTTGGGAATTCTTACAAAGATATAAGCGATCTTTGTACCATAAGGAATCATTTTTCCAACTAAATGTATCGGATGTACTAGGATCTTGCTGCAACTTTTGAATGAGTGTCCATACATCTTTGTCCTTCTTCCATTCATCTCTTGCTTCGGTTATCCAATGTGGTTGGATAATAGAAATGGCACAAAGCAATGCTTCCACCTCTTCATTCTTTCTTGAGAGTGCATCTGCAACAACATTAAGCTTTCCTTTTTTTGTAGATTATTTCAAAGTCATAACCCAACATCTTTGTGACCCATTTTTGCTGCTCTTCTGAAGATAGTCAGACTATCATGATCAGTTTTTACCTTGAAGTGTCTTCCCATTAGGTAAGTTCTCCATTTCTTTAGTGCATGCGGTATTGCTAACATTTCCTTCTCATAAATAGGTTTCTGTAAATACTTTCCTTTGATTGGATGACTTTCAAAAGCAATGGGTCTTCCTTCCTGCATTAAAATTGCACCAATTCCATTTCCTGAGGCATCACATTCCACAATAAAGGTTTTTGTGAAGTCTGGCGTAGCTAAGACCGGTGCTAGGCACATTGCCTCTTTAAGATGTTCAAAGGCCTTAGTTGCTTCAGGAGTCCATGAAAATGCATCTCTCTTCAATAATGTTGTTAGAGGTGCTGCTATTCTTCCATAATTCTTAACAAACTTACGATAATAGCCTGTTAACCCGAGAAATCCTCGCAACTGCTTTATTGTCTTAGGGATTTTCCATTCCTTAATGGCTTTAATTTTGTTAGGGTCTACTTTAACACCCTCGTGGGATATAATATGACCCAGATATTCCACCTCTTGTACTCCAAAGAAACATTTGGATGCTTTTGCATATAATTGTTTCTCTTGCGATAGTTTGAGCACCCTGTCAACATGCTCAACATGATCCTTCCAAGACTTGCTATAGATTAGTATATCATCAAAAAATACTAGCACAAATTTTCTAAGGAAGGGTTTGAAAATGGAATTCATCAACCCTTGAAATGTAGAAGGTGCATTGGTAAGGCCAAAGGCATGACCAAAAATTCATAATGACCCTCATGAGTTCGAAATGTTGTTTTTGGAATATCTTCAGTCTTCATTCTAATTTGATGATATCCTGAACGAAGATCCAACTTGGTAAATAAATTGCTCCATGTAATTCATCCAATAATTCATCAATCACAGGAATGGGAAATTTATCTTTAATGGTGAGCTTATTGAGCTCCCTATAATTCGGACACATTCGCCATGATCCATCCTTCTTGTGTACCAATACTACGGGAGCAGAGAAAGAACTTTGACTAGGTTGAATTATACCCGCCTCTAACATTTCTGCAATCATACGTTCAATTTCGCTCTTTTGGAAGTAAGGATATCTATAAAGCCTGATGTTTGGAGGAACACTTCCTGGAATCAAATGAATAGCATGATCATGATCACGAATAGGTGGGAGTCCTTTGGGAGTTTCAAACACCTTGGAATGATTGTCCAAGACTTGTTGGAGATCTGCAGAAATAGATGATTTTGATGTTGGAACTTCTAGTGAGCATAATTGTGGAATTACGCCTCGTTGTTCTTTCTTTAAAAGCTTTGTCATGCAATTAGAGCTTATTATCCTTCCTGGCTTCCCTTCAATACCCCGTAATTCGACTTCCTTTCCTTCTGAAAAGAATTTCAAGAAAAGTTCTTGAAAATTAAAAGCTACCGTCCCCAAAGATTGTAACCATTGTACTCCTAGTACAACATCAGCACCTCCCATAGGAATGGAAAGCATTGGACTAGTCAACACATATTCCCCCATGGTTAGCTTGATGTTATTGCATTTTCCGGAGCAATTTATAGTTCCTCCATTTGCAACCATCACTTGACATTCTGGTGCTGGGTATAGGAAACAATTTAATTCCTTGGCTACCTTACAATGAATAAAATTATGGGTGCTACCTGAATCAATCAAAACTATTACCTTTCTCTTCTTGATTTGTCCTTTTATCTTGAGAGTTTGAGGAGTGGTAATTCCTGCCAGTGCATTACACGATATGGTTGGATTCATTTCTTCCTCTTATGGGGCTGGTTCCTGGTGTATATCCTCTTCTTGTTCATTTTCTTCTTCCTCTTCACAATCTATGTAAAATAATTTCTTCTCAGCACACTTATGACCTTTAGTGTATTTGCTATCACAACTGTAGCAAAGCCCTTTTGCTCTTTTTTCTTCCGATTGTTGTGGTGTCAACCTTGTAGGTTGTGGAAATCTAGATGTAGCCACACTTCCTTCTTTATAGAATTGAGTAGTAGACTTCCTTGTTGCCATAATTTTACATTCAACTTTTCTTGCCAACCTGAATGCCTTCTCTAATGAATCGGGTTCCAGAACACGAACTTCATGTTGAATGTTATCCTTTAAACTGCCTAAGAAGAGATCAATCCTGTGGTCCTCTGAAATATCAGTTACCCTTATACTCAATTTTTGGAAGTCCTCAATGTGCTGCCCCACTAAACCCTTTTGTTTGAGATTTATCAATTGGGTAAAGAAAGTGTTTCTCTTTGTATCCTCATAATGTGCTATCATTTCCTCCGTAAAAATTGACCAAGTGACAATTTTTTTACGGGAGCAAAGCCATCGATACCATACAAATGTATTTTGTTCTAAATGTAAAGTTGCGATACGTACCTTTTGTGTGTTTTGCACGTTATGGAGATCAAAATATTGCTCCATCTGTAGTATCCATGTTACAGGATCCTTTCCATCAAACTTCCTCATATCCATTTTCGGAATATGGTGGTTCTTCCCACCAACATTCGAGTTTATGAAATCACGATTAACATTTATTTTGTTCTCATCATGAGGTTCTTCTCCTATATTTCCGCCATTAGGAATCATTTCTGGTTTTAAGCTTGTCATCAAGCCTTCCATGTCTGCTTTTCGTTCATTCTTCATGTTTTCCATGTTGTCTTTCATGTCGTCCATCTTGGCTTCCATGCCCACTTCCGTACCATCCATCTTAGCTTCCACACCATCCATCTTAGCTTCCACGCCTTTCTTCAAACCTTCCATCTTGCTTCCACGCCACATCCATCTTAGCTTCCATGCCTTTCTTCAAACCATCCATCTTCACTTCCACACCTTTCTTAGAAAACTTCATTTCATTTGTTGCTCTTTGCGAGAGTGAAATTTGTTGCACTTGTTCTTGTAATTTTGATAGATCGTATTGCGATTCTTCATCTTGAGTCATGGTAGAGCCCTTCGAAGGCTTAATGGGTGTTGAATTCTTTTTTGGGGCCATTTTGGAATCCAATATTGATATCTATTCTACAAGATGCCCTTGGAATCAATTCAACTTGATTCTTCAAACAAGACTTATGCAATTCGGAAAAAAAATACACACCTTTTACTAGCTTTTAGGAGCTCGATATTGAAATTGAATTATCTCTGTAGTTGAAAATCTTTGATATCTGAAATTCAGCCCTGTAGTAGATCTCTAAAGCTTCTTTCAAATGCCACAGGTCTGACCTGATTTGGATTCTCCAAGACAAATTTGTGTCCAATCTCCCACAATGACCTAATTCTGGACTGGTTCAGTAGAGCGAACTTGTACGACTTGCCACGTGTCACTGTTTTGTCCTTTGTCTTTGAAATTGAAAACTTCAGTCTGTGTACTTGCGACCACTTTTTACGGCACTTCAATCCAATGCCCAGAGAGAGAGTTATTGAATTTTTCCCACGATCACCTCTTTGAGATGAAATTCAGGAGCCTGAAAAAGCACTACCTTCCACAGATCATATCTCCAAAAATATTGCGAACCAAGTTCTGAAATTTTTTGACGAATTTCCTCAAGATTTCAGCTTCGCACCATATGAATTTCAGACTCTGACCCTTCGTACAAAAAAATTTATAGCGCAAATTCCACGATGACCTGTTTATGAGCCTGAAAAAATACCTAACTTCCACAGATGATATCTCCTCAAATATTGCGAACCAAGATCTGAAATTTTTAGAAAAACTTCCTCAAGATTTCAGCTTCGCACCCTTGAAATTTCAGCTTCTGAAGCTTCGTAGAAAAAAAGTTATAGCGAAAATGCCACGATGACCTGTTTGGAGCAGCGAAACCCTAGAATCCCAAAGCTCTGATACCAAATGTTGTGTAGCCAGCTCCAAAGAGAGAAGAAAAGAGATATTCACGCCTTAGAAATGAGCCACTTCGAGGGGGCAACCTCCAATACATTACATGAATGAACAATTCTTGGATGCTACAATTTACAAAACCTCCTTTCTATATATAGGAGTCCATGGGGCCATAATGTAATCCTAGTGGGCCCAATGTAATCCTAGCCGACCTACCAATAATAATTTAAGGGCACAATAATAACAAAATGGGGGTTACAAGGGTACAATAATAACAATAAGGGGGTTACACTAACAAAAATAAGGGACTATACTAGTAATATAGGGACCTAACACTGATCTAAAGACTCCCTTCCGATACTTTAGAGCTTGCATGCCCTAATGGCAATTTCTTCGCATTCAACGACAGTTTCTCATCATTGGCCCCCGATCAAGTGATTTTACGGATGTTCGACTTGAACTCCTTATTCACATCTCGTGATTTGTATTGTTGGTACCTTGAGGACCATTGTCATTATTGGTTGTTCCTCTCGCGCCTGTTAACATTTTACATCATTGACTCGTAATCAGGTAATTTTCTTGCATATTCGACTTTAGCTCATTTATTCGCATGCTCGAATTTGTACATGATTGGGTTGTGACGGAGCACAAGACCCTCAGTTTTATTTTCTAAAGTCCAGGTTGCAAGGCAATATGAGTTATTCATGATTGTATACATGACTCTTTTAAAGGGATGGTTGTGACCATTCTGTGAGTCCACATTTGTGATCCTTCTTATTATGGATGGTTGTGTCAATACCATGGATCCATTTACATGATCTGTTTACGAATGGTTGCGTCCATGCCTTGCGTTCATGAATTTTTGTCAGAGATTTCAATTATGTATGTATCTATATGCTTGATTCGCATGTTTTTCAATGACGATGTCTTGGTCCTTGCACGTACTCATAAAGCATTTCAACCCTCACTCTTATTTTCCTTCATGCTTTGGGGGGCATCTGTTACACGGCATTTTGTCACTGTCCTTTTACTCCCTATCCCTAGATCTTGGAGAACCCATACAGTGGTCCTTGTGTACTTTTCCCATCATGGAGCACATGCCCTTGGATCCCACATAGTCTAAAGATCAATTCCCTTTGACTCATTTATGGAGAATCTCCCTAAAAAACCTAATTTTTTGGAGTGACACGACCACCAAGTGTATCACCAGCACTTATGGAAAATACTTAGCCTGTGACCTACGTTGATCGGCGCTGGTATGGACCCCATACTCGCATTGATCCGCTTCTCGAAGTGTTTCGAAAAAGGAAACGAAGCTTCATGGCCTAGAAGATTCGAGAGAGGAGGCCTGGATGTTTGTTGATCATGATAAGGTCGAGATTTATCCTTTGGGTTTCTTGTTCTAACCCATGGGTAGTCCAAATGGCACCACCACTCCATCCTTTTCCTAAACATCCAGAGAGATGGCTACCAAAGTATAAATCTTGACGATGGATTGCTTACCGAGGAACACCTTCATAACTTCGTGTTAGCCATCAACCTTAATGGAGTTGTAGAAGAATATTGTGTAGTCATAGTTTTCCCTTATACTTTCGAAGGCTTCACACGATCATGGTATTTTTCATTAACACCAGGATCAATAAATATTAGGGATACATTCGAAGAAAAAAATTTGACAAAATTTGGAGCTGATCGCACAACAATTAGTTTAATTAATGATATGTCTAATGTCAAAGTTAATACGATTGAAAAGATCAAATATTTCAACTCCAAGTTCAATAAATTGTTAAATAAAATTCCCGAGACTTCTCAACCTGGTGATGATGTATATATTGAATGGTATATTTTTTATCTTCCTTCTAATAATGCAATATTTGTTGATAGAGCTAGCAAGACAACTTTTCTTGATAATTTGAAAGAAACTCTATCTCTGGAGAAGAGAATTATTGTTTTGGAAAAGAAGAATGCACTTAAAGAAAGAAAAAACAAGAAGGTCACTTTCAAGGATGAATCCAAAAAGAAAGCTCCCAATGATCCCTTCAATTTGGAAGGATTACAAAAGGTCCTCAAAACAATGTCTAATGAGATGGTCGAAATAAAGAAGCAAGTGGTTGAATCTCCAAAGAAGTCTTTTAGGCCTTTTAAGAAAGCTCAGTATTCTCAATCTCAACCTCCTAACATCATATCTAATGTTGAATTCAATCAAGAGGAAGATGAGGAATAATTAACCTTATATGTCGAAGAATCATGAGAAGAAGAATTAGTTGAAGCTCATGGATTATGGGACTTTATCCTTACCACTTCAGAAAATGAAGAAGAACAATAAGCCCTACCAATCAACACAAGAAGTAAAGGACATGTGGATTCATCATAATCAAATAAAAAACAAAAGTCTTCTACTCCTTCTGCTAAAGACAAAGGCATGGTTAAGAAGTCCCCTCCTGTATCTTCCGATTCAATTCCATATTCTTCAATTTATCCCTCTACATCTAAAACTCTAGTTGTCTCTCACACCATAGAATATAACACGGTAGAGGATATGAAGAAGGTTAAAGGCAACATTTCCTTATATAAAGTAAGCAAATTAAAGCAACAACACAAATTCCTACTTAAAGAATTAAATGCAGTAGCTGCATCTCCTTTGCCCATTGTTATCGCTTCTAAAGCTTCTAAAGGAAAAGCTAAGCCTCCAAATGATTCTTTAGACAAATTCGATCCTTCCAATGCCATTTTGATTAGAGATAGGTCAAATTATCATACTCCTTTTTTGTTGACCTTTGAAATATTTAATAAAAACGTTCACAATTTCTTAGTATATTATGGAGCATCATCCAATATAATTCCCTATTCAGTCTGTCTTGAACTGAATATTTCACCCCAGAAATCTATTGTCCATATTGTTCAGTTAGATAAGACTAAGCTCAAAGTGTTGGGTGAAATGAATTCTGTATTGATAAGACTATCTTCCAATTCAAAAGTATGTCAAATCATTGATATTTTGGTTGTTTTCTCTGTGATATATTTATCCTACCTGAGATCAATTTTCTCTCATTCAATTTTATCTTGATAATGAACCTCGGTAGCTAGTTCAAAATGTCGATAGGAAAATCTACTTAATGTGATGGATCTGGAAATAACATTATCACAAAATAGAGATCGCAGAAGTCTGAAATCGGAAATATTGGTTGTTGATATTCCTAAGTTTTATGGTATCATTCTAAGCAAAGGTTGGTCTGAGAAATTACATGGCTGTTTTGCTACAGACTGGTCACATATGTGGCTTCCTTATGACAATAAGCCCAATCGGATTCAGATAGACAGAGAGAAAAACATGAAATATGCAGTGATCGATCTATCCAAGGAAAACGAACCAATAGTTTTTACAAACAATATTCTTGGGAATTATTTTTTCTGAATCTTTATTTGGAAATTTTGTAGCACAAGAATCTCCTTTCTTAGCCGATTTTGTAACTTCTCATATTGAAAATTTTTCTGAGACAGACTCATCTAAGTGTATAAATATTATAGATACCCCTATAATTAAGAATGATTCTTTATTTTGGACTCTTATTTTGGAATTTGAATGCACTAATAACATTGCAAAATATGAAGCATTAGTACATGGATTGCATAAAGCTATAATTCTAAATGTAAAATACCTCAAAGTATTTGGTGACCGTGAGATTGTTATAAAACATGCAAGAAACAACAATCATTGCATTTCTAGTCATCTAAGGCATTATCAATCCCTAAATCAAGCTCTTACTTTACACTTCGTAGAATTTAACATTTCTCTGGTCCCAAGACTACAAAATTCCAGCGTTGACCTTTTATCTAATCTTGCATCTAAGCTCATCCCACCTGAAGATTTTAGCCCTGATAGGTTTTCTATTGAATTGATTTTTCGCCTCTCTATTCCTGACAATGTCTGTAATTGGCATGCGTTCAATGATGATGAAGATATATTGAGTTTTTTAACATCTGAAAGGTATTATTCTGACTAAATCATCGATAACTACAAACATGATAAACATTTGAATCAAGAAACTAAGGAGAATTATTTACCCAAACCTATATTTAAATTCGAGGACTTGTATCACTTAAAAGATAGGTTTAAAAGGGTTACCAACTGCAAACTTCAAAGTTCAACTTTGAGATTTGAGTTGGTTAACCTTGGATACGATTTCAAACCTCATAATATCAATTTGGGCCTTGGACTCTCAGCAGATAAGAGATTTTCCTTTATTCATCTGTTGAAAAGGTATAATAATGTCTTCACTTGGAACTATGAAGATATGAAAACTTATGACACTTTCGTCACTCAACATACTATCCCAATGTTACCTGATGTAAAGCCCATTGAAAAAAAAAAAAAAAAAAAACTTAGGAAAATTCATTCGAATATGGAAAATCAGATAAAAAGTGAGTTAAACAAGCTCCTTAAGGCTAAAATCATTTTTCCAGTTAGACATTCTAAATAGGTTTCAAATCTTGTGCCTATTAGGAAGAAGAATGGCGATATTCGAATTTGTATTGATTTTAGAAATTTAAATAAGCCATGTGAGAAGGACAACTTTCCACTTCCACCAATGGAACAAATCTTACAATTTGTTGATGGTTCAGAGCTAATGTCCTTTTTAGATGGATTTTTAGGTTATAATCAAATTCTCGTACATCCTGAAGACGGGATTAAGACCACATTCAAAAATAAGTGGGGAACATATGCATATCAAAAAATTCCTTTTGGACTAATAAATGCAGGATCAACCTTCCAAAGAGCTATGGACATCGCTTTCAAAGGTTTTATCAACAAAATTGTTGTTGTATACTTCGATTATATTACAATATTCTCCAACAAGATAAATAATCATTTTCATGATTTGAAACAGAGCTTTGAAAGGTGTAAAAGGTATGGAATCTCATTAAATCCCAAGAAGTCATTTTTTGCCCTCAGCGAAGGAAAAAATATAGGTTTTATTATATCCAGAGAAGGAATTTGCATAGATATAGAAATAATTAAGGCAATTTCTGAAATTCCCTTACCACAAAACAAGAAATCAATGCAATCCTTCCTTGGGCAAATCAATTTTGCAAAAAAGTTTGTCCCATATTTTTCTCAGATTGTCTTACCCTTACAAGCCATGAGTAAGAAAAATTCAATTTTCAAATGGGGACATAATGAAAGGGAATCATTTGAATCAATTAAACAAGCTATTATTGATGCTCCCTCTTTGACAACTAGTTTTTCTGATCAATTTATTTTATATACTTTTGATTTTGAACTATCCTATGCAACAGTCTTAACACAAACCAATGAACAAAAGGTGGAAGCTCCTATTTCTTTCTTTAGCTCAAATTTTTGGAATTTGAATGCACTAATAACATTGCAGAAGATGAAGCATTAGTACATGGATTGCATAAAGCTATAGTTCTAAATGTAAAATACCTCAAAGTATTTGGTGACTGTGAGATTGTTGTAAAACATGCAAGAAACAACAATCATTGCATTTCTAGTCATCTAAGGCATTATAAATCCCTAAATCAAGCTCTTACTTTACACTTCATAGAATTTAACATTTCTCTGGTCCCAAGACTACAAAATTCCAGCGCTGACCTTTTATCTAATCTTGCATCTAAGCTCATCCCACCTGAAGATTTTAGCCCTGGTAGGTTTTCTATTGAATTGATTTTTCGCCTCTCTATTCCTGAAAATGTTAGTAATTTGTGTGTGTTCAATGATGATGAAGATATCTTGAGTTTTTTAACATCTGAAAGGTCTTATTCTGACCAAATCATCGATAAATACAAACATGTTAAACACTTGAATCAAGAAACTAAGGAGACTTCTTTACCCAAACCTGTAGTTAAATTCGAGGACTTGTATGACTTAAAAGACAGGTTTAAAAGCGTTACCGACTGCAAACTTCAAAGTTCAACTTTGAGATTTGAGCTGGTTAACCTTGGATCCGATTTCAAACCTCATAATATCAATTTGGGCCTTGGACTCTCACCAGATGAGATTTTTTCCTTTATTCATCTGTTGAAAAGGTATAAGAATGTCTTCGCTTGGAACTATGAAGATATGAAAACTTATGACACTTTCATCATTCAACATACTATCCCAATGTTACCTGATGTAAAGCCCATTTAAAAAAAAAAAAAAAAACTTAGGAAAATTCATTCCAATCTGGAAAATCAGATAAAAAGTGAGTTAAACAAGCTCCTTAAGGCTAAATTCATTTTTCCAGTTAGACATTCTAAATAGGTTTCAAATCTTGTACCTGTTAGGAAGAAGGATGGCAATATTCGGATTTGTAATGATTTTATAAATTTAAATAAGGCATGTGAGAAGGACAACTTTCCACTTCCACCAGTGGAACAAATCTTACAATTTGTTGATGGTTCAGAGCTAATGTCTTTTTTAGATGGATTTTCAGGTTATAATCAAATTCTCGTACATCCTGAAGACGGGCTTAAGACCACATTCAAAACTAAGTGGGGAACATATGCCCAAAAAGTCATTTTTTGCCCTCAGCGAAGGAAAAAATATAGGTTTTATGGTGTCCAGAGAAGGAATTTGTATAGATATAGAAATAATTAAGGCAATTTCTAACCCTTACCACAAAACAAGAAATCAATGCAATCCTTCCTTGGGAAATCAATTTTGCAATAAAGTTTGTCCCATATTTTTCTCAGATTGTCTTACCCTTACAAGCCATGATTAAGAAAAATTCAATTTTCAAATGGGGACATAATGAAAGGGAATCATTTGAATCAATTAAACAAGCTATTATTGATGCTCCCTCTTTGACAACTAGTTTTTCTGATCAATTTATTTTATATACTTTTGATTTTGAACTATCCTATGCAACAGTCTTAACACAAACCAATGAACAAAAGGTGGAAGCTCCTATTTCTTTCTTTAGCTCAAATTTTCAAGCAGTTGAGTTGAACTATTCAGAAGTAGAGAAGCAAGCCTTTGCAGTTTTCAATTCAATCAAGCATTTTAGACCTTTTATTTTGAAAACGCATACTAAAGTAATTGTTCCTTTCCTAACAGTAAGATAATTACTTATATCCAAGAGGAGTTAGGAGAGAAAAGAGTTAATTGGGTCATTGCTTCGCAAAAATATGGCCTAGAAATAAAAACTACTAAAATTGTTAGAGGTCAAGGTTTTTGTAGATTGATCACTGGGGCTTTTGATACATCAGCCAATGAAGACTTAGGTAACAATGTTCAAATCATATATGTATGTCTTACTGATACTAAATCTTAGTACGTTGATTTAATCTTCTATTTAAAGAATGGCTATGCTCCATTTGAACTCAATTACAAGAAAAAAAGAGCTTTAAGACTTAAAGTTAATCAATATGAACTCATCAATGATGTTTTGTTTAGAAAAAACTATGGTTTTGTTCTATTGATGATCCAGGTGGATCTACATACACCAGTGGCAAGGGAAAAAACTCATAATTCACTCATAATTCAAAGTGGAAGAAATATGGAAAACTCAATTTCAAGTTGAAGTGTCGTCGTTCTAATCGCAGCAGTGTGAATGGTTTGTCAAACCGAGTCCGTATGTGAAAGTTTGAGCTGGTCAAAGTTTTGGGTTGACTTGGTGATATGGCAGGTTAAGGAGGCAACAAATTTGAAATTTTCCAACATCGGAATCCGACCAACTTCTGTGAAAATTTGTGGGATTGTTAGTCTGTCTAATATCGCCCAAAATCCGTTAAAATGAATATTTGGGGTTGTTTGTTAAAAAAAAAAGAAAAAAAAGAGAGAACAAAATGGGCGGGCCATCACCCCCGCCCCTCCCAAAACCATATTAACAAACCCATATATTAATGTAGGGGGGCGGCCCATGATCCCCACACCCCAAACTACCATACCATATGTTAACGACGGCAGAGGATGAGGGGACAGGACGTTGCCGGCGGACCTACCCACCCCCCAATCTTATATCATTATTATATCGGGCTCCAAAATAAGGGGGTCGGGATTGATCCCCCGACCTCCCTTTGGTAAACTCAACGATTTCACTGTTCCACTATCAAATACCTGGTTGAGAACTTCGTCAGGCCCCATCTATTTAAGCACACATTCGGGAACAACGCCCAGGAATACCAGGTACATGTGGGCACGTAGTTCGAGGCAGTGCAACCCTGAGCCATTAAAGGAGGCTGTGGAACCATGATCTGAGCCACATTTTCAGAGGGCCCAAAATTGTCTTGTGTCCAAATTGGACAAATTTTATATGGATTCTACACCTCTCAACGATAATAACTTGATGGTGTTTTCCATTTTTGCAACAGAGGTTTCCATTTTCGGGCATTTTTTAGATTAGAGGTATAAGGGTGCTTTATATAATTTTTCTTGTACTTCTTTTTCTTCTCGCCACTTAATGAATGAAGGCCTCCCCATTATTGAGCAGGGCCTAGAGACGTAGTCCGAATCAGACGAACTCCGTAATCAATTTTCCATGTCTTGGTCTCATGCGTCTCATGGTCTCTTTATTCTTCATTTTATGTGTTTATTAATCATGGTTTTAAATGCTATGTTATATGTAATTCTTTAATGCATCTATAAGCAAAAGGTCTTGGATCAAGTGGTATCAGAGCAGGTCTTTGTCGATGTGAATTTCATGAGTATATTCTAACCAGAAACAAGTTGCAAAGAGGTGAAGGAATGCTTAAGTCTTTTGATCCCGAAGCAGGACATGCGCGACAAAGAAGAAACATGGAAAATGAGGAAGCTCGTTGGGAAGAAGAGTGAATTACCGCAAGGAATTCTACAACATGGCAGAGAAATTAGACAAACTGTTTGCAAAGTATGAGAAGACCATCAAGCCCGAGAAGAAAATTGCAGATGACCACAGATCAGTAAACCATGGAGATGGTGGAGAAGAGCCCCCCCCCCCTATCCATCTTATAGTGATAGCTCCTCTTCTTCTTCTCTTCATTCTCACAGACGTCAAAGCCATACATCTAAGAAACATTTCCTTAAACTAGATGTAAAGACTGACTTGCCTATGTATACAGGAGAATTTAATGCGGAATGGCTCAATAATTGGATTAGACAAATTGAGGTCTACTGCCAGACTCAACAAATCAAGAAAGACAAGGCAAAGATCCAGTTGGCATCCCTTCGACTGAGTGGCACCGCTCTCGTTTGGTGGGAGAGCAAATTGCAAGGCAACAACAATCTAGGTAACCTTCTATCCTCATGGTCAAATTTTATTTCTACATTGAAAACTCAGTTTTACCCATTGGGTTATAAGAAAAAAGCATTAATGGAATGGCAACACCTTAAGCAAGGCAAAGGCCAAAATTTGAAAAACTTCACTGAAGAATTTAGGAAACAAGCATTGAACTTAGACATTCCGTTAGATTCGCCAAAGATAGTAACTAAGTATATCAGTTCTTTACATGGTTACATAGGACATTCATTATTATTGTTTGAGCCTGCTACTATCGATGAGGCCATTGTGAAGGTCGTGCATCTTGAAAACAAGGAGACATGAACAAAATGACCACCCAAAAAGAGTCGCAGTAGCAAAGAGAAGAGGAGAAAAGACCTCTTGCACCCATTGTGAGAAATAAGGACACGACGAAGACAATTGTTGGAAACTGCACCCGTAGTTGAGACCTATGAGGGATGACATGAAGGAGAGGCAGAAGAGAGTTTCCACCATGCAACAAGATCAAAAGTCTGAATTAGAGGAAATTGAGAAGGTATCGATTGCGAGAGTTGAACGAGGTAGACCAATTGACTTGGGATCGGATTCCAGTGATTAAAGGAGGATTGCAGCTCTTGGAATGGCAGCA
This sequence comes from Pinus albicaulis, assembly GCA_034641835.2. Classification (NCBI taxonomy): domain Eukaryota; kingdom Viridiplantae; phylum Streptophyta; class Pinopsida; order Pinales; family Pinaceae; genus Pinus; species Pinus albicaulis. The sequence goes on along the minus strand of CM076571.1, from coordinate 152,308,642 downwards.
GATGGACCCATCGATTTGGGTTCAAATTTGGGCAACGAAACAGAAATTTCAACACATAGTGTACCAAATATGAAAAATTCGGCCAATGCGGCATGGCTCCAGGAACTTGAGGAGAACAATCAAAGCATTAAAGCAAAGAATATTGATCTAAGGAGACTCCTACAGGAAGCAGAAAACGAGAAACAAAGGTTCCTACACTAATTGCGAGTTAAGGACAGGGCCTTGGAGAAGCTACAACATAACCCCCTTGAGGTGAAGAGTGTTTCTTCGATTTCACATGCTTTTCATGATGACGATTTCACTGCTTTTGAAAAACATGCTACAGGTATCAGATTCAAACTATTGAAGAAGATGGGGCATCAGGAAAAGGGCCTCAACATTAATGACTAAGGAATCATAAACCCTATAAAAGTAGAACAATTACCCTGTCATGCGGGGCTTGGGTACATCAGGAAGGAAGTTGGGGAATGCTCCAAGACAGCCAGCAACCCACCAACGACAGATGATGAGAGCACCTCATCACATCCTAGCGACAGTGAGGGATCCATGAGCACTTATCAGAGGCACATCAGGAGGAAACGTTCCAAGACAATCTGGAAAGTTTGGAGGAGGAAGAATCATTGTAGTCATTGCAACGAGGTGGGACACCAACAAGCCACGTGTCAAATTATCTAAGCTCAGAAAGCATCGATAGAGGAACCGACAGGTGAAAATGTTCAAAAAATGAGTCCACCAAATTCATGGTGGTCTGCTTTATTAAGTAAAAGGTGGTTTTTTTAGATGGAGTAGCTTGTTGCACCATCAATTTGTAAATCATATGTTGCAAATAAATGTAAAAGTGATGATATGTTTTCCATCGCTTCCTAAAGCAACGACGATGTTTGGCCTTTGTGTGTAGTTTGGCTGTTGCTTCTATTATGTAATCCTTGACCAAAGAGTGTGTGTTATAAACTCTTGGCAAGTGTGGGGTTGGTTGAGTTATGTATGGTTTGTAAATGATTGTAAGGGATGTACCAGATTTACGTGCAGGTGATTGAAAGTGTGGTTTGACGAGGAGACAAGCAGTGTGTTGGATGTGTTATTGCTTTTGGTGGTCCAAAATCTCCTTAGGGCGGAGGATTGATCCAGGTGGACCTACATACACCAGTGGCAAGGGAAAAGACTCAAAATTCAAAGTATAATAAATGTGGAAAAATTAGTAATAAGTTGAAGATCTCGTCGTTCTGACCGTAGTGGTGCGAACGGTTCGTCAAACCGAGTCCCTATGTGAAAGTTAGAGCTGGTCAAAGTTTTGGGTTGAGTTGGTGATATGGCAGGTTAAGGAGGCAACAATTTTGCAATTTTTCAGCGCCGAAATCCTGCCAACTTCTAGGAAAAATTGTGGGATTTTTAGTTTGTTTAATATCCCCCAAAATCTGTTAAAATAAATATTTGGGGTTGTTTGTTTAAAAATAAAACAAAATATATAAATACAGGGGCGGGCCATGACCCCTGCCCCTCCCCAAACCATATTAACGAACCAATATATTAATAATGAGCCGCTGGCGGCGGACCCGCCCACCCCCTAATCTTATATCATTGTTAGATCGAGCTCCAAAATAAGGGGGTCGAGATTGATCCCCCAACATCCCTTTGGTAAACTCAACGATTTCATCGTTACACTATCAACTGCCTGGTTGAGAACTCCGTATGGCCCTATCTATTTAAGCAGACATTCGGGAACAACGCCCAGGCAGACCAAGTACAGGTGGGCACGCAATTCGAGGTGGTGGAACTCTGAGCTATTCAGGGAGGCAGTGGAACCATGATCTGAGCCACATTTTCACAGGGTCCAAAATTGTCCAGTGTCCAAATTGGGCAAATTTTATATGGATTCTACACCTCTCGGCGACACGAATATGATGGTGTTGTCCGTTTCTGCAACAGAGGTCTCCATTTTTCGAGCATTTTCCAGATTGGAGGTATAATGGTCCTTTATATAATTTTTCTTGTACTTCTTTTTCTTCTTGCCACTCAAAGAATGAAGGCCTCCCCACTTTTGTGTAGGCCTCGGAGACATAGTCCGAATTGGACAAAATCCGTAATCAATTTTTGGTGTCTTGGTCTCATGCATGTCATGGTCTATTTGTTCTTCATTTTATGTGTTTATTATTCATGGTTTTAAATGCGTTGTTATATGTAATTCTTTAATGCATCTATAAGAAAAAGGTCCTAGATCAATTGAGATGTTTGGAAAAATTTGAAGCAGAAAAGATTTTGCAGGAACTACATGATGGACCAACAAGTGGACACTTTGGTGGGGACACCACTGCTCATAAAATTTTGCATGTTGGTTATTACCGGCCAACTTTATTCAAAGACACTCATGCTTATGTCAGGAAATGTAAATTTTTCCATATTACTTCAGGGAGACAGAAGAAACCAACCTTTCCTATACAACCAATCAACATTGAACAACCTTTTGAGCAATGGAGATTGGATATAATAGGTGAGATCGTTCCTCACTCTTCCAAACAACATAAATTCATCCTGACTGCTACATATTATTTCACAAAATGGGTGGAAGCAATACCTTTAAAGGTGGCCAACTCTTAAAACATTATTGAATTTATTGATCAATTCATCATTACCAGGTTTGGTCTACCCAATGCACTTACTTTTGCTAATGCATCTTACTTTTCAGGTAACACTATAACTGAATTTGCTCTAAAAATAGGATTTAAACTTAAATATTCTTCAAACTATTATCCTTGGGGATATGGTCTAGAAGAATCCACAAATAAAAACCTCATTAAAATCATCAAATGAACGGTTAATCAAAATCAAAATAATTGGCACAAAGCTTTAATATTTTCTTTATGGGCTAATAGAATTACTCATAAGGCCTCTATAGGTACTTCTCATTTTCATTTAGTATATGAGAAATAGGCCATCCTTCCTTCTAAACTAGCCCTTCCCTCATTAGCCCTAGTGAAAATTATTGAAGAGAAACCCTATTCTTCTTTACAATCGAGAATGTCACAAATACTTAAACTATAAGAAGAAAGAGACAAAGCCAAACATGTTCATGCCCATCACAAACTTTACAGTTGGTCAAGTCTTCCATTGATGCAATTTCAGTCAGTATTTTTTTTTTTCAAATTGGAGATTTAGTTATGAAGTGGGACAAGGCACATGAGGAAAAAGGTAAACATACTCAATTTTAAAAGTTGTGGCTTGGTCCATTTGAGATTATTGAGCAATTAGGTCCATCAACCTTCATTCTACAATATTTATAAGGAAAGAGAGATGCTCTTCCCATTAATGGACTAATTCTCAAGAAATACTTTTCTTGGAAAAACATTTGTTCTATTGTAAATGTGTAAATAATCATATGTACATATCGGTGTCTTCTAGCCTTAATATTGTTAGGTAATACACTATTGCCTTTTCATTGGGGTCTCTAATCATTTTATGAAGTTCTGCTTTTAAAGGAAGCAATTTAGAAAGTAATTACAAAATTGAATTTTGGTATTGTATCTATCATTAAACTCTTAAATTTCTATCCATCAAGTTGTAAACTTTTGAAACTTGGAATCTTTAAAAAAAAAAAAAAAATTTGTCTTGTGATGAATCACAAAAGTTTTTCCTTAAAAAGTAAATACTATATTGAAACTATAACATTTTTCACTTCAATTGTCATCCATCACTCTTAAGGAGTAGATGTACCTCCCCATCCACTAATTTTACATTTTTTATAGTGTATTTCAAAAATATATGAAACTTAAAAGATAAGAGGTCTCATCATGAGCTTGCTTACAATGATCATGGGAAACTAATAATGTTGACATTATCATAACTGGCTACGAAACCAAGATAATGGCTTGTAGTTATTTTACTATAAGACAAGGAGTCTCATCACGAGCTAGCTTGTTCAACCTTATTACAACCTGTGAATGACATTGTCATTATCTGGCTACCAAACCAGGATGGGATACTGGTACATTGTTGGTTAAATGGTAACCCTGTTGAGGATATGGATGCATGTTGGCAGCAGTGGCTCTACCTATGACATAGAAGTTTATCTAAAACACTAAGTTTCAATAGCCCCCTGCTTTATCTTTATAATAGATTAATGACTGACTCAGACAACTAAGATTTTCATCTATAACAAGTTCCAAAAATTTACAATGAAATTAATCCTTTTATTACGAAGTCACCTTTACCAACCTAAATTTCAAAATAGTTTTTCTTTCCAAATTTTTCTTTGATAAAGTTTAAATTTCATTAATTTTTCTCAGAGATAATTGTTTCTTCCAGTGAGTCAGAAATTGTTGTAGTACTAAAAAACCCACGGCATTATGATTAATAGTAGATTTAATAAATAATGGGGACCCTTTAAAATTTTAGATAAAATCATTTTTAATGAATAAAATATGACTATTTTAGTTTTAGTTGACTTTTAACTAGAAATAATCATTATTGGGACTAAACATCGAGGTAATCGTATTCAATTAAAAGGCACACTTAAAATGTTTTTCCTTGATTGCAATCGAAACTTTTGTGTATATCGCACCTCCAAAATATACCCTGATATCGATTCTCTGATTAATAAATGCGAGAAAGGTCTAAAATTCCTTAAATAATGTTAAAAAAATGCTTGCGCAAATATAATAAATAAAGGTCAACCCCACAGTAATGCCAGAACACATATCATGGTTCGCATATTGGAGGATTCCAACTGACCATCCTCCAAATATCTCTAATCCTCGATAACCCATTCCTTCTAATACGCTGATATCCATATTTCTCAGACCTCCAATAAGACTTTCCACCCGATATCGCAATTCTCCATATCGAACAATTGATTGAGTGTTACTCTTAGAAATCCCCACTACAGAATCTTCGATAAATGTTTCCTGCCTTTATGTTATAACCATTACAATAATAAAAGCACTTATCAGGGAAATTCGATATCGCATGTTTTAGAATGTGCATCTTAAGAAAACCTCCGATAGTTTTTGGCTTGGATGAAAATCCATGTGAACCCACGTTTCATCAATAAACGACCAAGTGTAACGAATTCATTCTTCTTGAAATCATAAAATATTTGATTGTTGTCGGTTTAATGATTGATTTTGCTCATAAAGGCATAGATTGTTATCATGCAAGTCATTTGCTTTAGTTGCTTCTCTGGTTAACAAATTTTTTTGCTAATTTATGTATTTTATTCCCCACATGCTAGTCCCGACAAACATAATACAATTGAAATGTCTAAAGTTGCTTAGGCAAAGAAGAAGCCTATAACGTAACAACAGGTTCCTCCTCCTTCTTCGGAAGTTAGTGAAATTCCCCCACTATTCACAGATACTACATGCACACAAGACGATGGAATCTCTTCTTGGGAGGCTATGTATAAAATGTTTGAAGATGAGAAGCCTAGAGTAGTGGAAAGAAAGGCCACAACAGATGATTCCCCATCCACTTCTGAAACTACCTAGAGTCACGTCGCTAATTCTCGTCTACACAAAATTTACCCATGACCAAAGACCCATACACAGACATGTTCAAATGGGTCATAGACAATTTGAATATTGCAGAAAGGAATTTTCTTACTTCTAAGCAAACAATAATTGGATCATTTACTAGCTAGGATTTGAGGAAAATGTATCACCTACCACCACCTAGAAGAAATATGACAGGCAGTTCATCAAAAAATTCATGGCAAAGAATGAAGATCAATCAGAACCTATCAGGCAATGGATAAAAGACCCTTATAAGCACAAGCGTGAGGATAAGGGTTTGTATATTATTGCCTCTCCTGTTGGCCCATATTGTTATATTGCTGCCATGATATGTAGGGTGTATGGGTATCCTAATACCCTAAAATTATAAGTTCAATGGGTGCCTTTGATAGATGTTGCTTCATATGTGTATATAATGGATTGGGCAACTATTTTATCAAATAGTATAGCCACCCAAATTCTTGCTTACAGAGAAAAACATAGTTTTTCTAATAATAACATGCCCCCTTTTTACATGAGTGCTCACATTATGGACGTTGTCTGTTTTACTTCTGATTTCACATCCATGGGATGGAAATGGACCCTAGAAGACCCTAAGCTTATTCATATTTACCGTGATAGATTTGGGAGTCTAATTTCCAACCAAATTTGTACAAAATCTGTCACCGAGTTATGCTACCAATGTTCCGATATGTTTTTGATGAGAAAGCCCAATGAATTTCCAAAGAAGCCAACAATTATCTAACATCTATAGGTAAATGGTTTAGAGAAGAGTCTTTTACCTATATTTGAGTTTTCGACAATTTAGCCACCCACATGTACTACCACTATATATCCCTGATAAGCTTCTAGCCCGGGAAATTGCTTACCAGACTGTGGGGAATGACCTATCCAAAGTCCTAAAGGATGCTAAGAAATCCATGTGGCTATATTTTCCTATTCAATGTGGAGTTTATGCCCTGGAAAATTTCAAGCATGGTGAGCTTGAAGTTGACCAAATCCAATGCTTGAATTTCTCGACTGTCCCAAATAGACAATTTGATCCAAATGATACAACAAAGAATTTCATTGCACACGTCAAGATAAGGAAATTTACAAATGAACCAATTGTATTTTATAATTTATTTGAATCGGCCCAGACTTATTCACAAGTGGAGATGTTAGCGACTACCCAACTCGCTCCTGAAGAATTAAACAGGTTCAGACATTACCGAAATAAAAGGATAGCAAACTTGCCTCTGGATTTGTTGAGGATTCCTCGACAAAATACTCAACAAGATAAGCCCTTGACGATTTCGTCAATGGGAAGAAATGCATTACCAGTGAAGGAAACAATCTCATCATCAACTGATCAGACTAAAGAACTTCAGATAGACAACCAACTAGATGAGATTTGGGATCAATTCAATCAGGTCATTTAGACTACATGATCCTAGGAGTTAGGAACTCCAGTTCAAAAATAATTTATCACACTCGTGAGATTACTGGGAAGACCTCGCTCACTACTAGGGTTTCCGACAATGCAATCAATACTGATGATTTGAAAATCATCTCAACATTCCTGACTTCCGAATTCATCCTAAAAATTGAAGAGATATCCCATTTAAATTTGTCTTACAGTCCCAAGCACAGGATTGTCATGAGTTGACAAAGAACAATGAGAAGGGTAGAGAAAACCCATACCTTGGTTCCCGGAATATATCTCTTGATGTTGTTTGGAAAGATCCCCAAACAAACCCCTTAGAGGACCTCACAAGGCTATCACAATTCGAGGAGCGTATGCCACAACTACCATAAACAGGGCCTCTGAGGTGCAAAATTGATTAAAGAAAAGGATGACAGATACAACAACTAGAACAAGGCCTACAACATGAAAGACAGAGTATTGAACAACAATGGCAAGCTCAACTTACAAAGTTGCAGAAAGGCTTTAAATACTTGAAGCTTCAGTACGAGACTGACATGGAAAGCAAAGATGCACATATACATGAACTTCACACAGGATAGAGAAATTTAAATTTAATCTAGAAATAGATGAGTTCAGGAAGAAAGCAGGGGAGCTTAACACTCTCCTTTCACAACAACATGAAATCTTTTGCCACAAGATGGCAACGATCAATGATTTATGCCAATCAAGTGATTCAGTTGTGAATCAATTGTTCGATATGAGGACATATTATGATGAGATCGAAGAGAAGGTTTATGATTACATCTCTTGGCAAGAGAACGCTAAAGGGAGATCAACCGATCTCCCAAGAATTGGAGAATCTCAAAAGGAAATCGTTTTCAAAGACTAGGACATCAGCTTCAAACAAGCCAAAGATGGCTATCTTCAGTGCCAGGAATATTGCAAACAACCTCACTGAATCTGTCAGTGAGAATCTTGTCCATGCAAATTTAATCCAGGAATGCCCTGAGGGTTCCTAACCAAATGTCAAAGTATTTACAAAATCATGGCAAGATTTTACCTAGAAGAAAGCTGAGTAGAAAGTTGAGAATATTAAAAAGTTATATAAATTTAACCTTGAAAGTGATTGGCAATACTTGGTTAAGCCTCATAGCCAATGGCTTATGTTGAGATGTCTTGTTAATACCACCATACATTTCTTCCAACGCTTAGTGATGTAGTTTTCACGAGGAAAATGTGAATTAAGCCTGCTCATCCTCTCGAATTAAAGTCAACAATGGATATGGTTGAACTACGACAACAAATGAGAGAACATTCATCCTCTCATTCTTGAACATCTTGTTACAACAAATCCTACTAATTTTCCTCTTATTTTATTTTAAGGATGGTTTGTTTAAACCACCTTAGTATTTCATATCACTTTGTTGTTATTGTATTTTGATTTTGAACTATAAATCCCCTTCATATTAATGAAGAAAGGGTTTCAATTTTTTTGTAAAGAGAGCTTTAAAGTTTGCACTATTTTAACTCTAGAGTAATCTGAATAGAAAAGTTGAACGAGAGTTGTTTTCTCATGAGCAGAGTCTTAATATATCGGGTACTACTATCTCTATATTGCTGCTATGTTTCAATGAGATAAATAGTCATTTTGAATTGTTTTTCATTATATATGTGTTTCGTATACAATCAAGCATTTATTCACTACTGACGTGTGAGATTGTAATCTTTTAAGATATATGAGAAACAACAAGAACTTTTATGTGATATGTTTTAATCAAGTAATTTAATTAACTATTTGACTAAATTAGCTACTCTTATCTATTTTCACTTCATAAATATTTGATGATCCATATTGTCCTATATTATATGAAATCGACTAAAAATCACATATAAAGACAAAATCTGTCTCGGGATATACATATTTAAGTCTATTTCAAATTTTAGTTACATTAGTCTCATTCATATCATTACTCTCACAATTTATATCATCCCTTTATATTTTTTCAAGGGAAATTGGTCCCATTATTCCTAGTCAGAGCCACCACTCCAAATGGAAAAGGAGTTGATTTAAGTTCCTGACCGGGTGGTTTTCCCTGATGTCGAGGCAAAGATTTCCGAGCCTTCAATAGGGCCCGAAGTTGAAAAAAAAAATATGGGTGGTAACCCACATTTGTTACTAAAGGTGGTTTTAAGGTCTACTTTGCCAAATTTGGCAAAATTGTGTAACATTAGATCATCCGGGAGATCAAAACAATGGGCACTCTAAGGGTTTTGGTAGAATCAAAACGGGGTATTAAAACTCACTTAAACATAGTATATATTACAATCCAAAAGAGATGGAGTGTGACAAGAAGGAATATCAATGTACTATGAGTCTAAGCATTGCTTTTGATCTAGTGAATATATCTCCAACTACCTTCCCATATGATCGATGATCTGAATGGAAAATGGCCTACACCCATGGTATTCATCCACCCGTTGTATTTATCTTCCCATGGTATTGTAAGTGACATCTATTAATGGTATTCATTCACCCATGGTATGTATCCACTCATGGTATTCATCCACACATGGAACTTACCCATGGTATTGTAAATGACATCCACCCATGGTATTTATCCACCCATGATATTGCTATAAGTGACATATGCCCATGGTATTCATTCACCCATAATATTCATTCACCCGTGGTATTTACCCACCCATGGAATTTACATGTGGTATTGTAACTAAAAAATTCTATAAGTAACAAGTCGCATCTTGTAAAAGGACAAATTGTCCACCACAATGTAGCTTCTATAGTTATTCTCTGTTTTAATAAAAAACTCTCTTTGTGGTTTTATTTACTATGTTTTCTCTCCTATTTTTGGCATTCTAATTTTTCAGATCTTGCTAGATCCATTTCAATCTTTTAGATCTTGAGGGTTTCCCCCCAAGATCTGGATCAATGGTATCAGAGCCAGGTTACGAATCCATGAGAATGAGGGTTTGAAGCATATTTCAGTTTCAACATTTTGAATCCATCTTTAGCAAACTCCATGCAAGTTCCACGACCTCCACATATCACTTTCTTGGGCAAAGCAGGAAGATTTTTTTTGCTTTTTTTGTTTTTTGTTTTGTTCGTTTTTTCATTTTTTTGCATGAATTTTTTGGGTGCCGAGTTTGTAGAGCATATCATAAAATATTGGTGCAAAATTTTCAGAAAAAATAGTAGATATGGATTCCTTGCGAAAAAATAGCCAATTTATAAAAAAACAATAGAATTGACGTCTAGATGAGGGAGATATCGTTGATTAAAAATCAATACTGTTGCAAAAAAAAAATTCCGAGGACAATTCGTGGACGATGGCTCTCTTGTCATTTTTTGCAAGTTTCAATGCAAAATTTCAGAGGAATGATTATATATCTAACCTTTCCTTGAAAAATCACCCAATTTCAAAAAACAAATTGGTCGAATCAGAGTCCGGACGAGGGAGTCATCGCTAATTTAAAATCAAGTAATTTTCTTCATAAATTTTGTGACGACGAGACGGTTACAACGCGAATATGAGTTTCTAGAGTCTCTAGATAGCAATTTAAAACACATGGAAAGATTAAAATGATCATTATATTTCCAAAATCAGGTTATAATAAATATTCTGAGTTATATTGACTGAGTTATGCCCATTTTAAATATGGAGTAGCAATCAAAGCGGGTCCCTTCGAAGATGTTCCCTCCCACCCTGCTTTAGAAGGCACCTACTTCACATTCATCAGTTTCAAAATAGCAACGTTCAACTTGGGTTCTTTGTAGACATGCCCTCCCACCCCAGGCTATGTAGGCACCTGCTACTTTATCAACAGTCAGCATCACGGTTATGGGTCAACTGCATAAAATCCTTCTCATCGAAGTCCATTTGCTAGGTCGCACATTATTTAGTATCACAATTTGTCACAAGCATTACAGGGTATATGTATCCTTGGAACTTCGCTTTTCATGGTTCTGGGTCATCTACAAACCCACACTTCATCGAATTCCATTTTCTATAGCACACATTGTCGCATCACAGTTGGTCACAAGCATTACATGGTATCTCTATCCTCAGATATTCGTTTGTCATGGTTATGGGTCATTCACAAACCCACACTTCATCTAAGTCCATTTGCTAGGCCTCACACTGTCAGTATCATAGTTGGTCACAAGCATTACATGGTATCTCTATCCTCCGATTTTCATTCATCACGTTTATGGGTTAACCACACAAAACCCTTCTCTTCAGTGGTTCCTCATATTCAACAAAAGCTTCTCAAGAGGGAACTTCATGTAATGGGGACCATTGCTTCTTAAGGAGGGAAGAATGATTCGAATGGAAAATGGCCTACACCCATGGTATTTATCCACCCATGGTATTTATCTGGCCATGGTATTGTAAGTGACATCTATTAAAGATATTCATTCACCCATGGTATGTATCCACCCATGGTATTCATCCACACATGGAATTTACCATGGTATTGTAAAAGGAATCCACCCATGGTATTTATCCACCCATGATATTATTATAAGTGAAATTTTCCCATGGTATTCATTCACCCATGGTATTTACCCACCCATGGAATTTACCTGTGGTATTGTAACTGAAAAATGCTATAAGTAACAAGTCACATCTTGTAAAAGGACAGATTGTCCACCACAATGTAGCTTCTACAGTTATTCTTTGTTTTAATTAAAAAAAATCTTTGTGGTTTTATTTACTGTGTGTTCTCTCCTTTTTTCTGGCATTCTAATCTTGCATATCTTGCTAGATCCATTTCAATTTTTTAGATCTTGGGGGCTTCCCCCAAGATCCGGATCAATCGAAGCACTGCAAAGACACAGACTGAGAAGAATTCATGGAGCTCAACCATCCCTCACACTCATTATATATCTCCCACCCTTGCTCTTAGAACATAGATGAGACAACATTTCCAAGATGTTATGGGCACTGATTACGTGGGATGGGAAGTCATTCCCAACTACTTTCATTTTCTCTCTTTTTCTGACATTCAGATCATCTACTCCAACTTCATTGATTCTTTCCCAACAAGGAGGTAGAGTTGGTTAAAATGAGCGAGGAGAATTGGTCTAATGCATGATAGTGACTCAATTGTCCATGTTGCTAAACTCTTCCTCTTTGACGATTCATTCATCGCATGTTTAGGAGAAATAATGTATAGATCTGTTGACTGTTGAAAATGTCTTGCCAACAGTAAGGGGATCTCCCTTGTATAAAATCCCAACTAGACTCTACATTGTTTGTGATAGGGATACCATCCGGTATGTAGGCCCAGTTGCCATTATGTTAATGAGATATCCCTCCCTCAGATAAAGAAGTGTTTCGAAATCATGAGAATGTACGACTGCTTGAACGAAACAAGACAAATGGTTGACGGGTTACCCTGAAAATTAAACATTGTGAATAGCAAAGCGAGATTTAAAGCATGGAACCAAAAGAAGTATTGTTAGCAAAACGTCGTTAGGGCCATGCTCATACAGAGGCACGTTTGAACATAAGAGAAACAATTCACTATGATCAAGCAACCTTCAATTTCTCAAGCACATTTATGAAATATTAAGGAACTATCAACAACTAAGTCATTAACATATTCCTATGATGAACATTCACACATCATTCATATATCAAATGAGCTCAAACATATAAAAATGTATGAATATAAACATAGACTAATCAGTTACGAATAATATCAAACATGTAATAGAATAATATTCATAATGTCAATACACGGAAGTTACCATCAGATCCAATAATGGAGTCCAAAAAATTCATTTGTATTCATTCACGGCCTCATACATTCAATGTTGTATAGTTATATCTCTCTCTCCTTTTGGAGTCCGAAAAAGGTGCTTACATTATCTCCCGAGGGAGTACATATAGAATCAAAAGTGGCTTTTGGGCTACCCCATCCTTTCATCTTCCCAACTATTGGGATGGTCTGTGACCTGGGAGAAATTCGACTTGCAACCTGAGTGGGGTTGCGACCTGTGACTGGACAACATTTGCGACCTACGATCTGCCTATCTCTGCGACTTGTTAACCCAGTATCTTTCAAGGGAGAAACTTTGTGATAGAGAGGACCGAGGTTTCTACCTGCTGCTTTTCTTTGAGGTAGGTCTACCAGGCTTGGTATTTAGCGACCACTGAAGTGATTTGGGGCATGTCCTCTCCCAGTCTATGAAAACATTCAAGAGCATCAGGGACTAATGTATGCCTCTTTGTGTTGATCTGATTGGACAAAGAGGCCAGATTGGTCTAGAGTTGGATCAGTGTAACAATGTATTGGATGATGTTTTCTTTGGAGGTTGGGAGGTCCTTCGAGATGAATGCCTGTTTGATTGGTTCTAATAATGATTGGATATCTTGCATTACCTCTTCTAGCGTCCTTTTTTTGGTTAGCGTACATATGGAAGGTATGTGGTGCACTTCGGCCATCGATTCTATGCCACTGATGAGATGCTCATAGGCGGACATTACCCTATCCACATCCTTTGCGAGCTTGTCTTTGGATTGAAGCTTAATTTGCATTTGTACTTTATCATTCCGAGTGCGGATCTAGTCTTTCTTTGGCAAGGTGGAAGGGGCCTGTGGGTATATTTTAGATCATTCAAGTATGCTATCCAGTGTTGTAGAGGCTTCCTTTAGTTTTGCAGAAATTTTCCCCGTTTCTGCTTGTGCCCCTACCAAGGGAGCGATTGTTTGCCTTAGAATCATCATTTCCTTGTAGACTTGTATCACGGTACTTCCTAAGATGTCTAACTCCCCTTGAATAGCTGCTTGTAGTCTATTGGCCTGAGTGAGTACAAGTTGGAGCCTTTGGTTTTCAGTCTCTAGGGCTTTCTTTTCCTCTTCTGCTTGAGCGCCCTTCTGCTCGGATGCATGGAGCCTGTTTTGCAGAAATAAGATTTCTCTGCTTGTCCTGCTGACATTTTCTTCGGTAGTGGCTGCAAAAGCGGTTCCGACTGATGCTATCATTATGGGGTTGGTTGTGGTGTCCAGGACTATGTCTTTCTCCGTGGTTACTGCGAGAGGGTCAGTTGGATTCCGAGTGAGGCATTTCCTCCTCTCTTGTTTGATCTTATGAGTGTACTGATCGTAAGATAATGTTGTTAGATCTAGTACGTCATCCTCGTGTTCCTCCGGGATACCGAGCTCTGAAAGTGGGAGGTGTCCATCTGTCATGGGAGTTTATGGGGGAATGTTAATAGGTGGCAGGTCTGCCCACTTCCCGGTTTGTGAGGGTTGTGACCTGCTTCCCTCTACCTCCTTGGATGTCTCTGTTCGTTGCTTCTGAGCTTCTTCCTCCTCCCTCTTCTTTTCCACTTCTTCCCTATCCTGTTCCTGTTTCAACTTGTTCTCTGATGATCTTCTTCTTCTTTCTTCTTGAGGGCATCTTTCGCTTGCTTCTTTCTGCATTCATCTCTTTGTCGTTTCTTATGTTGTTCTTCGGTCTGTTTACTTTGGTTTTCTTCTTCCTGTTGCTATGCCATAACATCTTGGGCTTTCTTGAGTTCTTCTTCTCTTTTCTTATGCTCAACATTTGGTTGTGCCTCGACCTCTTTACCTCCTCCTTCCCGTTGATTCTTAGGAGGATTACTGCCTCTGGTGTTCTTTGGCCTTTTGGACTGGGAGGTCAATGCTCCTCTCATGGGGTTTTTTCGCTTCATAGTGTCTACTCTTTCCTGTAGAGTTTAATCATCCTGGTGCTGACTCCCTTGGTCTCCATCCAAATCGGCTTGTCCTTCAGGGGCTGCTTCCTTGAGTGCGTTGTACCATTTTTTTACTTCCTCTTCCACAACGCACTCCATGTGCTGATAAGTCTAGTTGAATTTGGCTCGCTTGCAGTGTGCGGGTATGATCCTCTTAGGGTCATAGGACTAGTGGGCTAAGTTTATGAAATGGAAGACCTTTATGTTTTCTTCTTTTGCTTCTACTTCCTTGAAGTCTTTGACTGTGTAGGCAACAATAGTGAGTGGGAGGGTAGGCCATGGTTTCTTCTTTCCCTTGCTTAGCATTTTAGATAAACCACTCATCATTTGGTAGCATACCTCTTGTAATAGTAGTTTATCAATGAAGAACTTGGGCAGTGCATGAGGCGCCTTGAATGACCTAAAAAATCTGATGAAGGTGCCTTCTTTGATGGGGAACCAGTGAGCTACCTTGATCACTGTCTCCATGGCCCTTCTGGACATGCAGGGAGGATCTTCATTGAAAAGGCATCGGTAGAGTGTGGTAATGAAATTCTCTGAGATGACATCAATGTCTTACTTGTACTTAGTAGCCCATAACACATTTAGATCTTTATGGATAGGTCCACTGTGTGTTGCATCCCAGTTGTGTGGCCAATCATCAAAGTTACATAGTGAGCACACTGCATCTAGGAGGTAGGAAGCCATGTAAAACTCTGATGCACATCCCTCCTCTGGTACCTGGGTTGCTGATATGTTAACCTTTATAGATGATATTAATAGATGTACCCAGTTGAAACGAGTGTCGTAGGTGGTGACTGCGTACATGAGGGGGACCCATTTTCCACTAAAGGTAGTGGCGTCCATTCTGCCATACATCCTGCACATCATGGCTGCGACAAGCATGTATACTTTTCTTAGGCCTTCTATCTTATACTTCTGATCCTTCTTTCCTCTGAACTTCTCAGGGTCCTCCCACTAACCCTTCAAGGTATCTTGCACTGGCACATCATGTGTGGCGATCCATTGGGTGTTGAAAGACTCTTCCTTAGATGGGAGTGAGTAGTATACTTCCTCATCCTTCTTGATTAGGTTGGCGAAAGGCTTTCCTGCGTGATTGCGGATTACCCAGAGCTTTGAGTCCACCTTTTTGAGGATCCACTCAATCACTTATGTGCATGGGAAGATTGGTGGGTGGGCGCCCACATAATGCAGCTTGGACCTCTTAACCTAAATGTACACTTGTTGGTCTACGAGGTCTTCCGGGAATTCTGGTTTTGTGAACTCCTGGTAGAGTTCATACCATGACATCTTAGTGCCTTTCCCGAAAACACAGGCGATATCTCCGTAGATGGGCGTTGGTGAAGGAGGCATATCTTCCTTTGATTGCTCTATTTCAAGGCTCTTGTGTCTCCTTTGAACTTTCGGGGGCCCCATGTCGCTTGAGGCCGAAGAGATCGAAATGCACGCGAGCTTGGCTTCAATATTACCTAGCATATTCAGAAAACAGTCCCACGATAAGACAGACGACATGAAAGCAAAATAGAAGAAACAACTGTCTGCACTAATTAGGGCCCTGGATGCTTAGGATGGGTCGCTGCGACCTACACTAGTTGCAAAAGTATTAAATTGGGAGGGATGCAACTTGGCGACCTAGTAGCGTGGTTGCAAGGTTGCAAAGTCGCGTCTACGTGAACAATCTTGATTTTGCAACTCTGCGACTCAAGGACTAGGTCACAATTATATGAACAGTCAGGGATTTGTGAATTTGCAACTTGGCGACTTATCAACCAAGTCGCAAGGTTGCAAGGTTGAGAGGTCGCATTAGGAATTTTCTGAGGGGAAAAAAGGTCGTCGCGACCCGCGAGGAAAAAAGGGGAAAAATGGGGAAAACTCCAAGGGAAGGAAACAAATAAAGGTTGAAATGGTCACAGGAAGGGCAGGGAAGGGTGTCCAAAGTGGCAGGAAGAGAAAGGAGGGGTCAAAACAGGTTTAGGCATGACAGGATAAGAAAGGGAAAAGGAAACCCTAGATGGAATAATTGTGAGGGCTAGGATTGCAACACGAGGGGAACCTAAGGCAATTAGTAGCCTAGGTTGGGGGTAGGTAGGGTCATAACCAATAAAAACAGGAACTGCAAGAGGTCTTGGCAAATTACCTAGAAAAAACCGCACTTCGATTGTCTTGTCAGATGTCTTGTTTACTCCGTCACGCAAGTCGAATGCGACCTACGTGACCTTTTTATTTATAAAGGGGTCGCACATGTGGGCATTAATGGAGGTCTCAAGGTCGCAAATCGGCTTTAGTTACGCATGGTTGCGACCTTGTGACTTGGAGGTCGTTGGGTCGCAAGGTCGCATAGTCGTAGAAATGAGATTTTGACATGATTTGCGACCTATCGACCTGGCGACCTTGGTTGGGTCGCAAGGTCGCTAAGTCGCAAACTGCTAAAGGTTGAAAGGGGAGCGAATTTGCGACTTTACTTAGGAAAACTTGGAGTCATCACTTGGTTTGGGGTTACCTTCTCAAAATGGAATTTTCTGAGGCTCACGGCTGATGCTGGGAACGGGCCTGTCCTCTTCAAAACAACAGGGGCTCTGAAATTTCAAATTGGTGCCAAATTTCGAAGGGTGTAGTAGCGGCTAAAGCAAGATCATATTATTCCCATGTAGAAAGCGAAGAGTCCAAATTGTTCTACTATGAATTTTTTAGAACAATACGTATACTCAGTATGAATGAACATCGAGTATGCTCTTAATCAACACCTCAAGACACCTTGGAGTTTGCTCGATTTATAGGATTTTTACTTCAAATTTTGCAAGTTTTTATTTATGTTTTGAGTATATTCAAGATTCAATAGGACCGCATATCCATTATGGTAGAGTTTACAACCTCATCATATCGACATCCAAGGTTTATAAATATCCTTCACATCATCTACCTTCATTGCAAGATCTCAATCGAAGGAGGGGGGGGGGTTTCCTTTTTTTTTATAGTGGTATTTTATTTCTTATTATGGATTCTTCAAAATACAAAAAAAATATAGGATGCACCCTCTAATAAGGACAATAATAGAGAACGGGGAAAACACCATGTTAATAGCCACTATCAATTTCAAAGAGTGGGGTGGGGGGTGGGGGTGTATCCAACCATTGCGATCTTTGGTATTTAATATTGACCCATACATATCAATTTTAAAGAATTAAAATTATTATAAAGACTATATTAATAATAATCATATTACTATAATTCACAAGGCAAAAAGATTATTAAGTAAATTGGAGCATTATCACTAGAGTTAGAATTTACACCAAAAAAGGTAAAATCAAGTTAAGGTTAGTGAGTACCTAAAATTTTATAAATTCCATCAAATTAAATTTGTTTTCAAGGAAAATAGATTAACACCTAAGACCATAAGAAGATTCGTCATTTTCAATATGACGTATTCACCTATGATATCCCTAATTGCCCTTGCTTTGAGGACAAATCAATTTTTAAATGAGTGACAATGTTATGAACACAATAATAATAATAATAATAATAAGAAGTTAAATAATTAATTATAAGAAATGTCTCTTAGTATGAAAAGGCACCTTGCCTATGTATTTATAACGGGGGCCTCATTTTAACAACATCATCAATTCATTTATTCCTATATACATTATAAATACCCACTCCAGGTGCCTTTTCATACTGAGAGACATGTCTTTTTGATAAGCCATGCCTTATAATTAATTGTTTAACTTAGCATGATTTCTTATATTATTATTATTACTATGACCATAACACTTAAGGAATATAACATTATCTTGCTACATGTTGACAATGAAGTTACAAAAGGTGAGGATATTCAACTATAACAATGCGTTGTCTTTCTTTAAAATTAAAATATTTAAAAAATAGATTGTGTGATGTCTTCCCTCTGCAATATTTGTATAACAAGACCATGAATTTGCTCACTTACTTACTTGTATCTATTATTTCTCATATTAATTCACACAATCCTCCCATATAGTAACTATGATAAATCCTTATGATAAATGTCATCTTCAACATACCTAATCAGCTTATCTTCATCTCAATTAGTGGACCTTACCACCTTTTCTTTACCCCTCATTAATGTTGATAAACTAGTTCTCAATCACCAACAATATGGAAATATGGTAGGAAGCATGGCTATCATCTATTGGGTTGTAATGAATGAATGAATTAACATTGTAACGTCCAAGAGACTTAAAAAAATCTACGAGACCATCAATCTCCCTGTTTTTCACCTTTTGTAATTCAGTCCTTTTCTTATTCAAATTGATGATGAGCTGACCCAACCTTCTAAGAGTCCCCTCACTGAAAGACAATGCCAAGGGATCAATGCTAACATATTGCCATAATTGTCCCTAATGTCTCAGAAAGCATCACATTCCAAAATGAAATGTTTTTTCCGATTCCACTGGCCGAGAAGTGCAAAAAGTACACACCTGTTATTCCCAAGTTTCTTTAGGTCTTTTCAACCGTCTCGTTTCACACTGAAGTTGATGCGAGTTAGTTCTTAATTGAGTAATAAGAATCTTCGCTCTCCACGCGATGCTAGCTCCAATGTACTCTTTTTATTGGAGATCACAAGTGAGATTGAATTCCTCAACATAATACTTCTTCTTTCTACCCAACTCTTTTCCCCATATACACTTATCGAACTTTTCCATAACAATTTTTTTTAACTCCTGCAATTTGTGGGATAGTCATTGAGGTAGATATTCCATTTTTGCCTCCATTTATTCTTTTGTCTCATTTTTTATTTTTATTATTTATTTATTTTTTTATTTTTTTTGCTCATCCCTTCTTGAAGATAACTTTAGGCCATCTACCTACTTCCATTTGCTCAATTCTTTTTAGATAACTTATAAGGCACACCATAGAATATTTCCTTCGATGAGAGCTATTCCTATTTCATTCATCATTATCTCATAAGAAAACGAACTTTTTATTTTAAACTTGCTCATCATCAAATGTTTTTTGATTTTAGCAAATTGTTTCCATTATAAGAGAAAGTATTACTAGCCCACAATTCACACCCATATAACATCACTCCAAAAACTAAGAATCCAAAAGACACTTTAATCATTTTCCAATCCTTTTAATCCATCCCATCTTTATAAACAAACTCTTGAGCTTGTAAAAATATGACAAAGTAAAAAAAAACATATTATTCCTATAAATATGAATTATCCATCCAATCTTTACGCACAAACTCTTGAGCTTGTAAAAATATGACAAAGTTAAAAAAGCATATTATTCCAATAAATATAAAAAATTCAGTCCATAGTGGTCAACTTAACAAAAAGTTATTATATTCCAAGCGAGGGAGGCTTACCAACGAAGCTCACTTTTTGAAAGGCTTCCTATTTATTTTTGTTTCCCGCGAGGTATCCAACGCCTCCTCCAGTATCCTGCGACTTCTTGTCCCGACTCCCAGTTCAGTCGCCCGCCCTCTATTCATCTGTACAGTATGAGCTTCGCCAATTCAAATTCATCTCGTTCAAGTTCCAAAAGAAAAAGGCTAAATCAAGCACCGTCAGGGAATCGAAACCTTGTCGGCATGGCCTGGGGTGCCAATTCCTCGTCCTCAAAAAATTCCGTTAAAAAGAAGAGGCCCGCCGCGTTTACCGACTTTGGCAGGTAAGTCATGCTAAAACACCCCACAATTCTGTTGCCGTTTCAAGCAATAATCACAAAGAAAGCTAAATTTAGCTTTAATTTTAAACCCTCGTGGTTTATACCTGACAAATTAAAGTTTCGTTTGTGATCATCATGGCAGTTACATGAGTGAGAAGGAACGGAAGCTCAGGCTTCAATTTCACTCCGATGCAGAAAACAGCTTACTCAAGTATGCAGCTCTTTTAATTTTTTTTTTTCTTTTTAACCAAAAAAAGTGCTGTTCCTTTTCATTGATAAAAAGACAGTACAAAGATCATTTTTTTACATCACTGTTCACCGTACCGTTCCAGGGAGGTTTTTACACCACAGAGTTATAACAGTTCCCTGTCAAAATGCCAAGCCATCAGTGGCTTACATTTTATCACCTATAAATTTGAAAAACAGAGAGACATTTTATCTAGAAGATCCTACATTAATGGCAAATGATAATAAGATATCCAGTTCTACATGCATTCCTTCCGATGTAACTGCATTGGCATCCAGCATTTTCCTGAAATCATCCCGTGTCTTATCAAAAATACAAAAAAAAAAACAGGGAAGATAACCTAAACAGAGTCGATACTTCCCGAGTGCATATGGCAGTTCCGTTGATAGGCTGCGTAGAAGATCTTGCCTGGGCTCGACTTGATTCCTCTTTTAGACAATAAGTTGGCCATTTGGTTCTGTTCCCTATAAATGTGATATAAATTGATCAACCTGAATGAAGTTGACAGAAGGCGGATACGCTTCATCCAGTTGGAGAGAATAGGTGGCCTGAAATTAGAATGATTCCTGACCTAATCTATGATGCATTTAGCGTCTCCATTTATGGCTATACTGTCTCCAGTTCCCCGTTCCACCAGATGTGGTAGAATTGATCTGGCTCCAATGAAATGATGGCTCCACATCCGCAGAATCTGTTTTGACATGAACCATCAAATGAGCCCCATGGATAGCCCCCTTTGATGTTCCTATATAGTATCTTCCTGGATTTGGTTCGAGTCTTCTTCTGTCTTGTCTCATTGAAATAAGCAATAATCTTCCGAACAGCCCTCCACACCAAGGGAACATGATTTTCAATTAAACATGCATTTCTACTGCTCCACATCACCCAGTAAATAAAGAGAGGGAGAGACCGAAACTCTTTATGTTCATCAGTCCATTTACGAATGAAGGTGGTCAGAGTGCCGCACAACAATGGACAGTCCAAATTTAGTAGCTTTGATACCTCATGCCATACCTCCGATACAAATGAGCATCTAATAAATATGTGTGATGTCCTCCTGTTGGTGGCAGAAAACGGGGGTCGCCCATGACCAAACCTGTTTGAACTTATAATGAACAGTTATATCAGAAACAGGTAGGGGGAGGATTGACTCTTGAGTATATACCTTTTACCTACGGTAAACCATTTTTCTAAGTGTTCTCCCATTGAAGGGAGTCCTCCCCAGTCCCAATCACTTCTCCAGAGTCATATAGATTGGTGATGTATACATCCCATCCCAGTGCCAGTCTGTCCGAAAGTGCCAATGTATATGCTTGCTTCCATCTAGGGCCATAGGCTAGTTGGTAGGATACATGGCTAGCTGTGCAAAGCATGTGATCCCCTTTGTTTTGAGAGAGTAAATGAGATCTTCTGATAGTGAGTGATTGCCCTGAAACCCAGACACCGCATCTAGACCAACCACCCCAGATCTCCTTATCCAATTTTCCATTTCATAGAACTTAGCATCCATTGTCTGGTCAAATTCATGCTGCGCCATGAATAGGAGGCATTTCCTATTCTAAAGACTCCCCTAGAAATCCATACCAAGAGAGAGTAGCCTTTCATATACTTATCATTTATAATGTTGCTGCAGATCCCATCTTCGTTTGTAGCCCGCCAAATGTTTTTAACCAGCAACGCACTGTTGAAATTGCGTGTATTGAGTATACCCCAGCCTCCCAAAGTGGTCAGTCTGGCCAGCGCATTCCACTGTGCAAGATGGATTTTCCTATGCTTGTATGCCCCTGACCATATGAAGAGGGCCTTGATAATGTCGATTTTGTTGCATATATCAGCTGGAATAGAAAAAAGGTGTGTCCAGTATACGACCATGCTCTGGAGAACCGCTTGAACCAATGCCAGTCTTCCACCCAAAGTCAGCCATTTATTTGCCCATCCCGTGATTCTCCTGCTGAACCTGTTCAGTAGCCAGTCCCAATCTTCCCTCCTGTATTTGTTTGTATTGAGATGGAAGCCTAAATAAATAAGTCCCTCGTTGAGCGGTCTCCTTTTGATCCCAAATAGTTCACCTTTTTTAATCTGCTTTTTGTTTTTACCATATTTATTGCGCGTAAAGAAGCGCACGCTTAACTTTATTTTATTTATTTTTAATTTGTAAGTTATAAACCTGTTTCAGGGAGGTAAAGGCCGATTCAGTCGTTGTATCTGGGAATGCTTCTGGTTCTAAATATCCCAATGGCTTGTTCAGTGGCATTTCTATATTCGTTGATGGCTTCACCATACCTTCGAATCAGGTTTTTGCCTCTTTAAAGTTTCATCTATTGTTAGTTATTTTCAATATCGGAATGGACTGATTAATTTTAGTTTTAATTTTTTTAATAAACTATCTTCTCTTTCTCTTAAATCGTAAGAGAAGCATCGTTGAAGTGCCTGGACACAATGAGTGGTTTGCTTGCATTGGAAAAACTGTTTAGATATTATCAACCCCGAAATAAATGTGTTACAGTGTTAATGGTAACCTCGGTGAAGAGGTAGGGCACAGCAATCTTCCTGCTGTATGGATAATATACCACTTAAATAAACATGTTCTTATGTTTGCGATATAGTGTTTGTGGTAATATCATGCAACTAATCTGCAGCGGTCCGGGTTAGGTCGTTCACACACTATAGTTGTCCTGGATTATATAATTTGTGCAAGGCACGACGTACGCAAAGACAATTTTGATGGCAGCGTTCCCATTACCATCAATGTCTAATAATACATCTCCCGCTGCAGATTAAATTCTATTCAATTCATTGTTCTTGGAATAGCAAATGAATCTTTTCTTTATTATTTGTTTTTTTCTAAGTCTATTTCATTATCAAAGTTTCTTTTGAATATTAATAATAATAGTGTATACAAGGCAATACCAGAAGTGGGCTGTGCATGCAGCCTCTACAAGCATTGCTAAAACTAGAAAAATCCCGGGGCTGGCTTAAGCAATATCACTGACGAGCTAGATGCAAAGAGCAAAAAAAATGGGCTGACTTAAGCCAAATCACCTGATAATGAGAGGAAAAAATATGCAGTAGCTTAAGCTAAAACACCTACAGTTCTAGTGTGACAAATTGTCCGAAACAAAAAACATGAGATATAAAAGACAAAGGGCACAAGACTGAGTTAAAAGAATGAAGAAACGATGTTCTTGTTAGTTTAATTTCAAGCGGTTTACTGAACAACAATCACATGAATTTCATGCCACTATTGATATTCAAGTCAAGGAACAACATGTGATCAGTGCATTCACATTCATGAATATTCACAACGTAAGAAAGCGAAAGCTTTTATCAAAAGAATATTTGTTCTAATCTGAAATTTGAATGGTTCGTAACCTAGAGGGTTGCTCAAACTGGTCAGGGAGATTGCAATCGTTTGTTTACCAACACATGTGAAGCCAATGTACACTAATATGCTGGAGCGAATGGACATCGATATGTTATCTTTTATTCCAAGGGGAACTTCAAGGGATGCTTCCCACATCCATAGTAAACCTGTTGACATAGATTAGTGTACCTAGCCTATGCAGTACTATACTCTGCACACTGTTTTTTATTGTGTTTCATACAAGCATAGTAGTGCCATATCATTTTCGTCATGGTGCTACAATTTGGTAACAGTTATCATTTTGTTATTGCTTGTAACCAACAACCTTCTTTTTCTTTTATTTTCTTTAATGATTCTTTGCTTGCCATACTTGTATTTGTTGTCACCTTTTTTGGTGCAAAAATTGTTGAAACTCATTTTTACAACATTACACCTTCTTAGAATAAGTGTGCAAAGATAGGGTCAAAGGCAAGAAATTGAGAAGGAATGATGGAATCAAAGAAATTGCGCAAGATGAGTTTGAGCTTCGAGGGAATACTTAATGCATACTTAGGAACATATATTAAAGATAAAAAATCAATTTTGCAAATGCCGAATGAGTTATAGTATACAAAAAGAGAAAGATGTGGAGAAACAATCAAGTTGCTACAATAATAAATGTTGTAAAATGGAACATAGAAACATGTAAAGACAAATGAGGCAAAAATAAGTTGAGAAGAAATAAAAATGCCAAAGAGAAAGGCAAACTAAAATTAAAAAATGTATAAAAAAGGGAATAACAAAAAAAGTAGAAGAATAACACGAAAAATAAATGAGGATTGCATGACAATAGAAAGAAAAAAAGGGGAGAGATTGTGTATGTTAATAAATAAATAAATTTATCTAGATGAGATGAAAACTTAGTTGGAGAAGATCTACCAGGCAAAATATGAAAACAAAAGCACCTCCAAGGATCATTGGTCACATAACTAGATACACCACCCTAATGAATTGTAAATTTTGTTTTTTGTTCGATCGTTTTTGGCACTCCAATAACCAATATATGGAGATCAGTAACATTGAATGTCCAAAAATAATGTACTCATATAGTAGATATTGGGTGAAGAAAAATAGTAGCTCTGAGAAATAGTTTCACTAAATTATTTTGGCATGTACTACATTTGAGTTTTATGCTTAGGCCGTCTTTAATACAAAATGGTCCTCGACTCTTGTAAAAAATAAATAAATTTAAATTAAGAGAGGTAGAAATCAAATGGGAACAATGAAGAGGAGTTATTAAATCTTGAACCTAGCACCCAACAGTTAGTTCATAGCAGATTATTACTTGGGTCTTGTCTTGGGATAATGGACTGGGGAAAATACATTTACAACATACCCTGGAGGCTGGATCTGATCCAACTACTTAGGCCCTAGATCTGTCCTTGATTTGCTTGGCTAATCAGGATCTCCAATGCTGTACCCTTGCTCCTTCCTTAGACCTCCTTCCTTGGACTTGGCACACTCGAGTATCTCACATTTGGAAAAATCACTTTCTCAATGGTTTGTGCTGTTGTATGGTTTGTCTTTCTCCCCTCCTTAGGCTTGCTTTTATAACTTTTCTTTGAGCTAAATCCCTGACACTAATCTCCAAAGTGATGGATGGCCAAGAGTAGATCTTGCCTCACATGCCCTTTGCTAAGTGTAGTGCTCACACTACCTTGGAGTCTCTAGTGTTGAAAAAGGTACCAAGGAGGCGTTTCCTAGTGTTATTTGCCAAAGCCTAGGAACACAAAGTGAACCCACCTTTTTAGTGTGACTTTATGTGGTTATTAAAGTTGTGACTTTTTAGTCACCATGAGGTACTAAAAATACATTGTACTTTATAATATTAAAGTGACTTTATGAGGAAAGGGTACATGGTACAAAAAGTTAATAAATTGACAAGGGAGGTTCATTAACGAAGGGGGAGACATAAGAGGGGTCATTGGGAGATTAGATCTCCGCCCTTGATCAAGAGAAGCTAAGATCTAATCTCAACCGTTGATGCTAGTGATAGGGATTCTCATCATTACAGAGACTAAAGGGGGGAAAAAGGCAAAGAGATCATTCATTATTCAAGTGAACTGTTCGAGAAGAGAAGAGGAGAAGAAGAGGAGAAGAAGGCTGAGAATTCTAAACAACAATCGGAGAAGAGAAGGAACAATGCATTTCCCAAGGAGAACAAGTTTTTCTGTGATTAAATGCGAGCTTCAGGGTTGCATTCGACAGAGTTAAGGTGCTGGTCAAAGTGCGGATTAGTCTGTAGTAAGAAGTGCAGATATCTCTGTGACATTACAACGAGAAGAAGTCTGAGGTAAGTGCGAAGTTAGGGCTGTGTTCAACTGTGCTAAGGTGCGGATTAAGGAGCTGTGTTAAGGTGCAGATTAAGGGTTGTGTTAAGGTGTGGATTAAAGGCTGCGTTCAACTATGTTTAGGTGCAAAATAAGTCTATGGTTAGTTGCTGAAGAAGACATTGTGAAGAAAGCATGAGTACTATCTAGGGCTGCATGTAAAAGAATAGGTACAGAAATATGTAAAAGAATATGTACAGAAATAAGAGTTAGACAAGAAGAAGCTAAGAAGGATCCAAGGTGAAGGAGAAATTGAAGATTAGAGACCGAGCTCTCTAAGGTTGGTTTGCACGGTGTTGGTCGATGCAAGAAAGAAGGATAAGCTCAAGGAGTCATTGAAGATGAAGTGACAAGGTCTTGAAGGCATATAAAGGTCTAGGGTTTTTGTCATGGTTATGGTACTTGTCATATGAAAGTCTATAAGAAGAATTTCTCGTTGGTTTTCCTCTCCAAGAGGGAGAGGTTTTGCCCTGGCTCGAAGAGCCTAGTTTTGTGTCTCTTGTATTTTTGGTAATTGACTTGATGAAAGACTTAATAAGCTAAGAAGAGAAGACATAAGTGAAATAAGTAAGTTCACAAGTGATTATCAATTAGAGAATTTGAATTAATCATTGCCCTCCAAATTCTCAACATGGAATAAGAGCTAGGGTGCTAAAGGAAGGGCTACTTAGCAAAGAGGCACTCAAGGAAGCAAGAATCAAGGTATTCAAAGGATTCACTCTTCACGAAAATAATCTTTGCCATCAAAGATTTATATTCAAGACATTGTTGGAAGAGTCATCATCTTTTGGAAACATCCTTTGTCATCATGGATTCAAGATCACCTACATTGGAGAATTTAATCTAAGAAGAAGTTCCTGACTTCATCTTCATCATCATTAAGGAAGCTTCTGGAAGGAGAAAGTCACTTACTCAAGTAAGTATCTATAACTTTATCTAAATCTGTCAAAATGACTTATTGTATAGAGAGCAACAAATTGGTTGGGTTATCAAACTTTAATGCATGGAAGAAAAGGACAGATTTGAATCTAATTGAAAATGAAGTTATGGGATTCATCGAAGGAACTACAATTCAACCTCCAAAAGAAGACATTCTAGCATATATCAAATACATGAAGGGAGACATAAGAGCCAGAAGGATTCTTTTAGAATCCATAAAAGTCTCTCTCATTCCCTATGTATCAAAGCTAAAATCCTCAAAAGAAATATATGATAAATTGGTAGAATTGTCCTCGAAAGGTTCTTCAAAGGAAATAATATCCTTGAAACAAAAACTATACAAATTGAGAATGTCAAGAAAGGAAGGAATAATTCCATATCTGATGGAGATTTTTGCAATACGAGATCAACTACAGAATTTGGGAGAAGTAATGTGTGATGGAGAAATACTGACTATGGTATTTAATGCTTTACCGAAAGAATGGAGAGGTTTCACTTCAAGAATATATGGGAAAGAAGAAGCCATGCCATTCCAAGGTCTAGGTAAGATAGAAGAATCAAGATTGAATGTAGGATAAAGTGTAAGGAATCAAGCCTTTGCAGCCATGTCCAGGAAGAAAGGAAGATTCGGTAAAATTTGGTTCTCAGAATAAGAGAAGAAATATGGACAAAGCACGATGCTTTGGATGTAATGATTTTGGGCATTATAAATGAGATTGTCCTAAACTTGGAAAGGACAAGAGGAAAATGAGAAGAAGTGTTTGGGTAATCGAGAAAGATAGACTTAGAGATCGAGCTCTCTAGTGTTGGTGCAAGACAGTGCAGGTTGGTGTAGAAAATAAGGATCAGCTTTGAAGGGCAAGAAAGAAGTAGTGACAAGGTCTTGGAGGCATACATAGGTCAAGGGTCTGAGTCTTGGTGATGGTACTTGTCATTTGAAAGTCTATAAGAAGAATTTCTCATGAGTTTTCCTCTCCAAGAGGGAGAGGTTTTGCTCTGGCTTGAAGAGCCTAAATTTGTGTCTTTTGTATCTTGGTAATTGACCTGATAAAAGACTAAATAAGCTAAGAAGAGAAGACATAAGTAAATCAAGTAAGCTCACAAGTAATTATCAAGGAGAGAATTTGAATTAATCACCGCTCTCAATGGTTTGTGCTGTTGTATGGTGTGTCTTTCTCCCCTCTTTAGCCTTGCTTTTATAACTTTTCGTTGAGCTAAATCCCTGACACTAATCTCCAAAGTGATGGATGGCCAAGATTAGATCTCACCTCACGTGCGCTTTGCCAAGTGCAGTGCTCAACTACCTTGGAGACTCTAATGTTAAAAGGTACCAAGGAGGCGTTTCCTAGTGTTGTTTGCCAAAGCCTAGGAACACAAAGTGAACCCACCTTTTTAGCGTGACTTTATGTGGTTATTAAAGTTGTGACTTTTTAGTCACTCAATGAGGTACTAAAAATACATTGTATTTTATAATATTAAAGTGACTTTATGAGAAAAAGGTACATGGTACAAAAAGTTAATAAAGTGACAAGGGAGGTTCATAAATGAATGGGGAGACATTAGAGGGGTTATTGGGAGATTAGATCTCCATCCTTGATCAAGAGAAGCTAAGATCTAATTTCAACCGTTGATGCTAGGGATAGGGCTTCTCATCATTACAGAGACTAAAAGGGGGTAAAAGGCATAGAGATCATTCATTATTCAAGTGAAGTGTTTGAGAAGAGAAGAAGAGGAGAAGAAGGCTGAGAATGCTAAACAGCAGCTGAAGAAGAGAAGGAACAATGCATTTCCCAAGGAGAACAGAGGCACAAATTTCAAGGTATCTGTCCAACTGCTGGTACACAGACTCACCATGTGTTTTTGAGCAACTGACCGAGTGATTTTCGAGGCTGTCAGTGTTGCTACAGCAGCTCAAATGCTAAGGAGACTCTGACCTGGAAATCTGAGTAACCTGTGTGTGATTTTTAAGGCATGTGTCAGTGCATTTATTGCAGGTTTCAAGAACAGTGGCACAGAAATTTTGGAGGCCGGCCCAAATTCCAAGGGGAGAGATAAGTACCCCTGTATTGTATTTAATGATGTAATTTCTCTGAAATAAGTGAAATAAAATTCCTCCTTCAAACTGGTTTTCCCTTCAGGGTTTTTCCATGGTCTGTGATTGACCAAAATTCAGTGTCCAAAATTTATGTGTATGCATGTGAATTTTTTTGTTGGCGGAAATGAAAGTAAAAAAAGTAGTGGTAGCTTCTAGTGTTTTATTTGAATGTATATTCAAGTTTAAATATGAGCAATTAACCATGTGATGTGGGCATTAAACTGAATGTGCTAGCAGCTAAACACATTAAAACCAGGTGGGGCTACAAGACACTAAATTTCTACATCTAGGCCTCTGTTGGTGTCTATGCCTTCTTAGGGAAGTCATTCCATGTTTTTGTTGTTTGGTTGAGGTTATTCTAAATATCAAAGGATGATATGCTTTCCAGAGATTTAGCCGGATGGTTTTCAGTATTGCTTTACTTTTGTGATCTACTCAACTGTTGATTTTGGTTCTGTTTTGGTTAGAATTGACATCATCTACTGGGAATGAGTCTATATAGATTCATACCTGTCTATTGTCAAACTGTTCTTTAACCAGCTATTACACTTTTTATATATTTATTTAGATTTTTCTTTTTTTCGCTGTTTGTAAGTCTCTTATCATCCGTAACATTGGGGTCCATAACATTAAGTTGAGTCATAGGTTATGTATGTGTTTAAAAAGTTGTATTAGTAAGTTATGATTAAGGTCATGGTTTGTTGAAGCTAGCTGTCTTTGTTTGTTCTATACAGGTATCTCTGAGTATAAACAAGCTTCCCTTTTTCAAACCAAAGTTAGGTGATGGATGCTGAGAATCATACTCCCATTCTGTTGAGTAGCTTATGTATGCGTTTAAATTGTCATCAATGAGATTATGACATTTTCCACACATAAATATTGCTATATGTGCTCGCCTATTTAAGTAATTATTTGTGGTCACGCATACCCTGTTCATGTTCATTACTTTAAAGATGCAACCACTTGGTAAATTTATGGTCAACAGCCATCGACATTGAACAAATGTCTTGGAATAACCTTTTTTACCATCTTCCCTTCTAGCCAATGCCTTGCTAATTTATGATGATTCTCCTTGCATTCTGGTTTCTTTCCTTGCAATGTTTTGATGTTCCATTTGGCACATTAGAGAGCAGATTCTCATTTTGAATATTGTCAACTTCCAACATCCTTTATATTTGTATATGCAACTTGTTTGTTCATGTGCACTTTTAAATATTTATATTTGGCAAAAGTTGTCTAATGACCTCAATTGCACAAATTGATTTACTGTTCAGGAGCTACGTAATTATATGATAGAATATGGAGGAGGATTTGAGAATTACTTTTCCAGAGATCGGGTTACTCACATTATTTGTAGTAATCTTCCTGACAGCAAGATAAAAAATTTAAGGTAAGGTTAATGCTAGTCTCTGCATAATGTCAAATTGCATATTGGAATCATAGGGAGCTTCTGTCACACATTGGTAAAATTTGGGTCATGTGTCCTTGCCAATTAATTGTGCTGAATTGCATTAGCTTAAAGGTCCATGCCATAGTTCTCTAAGTAGCATTTTTAGAAGTATTGTCCAATATGCCATGGTTTTTAGCGTACTGATTGAAAACTTTTTATTGTGTACACAGGTCTTTCAGCAGGGGACTACCGGTTGTGAAACCACAATGGATAGTTGATAGTGTTGCTGCCAACAAAATTTTACCTGGTAGATGTGTAACTTCAATAATTTGTTTCCACTACATTTTTAAAAAATTGGTTCTTTTGGAAGTTAAAGACAGATCGGAAGAAAGGTCAGAGCTCCTCCAACTCAGTGTGTCTCTGTAAAGTACATCCTAGCTTGGTATTGCGTAGAATAGTTAAGCCACTCTGTAAGGCTTTCAAATGTGCAGTCAGTTTGTGATGATCCAAACCAAGAGCATTGAGATAAGACAATTTTATTAATGTCCGACAAATGACCGCAAAAGTAGGTCAATGGGATTGAAGAAGAGTACAATCAGTATGAGTACGATGTGGGAGTGCAAGTGCAGCTCCTAGAAAATGCTGAAAATACCATAAAGAAAGAAAGAAACAAGCGATGGTGCTGGCGTATAGAGTCTGTGTTACTATACAACAAACCAGTGTCCAGTCGAAAAAAAGGAATGAGTGAGATAGGAAGATCAAGTGATTGAACTAAAAATGTCAAGGTCTCCTGAATATGATGACCATGGCAAGGGAGGTGAACAGGGCATTGGTTCACTGAAGTCCCTTGGAACCAGTGATGGGTCTGACCATATGATCCTTGTTGGGGGGCGGGGGTAGGAGCGAGGGATACTTCTAGCCTTTGAGGTTGAAGGAAAGAAACTCTTAATAGATTGTTGGCCACTCCTATGGTACTGGGAGGTAATCAGACAGATCTGGGGTGCCTTGCTCAGGAATTGTTTGGAGTTGGTCTTGTTGCCTCAAAATCTATCAGGCTTGTGAGAGGCCTCAAAAGACAACATTTATTTTCAATTTATTTTCCACATGTGCAAGGTCGGCCAGATTTGTAATCTAGGCTCACATGCCTAATAGATGTGTCACACACCCTCACGGATGGATATAAATTGGAGAGACTTGGAGGTCATTTCATCATCATCTCATCTCACATTCTCTCATTGTGATTTGATTGGTTCGATAGCCTTTGGAGGCCCTTTTTCCTCTCGCATGTATGGAGTAGAAGTCTGAAATTTGCGGATCTGTTTAGGGCACTTTTGCAACAACATTGACCAGCGTTGATCATGGTCAACCCTTGGTCGTTTGACCTCAAAACTTTGCAGAAAATCTGATTTTAGGAGGTAGTATAGCTCGGCACTAAAATCGAGGAATTTTGGGCTGTTTGACCAAAGCCCTAGTTTGCTGCGTTGACTTTTCTGCGCTGTTTGTGACTTGACTAGTGTTGACTTGTGATGAGCTGTCTTTGAGGGCTGTGGGTGTGACACATGAAGTGCTGGCTGACCGAGAAAGACTTCGCTGGTTGAAGCATCCTGCTAATCACCGTAATGCAACAATATCTCATATCTTTGCTGGACAAAAGGAATTATAAATCTGATCTATATTTGGCTTGTCTTCCATTTATCTATTATTGTGTTCTATTAGCATTTTACTTTCAGTATTGGGCCTAAGAAAGATTGAAGTAAAAGTGCATCAAGCATAGAACACCATGGTTATCTAAATTTAACATGGTATCAAAGCTGAGGTGAAGACAAAGTCCAAGAGTCCAAGCTAGTGTTAGAAGCTATCTCTGAAGGAAGAAATCCTATCAAGGACAGATGGCCTCCTCAAACTACAAGGGTTTCAAGGCTGATAATAAATTTACTGATAAATCTAACTATCATGCATGGAAGATGTCCTTGGATTTGGTGCTAGAAGATCAAGATGTCATGGACTATGTACAGGGGAAGATTCAAGAGCCTCCATCAAATGTAGCTGCTGCCACAAAGACGAAGTATAGAAAAGGGGAAATCAAAGCAAAGATGATTATTTGGGATTCTATTCATAAGCACTTGGTTTCTTACATTTTTGAGCTGAAGACATCTAAGGAGATGTATGATAAGCTGGTGAGCATGTTCAGGGATAGCAACGCTAATCAAATCCTCTTTTTCAAGAATCAATTGAAGAATATCAAGAAGGGTAAGGATGAATCTATTCAATCCTATTTTATGAGGCTCACTGAAATTAGGAATAACCTCCTAGCTATTGGGGAAGCAATATCTGATCGAGAGATGGTTTTTCTTGCACTTGGAGGTCTCCCCCGTTATTGGCATGTATTCAATACCACTATTCTTAATAAAAATGTGATTCCTGATTTTGATGAAATATTGACGAGATGCACTGAAGTGACCCTACTGCCTTTGCCCTCATGCAAAGAAGAAGAACCATGGTGGCCCGAGAAATCAAAACCATGGTAGAGCGGGGCCCACAAGAAGGAAGGGAAGATGTTACACATGAAACAACTCTGGTCACTATGCAAGAGAGTGCCCTAATAGAAGGGACTCTCCTAGGGATGATGACAACAACAACTCGAGAAGAAATGGAAGAAACAACAGGTTCCAAGGAAAAAGGAAGGCTCGCTCTGATCGTAGTGGAAATGGGCAACCTTTCAAGAGGTCAAGAAATTCTAGGTACGATGAGTCTAATGTTGTTGATAATAAGAGAAATGAATTTATTCTTGTATCTGCCCTCTCTGCTACATCTCCACCCGACACCGTGGATGTCTGGTTGATTAATAGTGGTGCATCAAGGCACCTCACTGGTTATAAAGAAGTCCTTTCTGATTTGGTTGAGAAGGATACTAATCTGGAAATTATCCTTGGAGATAATGCCACCTATCCCGTGAAAGGGACAGGGACTGTGAAGGCTGAGATAATGCCACCTATGCAAGATTCGTTGCCTGAGGCTTCTCTCAAAAAGAAGGCGTAGATTATGATGATATATTTGCACCCGTGGCCCGCTATATCACCATTCGATCTATTATTGCCCTTGCTGCTACGCAAGGATGGAGTCTACATCAGATGGATGTGAAGACCACTTTTCTACATGGTGCTATAAAGGAAGAGGTGTATGTGTAGCAACCTCTGGGGTACAAAGTCCGAGATAGAGACACCCATGTATGCAGGTTGAAGAAAGCCCTCTATGGGTTGAAGCAAGCCAACAGGGCTTGGTATGAGAGGATAGATAGCTACTTGATCAAGTTGGGTTTCACTCGAAGTAATGCTGATCCGAACCTTTACTTTAAGGTTGATAGAGAAAGGCCTCTCATTCTGGTTTTCTATGTGGACGATCTCTTCTTGACAGGTGCTGACCCTCCCATTCATCAATGTAAGAGGGAGCTAGCTTCCGAGTTTGAGATGAAAGACCTAGGACTAATGCACTACTTCCTAGGCTTGGAGGTCTGGCAGAGGCCGGACGAGATTTTCCTTTCTCAAGGAAAATATGTCGTCAAGCTGCTGGAGAGATTTGGTATGGTGGACTGTAAGTCTGTGTCGACACCAATGGAACTCAACTTTAAGAAGTTGAGTGGAAACACTATTGGGCTCGTGCTAGCCAATCCTACCGAGTATCGACAACTCGTGGGGGCCCTGATGTTCTTAGTGAACTCCCGTTCGGATGTATGTTTTGCAGTGAACACTTTGAGTCAACATATGGTTGATCCTCATCACATTCACTTGATTGGTGCCAAGAATCTGTTGAGATATCTTCGGGGCACAATCAACCATGGGCTGAGATACACTACAGGGAGTTTGAGACTCCATGGATATATTGATGCCAACTGGGCTGGCAGTGTGGTGGATCGCAAGAGCACATCTGGATGTTGCTTCACCTTGGGTTCTGCTTTGATATCTTGGATGAGCAGGAAGCAGGAGTCGGTGGCTTTGAGCACCGCTGAGGCCGAATACATTGCAACGAGTATGGCCTATTGTGAAGCTGTTTGGTTGCGAAAGCTCTTTAGTGAGTTGTTCGGGCATGTGCTAGATACCACCGTTATCCTTTGTGATAACCCGAGTGGGATTCGTCTTTTTGAGAATCTCGTGTTCCACGATCGATCCAAGCATATTGATATCAGGTACCACTTTATCCGAGATATGGTACAACGAGGTGTTGTAAGGCTCGATCATATAAGAACTGATTAGTAGGTCACGGGTATTCTCACAAATCCCCTGTGGAAAGTCAAGTTCCTAACCTTCTGTGAGAAGCTTCGACTCGTGGAAAGACCTTATTCTGAGGGTCTTGCTTGAGTTGGACTATGAGCTCTGGGAGCTCCATGGGGCTTGGAGATAACTTCTTCGAGCTATAAGCACACATGGGGCTAGGCTTGCGGAACCTTGTTGTGCTTTTGCCCCATTGTTATGATATTGAGTTGGTTCTCCTCTCTCTGATCTGTGCCTCGCACACATTCTATCCATGGAGTTTCAGACTCATGGGAAGTACCTCTCATTTGGCCAATGAGGTGGGAAATGTGGTTAGAGACCATAACAAGACTGATGGACGCATCGAAGATTGTTGTACTCTCTATGTATAGGATGGCATGTGTCCAACACCTTGATCTGGGATCAAGTATGATGAGGTTTTATCCTCTAAACTGACTTTGGGTTAGTATGACACTCTTTTTGAGTCCAAGAGAGGTTTTTACCTCTAAATTGACTTCGGGTCAACTGAGTGTGATGTCTTTGTGACTCACCTTTTTTTAAAGAGCCAGCGAAGCAAGTTACGTCGGGATGATGCACAGTGTTTGCTTTGGTATATGATGGATGGCACTTGTGGACAGATGGAGTTCTCCCTAGTTGAGAGGGAGTGTTAATTTTGGGCAACTAGGTCCAAACTCCATGTTGCAGTACTCATATGACAATGGTCATATTTTTGTTGGATTCCTCTTTCGGAGAGGTGCAAGATTGATTGAAAGATCATATTGATCAGATGAGCAGAACATTTATTTTGAATTTATTTTCCACATGTGCAAGGTTGACTAGATTTGTAATGTAGGCTCACATGCCTAATAGATGTGTCACACACCCTCACTGATGGATATAAATTGGAGAGACTTGGAGGTCATTTCATCATCATCTCATCTCACATTCTCTCATTGTGATCTGATTGGTTCGATAACCTTTGGAGGCCCTTTTTGCCCTCACACGTGTGGAGCAAAAGTCTGAAATTTGCAGATCTGTTTAGGGCACTTTTGCAGCAGCGTTGACTAACATTGACCCTAGTCAACCCTTGGTCGTTTGAGCTCAAAACTCTGCAGAAAATCCAATTTTAGGAGGCAGTATAGCTGGGCACTAAAATCGAGGAATTTCAGGCTGTTTGATCGAAGCCCTAGTTTGCTGTGTTGACTTTTCTGTTGCTGCATGTGTTGACCTTTTTGCGCTATTTGTAAGTTGACTAGTGTTGACTTGTGATGAGCTGTCTTTGTGGATTGTGGGTGTGACACATGAAGTGTTGGCTGGCCAAGAAAGACTTCGCTGGTTGAAGCATCTTGCTGACCGCCGTAACACAACAATATTTCATATCTTTGCTGGACAAAAGGAATTGTAAATCTAATCTATATTTGGCTTGTCTTCCATTGATCTATTATTGTGTTCATCAACATTTTACTTTCAGTATCGGGCCTAAGAAATATTGAAGTAAAAGTGCATCAAGCATAGAACACCATGGTTATCTAAATTTAACAACTCTACATCGTTAAATAAACATAAAAATACTGCCATTGCTGTCATTGAATACCATGCGTGGGTCAACCCTCTGTAGCACTAGTGACAAAAATTAGCATTGAAAATGCATAAAAGAGGAGAGCGCTCAAGCACGTGACACGTGGCATGTGTGGGTGGCCATGTGGATGCAACTAGCCCATCTATCCATTGGAGAATGTGACCAATACTTGGAGAAACATGATATGCCTCGAAAACTATCAGATTTCCTTGGGGAGCATGAAATTAGATGAACATGAGTAGAATCACTTTCAAGGGCTCATGGACAAAGTGTGGAAAATACATAAGAATCCCTGATGACTCGACAATGGTGAGTCATGGGAGGCACACAGTATCTTCTCCTTGAGTTGAGAACCCTCAGTCAAGAAGATCCTGTCCCTGAAGTAAATGGCCTTGTCCATCACCCTGTACCTGTCATCTGTGATTTGGCCATCCAACACCTCACAGGCAAAACGGTCCTTGGAGTACTCTACCAATAGCTGAGCCCTCCAGTCCGTGTCTATACTCATCAAAAACAACGCTGTCGGTCTGCGGGGTAAAGCATCGACCACTACGTTGTTCTTCCCTTTGACATACTCAATGTCAAAGTCATATGCCTGGATCTTACTGACCCACTTCTGTTTCCTCTCCTACAACTGCTTCTGCTCTAGGAAAAATCGGATGCTGTTGTGGTCAATCCTCACCCGAAACCTGTTGCCCACCAGATACTGCCGGTAATTGGCCAATGCATGCACAATGGCCAACATCTCCTTGTCGTATATAGGATACAACCTCTCATGCGACAACAACTTTCTGCTCCTGAAAGCTATGGGGTGGCCTCCCTGCATCAAAACTGCGCCCACTCCCTCTCCTGAAGCATCACACTCCAAATGAAAGGCTGCGTAAAATTCGACAAAACTAATACTGGGTAGCTGCTCATCACCTCCTTGAGTTTTTCAAAGGCTCTCTGCGCTCTGTCTGTCCAACTAAATGGCCCCTTTTTGGTAAGGTCTGTGAGGGGTGTAGCAAGTTGGGAAAACCCCTTGACAAACTTCCGGTAGTAGGTGCAGATGCCTACAAACCTCCGGAGTTCTATCACATTTCTTGGCTCCGGCCATTCCCAGATGGCTCAGAACTTCTCCTTGTGGACTCTCACTCCGTCCACACCAATGATATGCCCCAAATAGAGCATCTTTGTCAACCTAAACTCACATTTGGGGAGCTTAGCGTAGAAATGCCGCTCTTCCAAGATACGCAGTACAACCTCAATGTGCTGCAAGTGATCCTCCCAAGTGCGGTTGTATGAGGATATCGTCAAAGAATACCAACACGAACTTCCTCGACTGACCATGAAAGATGTGGTTCATGCAGGACTGGAAGGTGGCCGGTGCATTGGTTAGCCTGAAGGGCATCACCATGACATCTGAAGGTGGTCTTGGGGACATCCTAGCCCCTCACTCGGATTTGATGGTAGCCCGACCTCAGATCAATCTTGGAGAAGAATTTCGGTCCCTCAGCTCATCCATCAAATCGTCAATCCGCGGAATGCGGTATCGGTTCTTCATCGTCTTCTTATTGAGAGCTCGGTAATCGATGCACATCCTCAGTGTGCTATCCTTCTTCTTCACCAATACAACAAAAGAAGCAAATGGGCTGGTACTGGGTCGGATGTGTCCCAATGATAAGAGCTCATGAATGGCTCTCTCAATCTCATCCTTGTAGGCTTTGGGGTGCCTATAGGGTGTGGTAATCACAACATGAATACCCTACTCAAGCTCAATGGTGTGCTCAAACCCCCGATCTAGTGGCTGTCTTGGAGGTATATCCCCAAAAACCGTAGCATATCTGTCCAAGATTGATTGCACATTTGGGTGAACTACCTGCCCTGTGGCCCCTGCCTTTGAGATACGCAACTCCACTGTCCGCTCTATATCTCCCTTTCGGAAGTTTGCCTCCATCTAGTGTGCTGAAATTGTCTGTGGAGGATATGTGTGCATGCCTCGGATCATCACATGTTTACCGCTCTTCTTGTCCATCCACATAATCATAATATGAATTATTTCTGTCATTAGATGCAAATTAATATACCAAGGATAAGTCACAACTGTTTATGCTTTAACCAATGTGTCAAAGCCAATGATGCCAATACAAAATCTCTATTGAATACCAATATTAGTCACTGAATGTCACTATGCCCACATAGCGCTGTCATCAAGGGAAATAATCAGTTATCAAGTCAAAACCTTGATTTTTTATCACAATGAGTTCAATCAGTCCATAACCCAAAACATATCTATGAACTACCTAGCATCATGTCAAAACTTCAATACTGCTCATTTAGCCAAATATTGTCAAACCCTTGCAAATGTTATCAATTACTATTATATACTAGCTTCAAGATCAAATCAAAATAACATATTGATATGCATATTTTGGTCCCCTGCAAACACAAGTTTAATCAACACATTCATATTCTCTATAGTAAGTCAAACATTCAAACTTCCCTGCTCATAAAACTTTCTATTGTCTCCATATCTGTAAGATTGTCATACTCCTGTTGCACTCTTGATCTCATGCATAAGGCTTCAGTTTTTGTGACCTACAGGCACATCTGCACCATAGGCCTTCTTCCGTGCGGTTAAGAGGCTTACAACCGCACTCTTAGGCCTCTCTCCCAATGGTTGGGGCTTAGACTAAGAGAAATCCTCTCTTCTCAGACCAGAACTTGCTGCAAATCAACAATATCATATATTTGTTTATTTATGTCATAAATATTACTTGAACAATAAAGAATCGTCTATACATTTAATGCAAATGATAATAGGTGTATGGATCTTATGGAGAGTTTGTCCCTTTGAATGGGAAGCCACTTCAGTCATCTTCATTCAAAACATCAACCTGTCTATAGTAATACTGTCATGCATCAACAAAATTGTTAGATCATGAGATCAAACTATATCATGTTCTAACACATATTCATCATGGTTGTAATATGTCAACATTAGCTACTTCATTATCACATATGAACATGACATCAAACTTTTATCAAGGGTTAAGAGTCATATGATTAGGGCAACTGACAAGAGTATCATCATACTTTTCTAAGGATCATAATCACTACATTACTTCTTTTACATATATTCAATCATCAAGTCGGTGCATCTAGATTTATCACATTATCTAATTTACTAAGCTTATCAAAATCTAAACAAGGTCAACAAGAAGATCCTGAATATCAATCTTTTTGTTACACTTTCGTCATCAGGGTTACTGTGCTTATGACAAGCATTAACAATACTATCAAGATCAATGCATCTAGGAAATTCATCATGTCTTAGATGTGAGATGCTTTGCCAAACATCAAGTATACTTATATATCAAAAATCAATGTTTCTAAGTAGTTTTACCATGACTCAATACCAAGTGCAACATCTCATCATAAGTACCATGAATCAAACTTACTTTCATACGCATGCATGAGCCATTTGTGAAGGTGGTATTCTCATCATACCTTAGAGCTTACTTTGCCATGTTGAAAATGTAACTAGTTTCGGTCTTCATTTATTGTATTGGGTCATGAATTGATGATGGAATTGTCAAAATAAAATGTAATTATTGATGTACTTATCAAAAGGAAAAAGAAAATAAATTATTTGTAAAAGAAAAATATTATTTTAAGTGGGTTTCTTGCCCATCTTGTTGTAGTCCTAGGTCAAAACACCCATTGAGTGCTCTAGGGGTCTTGTTGACAAGTCAAAGGGTCGAGGTCATGATGTACTGGTCTTTGAGTGCTCATGTATAGAAAAAGGAAAAATTGTTATTGTAAATTTTAATGTTTAGAAGCCTCCAAGTGATGGGTTTGCCAACTAGCTACAAGACGGCCTCGAAAGGCCCAATTTGTCCTCCATGAAAGCCTATACAAGGAGACTCGTCCTACTCATTAAAACACAAATCTAAGAAGGAAGTATCTATCTATCGAGCGAAAAGAAGGAAGATCTCTCCAACGAAATTTTGGAGGCCAACGAAGGAAGGAAGATGTGATTTTTCTGTTGCCATTGCATACACGTGTGAGTTCTTGGAGGAAGACCTAAGGTTTCCTTAGTTTGATCTTTGCAGAGAATTGATTTGGGGTTTAGCCGGCTCATCACATGGTTTGGCTTGGGTATTGGTCTTGGAAGTCTTTATTAGACATTTTACAAGAGAGATTTTTCTGGGTTTTCCCCATTTGGGGTTCTGCCCTGGCTTGGAGCCTACTTCTGATGTTCTTGTGTTTTTTCTTGATCTTCTTGTTGGCATTTGTCTTGATGTTAAACAAAATTGTAGAATGAAGTTAATATCCTAATCTAATGCACAAGAAAATGTCAAAGATATAAGAGAAATCAATTTAAATGAAGCCCTAATTTTTCAACATGCCATCCAATATTGCAGCTGAAACATAACATTAAAACAATGCACCAGACATACCTTGTAGTATTCAGATACATGTGCACCTTGACATTGGCAGCTGGAGCACTTTGTCAACTTTTCATTAGGTGCCTTTTTTCCTTTTCCAACGTTAACTCTTCTCTTCCCGCACTTGCCATCTTTTCCTGCACCTTAGGTGATCCTCAAGAAGGATCTACTTATCACATCTTATCAGGAGGTTAGAAGTATCCAAATACTTAAATATACATGTAGGAAGTATAATCAATGATCAAATCAATAAATCTAAAAGAGAGTAAAGACATAAAGGAGTAACATAAATCGAAAAATTACTTATCTTAACGAGAGGTGGCTCTCCCTCTTGAACCAACCTTCAAGAGTCATGACTGTACATTGGCTATATAACATTGTTTCCTTCAATCTAATGATCAACTTCATCAATAACCAAGGCCTAATTGACACTATCCCATCTAGGGCTACATCAAACCTGTCACAGGTGCTAGAACATCTTCACACTGATCATGTTAGGGTTTCTAGATTGCATATCTCAAATCTTTGTCATAATCCAGGGTTTCTTCCAAACACCAACCTTATAATATCCATCAAACCCTAATACACAATTGCCTAGGGTTTCCTTCAAACCCTAGCATTCTTTTAGCTCTCCATCATCTTCTCTTGCTTCCAACAAAGGCGTTTTCATAGGGGTGATCTTCAATGAATTTTCTTCAGCCCAACTCTGATACCGTGTTAAATTTTCTTAGGGCTATATTGTTCTTTGCTTTAGATAATTGCATTTCTTCATTTACACATTAAATTCACCCCATAACATCATATCATTATTCAACAACATATGCAATTATATAGAAAGATCAACATCATCATCAATGCAGCAAAATATATAGGAACAATAGAAGAAAAACATTCATACATAGAGACACCAGGATTGGTTGAAGACCAGGGCAAAACCCACTATGGGGAAAATCCTTTCGTATTCTTCTTATTAGATTGTCATTGAATGATTCAACAAAAGAGAGAGTACAATGATCCATATCTTCAACTATAATCCTATCCAGTAAAATCAACTAAATGACATTCATGAGATGAACTCAACAATGCTAATAATTAAAATCCCACTTCAAAAGCATGCGTTCAACTGTTGAACATTGCAGTCAACTGAGGAAATCTACGGTTAACCGATAAAACCAAACCCTAGGTCCCAACCACACGCAGAGAGTGATGTGCGTGCAATTGAAACCCTCCAACCTAGGGTTGCGAGGGAGTGGCTCGCCCCTGTCGAACCTGATCCCGGAGCACGCTCCCTTTCGAAGCGACTCCGAGAGCGAAATTTTCGCTCCCTAGCCTTTTTTGCAAATTTTGTTTTGCAAAAACATTCCAAATGCAATGTTTGAGAGTGGTTGTGAACTCATTGGATTTCATATGGAAAAAGTAGAATTTTAGATCTCATTCAAAATGCAGTAGACTTATCAGTTTTTCAGGATTTCAGGATTGGGGGGATTGCAAGGTTTCCTTTGGATTTTGTCATGTATTAGGGTATGAAACTCGTATTTAATCAAGAACACCAATCCCTCTATGTACCTTGATGTTAATGATATTGGTTGTCAAACTCCTCTATCAAGACCCTACTAAAAATGTACCCATCACCCAAACAAAATCTTGACTTGCCATGCTATGTTTTTTCTATCTTATGTTAATGCTTAGAGGGTGATATTAATGATAAATATACCTATACAGATCTAGAGGTAATGACAAAGATACCTCTGGATATTAATGCTTAGAGGGTGATATTAATGACAAACATCATGATTTTCTAACAAGACTAAAAAATTAGACATTTCTCGTGGCGGCAAGAGGCCCAAGCATTAGCAATAGATAATAGATTTACTTGTCTTTTCTAGTTTCTAGTAGTTTTTATAACTGTTGACTCTTTCATATTTATTATGATATTTTTTGTAAACAATATATGACAATTTAAGTTTAATGTTTGAAGTTGGCAATTATAACTCATTGTGAATGAATTCTGAATATGATGCTTCGTGAAAGTTGAAAGTTGTTTCATTTCATTTCATTTTATTAGATTTCATTTCATGTTAGATATTCTTGGTTGTAATGGTAACACATAGCTTACATGTACAACTTTGGTGATCAATGATGATAAATGTTACATCTTGAATTTTGAAAGCTTGAAACTTTAAGATTGATGAATCATGAGACTCAATATGTTGTATGTTACTAACTTGTGGACGTGGTTGATGAAGATGATAACTTCTAGATGATTGATGATATATGGTTCAATCTATGTTTTTATGCTTTTTTATATCTAATTTATCATTCTACATGCTTTTGTTGACATATATGCATCAAAATATAAAAAATATATATATTATATAAAAATTTGCTCCCCGATTCGCTCCTGAACTGGGAGCTTTTGAAAATGTTGCTCCTACTCCCGCTCCCAAGTAACCTTGTTCCAACAACACGCATGAGCCTGTGGTTATAGCCGAAAATTGCCTATTACAAGCCTGTAGCCAGAAACCAAAACCCTAGATCACACGTGCAAACTTTAGGCCCTGTAATTTCGGACTTGTGTAAACCAATCTCCGCGAACTACCTTAGACTTGTGCGAGCCAAAACCAAAGAAGAGAATAGAAGAATGCCTCATGATGATGTCCAAATGATGGCCAAGTGTGTCTAGTTTGCTTAAGGATTGACCTGATCAAATGTGCATGTGGGCTTTAATTGAAAAGTACATTTTTCCTTGTCCAAATTGAGCGCTTCAATAGTCAAAATTGGTCCTCTTGAAAAGAGGAATCTTGTCCCATGGATGGAATTTGTCATTGAGCTTCCAAATTAACACACATAGCCCTCGGTTAGCCTATTACAGACCTCTAAGCTGCCCTCAACCCTCCTTGAACAGAACTCCTCAACTTGACATTCTCTAGCAAACTGCGGTCTCCTTCCTTGGCTACGGCTAGGTCACTTTAGCCTCCTTTCTCCACAAGATGAATCTCCTTCTCCACTTGTGTTTCATCCTTTCTTTTGACTTCCAATATATACCTTCCCATTAGCCTTCCCATTAGCTGAATTAGGAGCTCTCTTTGTCCTTCAAGAGACCCCACTACACCATTTAATGACAAATTAGAATATTAAATTAGTTTCCTTGGGTTCCAAGCCCATTTCTTTGGGTCCAAAACTCCAAACTTGGATCCTTTGCCGACAAACTCACGCTTTTGTTGGTTTTCTCCTCACAAGCCTAGCACCCAAGGCTTTTGGGAACACCTCCCGAGCTACCCAATTTCAACACAATTTTGTGGGGAGGAGAGTTCAAAGCTGTTTTCTCCCATCAATGCCTGTGATGATATGGGACAGTGGACAGAAATAGGCTAACATCCTTGAAACTTTGGGAAAACCCAATGGTGGAAAAATAAAACTCTAGATAGCAGCTCCAAAAGGGCCAAAAACAACGACAAAACCTTAAACTCGGTTGCTATAAACACTCATGTGTAATGTCTTAAGCTCAAAATAGTGTCGTAATAGTGCCTTGTATGAAGATTGCCGAGTAAAGCCTTGCAATAAGCTGTTGTTATGGTGCCCTAGCTGTGTATGTGGATGCCCAAGATGTGTTGGTGGGTGCTGTTGATGTGTCAGTGTGTCCTCCTTTCAGTCTGTTTGTCGCTTGCATTATTGAATAGGAGAAGTTCAATGAAATGAGAGAAGAATTGTAATGACCTAACTCGAGTTATAGGGAACATAGAAATATTAGCATGCATATGCGACCT
This sequence comes from Pinus albicaulis, assembly GCA_034641835.2. Classification (NCBI taxonomy): domain Eukaryota; kingdom Viridiplantae; phylum Streptophyta; class Pinopsida; order Pinales; family Pinaceae; genus Pinus; species Pinus albicaulis. The sequence continues at coordinate 152,263,910 of CM076571.1, read as the reverse complement.
GTATATCATAGCTACATATGCATGTATCATGTGTACTGCACTAGTACATGCACTAATAAATTATGAAAAATTTCACTGTAGAGTAATGAGTGAATTATTGAAGTATTGAGTAAATACCTAACTCACCAGAATATAATGAATGTATTAGTTATACCTACCACTATCATAATATAAACTAATACTTTGTTCAAAGAAAATTAAAAGCATTGACTTATGCAAATAAATGATGTTATGTTAAAATTGGACAATTAGGTCCAAACTCCATGTTGTGATGCTCAGGTGAAGATACCAATATTTTTATTGGGTTCCTCTTTCGCAGAGGTGCAAGATCTATCTAAAGATCATCTTAATCCGATGAGCAGAACATTTATTTTGAATTTATTTTCTAATATATTCAAATATGTGCAGGTCGGCTTTAAGGTTTTGTACCCCAGCAAATGTGTCACACCCTCAGTGATGGATATAAATAAATTCAATGTTGGAGGACATTTCACTCATCTTCTCATCACACATATTTCTCTCTCCACTTCTGATTGGTTCGAGCTACTTGAAGGCAAATCTGCGGTTCACACGTGGGAGAAGGACGAAGACATTTTCTACTGCAGCTAGGGTTTCCACCGCTGGTTTGACCAGCGTTGACTTTGGTCAATGCATGGTCAAAATGAACTGATTTTTGGCAAAGACTTCGATTTTTGCAGTTCGTACATTTTGGCACAAGAATCGAGGTCAAAGGTTGACCGTAGACCATGTTGCGTTGAATTTTACTTGCTGCTGTTCTGTGTTGACTTTTCTGGGCATTGTTGACTTTTTTGGGTTGACTTTTGAGTTGACTGTTTGGTTGATCTGAGGGTTGTGTGACATTGCTGCTTAGCTGACCAATTGAGACTTTGCTCGTTGAAGCATCCTATTGACCGTCGTAACGCACCAACACATTTATCTGTTTCTGGTTTGTCTTTTGTTGATCTATTGGTATGTTCTATCAGCATTTTACTTGATTGTTTATGTGATTGTTGTAGTGAAAGTAAAGTTGCATCAAGCATAGAACATCTACATAAATTTACATGGTATCAGAGCTGAGGTGAAGACAAGCCCTAATTTGTAGCAATCATCGAAGAAGAAAATGGGTTCCACAAACTATGGCTTCAAGGAGGATGACAAATTGACTGGGAAGGATGACTTCCATGTTTGGAAGATGATACTGGATCTTAAATTGGAAGACCAAGATGTCATGGACTATGTGTAGGGTAAAATCTAATAACGTCCATCCACTGCTACTGTTGCTGCCAAAACAAAGTACAAGAAGGGCGAGATCAAAGCAAAGCTGATGATCAGGTACTCAATTCATAAGAGTCCGGTGGCCTACATCTCTGAGCTGGGCACATCCAAAGAGATGTATGATAAGTTGGTCCACATGTTCAAGGCCAACAATGCGAATCAAGTTCTATTATTCAAGAATCAATTGAAGAATCTGAAGAAAGGCAGGGATGAGTCCGTTCAATCATATTTTTTGAAGCTGACCGAGATCAAGAATAATCTGCTAGCTATTGGGGAGACAACAGCTGATTGAGAAATGGTACTCACCGCACTTAGAGGGCTCCCATCCGAATGGCATGTGTTCAACACTATCGTTTTCAATAACAATGTGATACTTGACTTTGACGAAGTACTATCGAGATGCGTTCAAGAAGAGACAAGAATGAAGGAGTACGAAAATGAAGGAAATGTTGCTTACGCTGCTCATTCTAGAAAGAAGAACCTTGGTGGTCCAAAGAAAAAAGGAAGAGCAGGGGCCCAAGGAAAGAAGTGCAAGTGTTACACTTGTCATAGGCCAGGTCACTATGCTAGAGAATGCCCTTTCAAGAAGGATTCTCCTGATGGTGATGACAACAACAACAACCGGAGGAATGGAAATCAAAGGAACAACAGGTTCAAGGGAAAGAGGAAGGCTCCCTCCGATAGAAATGGTCAACCTTTCAAAAGGTCAAGAAACTCCAGGTATGAGGAATCAAATGTTGTTGATAAAAGAAATGAATACATTGTTGTATCTGCCCTATTTGCTGCATCTCCGCCTGACACTATGGATGTCTGGTTGATAGATAGTGGTGCCTCAAGGCACATCACTAGGTTCAAGGAATCACTCTCTGATATTGTTGAGAAGGATACCAATCTGGAAATTATCTTTGGAGATAATGCCACATATCCCGTGAAAGGGACAGGGACTGTGACACTCCACTTGTCTCAAGGACAAGTCCTCTGCTTGCAAGATGTACTCTATGTACCAAATTTGAAGAAGAACCTTGTGTCTATATCGGCCATGGAAGACAAAGGTTTCAATGTGGCATTCATTGATGGAAAGGTGTGCATGTGGAAGAAGAGCTTCAAGGAAGCTATCACGATTGGATTTAGAATTGATACACTCTACCAAGTTGGAGGAAGTCCACTGGGTACGATGACATGTGATACTATTCGACAGACTGAATTATGGCACCGGAGGTTTGGACACCTTCACTACAAGACCCTTCCCGAAGCAAGGAAGGTGTTGACAGGGATGCTCGAGTTTTCAAATAATCATGAAGGTGTGTGTAAAGGTTGTGTCAAAGTAAAGCATACAAGGGGACCTTTCCCCTAAAGTGTCACAAAGACATTTGATGTCTTGCAATTGATCCATTTTGATCTATCTAGTATGCTGCCCGTGACATCCTTGGGAGGATGTTCTTATTATATGATGTTCATAGATGACTTCTCTCGCAAAACTTGGATATACTTCTTAAAGAAGAAGGATGAGCCTTTCATGTGGTTCCGTACCTTCAAAGCCTTGGTGGAAAACATGACAAGGAAGAAGATCAAGATTTTGAGGACCGATACTGGCAATGAATATGAGACAAATGAGTTCAAGGCAAGATTCATTGCCCGTGGCTTCTCTCAAAAGGAAGGCATAGACTATGATGACATATTTGCACCTGTGGCATGATATACCACCATTTGATCTATCATAGCCCTTGCTGCTACACAAGGATGGAGTATTCATCAGATGGATGTAATGACTGCATTTTTGCATGGTGCGATAAAGGAAGAGGTCTATGTAGAGAAACCTCTGGGGTTCGAAGTCCAGGATCGGGGCACCCATGTCTGCAGGCTGAAGAAAGCCCTCTATATGCTGAAGCAAGCACCCAGAGCTTGGTACGAGAGGATAGATAGCTACCTGATGAAGCTGGGCTTCACTCGTAGTAATGCTGATTCGAACCATAGTTTTAAAAATCGGAATCGGGTTCCAATTCGGCTGAGGGTCGGCTCCGACTCCGACTCCGACTTGGTATCGACTCGGTCGGTTCAGTTTCAATGATTCAGTTTTTGTAAAAAATACATTAAATATTAATTTTTTTGGTAAAAAAACCATAATTTTAAAGATTTTTCTTCATGTTTCCAAACACAAAGCATTACAATATAGACAAAAGACAACATATGATCAAAGTAGGCTCATGAATATATCCATTATATCAAAATTGCACCCAATGCACTGTCCAATACATGATGATGAGATAGAGATCAAAACAAAAAACATAAACAAGGAGGTTCTAAATGGCCTCCACAACAAAACATGAATAATCACTACTGCAGCCTGCTAGACATCTGACAAGCCAATGTCCTCTGGCTCTTCCTCAAACTCTGAGTCTGAATCAGAGGGGGAAATCGCTCACTCCTCCTCTGAATCAACATCCTCAATTGGAACTATACCCTTGCCCTTACCATCTTGAGATAGACGAGTTATGCACCTCCGTCGTCGTTGACTAGAGGAAGTCCTTGTGCCTGCAACTGGAGGGCTTGGGACTAGGTCTGCTATTAGTGGATCTGCATTGAGCATAGCCTCTAACTGTGTATCGAAGTCATTCCCCACACCAATATCCTCATCAGAGTCAAACTCTGGTGGACAAGTCTCCAGTACCCAACCTGATGTTGGATCAATATCCTCCAACACAATGGGATCTGAATCAGGTCTTTTGTTCAGCAATTGGTTGCGTCTTAGTCGGAGGTTGTACTGGACATACACTAGATCATTTAACCGTTTTTGCTCCAAACAGTTTCTCTTCTTTGTGTGAATCCTCTCAAAGACAGACCAATTGTGCTCACATCCAGAAGCACTGCAAGTTTGACTCAAAATGCGGATTTCAAACCTCTGCAATTCAGGACAATGGCTACCAAATGCCTCCCACCATTGTGCTGCAAAAAATGAGTTTCAGTTAGCTCAACAATTTATATCCAACTTTGAAATTGAAATTATAAACAATTATACAAAATAATCAAATATGAATTTGAAAATTGAAATTCTTTGTTTACTTGGCTCATTTGATTCCCTTGCATTCCTTGCAAGGTTCTTGCTAAAGGTACCTGTGGCTTGGCTGAACACAGTGATTTGATTATGTATCTTCAACTGCTCACTCTCAGTGGGGATCATGTGATCAATGCAGTCAGTCAATCCATCTCTAACCTCCCCATTCAAAGCTCTTGCTTCCTGAGCTTTATAATGATACCTTGGGTTCAGAAAATACCCAACTGCATGTATAGGGCGATGGAGTTGATTGTTCCATCTCTGATCAATGATTGCCCAAATGGGCCCATACTTACCCACTCTGTCGTTGTATGCTGCCCTTATTTACTCCTTTGCTTGATCCATAGTCTCATAAATAAAGCTCATAGCCAATCTTTCCCCATCCACTAAGCGCAACACCTTAACCAGTGGCTCAACAAGTTTCACAATCCCTGCTGCCTTTTTCTAAAATATTTCTTCATTGACTTTCCTTTTCACATCTTTGCCATCTTGTTTGCAAGCCTACTGACATTCATTCCATTCATCACTAGAAAACAACTTTTGCAAGTTTCTATGTTGGGCAAGCATAGATTGCAATGTCAAAAAATGTGTTGCAAATCTAGTGATGGCAGGTCTAATGATTTCCTTGCCCCCTGTGTTTTTCCTCATCAGATTCAGAATCCATGAGTGATTGTAAATATATTTTGTGATGCATTTGCCATGCTCTATAGTGTTCTTGATCCAGTCTATTTTGCCAATATCCTCAAGCATGAGGTCTATGCAATGTGCAACACATGGGGTCCAAAAGACGGTTCAGTGTTTTTCCTCTAACAATTTACCAGCAAGAACATAGTTAGAGGCATTGTTTGTGATGATTTGAACAACATTTGCCACCCCCACCTCTTCAACAACCTCATCCAAAAGATGAAACAACAAATGTGCATCTTTCACCCTATCAGATGCATCAACTGATTTTAGAAACATGGTTCCATGTGGGCAAAAGACAAGAGAGTTTATGATGGTATGGTTCCTCTGATTAGTCCATCCATCTGACATGATGGTACATCCTGTATGTGCCCATGAGTTTTTGAACTCTTTCAAATGATCATCAATGTTCATAATCTCTTTTTGCAAAAGAGATCCTCTTAACTCATGCATAGTAAGGCCTTTGAAGCCCTTTCCAGCAGCATATATGGCATCAAAAATAGGTTCATAATATGGTGAACGAGTAATATCAGCATCTCTCAATACCAACATCATACCACCATCTAGCAATGTAATCACAAGCAACATCTCTCAATTCTTTTTTCCAATGAGCATCTAAAGTGGGCTGCACAGTTGGAGGACTAGGACCATGTGCAGTTGCACTATCAGAGGGAGAAGAGGGCACAGAATTTTTTTTGATAGTACCCTTATTTCTCATTGCACCCTTAACCTTTTCAGAAATAGACTCCATAGAGGGAGGAACATAGCGAAAGGGGTTTGATGCATCAGTGCAAGGGATAGATGAAGAACCCTCATAATCAAAACTTGGGTTCGCAGCCATCATATGTTGTAGATTTCTCTTCCTCCCAATTTCAGCCTGTATTTCTTTTTGCCTAATTTTGTCTTCCGCAAACTTTTGAAATTGTTCTTTCAACCCCTTCTTGATTTCCCAAATGTTTTGTGCTTCACATGGAGTAATTTGGCCTCTAAGACCAGCGAAATGTAGTTTCAGTCTATGAATGCCCTCTCCACCCCCCTTAATTTTTTTCTTACAAAATTTGCAATACATTTGATCATCAACCATTTCAACATATGCCCAAGCAACATCTTTCGCTCTAGGGGCCATTTTGGACTGAGTTTTTGACTTGGAAAGAAAAGGTTTAAATCTAAAAATGAAAACAAAAAAAGACTATTTATTCTATGTTCATTTCTTTCACCAAAAACTATGTTTACCATTTTCAGATTTGCAAAATAAATAAAACAAGCAAAGACAGATTTTAGAAGAGATAAAATAAATACTTTTAGCCTCTAGCCTCCTCAATGCAGCTCCAACAAACCAACTTCTCAATGCTGCTCCAAAGCTTGCCCAATAAGCTCCTCATTGCTGCTCCAAAGCTTGCCCAAAAGACTCCTCAAAGCTGCTCCAAAACCAACTCCACAACTCTTCACAAAATCCTCACAAATGCTCAAGCAAATTCAATGAGATAGATGTGAGGTATTGAGAGGGGTTGGATAGGTTAAATAGGATGGGGACGGGTTAGATAAGGTTAAAAAAACCTAACAGCAAAATTAAAATGATTTTCAAGTCTGTTTTTTTGGATTTTTTGGGGTGACCGGTCGAGCTAACTTGGGCTCGGTCGAGCTGACCAGTTTGTGATTGAGCCGACCGAGTTGATGTACGGCTCTGTCGGCTCGGTCACAAACCGACCGCCGGACCGATTTAACCACTGAGTCAGACCGACCATCCCTTTGGTTCGGTAGACTCGGCCGGTTTTTAAAACATTGATCTGAACCTTTACTTCAAGGTTGATAGAGAGAAACCTCTCATTCTGGTGCTGTATTGGGACGACCTCTTCCTGACAGGTGCTGACCCTCTCATTCATTAGTGTAAGAGGGAGCTCGCTGCTAAGTTCGAGATGAAGGACCTAGGACTGATGCACTACTTCCTAGGCTTGGAGGTCTGGCAGAAACATGGCGAGATTTTCCTTTCTCAAGGAAAGTACATTGTGAAGCTTCTGGAAAGATTCAGTATGGTGGATTGCAAGTCCGTGTCGACACCGATGGAGCTCAACTTCAAGAAGTTGAGTGGCAGCGCTGCTGGGCCCGTTTTAGCAAATCCTACTGAGTATCGTCAACTCGTAGGGGCCCTGATGTTCTTAGTGAACACCCGTCCAAATATATGTTTTGCAGTGAATAGTTTGAGTCAATAGATGGTTGAGCCTCATCATTTTCACTGGGTTGGTGCCAAGAATCTTTTGAGATATCTTTGGGGCATGATAAACCATGGGCTAAGATATACTGCCGGGAGTGTGACACTCCATGGATATACTGATGCCGATTGGGCTGGCAGTGTGGTGGATTGTAAAAGCACATCGGGATGCTGCTTCACACTTGGATCTGCTTCCATATCATGGATGAGCAGGAAGCAGAAGTCGGTGGCTTTGAGCACCGTGGAGGCAGAATACATTGCAGCGAGTATGGCTTGTTGTGAAGTAGTTTGGTTGCGAAAGCTCTTCAGTACGCTGTTCGGGCATGTGCTAGATACCACGGTGATACTCTGTGATAACCATAGTGGGATTCCCTTGTCCGAGAAACCCGTGTTCCACGATCGATCCAAGCATATTGATATCAGGTACCACTTTATGCGGGATATGGAACAGCGAGGCGCCGTAAGGCTCGATCATATAGGAACTGATAAGTAGGTCGTGGATATTCGCACAAAGCCCCTGGGGAAGGTCAAGTTCCTAACCTTCTGTGAGAGTCTTGGTATCGTGAGACGACCCTATGATGAGGGTCTTGTTGGATGATGAGCTCTAGGAGCTCTGGGGGGCTTTGGGGATATCTTCTCGAAGCTATAAGCAACCACAGGGCTAGGCTTGCCGAACCTTGTTTGTGTGCTTGGGCTCCACCGTTGTGATTATTGAGTTGGTTCACCTCTCATTATTTGTGCCTCGTATGCATCCTACCCATTGAGTTCAGGGCTCATGGGAAGTACCTCTCGTTTGGCCAATGAGGTGGGAAAAGCTAGAGACTAGTAGCAAAGAGTCAAGACTGATGGACGCATCAGAGATTGCCGTACTCTCTATCTAGGATGGAACGGTCCAACCACTTGATCTGGGATCAAGTCTAGTGAGGTTTCGGACCTCCTACTGACTTCGGGTCAAATAAACCAACTTCAGGTTGGTATGAGACTCTTTGTGAGTCCTATAGAGGTTTTGGACCTCTGGGGTGAATCTGTCAGCCGGGAATGATGTCTTTGTGACTGACCTACTTCTGTTCTGAAATAAAGAGCCAGCAAAGCAAGTTACGGCAGGATGACGCACGATGTTGAGTTGCACAGATAGATGGAGTTCTCCCTAGTTGAGAGGGAGTGTTAAAATTGGACAACTAGGTCCAAACTCCATGTTGTGATGCTCAGATGAAGATACCAAAATTTTTATTGGGTTCCTCTTTTGCAGAGGTGCAAGATCGATGTAAAGATCGTCTTAATCCAATGAGCAGAACATTTATTTTGAATTTATTTTCTAAGATATTCAAATATGTGCAGGTCGGCTTTAAGGTTTTGTACCCCAGCAAATGTGTCACACACCCTCAGTGATTGATATAAATAAAGTCAACGTTGGAGGACATTTCACTCATCTCCTCATCACACATATTTCTCTCTCCACTTTTGATTGGTTCAAGCTACTTGAAGGCAAATTTGCGGTTCACACGTGGGAGAAGGATGAAGACATTTTCTGCTGTAGATAGGCTTTCCACCGTAGGTTTGACCAGCATTGACTTTGGTCAATGCATGGTCAAAAGGAGTTGATTTTTGGCAAAGACTTCGATTTTTGCAATCTGTTCATTTTGGCACAATAACCGAGGTCAAAGGTTGACTGTAGACCGTGCTGCATTGACTTTTACTTGCTGTTGTTCTGCGTTGACTTTTCTGGGTTGACTGTTTGGCTGATCTGAGGGTTGTGTGACATTGCTGGTTAGCTGACCAATTGAGACTTTGTTGGTTGAAGCATCGTGTTGACAGCCGTAATGCACCAACACATTTATCTGTTTCTGGTTTGTCTTTTGTTGATCTACTGGTATGTTCTATCAGCATTTTACTTGATTGTTTATGTGATTGCTGTAGTGAAAGTAAAGTTGCATCAAGCATAGAACATCTACATAAATTTACATGATATTTTAATAAATCCAAGATATTTAATAAATAATAATATTTTAATAAATCTAAGATATTTATTAAATAATAATATAATATTTTAATAAATCTAAGATATTTATTAAATAATAATATTTTAATAAAACTAAGATATTTTGGAAATCCAAGATATTTATTAAATAATAATATTTTAATAAAACTAAGATATTTTAGAAATCCAAGATATTTATTAAAAGTGGATATTTTAATAAATATCTTGAAAGGAGTTTGTGTCTAAAAGGAGAAGGGGGGGGGGGAGGGAGGAACTTGATGGGCATGGGTCAGTGAGGTGAGAAAACTGATTCGGATGTTGTCAGAGGAGTTCTAACTCCGTGAGACATGAGCAGTGAGTTCTAACATAGTCATGGAGTGATCTCGATTGTTATTGGAGTTTTAGGCACGGGGGCCAGAAGACTTGTCTTCTGGATCTGGGACCGGAGAGGTTGACCTCAGATATGCTGGGAGGAAAACAACGGTTTGGTAACGGGAGCTGGAGCCATGGCGGATCAGGAACATCTTCAAACACAGTTCCAGGTAAGTATTAAATAGTCAATTGATATATATTCTGCTTCAAAAATCTCACTTTGGATTGTGTAGTATCAATTTTGTTAATTATGGTTAATTGTGAAAATTAAGGACCTTACACATGGTATCGGAGCCCGGTGTCAGACTTTGTGGATCTTAGGGTCTCTTTTAACGATCTTTGTATTTCCTCCAGATACTAGAATCGCAGCATTGCTGCCAGGACCAAAGGTTTTGTTCTTTGCACAGTTGAAAAATGTTTGTGATTCTTGGCATGGAAAATGAATTATAAATAGAGGTTAATTAAGATTCTTTGGGTAAATTATTGAAATTACGACTTTACGGCGGGACTGTTGACTTCTCAACACCTCCAATGGCCAATTTCTTTATTTTGTAAACTTCAACCTTGAAGTAATTTTTTCGCTGGCTTTAAAAAAAATGAGAAATAACCCTTGAGTCAAGAACTCGTAACTTTATTCAAATCTTAGCAAGTGCAGCGTCTGAAGTCGCTCCCTTCTTTGCATTAGAGTTCGGATTTGAATTAAGATTTGCCGTTCATTTAGATCTTTCTTTAGCCAACTCTATTAAATGAGAAACAAGACCCTAATGCGTGCGTTGGATTTTTGGCTTGTTTGCACTAATATATATATATATATATATATATATATATATATATAGTTGAGATTCAGTGTGCAAGAGGAGAAATCGAATTCAAGTTGACGAAAATGGGCGCTATGGAAGATCAATGTAGATAACTCTTCCCCAAATGGAAATCGGTTCACCTTTGTGCATTTAAAGGAAAAAGGGGCGAGGGGATTCAAACTTACTTTGCGCTATGGAAACACAACTAAGCCGTAAAAACGATAACATAAACCACGTTGTGGAGTGAGGGATTCGGGCGCAAGATTGGTGGAGTTGTACCTTACAAATCTACATCCTCGTGACTAACAAAATTCCCCATGAAAGAGAAAAATGGGCAATAATCGAAGCTTTTTTAGTTTATTTAGAAATCGTGGAGTTACCTACAGAACGAGAGTTCATTCAAACCACGCGCTGAGCTAAGCCGCGAGTATAAACGTGCAAAGGGTGCTAATTGAACTAGTTGACCAGTCGAGGTGTCAAGGGCTGGATCGTACGTTTATGGTCTCAATGGCTGAGTAAATGGCTTGGCAAATAACCTTATGGGTCTACCCTCTTGATTCCATTGTGGACATGGGTTATTAATTTACCCTTAATCAAAATGCCATATCATAATTAAGACCTTTGGACTTTGGGTTCCCAAACTATCCTTATTTGGTGGTTATTCTGAAAGTCTTTCTACCAAATTCACACCCACTTATATACTCGGTGTTCCTTTGCCTCTCTATATTTTGAAACCCTCGCAGCCGTGTGCTCGTTTTCAGCGAAGTTTTGCAAACTTTGTGAGTCTTTCTTGTATAGATCTGTCATACAATAATCTAGAAGTTTCGGTTCCTCAATTTAGGGTATCCAAGAGCTCATCGCTCACATTTGTGGTGGGAATTTGAACCTCTGCGACAGTCCTGGCTTACAACCTGGCGATGATGGAGTACTACCAAGTAATCATGAGGGTAAGAATTCAAACAATAAGATCATATTCATTGCTGTATCGATAGCTTTGGCTTTGCTTGTTTCAACAGTTATATGAGCACTATTGTGTTGGAGAAGCCGATGGGGACGGAATTTAACAAAGGGGTCAACGGAGGAGGAAACCAATACATTCTCACTGCGGTCGTCCCTAAGCGGTGACATAAACATTCTCACCGAGATCTGGAAAGCCACACAGAATTTCAACGGCAAATACTGCATCGGAAGAAGACAAAAAAAAACAACAATGAAACAGAGTATAAAGAATAAAGAGAATAAAGGCAGTAATATAGAGGAATAATATAAAAAGAAAGAAGAAAAGATAGCGTAAACAGAAAGATAATGGAAATGGAAATATGATAATAAAGAATGGAATTAAAATAGGAACAAGAAGGAAAGTAAATGATTATATACAAAAAAGGAATAAGATATAAGGAAGTAGCAGAAGGAGGGATTAGATGAGATGAAGAAAATGAAAGCAGAGGCAGATAGTATAAAGGTATAAAGGTTAAGGATAGCTGTAACGAAGATGATAAGCAGTAATTAGCATAAAGTAAATAATAGCAGAAATAAATAGACGAATAAATAAGAGGAAAAGAGTAAATAAAGGTAAACAAAGTAAATAAAGAGATAAATAAAAAGGAAGATTAAAGGGTTAAAAAAAAGTATAAGAAGGGAGGACATAGAATGAAGAACGCAGAGGCATAGAATGAAATGACAAAAAAAATAAAGTAGAGAAATATTTAAAAGACAGAAAATATATAATAATATATATGAATTAATAGACAGATAAAGTTAATTATGAATAGGCAAGGAAAAAGCAGAAATAAAATAAATAAGAGAATAAAAGAGTAACGTACAAGAAGGACAGTATATAAAGAGTAAGAGTAACGTACAAGAAGGACAGTATATAAAAGTATGTCATTGAGATGATTTCATAATGAAGGGATCCAACGTCCTTGTAAAAAATTAATATTTTGATGTTAGTTGTATTAGTATAATGATGTAATGTTTAATTGTATCAATATGATAGTTAAGGCCGATAACGTATAACTTATTATATTATTTAGTTCTATTTAATACAATCCATCATCAAATACCAAAGGCAAGCATAGAATCCATGTAGTAGTCAACAACAATCAGGGAGAACATCAGTTCACAGTAGTGGAGTCTTCAAGTATTATTAACGACATAAAACTCAAAATCTTATTTGATACTAGTGCTACCGGTAATTGCATTTCGTCATATGCATTAAATAGATGTGGGTGAGTGGCTTACAAGCAAAACGATTTTAGACGGGTAGAGATAGCTTCAGGAGAACTTCGGTCCATAGGTTTAAGTGTTGAGGAATGCAAAGTTAATCTAGGGGTCTGTTTGACTAGGTTGAAAGTACTAGGACAAATGATCACAATGGGAAATATCTTAGTTTCCTAACCATTTCCCAAGATCTTGTGTTGATTCTTGGATATCACCACCTCATATTCATAATTATAAGCAACAATCCTAATATAACCCGAGGTGTAATACTTCGAGTCATCCTTGATAATTTACCCAAAGTATTCAGTGTTATGTAATATTCAATGACAAGAAAAGTGGTTTTCAACTTTTGGAAGAAATTGAAGCTTTTAACAATGATAAAATGAAATTTTATATAATTCGATATTCAAAAACTATGAACCCTAGGATGATACATTTATTAAAAGAGATGGGATATTTAACGCTAATCTATGTATCAAAGACATATATCAAGCTCAATCCCACTTGATTCCTAATCTATTACTTTTACTTTACATTCCATCTGACAAAGGAGTTGAGATAACTCATAAATATCAGCTGCAAATCTTTCCACAATGAAGTTTAAATATTTTGTATATCATGTGAGTAAAGTTTGAAGTACATTCAAAATTATTATATTAAAATGAGCACATTAACATCACTTTAAACATTAAACTTTTTTTGTAACTTTTGAAACGTTAGAATGGAAACTATCCTAATTGTTTTTATGCAATTGAAACATTCCATTCTTCAAGTGACGTTGAGCTTTCCATATATATATCATACTAGCTGATAACTATAATCTTTGGTGACGTTGAGCTTTATGCAAATATCTTTTATACCGTTTTCTTATGTTAAATACTTTAATTACTATCCAAGTAAATGTGTAAGTGGTTTAAGGAGTAGAGTGAAGGTTTAAATTTTAATAGTTTAAATATACACTAAATTGGACATTTTGATAGTCAACCATTATGTCATTGTTAAGATAGATAATGAACCATTTACAACTGTAAGGATATATTGATGTCCAAAACAAAATAATATGGCAACATAGCATTTTAATTGAAAGGAAAACAATGTGGTTTAGGAAGGAGAAATTAGGAAAGGAAAACAGTGTGGTTTAGGAAGGAGAAATTAGGGACATTACGACACTATATAAGAGGATTCATGGTAATTATTTAGGCATTATAAAGTTTAGTTGGCGGAGTTGCTCCAAAGAAGTTAACTCTTGAAGAAAGGAAGAATGGTAATGAAAGCATGACCATGGACATTATGGCAAGACCATTAAATGTGGAGCTACAACCACACAAAAGGGTAAGGTAGTTCGAGGTAAATTAATGGATGAAAGAAGACACTAAATATTCAAGAAATGTTGGGAGAAATCATGAGTAATCAACTTGAGAGTATAAGTTCACTAAAGGTACACATCAAAACAAAAATAAAATGGTTGAAACATATGTTAAGACGGTAAGAAACTACCCTGTAAGGTAGTAAACACACTATTAGAACAAGACGATATAGTTACCAAGAGAGTGCAGTGGAAAATTTCAAAGTTTGATCTCCATTGTTACCATAATATAATCAATATAGTACCTAGGGAGGACGGGAAAAGAACGAAATGACAAACTTTTGATGATGATAATAAAAGTTAGTTATCATAATCAACTTAGAATATTGAGATCGACAAAAATAGCACCAAAGGTGAGTGAGTGGAAGTTTCACAAAGCAATATAAGAAGTCAAATGACATTAGATTAAAGAGTGAATCTATAATAAAATTGATTAATTATAAGATAATTTATGTGCATGGAAACATCTATAATAGTTTTTCCCTCTAATAGGAGAGTCACATTATAAAATTTTTCTCAAGTGACTAACTATATCGATGGATTATGGACATCATGGAGTATGATTAGGAAATTCTATCTTGTGATGCCTTAAAAACTTGAAATGATAAGTAGATTACATTCGATGTCCACGCTATTGAATTTATTTATAGGGTCTTACCCAAGTTGGGAAATAGTAACGATATTTCCAAGTGTAATAATTGTATGCATTAAGAGAAGAAAAGAAAACCATGATGATTAGAGGAGAGAAAACAAAGTCAATTTGATAATATGTTCTTTTCAAATTGAAGTAGACATGGAATATTAGGAATATTTGGTATAAGGAAGTGAAGGGATGTTTTCTATCAAGAAGAATTTTCTTAAGGATATACATGATTGATAAGGGTTAAAACAATGACCTATAAGGAGTTGTGAACACACCTAATTTGTTAAGAGTAGCAAGTGATAAACTGGGAAAATGTTTAAAGGTAAATATTAAGGATAATAATTATACACCGTTAGAAAAGAAAATACATTTGGTAATAAGATAAGGCCTAAGGACTAATGAGAAAACGATTAATGTGAAGAATAAGGAGAGGGTATACCAGTGATGTGTTGTGTTTGGATTAAATGAGTCAAGATAATAGAAATGAAACAATGATTTAAAGAATGATGGTAAAGCTAGTAATATTCTAGCTAGAGTTAAGACTCTAAATAGTGAAACTTGCAAGTAAAGAGACTATATCAAAACTGTAACATACTAATAATGTGACTATTCATATTTTGTAAATTGTGAATTTCTTATTAAAGGAGGAAATTATATGTTTGCCAACAATTGATATCTTGTTGAAAACATGACACTCTTAGTAGACCAAGTATAATGCAAAATGAATAATGCATTTTCAAGCAGTAACAAATTCTTTCTATAAAAATAAACCTTTTACTAAGAGATCTTTAGGGTAGTCAATTAATTCTTCCTCCACCTCCAGCATAACCCTAATGATTAGCCCTGCAAAACCCAACTCCCTGGCTACTAGATTTTAGGCTGAAGATGAGTTGAAATAACATGATAAAGAAGTTAATATTATTATTATCTCTTGGGATCCAGATTACAAATCAAAGATAATTAGACTTAAAAGACAAATAAGTAACAAGAATTAAAAGATTGGATGAATCCATATGTAGTTTTGTGTTTTAGAGTTCTTAATCAACCTATATCAAGAAATTAGATCATGCTTCTACTAAACAGTAATTGTTTTGTGCTCTTGTTTCAATTCATTTCGTTTCTATATATGCAATCATAAAGGTTGGAACATCCCTCGATTTAGATTTAGAGTCTCAACCTGTAACTTTTATAAGGTTAATCGGTTAATATAGTATAGAAAATAGTGGCTACACCTTTATTTGTATATTCGTGTTCGATTATTCTATGTGACATTTATAACTATGGGTTATATTTATAAGCATTTGAAAACTAATTTTGTATAATTTTACCTTATTTTGGATGGATACTTAAGACTGTCATTTTGTACTATGACATGTGAGAATATATTAATTGCTTGAACATTGCTGGTACATGGATACCAATATGAAGAAAGATTTGCTTAAACATTGTTGGTACAGGGATACTAATATAAATTATGAATTATGTTATGGATATGGTATCTATAATTTTACAATCAACATAAATGATGAGACAAAAATAAAAGAGTGATTGCACTTGACTATTCAAGGTGAAAATGAATTTACAGACCTATTGGATAAACATAACCAAGTATGTTATATGAATTAAAGGATGAATATCGTAGATAGCAACATATTTGGAATGTGTAGAAATTGTTACATGGGTAACAATTTGCTTTGAACATATTGATACATATGTTATAATTTGTGGACAAGTGTATTACATCGCATATGATATCGTTACCAAACTGACCGCGTGATGACAAAACTTCAAGAACAATTGAGATGCACTGAGATTCCATGATAGGGTGTTAAACATGGTCTTACTAAGAGGGGTGGAGGTGTTGCCCATCATTTATCCTTCAAAACCTAGAGTCATGGGAGGGCTGTGCGAGTTACGCTCCCCTAGACGTGTGATGATGACTGTCGGATGCCTACTGGTCAATCAGGTCGACGTAATCGATCTTGACACCCTTAAGGTCTATGAATGGTTGGATCAGTAAAACTGATGCCATGGCATATTCCTGCAGAGGACGGATAGAATGGGAGCGGAAGAGATTAGGGAGGATAGGATGATTCTAGAATAGCTTGGGAACTCTGTTGGAGCAAGACGTGACTACTAAATTTGTAAACCAATAAATGATCAAAACATAAATGTTAAAGTGTTCTCACACATTAAACGAAAATTCAATTATGGTACACCACCCTTGTTTGATTATACTAATCACTTATATAATTAATGATATACGACATAAAACTTAACTTTGGGACGAAGTTTTCTGGAGGGGTGTAAATAATGACCCAACTCGAGTCATAGGGAACATAAAAATATTAGCATGCATATGAGACCTGCATATGATAGCTACATATGCATGTATCACTTGTACTGCACTAGTGTAAAAATTTCTGAATCTTAATTCTTATGCATAAATTATTTCTGTTAATCCGGTTAAGCTTCTCCTACTTATACAAGTTATCAACTGAATAAATTCAAGTTAACATCAAAGCAAAACACATAACAGATCTCTACCAGTTCAAATCTAGAATAAGCACATGCACATATAGACAAAGTGACACAGTTATTTCTGGACAAACTGTCCCCAGAAAGACCCAATGTGGGAAAACCGGTCTCTGGCTGCTGGAGGGCTATATTATTAAGAATATTTCTGAATACACAACTTTGGGTTCAAGATCTAGAAAACCCTACAGAGAAAACTCTATATCTGCAGCACTTCGCTGATCTAAGACCAAAAATACTGATTGATCCACACCCTCAAACGAGATTTACAGAACTCAGCCAGATCTAGGCCTAGAAACCCTAGATCTGCCTCTGAAAGACACTGCATCAGCCTTTGAAGGCCTGCAAATGCTCAGCGCTATCACTGGAAGGGACTGCATTACCCCAGATTGGGTGACGCAGTCACTATGCTGCCCCTAAGGGTCTCTGCGTAACCCCTGAAGGGTTTCCTGAAAATCTTGCTGTCCTTGCTGCTGCTGCCTTGCTCTGCGCTGTCTTTCCCGATCTCTTCTCTGCTTCTTGTGTATTCTAGACTCCGGGATCAGATCATCCCTTTGGTCAAAATTCCCCTCTGCAACTGAAACACTTGAGAATTCTTAGCAACCCCGCCCTAGAATCTCAGCTTAGCTTCAGTGCTCTGCCTCTTTGTGTCTTACAAATGACCCCAAGCCTTTCCTTTATACTTTTCTCGTTGACAAATCAATGACCAAGATTAAATCTTTAATAAATGGCTAAGATTAAAAAAAAGCTTGATCTTTGTGACTTAAGACAATTTCATCACATGTTTAATTAAATTCACTTTAATTATTTTATTCTTCTAAGTTTTAACTTAGGAAATACATTAAAATAATTAATTAATTTAATATCTCCTAAACCAGATTAAATTTCCCAAATCTATTTCTGGGTCTTGTAGATTAGGTGAACTCTAGTCCTTCCTCAAAATTTGGGACCTAGAGCACAACTGATGCTACCCCAAATACACAAAATCTCAACACTCCCTCTTAGCATCAAGGGTGTACTCTAGCTATGCATCACACTTATGCATTACATGATTTTGGGCACTGGTTCTGTGCTGCTAAAGCTTGGCCTCCTGCCACTCAACTCTGCATTGCTGCTGCCATTCTGTACTGCTGCCCATGACTTTGCCACTGCCACTGCAACCACTGTACTGTAGCTCCCTCTCAATATGTTGCATATGTGTTGCTCATAGCACTGCCACTGCTGATCTGCTGCTTGCAACTTCAGTTGTTGAGAGAAACAACTTAATCTTTTGCCCAAGCTTTGACAGACAAGTCAGATGGGCTGCATCCTTATCATTGAAGCTCCATAGGCTACACATCTGTGCTGGCATCTAAAGAATGAGACACAACTATAGCTCTGCCTGCATAATCAGACTCCCTCTGCACTACTGAAGTCACATCAGCTCCTTGCGCTGAAATCTATCACGTTGTTGCTGCATTGCGCTGTCCCTCTGAAGCTCTCTGCGTTGCTGCAGCACTGCACTGCATAAGTAGTACTGCACTGCGTTGCTGAAGTCACATCAGCCTCTGTGCTGCTACTGCTGCTATGCTCTGCGCTGCTCCTCCCAGCCTCTAGATCTGCCTCTGCTTATGCCTCATCTGTGATCTATGCACCCACTGCTGCACTTATCTCGCTACTGTTTTAAGGCTGCCTTAGCTTGCTTGTGATCCAAGAGATGAGCTGCTCAAGGATCCTGCCTCCCTAATATGTAGCTCCTCTACATATCCATGTCACCCCACCTCCGTGGTTCATGAGCACTCATTGCTGCATCATCTTCGGACCCATCATCTGCCACCGCTGCTTTGGAAGAAGATGCTTCCTTGTCCTTCTTTTGTGGACAATCGCTGGCAAAATGTCACATTTCGCCACACTGGAAGCACTTGATCTTTGAAAAATCCTTTTTCTTTCTTGACTGCTTCTTTGATGCCAAGGATGCATCTTCCTCTTCTTCCTTCTTAACCTTGCTCAATGCAGGGTTGTGTTGCTTCTTGGTGAACCTTTGTAGTTCTTCTTGCCGCAGGATCGACCATAAGCTGTCCCAATCTAGGAGGTCCGCTCTGCCCAAGATACTTTGGACAAAGGTTTCCCACTCATTCGTGATTGCATTGAGGGCAGTCCTGACTATCACTGCATCATCTACGGTTGCACCTGTTGCAGTCATCTGATCCCTGATTGACTGCAATCTGAAGAGGAAATGCTCGATGTCTTCTCCCTTTGTCATCATGAATGACCTCATTTGGGCCTCCAACAACATCTTTCTTTGGACTGATTTTCCCTCATATAGGGAAGTCAAGGCCTTCCACATCTCATTGGTTGTCCTCTTCTCAACTATGTGTGGCACAATATGATCCTTGATACTATCCATTATCAGCCACTTGGCATTCCTAGCAACTTCTCTATGCTTCCGTAGGAGATCCGCATCTGTCGATGTGGCTAGGGTCTGCTCTGCATGGTCTCTTAGACCGTATGCCTCAAGGACAATCAGGATCCTTGCTTTCCACACCGAAAGGTTTGAGAGGCCCTCTAGCCTATCCTGATCACGCAATCCATGAGGAGCCATCTGCTCAGAATGTGTCGGAGCTCCTCTTCTCTATGCTAGAGATCTAGATCTAGGGTCCTTTTCGAACTGGGCACCCTCTACTCCCTCTCACACTTGATTTCCCTCCTTGGAAATCTACCAAATCAACTATGATTTAGCTTCTTCTTTGATCCTCTGACCAAACTGCAAGTTTCCTTTGGCAATAAACTCTTTGACAAACTGATCTTTTCCCAAACTTTGTCACTTGTGCTAAGGCTAAAAATCTGAAAACTTCAGAAGTTTAACCCCACCAACTCTTCTGAATTTCTGCAACTTTTCTGGATCTGACAGATTCAAATCTGAATCGCACTGGTTGGCTTCAGACCCAACCAGCGCTGTTTTTGAGCTGCCTTTGCGCAATAATTGCGTGGGCTTGCTAGGACACAGCGCTGGACAACGTCACCCTTTCCTTTGCGTGATTCTGCTCCTGAAAACTGCGCTGTCTCTTCAGATTTGCTTTTTTGCTGCCTTTCCAACTGCTTTCTGCAACTAGATCCTTCAAATTCTTCAGCTGGTGACCCTTCTAGATCTGCAATTCCTCTGATACCATGTAGAAATTTCTGAATCTTAATTCTTATACAGAAATTATTTCTGTTAATCCGGTTAAGCTTCTCCTACTTATACAAGTTATCAACTGAATAAATTCAAGTTAACATCAAAGCAAAACACATAACAGATCTCTACCAATTTAGATCTAGAATAAGCACATGCACACATAGACAAAGTAACAGTTATTTTTGGACAAACTGTCCCTGGAAAAGCCCAATGTGGGAAAACTGGTCTCTGGCTACTGGAGGGCTCTAATATTAAGAATATTTCTGAATACACAACTCTGGGTTCCAGATCTGGAAAACCCTACAGAGAAAACTCTAGATCTGCAACACCTGGTTGATCTAAGACCAATAATACTAATTGATCCACACCCTCAAACGGGATTTACAAAACTTAGCTAGATCTAGGCCTAGAAACCCCAGATCTGCCCCCGAAAGACACTGCGTCAGCCTCTAAAGGCCTCCAAATGCTCAACGCTGTCACTGGAAGGGACTGCGTTACCCCAAACTACGCTGTCCCTAAGGGTCTCTGCGTAACCCTTGAAGGGTTTCCTGAAAATCATGCTGTCCTTGCTGTTGCTGCTGCTGCTGCCGTTTGCTATAGCTGCTGCTGTCGTCTGCTGCCGCTGCCGTCTGCTGCTGCCGCCGTCTGCTGCTTCTGTCGTCTGCTGCTGCCGCCGTCTGCTGCTGCTGCCTTTCTCTGCGTTGTCTTTCTTGATCTCTTCTCTGCTTCTTGTGTATTCTAGACCCCGGGATCAGATCATTTCCTTGGTCTAAATTCCCCTCTCTGCAATTGAAACACCTAAGAATTCTTAGCAACCCCGCCCTAGAATCTCAGCTTAGCTTCAATGCTCTGCCTCTGTATGTCTTACAAATGACCACAAGCCTTTCGTTTAATCAAGGGCCAAGTTTAAATCTTTAATCAATGACTAAGATTAAAAGAAAGCTTGATCCGTGTGACTTAAGGCAATTTCATCACATGTTTAATTAAATTCACTTCAATTATTTTATTTTCATATGTTTTAACTTATTAAATACATTAAAATAATTAATTAATTTAATATCTCATAAATCAGATGAAATTTCCCAAATCCTTTTCTGGGTCTTGTAGATCAGGTAAACTTTAGTCCTTCCTCAAAATTTGGGACCTAAAGCACAATTGATGCCTACTCCAAAAACTAAAAATCTCAACAACTAGTACATGCACTAATCAATTATGAAAAATCTTAGTGTGGAGTAATGAGTGAATTATTGAAGTATTGAGTAAATACGTAACTCACCAGAATATAATGAATGTATTAGTTATACCTACCACTATCATAATATAAACTAATACTTTGTTCAAAGAAAATTAAAAACACTGACTTATGAAAATAAATGATGATATTTTAATAAATCCAAGATATTTATTAAATAATAATATTTTAATAAATCTAGGATATTTTTGAAATCCAATATATTTATTAAATAATAATATTTTAATAAAACTAAGATATTTTGGAAATCCAAGATATTTATTAAATAATAATATTTTAATGAAACTAAGATATTTTGTAAATCCAAGATAGATATTTATTTAATAATAATATTTTAATAAAACTAAGATATTTTGGAAATCCAAGATATTTATTAAATAATAATGTTTTAGGAAAACTAAGATATTTTAGAAATCCAAGATATTTATTGAAAAAGGATATTTTAATACATATCTTGAAAGGTGTTTGTGTATAAAAGGAGAAGCGGGGGGAGGGGGGGGGGAGGGTTGTGGCGGAACTTGATGGGCATGGGTCAGTGAGATGGGAAAACTGATCAGGATGCTGTCAGAGGAGTTCTAACTGCGTGAGACATGAGCAGTGAGTTTTAACAGAGTTATAGAGTGATCTCGATTGTTATTGGAGTTTTGGTCACGGGGGCCAGAAGACTTGTCTTCTGGATCTGGGGACCGGAGAGGTTGACCTCAGATAGGCTGGGAGGAAAATGACGGTTTGGTAACGGGAGTAGAAGCCATGGCGGATCAGGAACATCTTCAAACACGGTTCCAGGTAAGTATTAAATAGTCAATTGATATATATTCTGCTTCAAAAATCTCACTCTGGATTGTGTAGTATCAATTTTGTTAATCATGGTTAATTGTGTAAATCAAGGACCTTACAAGAATGAGGAATATTGGGGTTTGTATAGAGTGGCTTGCTGAGTTTGACTTGGTCAAACCAAATTAATCTCAGTTGAACTGAGCAGGACTTGCGATCAATCATGAGTCAAACTCTGTCATTCCAAAGTTTGATTTTGGGCGAGTTGGATAGACTCTTTTCTAGCCTGATCTGAGTGAAACTCACTATTTAGCAGGTGTGACATGCAATCCTTGTAAATTTAGTCATGGTGTAAGTGCCAACAGATAACATTACTCTTCTCGATAAAACTCCGCCTGGAGGTTTAGTCAGGAATTAACATGGTTACAGCTAACATAGATTTTTTTAAATATGAAT
Source organism: Pinus albicaulis (assembly GCA_034641835.2). Classification (NCBI taxonomy): domain Eukaryota; kingdom Viridiplantae; phylum Streptophyta; class Pinopsida; order Pinales; family Pinaceae; genus Pinus; species Pinus albicaulis. Next base: position 152,241,140 of record CM076571.1, on the reverse strand, counting down.
TTATGGCCTTGTATAATGGAGTTCGGATCAAGGAACTATGCATTTTCTGGTTGCTTAAAACTTACGTGATTTTTAATTTCTCTACCTTTAAAAGTTTTATGGCTTTAGGCAAAAGGTAGTTCCCTCCAAATCTATCCAAATCTATTTTTGCAAATCTCCTTGGTTTGTTAAGGCATAAAATATTAAGCAAGCGCACATACATGGCTGTCCTTCACCTCTATGTTCCTGTACAAGAAATTAATTGATTTGGATTTTGACTACATATGACAATCAAGGAGTTGATTTGAGACCATGCATGGCATCAGCTTGTCCTTTGATAATCATTGCATACCAGCTGTCAGAAGTTATTTTATAAATAATAGTATAAATTATGTGACTATGTCTGACTTGCATTTTTTTTGCAGTGGCAACCTACCAGCTTGAACGTCTTGCAAATAACTGTCCACAACAGCAAAGGCTATCTGCTTTTTTTACTGTCAAGTCTAATCCTCTCCCTGATGGCGATATGGGGATGGAAAACAAGTCTGCTTCCATATCCTGCAATCAAGGGTCCTCGTTGAATGGGCCTGAGGAAACGGTTGAAAGAAAAAAGAATTATGACTGCACGCCACAGGCACAATTTTTTCAAGAAAACTCAAGTGCATTATGTGGTGCACAAGAGATGCATGGTTGTGAAGAAAATTGCATTGAAGAAAGCTCCCAAATGTTAAATAGTACACACCAAGTGCCTTGTTCATTGAATTTGAAGGAAGAGTGCTATCTAACTGATCACAGGGATGTATGCAGCGAAAATGAGATTACAAGATGTAATACTTCGAAGCTGGCAAACAGTGAGAGTACCAATAATTCAGTAAACAAGGCATGCAAGGAAATATCACAACCATGGCCCTCAAGAACTAAGCATACCTTACATTCAACGATGGGAGATGCCAATTTTGTTGAAAATTATTTCAAGGTGAGTTAAAGAAAAGTTTATAAATATGCATCATTCTTTTGTTTCTATGGTATTTTTGTTGTTGTGTTGTTTTCAAATGTTTGTATCTGTTTAACAATTTGTATGTTGTATTGTTTATCAAATGTTTGTATATGTTTAACAAGGGATCAGTTATCTTGTTATCACTTGCATTGAACATGCATGCGACTGATTGATTGTGTGACTAGGTTAAGTTCATTTAGTCAATTAGCGTACACTTTCATAATTGATTGCGCACATGCATAAGTTATATAACTAACACAGTGTATGCATTGTTACAGTTTGCAGTACAATCCATATTGCGTTGGATAATTAGAATGTCTACCACAACAAAAGCTCTGACCATTCACGGTGCAGGAGTTTGTACCCATATATATATATATATAATTTTTTTATGGGAAAAACACTTATTTAATTTTTCAAATTTGAAATCAAAATATACATTTTTCTGGCCATTACAACCTTCTCTTGGTCTTCAGACATGCTTTCCAAGCATTTTGGAACTCTATCTCAGAATCAGACTTGTCATATATCTAGATATTGCAATCATTGAATGCCTCACGAGGCCTTCCTTTTGTACACCAAAGTATTACAAATACAGACCAGAAAAACCTCATCATGCCAAAATGCCATTCTAACAAAATCTAAAAACCATGAACTGACAAAAGTCAACATTTTTAGCATGTCAATAGAAAGACTGAATGGAAGCTAAGAGGCAGTTCACCATCTTTGAAATCTTGTTCAGGGAGTGTCCCCTCCTGCAAAAAAAGAACTGTAGATAGACAGTGTGCTAAGACCAAAGATTATAAGTATGTGTGAAGGTAATTTCTGTGAATTTCTAATTTACATCAAATACCCTATTCATAATTGGAGCAAATAGCAAGCTTTCAATCAAACATTTGCTATTTGGCCAATCCATAAGCAGCTTGGAATCACCCAACACTGGTAAACTGTCAATTCCAAAGTCTGCAGCACAGTTCATGAGCAGCCATTGAGCAAAAATTTTAGCTCTGTTGTTTGTTAGTTGCCCTACTGCAGACTGATAGATAAAATACGGTATGATGATGATTTTATTATCATCTGACAAATGACCATGAATAGGTCAATGGGATGAATCCAATGTGGGAGTGCAAAATGTTACTCTGAGTAAAACATGATAAAATCAAATCTGACCTATACTGCGAAGATCCATATTCTAAAACCTAGCAGCAAGGATCATAGCATAAAATGGTTCCCTTTAAAAATAAAAGTCTACCCTGCAACACACATGGGTGGAGTTCCTTGATAGGCTACATAAAAAATCCCCAGGATTTTAAGAAATTAATTTAGGGTTGCTTGAGGATTTTAAGAAATAGATATCTGATCATATGTGCTACCTGTCATGGCTGTATCTCTATCCCTTAAAAAATCATATTATTTCTGGGTAGACACAGTCCCCAGATAACAAAGCATTGCATTGCTTTATGTGTTGATTCCAACTTATCAGTTATCCGGTTATCGGCAAAAGAATGTTTAGATCTATGCTGGCCAGCTTGTTGTTTCATTCGATTTTATGCCTTGACACAGTTGAGCTTGAGGATACAAATAATGGCTGTTTGGTGTGAAGTGTTCTATCTACTATATTAACCTTGGATGTGCAACAACTTCATACAGTGTCATTTTGTTAGCTCCATGATAAGTGGTATCGCACCGCCATTTGGCAAGGGGAGGCCATTATGTCCACTTGTGTGGCTTTTTTTCCCCCCATTGGAGAAGTTTTTTCTCCCATTATGCATATCCAGCCGGGCAGCCATGCCCCCATGACAACCACCACTAGTTTATGACATGCCATTTTATCTTTGCCACCCACATCAGTCATATACCTCCTCACCCACCAGGCAAGAGCACAGCAACGAAGGTGGACTTCTAATCAAAAGGTGCTTATTGATTTTGCAATCGGGTGCTTATGTTGGTTTGTAGTTGGGCATTTTATATGGATTATGGGGTGACCTGGGAGAAAGATGGTTTTACACCGTGATCTTGTTCCCTCATCTTAAATGGGGGATTAATCATTAATCCTAGTCGAGTGGGACCTCCCCTAATGGCCCAATGGGTATAAGAGGTGTTCAATTTCTAATACAATCAAGATTTATATTCTCACGACAAATTATTTATCCCGAACAATTTATTTATATACCCACATAAACATTGATTTGCTGAAAAATAAAATCACTGGTATTTTTAACTTCTAGAATTAGAAATATGCAACGAAATAAACCAGATTGATCAATCACAAATTGCAAAATGAATTAACCTGCAACAATTCTCCATCATTTCATTATTTGGAAAATCTGGGTTTTTCGACCCACAGAGATATAAGGAAAAATACAAATCTGGAACTTGCAACTCGGTTCCCTCAAAATGAATTCGACACAAGTAAATCGGCCTCGAGGAAATCCCCCTCCGGATGAAATCGGCTTGAAGAACTTGGCCTCCTCCTACTCGACCTCCTTGGATTCGATTGGTCCTCTAATCTCATAGCACAAGGGGCTCCTCAAATTGAGGTGCATATATATCTTTATCTCCTATAAGTGATACATCTGGTACATCTTGTTTGGCCACAACATATGGTGATTGGCGTCCAACCAAAGTGTATGAAAGACCATTTGAAGTTGACACAAAGGAATCCTGGGTGAGTGCAGACAATATCTCTAGGTGTGTAGGGGATGGACAATAGTGCCTTCTCTCAACTCCGAGAAGTGCTCTAGATATTAGGCCATCTGTAGGCCCAAGGTCTTTGGAGGTTAGGTCCATGTAACTTGGATGTACAGTCTATAAATGTCCTCTTTGATGGCCAACATATATATATAATGTTATAAGCTTTTGTATATGATATGTTTTAAAGTATTTTATATATTATATATGTGATATAAAATATTATTTAAATCAATTAAATGATATTTATGATTTATAAAATAGAAATATATTATATATTATAGAATATTTATATTTTGAAAAAATATAATGGATGAATCTCATGGTGAACTGTATTCAAATTTCATTGGAAAATTCCAATTCGAATTGAATCTTATCCTTGTCTAATTCGAACTCGAACCCTAAAGATGTAACACAGGTTATTCATGAGATTGGCAGACACTGAATGGATTCACATGCTCCTTGTTTCCTCTTTATTTGAGTCGATAGTTTTATATTTTAGTTTTATCACAAATAATAAAATATCCACTTTTACTTGCAACTTATGATCAATTTGTTTTTTTATAGTTTAGAGTGCTAACAGTTGTAATTGATGGTTGTATACTTCATGTTTAACTGGTTTAATATTTTTAATGCTATGAATACAGAATTCAAGGTTGCACTTCATAGGGACCTGGAAGAATCGGTACCGTAAGCGATTTGCAGGAAAGTCATTTGGGGACATACCGCAAGGTTCCAGAGTTGATACGACGTTTGTTCCTGGTAGTCGTGTTATTGTCCACATTGATATGGTAATTATCATTCTTTTATAGGATTTGAAGCTTCTAAACTTCTGCTGTGGTTTGTAATGAATACAGCTAATTAATCAATCAGCATTTGTGCAAATTCATATAACAGAATTTATATTGGCTTGGTTCTCTCGATGGATAACTGACAAGCTATTTTGTCTTATTTCATATGGATTAATATTTCAATTTCTAGCTTTTCCTTTTTGTTAAGACTTTTCTCGATCCATTGTGTTCTGTTCCCAGGATTGCTTCTTTGTATCAGTTGTGACCAAGAATCGTCCGGAACTAGACGGGAAACCTGCAGCTGTATGCCACTCTGATAATCCTGAAGGAACTGCTGAAATCTCTTCTGCAAACTATCCTGCTCGGGGCTATGGTTTGATCACTTTGCCTGTATATTAGTTCAAAATAAATAGTTTCTGCATTGTTATTTTCCTCACATTCAGGGATAAGAGTTTTCAGTTTCTTTACATCAAACATAATTGGACTTTTCTGCACGTACAGGCATCAGGGCAGGAATGTTCGTTAGGGATGCAAAGGCTTTGTGCCCACATCTTGTTATTCTTCCTTACGATTTTGGAGCATATGAAGAGGTAATTTATCATCTGATATCTTTAGTTTCGTCTCCATAGGGTGTTTAATAGGGAGGGTACTTTGAACAGTTTTCCATTCATGTATCAAACAAAGTAGAACAAGACTGAGTCTAGAATTGTAGTTCTTGTTGAGAGTGGTGTTCCCTTCGAACAGTGCGATTCCCTATCGCATCAAATGTTATCTATTTTTCTCTTTGCAGGTTGCTGATCAATTCTATGACATTCTGCACAAGCACTGTAACAAAATACAAGTACGTGTTTGTTTGTTGGTCCCTACTGGCTTTAATCCTACTTTTCATGGCTTGACATTTACAGTTGTATAGAGTAAATCAAGGTTATAATGAAGTGCAGGTATTAAGCTGTGACGAGGCATATTTAGATATGACTGGGTCAGGTGATCCTGATCACACTGTATCAGCTATCAGGGAGGAGGTATTTGATGTGACAAAATGCACTGCAAGTGCTGGGATTGCTGGAAATTTACTGATGGCCCGAATGGCTACAAAGAAAGCTAAGCCCAATGGTCAATATCATATTCCTTCCAACGAGGTAAATGTTGATAGTTAAAATTTCCAGCAATTTGATGCTTTAATGCGTGTGCTATGGACTGTAAAAGGTGTACTGACACTTTGTTATGCTTCCATTATGGAGAAATATTCTTTGAAGGCAGAAAATTGTGCATTGTTATTTGCCAGTGTCATATCTGAAAGATCACATGCTGAGACTGATACTTGTTGTACCTCACCTTTCATTATTCATGTTGTCAAACTTTCTAATCTTACTCTTCTTTACACATGAGGATTGCTGAAGGCCATTTCACTTCCTCATGGAAATTAGGTGTTTCATCTTAATATACTGTGGGAGGCTATCATTTGTCAATCTAATGTTATGTCCTCCAATATGCCCAGGAACTCCATTCAGTGATTGCTCTACTGTTACCCACTAAAATGGGTAACCCCATAGAAAGCTTTTCTCCTACATTTGACAGACAGTAGGCAGGAAGCCAGACAGCATCCCCCCCCTAATATTCACTTCTTGATGGTAATATTGTAATGTCCCTTTCTTGGAATCTCCCTTGGGATGAAAGTCTGAATTAGGGCTTTGATGAACATATTACAGAATTGTGTTTCATAATAGTGTAATCATATCCATCAATCTATAAGACAGTAGTGATATTTAATGAAATGCACAAATAGTAAAGTAGGATACTCAAACAACCATAAGCAATCACTGTAATTTAGGGCTAATTTGATCAATAAACAACAGACCCATTATGCAGCAAAAAGTTCCGCAGATTTCCCAATAGGCTACAACACCAATTAGTTTCTATGATTACAAATGAAACTATCCACGGTTCTGTTACTCAGCAACTGGTCACACAAAGTTCCCTAACTTTTGGTCAACTGACACCTGCTCAGATTTGCTGTTGGACCGTGTTATATGCCTAATTCACCACACTTCCATACCTCTGAATGACCCTGGCTGCCTCAGCTTCAATCAGTGCACGTTTGAAACCCTGAACATGGCCCTCATAGACTATCCGCTGCGTAGAACTCAACCTTATGCTGTACAGGAGACGAAAAAGCCCGCTCTTATGCAGTCTCAGTCCAGCCGCTACCCTTCTGCTGCTTCAGTTAATGGTCCGCTGCCTTGAGTGGGTTGATTCCAGCTCATGCTGCCACAAACAATTAAAATAACAATGCTCTCTTGCCTCATAGATAGTTTGCTGCCACTGAGGTGTTAGTCCAACCGTTGCTGCCTCAATAAACAACAGACCCTTGCCTCAGAAAATGACTCGCTGCTTCAGAATGATCAATCCAACTTTTGCTGTCTCAGAAATGAAGATTCCAGCCTTGGCTTTGCCTCAGAAACATGATCCTCCAATCAGAATTTGGTCCTGTAATTCTGAGTGGCTAGCAAGTTTCCTTCCATTTGCCCCAAATCTGACTTTTATTGCAAGTTTCCGTGCATTTGCCCCAAATTAAGTACTATTATCTAATGTTACTTAAGTAACATTAAATAATGGTTTCTCCCTTTTCAAATGACTATAGCCTACGGGGTTAAATAGACTACTACGTTTTCCCTTCGACAATTCAATTTGAGGAGGACATTACAAATATGTTATTTGCCTTTGCCATTTGCATCAGCCAAATACATATCACCATCCAACATTTCCTCTTGGATGAAGGTGGGCTACTATTCAAAAGGTACTTTGATCATTTTGTAATCGGGTGCTTATACTTGTTTATTTTGGGCATTTAATATGGATAAAGGGGTGCTCTGGAAGATTGACTGATATTGACTATAAATCTGTTCTCTCACCTTACTAGTGCAGTTAATCTTTAGCCCTAGTCTAGTGGGACCTCCCTTAAGGCCTTAGGGTTATTAGTGGGGCGCTACTTGGAATACTTGGATTGAGATGGCGTGTTCAATATCCCCAATACCATACTTGATACTTTCCATCACACATTACAAGTCCCATATACCACATCTTTTTTTTGGGTTTATCTTGTTATTGGTTCGTTGGGATTCGACATCCATATGGCCACACTCCTTGAGTAGGGCCAAGAAACATCACCTTGGAGGTTGATGCTGCTAAAAGAATGAAAAAACATATCATGGCCACAACAAAAGAAAAAGAAGAAAATCAAAATTCAAAAGATGGCTAGGACATAAGTTAGTATGTGGGAAAAAACCTAGCATGAGCTCTACCCTCGTCATTAGCAATCACTTGGTTCTTGAGCACATGATACTCCTTCCCTTAAAAAAGCATGTCCCAACCTTGGTGAGCATAAAATGATACCATCATGAAGTGCAAGCTCTAACCCTTGAGCTATGCACCATAATACAAAGCATTATCAAGAAGTAGAAGGTGCACTAAAGGAGTGGAAAAAGCAGGTCGAGCAAGGAACTCATGCCTCCATGATTGCTCTCTCCTTTACATTCATACACTCAAGAGTTAGGATGTAGACTCACCATCACTTGGGCCCTTTTGGCGATGGCACTTGGCCATAAAACTTTTTCCCCCCCATTTTCATACATTTACACTAACACATGTTGATTGAGTGGTTGACCTTGGAAATGCCACCTTCCCTTGAGGGTTGGAAGCTTCAAGCACCTAATAGGGTTGACCATTAGCCACCTGTATCAAGGTAGGGAACACCTTTACAGGACTTGGTCTAGTTAGATATCAGAAGACGATCCTTGTTTGAAGTATTAATATACCCTTAGTATTAAATTTTGGTCCACTTAGACGCATATATGGTCTTAGTTTCTGATGGATGGTTACTTTCACTTGAGTTCATGTTGCTTTTGTCAGGTGGTCCACAATGGCCTAGACCTTGAGGGTACCCACTCCACAGGTACCCTGGCCTCTTCAGAGAGATAGATGGCTTAGAAAATGCAGCGTTGGGAGATTTCAGCCTTCGGACGACTTAAGAAAATTTTGCATGTCCTAGAGGACCCTCATGGCCCAGGATGTTGGTTTCTCCATGATGACACCACTGGACCTAGCATGCCCCTAGGCTGGCCTTGACACAACTTAATGGGTAGGACTTGATTCATAGCTAAGATTCAGAGCTCAAATGAGGATGGACTCCCATTTAGATACTTGGGAAGGCTTGTTGCACTCGGAGAAGCCCTAATGTTGGAGATAGGAGGCCTTGTTTTGAAAATTGGAGACCCATCAATATGACAAGATGGCACCCCAGCTGGACTTGGGACCCTAGAGGAGGATTTAAGGGACTTTACCAAATTTTGGATGATTCTAGTATCATGGCACTTTTTCACACCTCATAACACCATGACATGGCATTTGGAGTTGTAAAAGGGAATGACGCCAACTTTTCTAGAGGCTATGACTCACACATGTGGTCATTTATGGCTTATTTTGTCACCTAGCTAGTGGGTTTGCTTGTAACCCATGATTATTTTGTCAAACTTGTTTTTGGGGCTTCATTAGTTAAGAATTAGTTGAGGTATCCCTCATATAAATAGAGGTCACCTCATTTTTCTTTTCATCATCACTCATGGATCAATTCTGCCTCTTTGAGGGGTTTCGACCTAACTGAAATAGTCTTGTATCTTTGTGGAGATGTGATATTTTGAGTAGATTTTGCTTTTGGAGACATCATTTTGGGATAATAAATGATTGGTTCATGCATTTGTTGAAAATATTTTTATGGCTATTGCATGCAATGGTTATTGTTAGGGTTTCTATGTGCTAGTTTTATTGAATATTTTTTGTATCAAATCTTCGCAAAGTATTGTATGCATTACCCTTAAGATTGTGTGACAATCGAATGAATCTTCACGTTATGTTCTCTTCAATGATTTGGTCCCCTCATAAAATAATTGCTAGGGTTTTGAAGACTAGGGCTTTTCATACCCTTACTCCATAATAAGATTTGATTCTTCCATGAGTAGATCTCCCTTTAGACTCCATCACATAAGATCAAGCACTGGCCTTTCCACATAGATGGTAAAAAATATAAAAAATACTTCAAAAAATCTCTTCTTTTTCTTCTCCTCCTAAGGTTTTGCTCCTAAAATTTTCAGCCCCTAAAATTTCGGGCCTTAAATTTTCTGCCCTTCAAAGCAAGCTGCTAGGGTTAAGTTTCTAGCCATAATTCAACTAGGGCTCAAACATTGAGCTAGTTTGAAGTCATTTTGCCTTGTCGAGCTTTAAATCATCAAAATTTAGCAATTTGCATGGTTGAAATTTCTTCTCTTGGGTTGATGTCATCAACTCTAAGGCTAGAGAAACTCTAATTCTCCACTAAGGCTTCAACTTGGGGTCATTAGAAGGTTTCTGGCTCCTTTTGTTGATCATACCAAGTTTCATAAGCCTTTTCTTAGTCTTATGTGCCTTTGTAAGCCATTATCATTGCTTTTTTCTTAAACACTAGGGCATAAGTACTTTTGATATGTCCCTTGGAGAGCACGTTATTCCTTGTTTCACTGGATTGGGCCTTGTTCTTATTTGGAGTTCTCTCCTTGAGCCTTTTGTAGGCTGCTCCTAAGCTACGCTATTCCTTTTCTAGTAAGATTGAGCCTTGTCCTTAGTCTGAGTATCTATGGTACGTTTATACAAATTTTCTTTATAGGTTCCTTTGAGGGTATGCTTCTTATTACATAGAATTGAACCTAGTTTTTTTTTGTCTTGAGGACCCTGTATGAGCCTATTCAATTGTCACCTTTGAACCCTATACCAAGAATATCGTCTTGGTGACCTATATCGACAAGCCTCCCTTGTGGTGAAAATCCACTAAAGAGTAAGAGGTGGTGTGCTGTGGTGATAATGGGCCTTCACCTCATTGTTGTACCTTGGTCTAGTCCTTGTCTTGTGAACTCCCCTGACAAAACCTACTATATTTTGAGGCAGCAAGTACTTAATGGAGAATTTGTCAACATGAATACCTAATTCACATGTTATATGCCTAAAAGTTTTCCTTTTGTTTTCTGTGTTCTTCATTATTTTTTTAGTGTAATGTTTGTATTGCTTAATATACTTTGCCTTCCTATCATCAATTAAGAGGAACAAATTTTCTTAGTATGCTCTAAGATTGCTTGTCAAATACTGAAATTGACAAGAGGATAAGTTCAACTGAGTACATTCGAATTTTTAGATCACTTTCCACCTGAAAATTTGTTTTGTATTTCGCATTAGATGCAATTTTTCATAGCCTGATCTTAACTCATTGGCAAAGCATTCATGTGCTTTCTGGTTTTGTTACTCCCTATCTTGCACAGGGGCACCCTTGATGATTTGAGTCCTCATAGCCAGGGTCCCTACTCGTTCTCATGAAATTGGTGGATGATTTGATAATCATGTGATGAAATATTTGATATTGCACAGTCCCTTTGTTGAAGCTCCTTGGGGTTTGGACACGGTATTCTCTTCATTCAAACTTTTGGGCATTTTCACTGTCCTAAATGCAATCCATAGGTCACAAGATAGTTCATGGTTCTAAAGGCATTTGTAATTTTTTTTTTGGCTATATCTACATGAATAGGTTCTCTCATCACATCCTTTGTTGAATATCCTTTAGTGCCCTCTTCATTCACTACTTATGAGCTATTATTCACTTAACAGAAGGGCAAACCTTACATATTTGAACATCTTTCTAATTGTTAGGGAGTTTTGAGGCATGTTTTTACTTTAGGGGTCAATTGCCAACATCCTTGGAGGTTGTTTGCTTGAGCTATGGACATAATCTTACCTTGAGAACCTATTTGGGTTATTGATGGAGATTTCTAGAGGATCCATGCACTTATTGGGGCCTTATTTACACTTTCTATAGGTCGCTCCACCTTTGGAGGCTAGACATTGGCTTGATGCTTCCTTGAAGGACTACGTCACTGTGTTTTGAGGATTATACCATGCATTTGAGGAGTAACTCCCCTTTGAGGCATCATATGTTAGTTGTGAAGCTGCTTGAAGGGGCAACTCCCTTTTGTAGTTTTTTTGGTCATTAGTTAGAGAATGTTTTCACCTTGGTCTTCCATGCATCCACTTGGAGGGGACTTGTGTTAAAATTGGCAACTAGGGCCAAATTCCACTTTGGACAACTCCTACGGGAAATATAATTGCAGCATTGAATTCCTCTTTTCAAGAGGACTAAAATTGACCTAAAGATCGTCAAATTTGGATAAGTAGAAATCGACCTATATACCTAGGCAGGGGTCTTTTCATGATTGGGCATGTCTTTTAGACATGCCTTTTCAGTTAACTAATGACTATTTAAATCAATGCTGCATGACTCGTACTCGTATAAGACTCGTCCGACCATTGACTCGTCGACTCGTATAAGACTTGGGAACAACTCGTATAAAACTCGTATAAGACTCGTCAAAATGCAAAAAAGAATTAAAATATGGTAAATTTTAAGCAGAAAAAAGAAACTAATGATAATTCCAGTCCTTATAAGTTATAAAAACCACAATATATGCAATAATTTATAACATCATCTCATATCTATAAAAGTACAACATAGCATATTCGATTTTTGTAAGCAAAACATTTAGATACTGAATAAGAAAAGGAATCATGATTCCATAATTAAAATAGAAAATGTCAACAATTTCAAAATTCAAATACATATGTCATAAATGATAAAGGATTGTCTCATAACAATCTTGAGTCTCATCACTCATGGACGACCATGCCTATAATAAGCCCTCGTGGAGCTCATGGTAGCATCGGAAGGCTGAAGCAACTGTGAGGCAGGTGTATTGGGAGTCTCCATTTGAGATGGCAAACTAGAGGGATCCTCAGTCTCTTCATCAAGCCAACTCAAATCAGGGGGCTCCTCCTCCACAACCCAATCAGACTCTAAATCAATAGTATCCAATAAAATTGGATTTGTATCCTTTGGTTGCACTTGTTTTGTGAGCATTCGAAGGTTGTAGTAGATGAAAACCAACTTCTCCAACCTTTCATGCTCCAACTTGTTTCTCTTTTTGTTGTGGATGTGCTCAAACACTGACCAATTGCGCTCACAAGAAGAAGCACTACAGGGTTGACTCAGAACTCTGATGGCGAATTCTTGTAATTGCGGTGCCGCATAGCCACAATCTATCCACCAATGAGCTGTAAAAAAATAACAACAAAGATTATCAGTTTTGCAATGCCAAACATATAAAAGAGAACTAGCAAAATTGCAAGTTAAGTTCTAACAATTTGCACTTACAAGGCATTTTCTTGTCCTTGAGACGTTGGCTTGAGCTGAATCCAAACATGCCAGATGATTCCTTGTACATATCTCATTGTAGGTTGATTTTGTCTTGAATATCTACATGCGGGAACATCTTCTCAATGCATATCATGACACCTCTCATCACCTCGGGATCTCTTTGAATGTTAGACCCCTCATTATAGAATAAGCTCGGATTGAGATATGCTCCTGCTACATGCAATGGTGAATGTAGTTGTCTGTCCCACCTGGAATCAATAATTTGCCATATAGGGAGATATTTAGATTCATCTCCCTTATAGAAAGTCTTGATGGCCTCTTTGGCCCTATCCATGCCCTCATAAATATATCCCATTGGAGGTTTCTCTCCATCCATCAATCTCAAGACTTTCACAAGGGGCTCAGTGAAGTTGACAATCTCAGTGACTTTGTCCCACAAACTATCACCAAAGACAGATGCTTTCACAGACAATGCTCCTGGTTTTGTGCTATCTTTCCAAAATACCCATTGTTGACTACAAAACATTCTTTGCAAAGCTTGGTACTCATACAAAAGGCTTTGGAGGGAAAGAAAGTTTGTAGCAAATTGTGTGACAACTCGGCGACTAAGCTCACCCTGTGTGAATTCCCTCATAAGGTTCAACACCCAAGCATGATTATAAATATACTTGGTAATTTGCTTGCATTCTTGCACAACATCCTGCACCCACTCCAACTTTCGAATATCCTCTAAAATCAAGTCTATGCAATGGGCAGCGCATGGAGTCCAAAAAATCGTGGGATATTTGGCACAAAGCAACCTTCCAGCTGCTACATAATTTGCTGCATTGTCCGTGATTACTTGGACAACATTTGCAACCCCAACTTCCTCCACCACATCAGCCAACAATGTAAAAATCAAATGTGCATCTTTTACACTTGCAGATGCATCAATGGATTTTAGGAACATGGTTCCTTTAGGGCAAGCAACAACAAAATTTATTATTGTTCTACCCCTCCGATCTATCCACCCATCAGACATAATTGTACAACCTGTAATTTTCCATGAGCTTTTAATGCTCTGCAATTGTTCCTTGACACACTCCAACTCCTCATCTAGCTCTTTCCCCCTAAGTGCATTATAAGATGGGGCTTTGTATCTAGGGCCAGCACTTGCAATGGCATCCACCATGGGCTGATAAAAATATGACTTTGCGTAGTTGAATGAAAGACTGTTATGGTACCAAAACCTCCTCACTGCCATATCTGCCTCCTTCCTCTTCTTTTCATTAAAACTATCCAAGGTTGGTTGAGACCCTAGAGTTGTACGAGGAGTGAAGAAAGAAGAGGTTATACTCCTGTTTGCTGCAACACTTGAAGAGGAGTTACCAATACGCGGACTTTCAATCTGTGTTTCACTCTGAGATGAAGATCTACCTATCCCAACAATCTCATCCTTCCTTCTTGCCCTCTTAGAAGTTTCTTCTTTAATGGCTTCCAAAGCAACTGCCATTTCAGTAGTGACTTCATTAGGACAATTTTGACAACATCCCACACCTTTCCCAAGAATGCTAGCTAGGTGGTATTTTAGCCTGTTTATTCCTGCATGCATTGTGGCATTGCAGTAATTGCACTTCACATGGTGGTCATTACCGGCAATGATTCGTTGACCATGTGCCCATGTCGGATCACGAGACTTTCTATACCCCTTTGGTGGCATGGTGACGAAATCTTGAAGAAAAACATTAAATTTTTAAAATCTAATTCATATATATATATATTTTTTTGGTTATTAATTTTGTTTTTAATTTACAATTTTTTTTGGCCCTGTGGTTGAGTTTCTCAGCCACACAAGGCCCCTGTGTGGCTGAGAAACTCAGCGACAGGGCCTGCAGGCTCAGGAGGCAGATTGTAGGCCCTGTGGCTGAGTTTCTTAGCCACACAACGATTCTGTGTGGCTGAGAAACTCAGCCACAGGGCTTGCACGCTGAGGAGCAACCCGCAGGCCCTTGTGGCTGAGTTTCTCAGTGACAGGGCCTGCAGGCTCAGGAGGCAGACTGTAGGCCCTGTGGCTGAGTTTCTTAGCCACACAACGACCCTGTGTGGCTGAGAAACTCAGCCACAGGGCTTGCATGCTGAGGAGCAACCCGCAGGCCCTTGTGGCTGAGTTTCTCAGCCACACAGGGCCGTTGTGTGGCTGAGAAACTTAGCTACAAGGCCAAAAAAATTTGCAAATTGCAAGTCAACTAAAAAAAAAAATTGAATTGACTAGATAAAATTTAAAAAAAATTACATGCAAGCAGCTAGTTGCAAAGCGATGAAACAAAGATCATGAAGCCTACTTGGACAGTGTGCTGAAACTCTGCCTATGTTGTGACTCTGCCTTTGTTGAAACTCCGCCTGTGCTATGATTCTGCCTGTGCTGAAACTCTGCCTGTGCTGTGACTCTGCCTGTGCTGAAACTCCGCCTGTGCTGTGACTCTGCCTTGCTATTACTATGTGCTGCTACTCCGCCAGTGCTCACTTAGCTAGTGTTGCTACTCCGAAAGGGAGAGGTGCTTATAAAACATTTCCTTCCCTCCAAATTCAGTTTTCCTCCACCTCATTTCCAAAAAAAATAGAAAAATAAAAAAATTGAGAAAAATCCAAAAAAAATGCTTTTTGTTGTGGGACGAGTCTTATAGGGGTCCGATATGGGTGTTATGAGAAACCCGCGGGTCTTATGCGAGTAGGCGGGTTTAATGCGAGTTTGCGCGGGTAAGGGTAGAGAGCACAGGTTCTATGCGAGTGACCCGACTCGCTATATAACCTGCGTGTACCCACGGGTCTTATACGAGTGGTGCTTCACTGATTTAAATAATCGTCATTTTGATTATTTATTATTTACATTTTTTTGTATTTATTCTATTTGTTATGAATTATATTCATAACAGTCTCATAGCTTGAATGCTTGCCTAAATTTTATGTTACTTATCAGTTGATAGGAAAAATGAAAAATAGTAGAAGTACTCTTTTAATGTTTGCAATTAATGCATACTAAAATTTATATCAGCATGACAAAACATGTGGGTTGGGCCTAAACAAACACATGCAAACTTGTAAACTGGGTTAAGGGTGCATATCATAATTTTTCTACATAGATAATAGGTACAGGTCAGATCAACAATCTAGTCTTTTATATTTGAAGTTTGTTCCAAGAAGGTATCAGTATATGTGGAGTAGAATACCAATCCTATCGACAAAATAATGATTGCTAGAAGCATCGAATCTGTGTCTTTACAATGTATTTTTTTTCAAAATACTTGTGGTCCTAATTGGAGTATGCTTGTAGTGAGGAAGTTTTGAAGACCACACAGATACACTAAGCACAATCTTCTTCAATTCATTGAGGTATGCTCTCCAAAGCTCTAGCAGAAAAACCTTGATAACCCGGATTTTGGAAGGCATGTTATAATAACTGACTTGATCTACCTTGAAGTGTCATCACTGTTTCCAAGATAAAACGGCTATAGCAGAAAGTGGCTAACATTGGCAGATGAGGAATTAACTTTCTTTTGATTGCTAAATTTTACAATGAAGGGTTTGCAGAAGGTAATTGAGAATAAGGCCATCAATTTATATCATCAATTTGAAGGGATCTTGAAAAGGTATCAACAAATCTATACCCTGTGAAAGAAAGCATCTTCAAGCATACTTTTGACAACAACCAATTTTAAAGCAGCCTCATGTACATCAAGGACATAAGGCATCATTACACTTGAGGTGCATATTATTGCTCAGTTCTCATAGACACACGCTTGACAGTGATATGATATGACAATGATCTTGTGATATGATATTGACAATGATCTTGTGATGCAATGATTGACAATGATACTTGATAGTGACTTGTGGCAGATATACTTGACAGTGTTAGAATAATGATGCTTGCTTGTGATTAGGGGGACATGTTGTACACAGAATACTTGAAGGGTTGAGGGTTGCAGAAGTGTTGACTTTTGTAAATTTATGTAGATGTTCTATGCTTGATGCAACTTTACTTATCACTACAGCAATCACATAAACAATCAAGTAAAATGCTGATAGAACATACCAGTGGATCTACAGAAGACAAACCAGAAACAGAGAAATGTGGTGGTGCGTTACGGCGGTCAACAGGTTGCTTCAACCAGCGAAGTCTCCTTGGTCAGCCAACCCAGCGTGTGTCACAACAACCATCAAAACAGCGACACGGTCAACTCAAAGTCAACCCCAGAAAAGTGAACACTGCCCCAACGGCAGCAACGGTAGCAACACCAACAGCAACGACAGTGACTGCAATGACACTAGCAGCAACAATAGTAGCACCAACAACAACTGCAGCAACAACAACAAGTAAAAGTCAACACATCATGGTCTACGGTCAACCTTTGACCTCGGTTCTTGTGCCAAAATGTGTGGCCTTCCAATATCGAAGTCTCCACCAAAAATAAGCTCCTTTGGACCATGCGTTGACCAAAGTCAATGCTGGTCAAACTTGCATGGAAACCCTAGCTGCAGCAGCTTCCTCTTCGTCCTTCTTTCCCACGTGTGAACTGAAACTGCCTCCAAGGAGCTCGAACCAATCAGAAGAGGAGAGGTGATGTGTGAGGATGAGATGAGTGAAATGTCCTCCAACGTTGACTCTATTTATGTCAATCATTGAGGTGTGTGACACATTTGCTGGGGGTGTAAAACCTTAAGGCCGACCTGCACATGTTTTGAAAGTATTAAAAATAAATTCAAAATAAATGTTCTGCTCATTGGATCAAGATGATCTTTAGATCGATCTTGCACCTCTTCGAAATAGAAACCCAATAAAAATATTGGTGTCTTCATCTGAGCATCACAACATGGAGTTTGGACCTAGTTGTCCATTTTTAACACTCCCTCTCAACTAGGGAGAACTCCATCCACCTGTGCAATCAAACATCGTGCGTCATCCTCCCGTAACCTGCTTTGCTAGCCTCTTTATTTCAGAATAGAAGTGGGTTAGTCACAAAGACATCATTTCCGGTTGATAGATTCAGCCTAGAGGTCCCAAACCTCTATAGGACTCACAAAGAGTCTCATACCAACTCAAAGTTGGTTTACCTGATTCGAAGTCAGTAGGAGGTCCAAAACGTCACATGGACTCAAAGAGTCACATACCAACCCGAAGTTGGTTTATCTGACACAAAGTCAGTAGGAGGTCCGAAACCTCACATGGACTCGAAGAGTCACATACCAACCCGAAGTTGGTTTATCTGACCCGAAATCAGTAGGAGGTCCGAAACCTCACTAGACTTTATCCCAGATCAAGTGTTTGGACACGTGTCATCCTAGATAGAGAGTACGACAATCTCTGATGCGTCCATCAGTCTTTGCTATTAGTCTCTAGCTTTTCCCACCTCATTGGCCAAATGAGAGGTACTTCCCTTGAGTCTGGAACTCAATGGGTAGGATGCATACGGGGCACAGATCATGAGAGGCGAACCAAGTCAATCATCATAACGGTGGGGCAGAAGCACCGCAAGGTTCAGCAAGCCTAGCCCCGTATGTGCTTATAGCTTCGAGAAGCTATCCTCAGAGCCCCCCAGAGCTCCAAGAGCCCATCGTCCAACATGACCCTTAGAATAGGGTCGTTCCACGATTCTAAGATTCTCACAGAAGGTTAGGAACATGACCTTCCCCAAGGGCATTGTGAGAATATATGCGACCTCCCTCTCTGTACCATGTCCCGGATAAAGTGGTACCAGCCATCAACATGCTTGGATCGTTCGTGGAACATGGGATTCTATGACAAACGAATCCCCCTTAGGTTATCACAAAGGATAACGGTGGCATCTAGCACATGCTCGAACAACTCACTAAAGAGCTTTCGCAACCAAGTGACTTCACAACAGGCCATACATGTTGAAATGTATTCGGCCTCAGTGGTGCTCAAGGCTACCGACTTTCGTTTCCTGCCCGAAGCAGCATCCAGATGTGCTCTTGCAATCCACCACACTGCCAGCCCAATCGACATCAGTATATCCAAGGAGTGTCATGCTCCCGACAGTGTATCTCAGCCCATGGTCTATTGTGCCCCAGAGATATCTCAAGAGTTTCTTGTCACCAACCCAGTGAATGTTATGATCAACATTGTGTTGACTCAAAGTGTTCACTCCACAACATACGTCTAGACGGGTGTTCATTAAGAACATTAGGGCCCCTACGAGTTGACGATACTCGGTAGGATTTGCTAACATGGGCCCAGCAGTGCTGCCACTCAACTTCCTAAAGTTGAGCTCCATTGCTGTCGACACGGGCTTGCAGTCCACCATACCAAATCTTTTCAGAAGCTTCACAATGTATTTTCCTTGAGAAAGGAAAATCTCGCTAGGTCTCTGCCAGACCTCCAGCCCTAGGAAGTAGTGCATCAGTCCTAGGTCCTTCATCTCGAACTCAGCAGCGAACTCCCTCTTGATCTGATGAATAAGAGGGTCAACACCTATCAGGAAGAGGTCGTCCACATATAGCACTAGAATGAAAGGCTTCTCCCTATCAACCTTGAAGTAAAGGTTTGGATCAACATTACTACGAGTGAAGCCCAACTTCATCAGGTAGCTATCAATCCTCTCATACCAAGCTCTAGGTGCTTCCTTCAACCCATAAAGGGTTTTCTTCAACCTGCAGACATGGGTGTCCAGATCCTGGACTTCGAACCCCAGAGGTTGCTCCACATACACCTCTTCCTTTATCGCACCTTGCTGAAATTCGGTCTTCACATCCATTTGATGAAGACTCCATCCTTGCGTAGTAGCAAGGGCTATGATAGATCGGATGGTGGTCACAGGTGCAAATATGTCATCATAGTCTATGCCTTCTTTTTTAGAGAAGCCACGGGCAGCGAATCTTGCCTTGAATTTTTTAGCACTTTCATCAGATCCATGCTTGATCTTGTAGAGCCATTTTGAGGTGACAACTG
The DNA here is from genome assembly GCA_034641835.2 of Pinus albicaulis. Taxonomy (NCBI): domain Eukaryota; kingdom Viridiplantae; phylum Streptophyta; class Pinopsida; order Pinales; family Pinaceae; genus Pinus; species Pinus albicaulis. The sequence goes on along the minus strand of CM076571.1, from coordinate 152,221,452 downwards.
CTTTGTCCTCTGGTCTTGGAACCACATCCCAGACATCATTCTTCATTATGGACTCGTACTCTTCGTGCATAACATCCTTCCAGACTTGATGCTTTACGACTTCCTCAAAAGATCCAGGCTCGGATTGTTCAATAGTACTTATGGCTGCTAGATACCCTTGGTATCTACTCGACTTCTTGCTTTCACAGAATGTCCCTCGTGGGGCCATATGTCCCTCAACATCCTTGAGAGTGTCCCTGAGCCATGATGGTCTCTTTCCCAGTGAAGGAGGTGGATCAATCGGGTCCATCAGTCCTTCAATATCAGGGATCGTCTCATCCTTCGGTTCCTCTTGGTTTCCAGGCCTTGCTTCATGATCTTCCTTAGATCTCAGAAGATTGATTGCTTTCCTCAGGGAAGCATCTTCATCAAAGGTGACATCGTGGCATATCTCCACTTCCCTTTGACCGGGCACATAGAATCTATAGGCCTTTGAAGTTTCGCTGTAGCTCACAAACATTGTGGTCTCCCTCTTGATGCTAGCTCCTCTGCAAAAGATCTTGAACTCGTTCGACTCATTCAGTGCCATTATCGGTTTGTCGGATAACATCTCATGTCATTGCTTCCAGTGGACTTCCCCCAACTTGGTAGAGTGTATCAATTCTGGACCCAAACGTGATAGCTTCCTTGAAGCTCTTCTTCCACATGCGCACCTTTCCATCAGTGAATGCCACATTGAAACCTTTGTCTTCCATGGCCGATATAGACACATGGTTCTTCTTCAAATTAGGTACATAGAGTACATCTTGCAAGCGGAGGACTTGACCTTGAGACAAGTGGAGGGTCATAGTCCTTGTCCCTTTCACGAGATATGTGGTATTATCTCCAAGGATAATTTCTAGATTAGTATCCTTCTCAACCATATCAGAGAGTGCTTCCTTGAACCCAGTGATGTGCCTTGAGGCACCACTATCTATCAACTAGACATCCATAGTGTCGGGTGGAGATGCAGCAGAGAGGGCAGATACAAGAATGAATTGATTTCTTTTTATCAACAACATTTGATTCCTCATACCTGGAATTTCTTGACTTTTTGAAAGGTTGATCATTTCCGCCGGAGGGAGCCTTCCTCTTTCCCTGGAACCTGTTGTTCCTTTTATTGCCATCCTTCCGGTTGTTGTTGTTGTCATCATCACCAGGGTAATCCTTCTTGAAAGGGCATTTTCTAGCATAGTGACCTGGCCTATGACAAGTGTAACACTTGCCCTTCTTTCCTTGTTCCCCTGCTCTTCCTTTGTACTTTGGACCACCAAAGTTCTTCTTTCTAGAATGAGCAGGGTGGGCAACATTCCCTTCATTTTCATACTCCTTCATACTTGTATCTTCTTGAACGCATCTCGACAGTACCTTGTCAAAGTCAGGTATCACATTATTATTGAGAATGGTAGTATTGAACACATGCCATTCGGATGGGAGCCCTCCAAGTGCGGTGAGTACAATCTCTCGATCAGCTATTGTTTCCCCAATAGCCAACAGATTGTTCCTGATCTCGGTCAGCTTCAGAAAGTATGATTGGACAAACTCATCCCTGCCTTTCTTCAGATTCTTCAATTGATTCTTGAAGAATAGCACTTGATTTGCATTGTTGGCCTTGAACATGAGGACCAACTTATCATATATCTCTTTGGATGTGCCTAGCTCAGAGATGTAGGCCACCAGACTCTTATGAATGGATTCCCTGATCATCAACTTTGCTTTGATCCCCCCCTTCTTATACTTTGTTTTGGCAGCATCAGTAGCAGTGGATGGAGGTTCTTGGATTTTACCGTGCACATAGTCCGTGACATCTTGGTCTTCCAATTTAAGATCCAATATCATCTTCCAAGCATGGAAGTCATCCTTCCCAGTCAACTTGTCATCCTCCTTGAAGCCTTAGTTTGTGGAACCCATTTTCTTCTTCGATGATTGCTACAAATTAGGGCTTGTCTTTACCTCAGCTTCGATACCATGTAAATTTATGTTGATGTTCTATGCTTGATGCAACTTTACTTATCACTACTGTAATCACATAAACAATCAAGTAAAATGCTGATAGAACATTCCAGTGGATCTACAGAAGACAAACCAGAAACATAAAAATGTGGTGGTGCGTTATGGCGGTCAACAGGATGCTTCAACCAGCAAAGTCTCCTTGGTTAGCCAACCCAGCATGTGTCACAACAACCCTCAAAACAACCACACGGTCAACTCAAAGTCAACCCCAGAAAAAGTGATCGCTGCCCCAACGATAGCAACACTAGCAACAACGGCAGCGACTACAACAACACTAGCAACAACGGCAGCAACAACAGTAGCACAACAACAACTGCAGGAACTGTAGCAACAACAGCAGGAACATGTAAAAGTCAATGCAACACGGTCTATGGTCAACCTTTGACCTCGGTTCTTGTGCCAAAATGTATGGCCTTCCAAAATCAAAGTCTCCACCAAAAATAGGCTCTTTTGGACCATGCGTTGACCAAAGTCAACGCTGGTCAAACTTGCGTGGAAACCCTAGCTGCAACAACTTCCTCTTCATCCTTCTTTCCCACGTGTGAACTGAAACTGCCTCCAAGGAGCTTGAACCAATCAGAAGAGGAGAGATGATGTGTGAAGATGAGATGAGTGAAATGTCCTCCAACGTTGACTCTATTTATATCAATCACTGAGGTGTGTGACACATTTGCTGGGGGTGTAAAACCTTAAGGCCGACCTGCACATATTTTGAAAGTATTAAGAATAAATTGAAAATAAATGTTTTGCTCATCGGATCAAGATGATCTTTAGATTGATCTTGCACCTCTTCGAAAGAGGAACCCAATAAAAATATTGGTTTCTTCATCTGAGCATCACAACATGGAGTTTGGACCTAGTTGTCCAATTTTAACAACTTTGCGTTGGCATCTATAATAAGCAACAATGGTAGTAGACAATTGTGGATAGTGGTAGAAGTGAAGCGCAGGTGTGGTAGTGGACAGTGGGAGCAGTGAAGTGCAACAACATTAGCAGCAGTGGATAGTGGTAACACAGAAGTGCAGCAGCAGGCAATTGTGGTGCTACAACAGTATTGCAACAACAATGATTGTGTGATTGATTGATTGGTTGAGTTGTTGATTGTAAGGGAGACTGAAGACTCCTATAGACTTGGATCTGTAAAACTCTTCAAGCCTTAGGGAGCTTTAGCTTACTTCCAGCCTTTCCTGGTAAAACTCGTGGGGACTTTATGTACTTCCTTCTAGTTCAACTAGTAAATATGTATGTAACCATACATATCAAAGCTTCTATTGAGACAAATCTTATATGCACTGTTTCTGTGATATAGCACTGTTTCATGTTTTGTTTTGATGCTCTAAATGTCTAAAAGAATCTAACCGATTGTAGAAATGATAAGAAATACTGATTCAACTCCCTCTCAGTATTTTCAACATTTACAATAATTTGAAATAGCAGATGCAAAAATTGGAGGGTTAATCCCCTAAGGTTAAGCCTGGATTTCCTTCCAAAAAAAATATGTTACATTCCATCACTTTGGGAGGATGAAGATACTTCCAAATAAAATAAATCTGCAATTAAAATCGATCAAAAGTAAAGCTAGGGTTTATATGGTTAGATCTCACTTTATATCCTTCAAACCCTAGGCCAGGGCTTCACAAATCCTTGGAGAGGAGAGCTGTAATATTTATTCCAAATTTTTGAAGACCTTGAAAAACCCTCAAGAAATGATTTTAGAGCAAAATAATCCACAAATAGAGACAATTGAGTTGTCTTAGGCTTTTGGATGTTGCTAGGGAGGCATGAAACCCAAGACATTTACCTTGAAATGAGATTATTTTTGGATTTTTTTTCTGTTGGATTTTTTGTATTTCATTTTTTTATTTTTTATTTTTTATTTATTTTCAATGGATTTTTGAATAATATGAATAAACAAAATGAGAAGAACTTGAATTTTGTAGAAAGGATGGTTAATTGTTGGATTTAGGGCTAGTGCCTTATCGACTAAGGCTCAATGGGGTTAAGATGAATGCGCCTCTTAAGATAATCATGGAATGAAATAAAATCAAAACCCTTGTTGAGGGACCTCTAAGGTGTTGTCCAACAAGGAGATTTAATTCTTACCTCAGACCAACAGGAGAGAAGAATTTACCCTAGATGTCTCCATTCAAGTGACAAAGTTGTCCTTCAATGGATCGATCTTGACAGCCTTGTAGTAGATATGAATTAACAAAATGTTGTCTTAAAAAATACGTAGAATTTCCAAGAGAAAAATTCTTCAAACTTGACCCTAAAGCTTCAAGAAATTATTACGTTATGGAAAAAATAATCTCAACAATTCACAACAATTTGGGAGGAGAGTGAGCTCTCAATTTATAGAAGAGCCTCTTAACATCTCTCCCCCTTTTGCTCCTTAGAAATTTTTTAAGAAATCTCAAAATAGTGTCATCCATAATAGACTGGTAGACGAAGTCATTACACAAATTTAACTTACATTGGTTAACACCCTCAATAGAGGTTGACCTCCCACTAAAGAGGTTCGTATGCTTGTTAAGGGAGGCTGATTTGCCTTAGATGTGCAACTTTCCTTTGAGAGATAGATTTAATTGGCTTGGAGGAAAGTTAGGAGATCAAAAGAGGCCCAAGGTTTCTCTCAACTAGCTTTACGTTCACTTGTAGTTGACCTTTGATCCTTAGTGGCTACGTAAAAGGTGGATGACTATTAAATTTGGTGCAATCATTGCTTGCTTCTATGATTTAAGGCTTGATTTGCTTGATTGTACATTTGATCTTGGTCCATAGGAGTGTTCCTTATATGACTCTTTCTTTACTCATATGATGTGCCACATTGTCACATATAACCCTCATGGTTGCACCAGGAGAAGTCAACCCTTCTTTGATGGTGAAATAATGCTTGAAAAGGCACTTTGGAGAAGGTGTTTTAGGTGATTTGACTTGGCTTTCTCAGGAGAATGCGATGGACCTTTTTTCTTGCTTTGGTGAATGTGATATATTTCCCTATGGACCTTTTGACCCCACCCCGAGGTGTAGGTTTTCCCAACGAAGATGGAGTGTTGTATTTTTCCCTAAGGATATACGCTAAGGCATGTAGTGGAACATTAAGTTTATCCCACCGTGCACACACATATTTGTGAATATCATCATACAGGATGGGATCTTTTGGCTGAACAATATCTTTTATTTGCCCCAACATGTTATCTATCTGTTCATACACCTCCCCAATCACTGGTGCATTTGTATCTGCAAAATGAATTATGTTATAAATGGACTTGGTGTATTGCAAAACATCTCGCACATTTTCCGAAAATAGATGATCAAGAGCGGTGTCCTCCACCTCTTCAAAATCTTCCCTGTCAGTTGCGGTTGTAGCCCTGTCCTTTAATACTTGCTAATGTTGACTTGATACCATTTTAGCCAATGACTCTCTTACCTTTAGAAGTAGCCTAAAGGTGAGGTAATAGTTAGCAAATCTAGTCTTCCCAATATTCAATAGCTCCAACCTTGAGTGACTGTAGAAAATCCCATGGGCATTGCTATGGTTGGTGATAAATTCTATCATTCTCTTGCCTGTCTTGTACAATTCACCAATCCAGCTATATTGAGGTTCCTTGATCTTAATAATGTCATGCATCAAAATGTTCATTGTGTGAACCAAACACCCAAACCAATATGATTGCTCCCGTTGCCTATTAGTGATGACTTCGATGACATTGTATGGCCCAATACTTTCAATTGTATGAATTAATGGTTGTGCAATGTTGATGGTAGTCTTGACTTTTTTGAGTAGTTATGTGATTAAAGGAAGACTGCACCAGTAGCAGACACATCAAGAACATTTATCAATGGCTTGCCTTTTACATTTTCCCAACTATCAGATACAATGGATACCCCATATTCATTCCAAGCATTTGTGAATTTACCTAGAGCATTTGTTATTTTCACTTTTTCACAATCAAGTCCCACAATTCTAGCTTTGTCATACCCAGGACTCTTGTATCCTTTAGGGGCATTATTGATGGTGGAAACCATTTCATGCCAATAAGGTGAGCGAAGAACATTGAATGGTATCCCACATGCAAAGAGAAACTGGAAAATTTTTGCATCCACATCATGCCTCCACCCTTCATCAAGGATTTTTGATATGATTCTATGCTTTAAAGAGATGTTTGTGCCTGTGCCTTCGTATCCCCTACCATGTGTGGATGCTAATGGAGTTCTTACTCTATGTGATTTTGGGCTAGTGGTGTCATGTTCACAGTCACCCTTTGATCTTTTGGATTTGTGTTGGGATTCCTCCTCTTCCCTTATGTATTTGGTTCTTTGTTTTTGTTGACACACTTCCACAGGTTTTGATTCCTATTTGCTTAATGCCATTCCATACCATTTTCCTAGAGAGATGCTTTCTAGCATGGGTATATGAACTTGTGTAAGTGATTTTGCAATGGGGGCATGTAAATTTAGTGCTTACTTTCCCTCTTGAAAGCCTAGTAACATTTTTCCTCAAGGGGGTTTGGTCTGTTATCACTCCATTGGATCTCCGAGGCTGAGAAGAGACAAGCAAAGGTAACTACAGACCAAGCTCTCGCCAAGTACCTAGCCCTGCTAGGCATGAAAGTGTTCTCTCCAAGGGATCACAGCCAAGAGGGTTGGATCAAATAGGTTTTAGGCTAGGTATAGTAGCACAAGGGTTTTGATTGGTTGATTTGGGTGCTGGATGAGTGAATTAGGTCAAAGAGGAACTAGGTTAGGTTAAATAAGATCAGAATTGTAGACATCTGATGGGGCAAGGTAAGTAGGCACTCTAACACTTTAGGGTTCTTAGGGAAGATGGATCAGACTGGTGAGTTGCTAAAAAGAGCATGACAGTACATGAATTCTTTTTAAACCGAAACAAATTATGGTGATTCTCCCAAAACAGAGCATAGAAGATGTATTCTGCTTATCAAACTTGAGAATCAAACATATCATAGAACTGGAATGAACAGAAGAAGAAACTGTGCCAAAGTATAGTACCACATGAATCCTAAAAGAATAGTTGCAACTCATTCGATATCTTCCTGCCAAAATTTGAATACACTAGTGTCTCTGATCAATACAACAACATCCAACCTTTCAATGTTAAAATTTGGGTACCAGAGGACAAGTGGTTCTCTAACGCTTTGATCTTTGGCCTAGGGAAAAGTGTCCAAAAGAATTTAACTTTTTCTCCTAAAGTGACTTTATAAGTTGTAAAGTTAAATCTAGTTTAAAAGTGACTTTAAGTGATAAAGTTACTAAGTCTAATTTTAAAGTGACTTTTATAAAGTCAATGTGATATTAGAAAGTGAAAAGTGACTTTGGAAATAAATGACTAGGAGGGTCTTTATTAAAGTGGGGTGAATTAAAAAAATAGAAAGTGAGATTTAAATGCACATTTAATCTCAACCCTAGATCTAAAGCTATCTCAGCCATTGGATTTAGGGATTCCCCAAAAGTCACTTAGGGTTAGGTTAAAGGAGGAAAATGAGAGAAAAAATCATTCATTCTTTCATGAGCAGATTGAGAGAGGAGGAGAGAAAGTAAGGAGACATTTCTGAGCAGTGTGAAGAAAGAGGGCAGCAGCAAAGAGACTTCAGCAAATCCGTATAGCAGCTTAGAGGCACATTTTCGAAGGCAAAAATTCGTACAGCAGGAGTTTGGCACACTTTTCGACGAAGGAGGCACAGAAAAAGAGGGATTCTGTACAACATCTTCAACACACATTCCAAGGCAGATTTTGGGCTTGAAAATCGAGAAGGAGATTGCTGTTTTTCTGGCACAGATTTCGAGGAAATCCGTACAACAGGACATCGCTGATGCCGAGGCTATTTTCAGGCACATGAATCGAGGAGGAAATACAACTGTACTTTCCATACAGTCTGTACAATCGTATGGTCGTTCTGCTGAAATTTGGGCATGCAAATCGAGGGTGGCGGTTCAACATTTAATGTTGTAAAATTTATGTTTTGTAAGTTCGCTGTTTTGCACATTTTCCGAGGCGGTGTGCAAGCACAAAAATCGAGATAAGTACATTTGTGTGGTTGCTGGAATTTTTTACTGTATTTTCTGTCTCACTGTAAAAGCAATATTCAGAAATAAAGAGAAGCTTTTGAACTGGTTTTCCCCAAGTGTTGTAGGGGGTTTTTTCAGGGTCATATTGACCAAAAATCATCGTGTCATTTTCTGTGTTCGTGTTTCAGAATTTGTGTTTTCAGAAAATATTTATTATTTCCAGCTTGTTGAATGTATGGTTATGGGAATGGGCATTTAACTACATGGGAGTAATAAGTAGAAATTGATAACCAGGGTTGGGTTAAAATTTCTACACTCAAATGAGTGAAGAGGTGAAAGATATAAACACGAAACAACTTCTTCCAACCTCAGGGGTTGAATCCCTGAGTTGTGGAGCTGATCCACAAAAGGCTGAACTGCAAACCTAAAGTGTAGGGAGGTCAAACTGACTCATACCTAACTTGAGTGAAACTGATTCATCAATCCTCAAAAAGACTTTTGCCTAATGTATTTACCCCTAGGTAACTCAAAAGCATCATAATTACTTTTACATCCATCATTTACATCAGTAAAATCATGATTTGCCATGGTGAAACTAAAAAACTAAGAAAAAATCAGAATATCAGTTACTGGTCAGGAGCACAACGGCAATGTCAGGAGCGCAACACCATCTTCAGGTCAACTTTTGAGGGGTTTGTTGATGTTCAAATTGAGCTCAGGATGGCTCATTAGAAAGCCTGTCCTATTTAGTCTCCAAAAATGTACTTGGTTTCCAAAAATGATGAGTTTTAGCCTTCCAAAAGTTGAATCTCCCAAGACTAGTCAGAAGCGCAGCGCCTAGTTGAAAAACAGGGCAGAAAGATTGCCCAAATTTACTTAGCAAAGTGTCAAACTTGACTATTTACTGCCTTTTGAATCCAATGGTGGTCTTGGTTTTGCATTTGGAGGCCTCTGGAGTGCTCCTGACAGTCTAACTGGTGCCAAATTTCTGGGTTTTTTTTTGCAAAAATAGGCCTCAGAGATGGAGCGATATCTCCTGAACCATGAATTGTTTTGCAAAAATGAGAGAGGTTTTTGTTCCTCGGTATGTTAGGAACAAAAACCTCCTCCATTTTTCCAATGTTCTTCTCTCATTGAACCTTTACCACAACAGTGAAATTTTCAGTTTATTAGGACAACAGGCATGTCTTTGGGCTTGAGGTTGGAGGATAGGTTGGATGGGCATAGCAACCACAGTACATGGAAGGAAATAATGCAGAGCATCTTTGAGGAGGCAGAAGTCTGGGGTATAATGGTGCATACCTAACAACACCCTGTGAATGTGCCTACTGACGCTATTCAGTTGGCAGATTTTAATAAAAAGAATAACAAGGGTAAGAGACTGATTCTAGATGGTATTAAAGACCATTGCATTCCTCTTGTGAGAGGAAAGAGACTTGCTCATGAGATGTGGACAACTTTGACCAATCTCTACCAGAGTACCAATGAAAACAGAAAAATAGTCCTAAGGGAGAAGCTAAAGGCCATTAAGATGGCAAAGACTGATAGTGTTATTGCATACCTCACAAAAATCACTAATATGAGAGATGAGTTGGTAGCAGTTGGAGAGGTCATTCCATCCATTGAGTTGGTGCGGATAACAGTGAATGGCCTTCCCAGTATATGGCTGAACTTTGCTAACGGGATTGTTGCGCGGGAGACCCTTCCCACTTGGGAGAGGTTATGGGATGATTGCATACATAATGAAATCAGAAAGAACCAGCTTGGGGCAGCGAAACCAGTTGAGGAGGATAACAATGTAGCACTGTTAGCATGAGGCAAGAAAGGCAAAGGAAAGAAGCAAGCTTCCACAATTGTTGGTGGGGGCAAAGGCAAAAGTAAAGGTAAGCAGGTGAACAAGCAGAAGGACTATTCCAAGGTGAAGTGTTGGAATTGTCAGAAGATGGGACACTATGCAGTTGTGTGTCCGAAGAAGAAGAAGAAGGGAAAGAACAAGACTCTGGCAACATCAACGGAGATAGAAAACTTTTCGGAGAGCTTTGACCGGGAGTTTGGGTTCATTGTTTGTGAGTCCACTAGTGCAGGATCACTTGCCATGGAGGTTGAGAGGGAGTGTGCATTTCCCTCCACTAGCAGAGCATCTTCAGGTATCTGGTATGTTGACAGTGGGGCTTCATGTCATATGACAGGAGTTCGTGAGTACTTCTCAGAGCTTTCAGAGAGTGGCACTGATATAGAGGTAGTACTCAGAGACGACAGCATTGTTAGAGCAGTCGGTGTGGGGACATTGACATTTGATAGGGAACCCAAACCTCCCTTTAAAGTGTCTGATGTTCTATATGTGCCAGGGATGAAGAATAACCTTATATCCATCTCAGCATTGGAGGACGGAGGGTATGAGGTATTTTTCAGGAGAGGATAGGTGCTTATATATCCCAGGGGCGCTCCAGCTGATTCAGCTAGAGTGATTGGTGTGCGCCATGCAAAGGTGTACAAGTTTGCATTTCAGCCCCTTTTGGCATTGAGCAGTACTATTGATAACAAAGGTGGCAGTTGAGAGTTGTGCAAGATTTGTAGGAGAAGTGTGCTCAGGGAAGAGGAAGCCCAAGTGGCTTCAGGATACCTTGAGAGAGGCCACATCTGTTGCTGGGCCGAAGCGACCGGTCAGAGAGAGCAGACCACTTGAGAGGTTCTGTAGTTATATGGCAATGGTTGCCAGCATCGTTGACTCCGAGCCTTCTAGCTATGAGGAGGCAGCTAGCCAACAGTTCTGGAGAGAGGCCATGTAGGAGGAGCATTCTTCTATCTAGAAGAATGATGTTTGGGAGGTGGTGCTGAGGCTTGAGGGAAAATCTGTGGTTACTTCTAGATGGCTTTACACGGTAAAGCATGTTGCAGATGGCAGCATCGAGAAGTTAAAGGCAAGGTTTGTGGCTAGAGGGTTCTCCCAGGTAGAGGGAGTAGACTATGAGGAGACCTTCGCTCCCGTGGCTCGATATACTTCCATTCGCTCCATTATATCGATAGCAGCAGAGATGGGTTGGAAGATGCACCACATGGATGTGAAGATTGCATTTCTCAATGGCTTCATACATGAGGAGGTGTACATTAAGCAACCACAGGGCTTTGAGGTGCATGGGAAGGAGTCCCATGTATGTAGATTGAAGAAGGCACTTTATGGCGTGAAGCAAGCTCCTAGAGCTTGGTACTCCAGGATTGATACGTACTTGGAGGAGATGGGTTTCACAAATACTGATGCAAATCCGGACCTATACTTTATTATGATAGGTGAGGAGCCTCTCATTCTGGTGCTGTATGTGGATGAATTGGTCATTACAGGTGGAAAGAGACTCATAGAGGGCTGCAAGAGAGATCTTGCTTCAGAGTTCGAGATGAAGGACATTGGCTTGATGCATTACTTTTTGAGTTTGGAGGTGTGGCAGGAGGAGGGACATTTCTTCCTGGGACAGGGGAAGTATATTGTGGACATCCTTGGCAGATTCCACATGGAGGATTGTAGACCCATGTCGACACCGATGATCACCAACTAGAAGAAGCTTCACGCTTCAGATTCCAAGTTGGTGGATCCCAAATATAGGCAGTGATTGGTTCCTTGATGTATTTGGTCAACACCGAGACATGTATATATGTTTTGCGATCAACACGATGAGCAGTCAACACGATGAGCAGTTCATGTGTGAGCACAGGAGGGTACCTTTTGGTTGCTACAACATTTTGCGGTATAGGAGGACAGTGGATTATGGTCTGGATTATAGGCAGGGGGATGGAGTGAGATTGGCAGGTTACACTGATTTTGATTGTGCAGGTTGTGCTTCTGATAGGAAGAGCACTTCAGGGTGCTGTTTTGGGTTGGGTTCGGCAGTGGTGTCGTGGTTCAGCCGGAAGCAACAGTCAGTAGCATTGAGTTCAGCGGAAGCAGAGTACATGGCAGCCAGAAAAATAGGCGGTGAAGATGTGCATGTATCTCTCATTCTGTAATACCTGTGTACAAAGTGAGATAGGTTTTTGTACTCTGATATCTTAGGAACACAAACCTCCTCCAGTTTCTCAAAATTCATCTTTGTTTGAACTTTGGACACAATATGTTTTGAAAAAAGATGACTAAACAAGATATTTCTGGAAAATGTGCCTTCAAGGATTTGTTCAAATTTCCCAAATTTTCTCCAAATTTCCTCAAAATTGCTCCAGACTTGCTTCATGGAGACCTGAGATGGTATGCTATGCTATCATGGATGCATCAATAATCAAATCCAACTTATCGTTCTCTTTCTGCTTGATTAGGGTTTCCTTTGCACTGTGATTTCAAGTAGGGTTTGTACTGCTTAATGTCTAGTTTCATGCCTTAGGATTATCCCTCCTTGATTGTGGGTCTTCTTTTCTTCTGCTATGGTGTTTCTCTTTTCATCCATGGTGTTTGTCTTGTTTTGAAACCCTAGGAAAAGGGAAGGGAAAGGGGGTAGGATAGTAGGTTTAGGGAGTTGGCATTAGTGTAGGAAAATTTAGGGAATTGGGGAAGGGAGTTAGGGAGCTTAGGGAAGTGGTAGGGGATAGAAATACTTAAGGAAATGGGATGGGGAAATTTATTACAGGTATAGGGAGGCTACCTAGGAAATTTGTAGCCTAGGAGCTAGGGTTTTGGGAAATGTGTCTTAGGAATGGGGATTTAGTGATATAGGGATAGGGATAAGGTTTACTGAGATGTGGGAAGGGTAAATTTGGGTTTAGGGGAACAAATTTAGGATGTGGGATTGAAACTAGGGTTTCTAGCTTGAAAACTCAAAACTTGAAACAAAGAGAATGAACACCATGAAACTAGCAATGATTTGGACCGCTTGCACGAAGTTTGAAAGCTTGGAGTGAAATTGGGTAGGAGTGCAGCGCTAGTCTGCTAGGGGCGCAACGCCACCTTCAAACCTACTTTTTGATGACTTCTCGAACTCCAAATTGGGTGCATGATAGCTCGTTGTAAATCTATTTATGTCTACTACAGAATGGACCTATCAAGCACTGAAAATGATCAAGTATAGCCCCTCAAAATCAATTCGCCCAAGACTGGTCAAAAAGTGTAGAATGGCGGTGTAAAAAGCGCAACATGCTTTTGCAGGCCACTTTCGAAGGCCTTCCTTAACTCCAAATTGAGCTCACGATAGCTCATTGGAAAACTCTCTCTGTCTAGTTATCATTTGATTCTTCAAGCAAGTCATTTGGACACTCTAGCTAGGAGAAAATGTGAGTTTCCAAAGGTCATTCCAGAAGTGCAACAACTCTCTTGTAGCAACTATATTTTTGACATTTCTCCCAAACCATGACACCTGTGTAAAAACTAAAGGTGGCGCTGGTCTGCCAGGAGCGCAACGCCACCTTCAAACCTACTTTTTGATGACTTCCCGAAGTTCAAATTGGGTGCATGATAGCTCGTTGGAAATCTATTTCTGTCTACTACACAATGGACCTATCAAGCACTGAAAATGATCAAGTATAGCCTCTCAAAAATCAATTCTCCCAAGACTGGTCAAAAAGTGTAGAATGGCGATGTAAAAAGCACAACGTGCCCTTGCAGGCCACTTTCGAAGACCTTTCTTAACTCCAAATTGAGCTCATGATAGCTCATTGGAAAACTCTCTCTGTTTAGTTATCATTTGATTCATCAAGCAAGTCATTTGGACACTCTAGCTAGGAGAAAATGTGAGTTTCCAAAGGTCATTCAAGAAGTGCAACAACTCTCTTGCAGCAACTAAATTTTTGACATTTCTCCCAAACCATAACACTTGTGTAAAAACTGAAGGAGGCTTTTCTTCCTTGTTCTATGATTAACAAAAACCTCTTTTAATTTTGTGAAATTCATCTCCTTTTGGTCACAGACATACTTTGAAGCAAAATTGGCCCCATGTGTGGCAAATGATTTGTCCCTTGGAATGACTTGTTGAAAAATGATGGAGACATGATGTTTATGAGCTGAAATGGCCTCATACTTGATGAAATTTCATGAATTGGCTTGGGACCCACATTTCCTCTAATTGCTGGTGCAGGTTGGTGCAATTTTGTTTTTGATGACCTTGAACCCCTAATACCTAATGGAGACTCCGACTGAATGAAACCATGATGAAAATGACTGAAATAATAATGACAACTCTTGGTGATGGTACACTCAGCAAAGTGGTGAAATGAGCCAGCAAGTGATGAAATTTTTGAAATTCCAATCTCCCAAGCTCTCTCAAATTGAAATCTTCGATCTCCCTTGCAAGCTCCTCAAGCTCAAACCCTCTAAATCTTCCTCTCTCTCAAGCTCAAACCTTCTCAATCTTCCTCTCTCTCAAGCTCCTCAAGCCCTCTTTGCTCTCTCAATCTCATGAACATGATAGATTATGGGAGGGGAGGAGGCCTTTTATTCTTTTGGCTCCACCCTTCCCTCCAAAAAAAACCCGCACACCCTTTTTCTTTCATGGGAGCGATCGGGAGCAATTGCTCCTTGACTTTAAAATTCCCTTCCAAAGTTTACGAGAGTGATTGCTCCTTGATCAGTCCCTTTATCCCTCTTGACAGGGCAAGGAGTGGAATTTTTTTAGGGAGTGCACTCACGAAGTGCTCCATAGTGGAGTGCGCTTTGGGAGCAGATTTTGGGGGGGGGGAGCGGTCCTTTGTAGCCCTGGCTCAAATACCAACCCAAGACATAAGCATGTCCATCAAGGCAAGGAAGTACCCCCAAAAATTCTGTTTTATTAAGGCTACTGTCAAGTTGACCTTGTGCCTCAGTGCTTGGTCTTAGTAATCCTACTAGGGATACCCCCATTGAGCTGAGGAAACCTAGCCTAAAGTGTAGCGGATAGCTTATTATGGTGACATTGCTGACCATCTTAAAAGTTGTCCCTTGACTTGTACCTTGTGGATTATAGCTTTTATCATTAAATAGAATTTGAGCGGTAATCGGTTCCTCAAAGAGCTCATTGATATTGAAGATTTGTGATTAGTTTTTGATTGTGGATGTACTCAATATTTTGTAATTGACTTTGTTCTACCCTAATAACAGAATGGTATACTAAGGAGCTTTTGATTTGCTGGAAAGTTTCTTTCCATTTTATCCGAGTCTGCTTTTAATATCCTATATGGAAACTACTAAACCACAATTTCTGCATTTCGACAATAAAACATGGTAGTACCTTTGGGAATATAGCATTATAATATTTGATCATGTCCACTGTAGGTAATGGGAATTTGAAAATTTATATATTGTCAACGTTCCTTTATTGAATCAGTATAACATCCCATGTTGTGGATATTCTTTATATTGGTAACTTGGTTATACCCTTATTAAATCAGCATAATATTCATCCATATGGGAGTTCTTTTTATTGGTTATATTCCTTTGTGGAATATTTTATGTCTTGGAAATTCAGCATGGATATTACAGTGACCCAGTTCACTTTCTTATCATGGAATCATTGCCTTTTGAACAGTGAGTTTTTCATTGAATGTGTTGTCTTGCTTTTTCTACAATCTCTGTCTTCATGGACTAGGGAACATATATCAACCAACTCTTTTTACAGATTGTTTAGGTTCGATAAACTAAAGTTATGGTCTGGAAGGTATTAGTATATGGTAATATTTATCATGTCAAAATCTTTCTTAAATGGGGACAAAGAGAATATTTCTTAATGCTTTAGTATGCCTATGTAGTGATGGTTGTTTGCTATCTCTGTTTTAGTTTTATTATATTTTGTGTCTTCATGTTCTTTGATTTAAATACCACATTATTCAGAATAAGTGGCTAGATAGTTTGCTAACTCTATGATGTCTCCTTTGTGTCTTCAGGAAGATCAATTTTTAGCTGACCTTCCAATTGGTGAACTACCGGGAGTGGGATATGCACTGCAAGAGAAACTGAACTGTCAAAATATTTACAATTGCAACCAGCTGCATAGCATTTCAAAGGTAGTTAAGTGATATTGAACAGCAATGCTAAGATAGGATGTTATGAATAATATATATAAAGATAATATAAATTATATAAATAATAATAATTAAAAATAATGACAATAATTAGTTGTGAAGAGGCATGTCTCTAAGGACATGACTGTTTGTGAAAGGGCACCTGCCTAGGTATATAAGCGGGCACTCATTTGTAACAACATCATCTCACTTGTATTCAAAATATTCTTATATACAAATTACTTGTCCTACAATGGATATCCTTGTCTTCGAAGTGTTTTGAAGATTATTGCAGAGTATGAACCTTGTTCGATACATACGATGAATGACCCTGGGCTTATTTACAAATTGAATGTGTTCATGTTGAATCCTTAATGGAATTTGTTTAAATGAACATTTTATATGAGCTTGCTCATCATAAAGAGATATAATGCTCTGTTTCATTAGTCTACTCTCTTGCCCCATAAAGATATGTAAATTTCAGCTAAAAATCTGAACTATAAAACTAACATGTATATTCATCCCTCACTGGAACATGGGTATTATTTTCAACTTACTCAGGTTAATGCAAGCTTTCGTTTGATTGTATTGAACCTGGAGATGATGACGACATAATGAAATTTGATTTTACCTTTTCATTTGCCTGCACAAAGTAGTCGAGGTACAATGAAATATTATCTGACATGGTAGAACATGATTTGTTGATGTTTAGACTTAGAGCAAACATGCATGAGATTTGAGATGCAACAAGAGAAAGAAGGCAAGTGCACCAAAAATAAAGAAATTCTTATTTGTCAATGCCATAAATTTACAATAATTTGCTGTAAATTTGGTTCTCGAGCATAAATATATATAATCAACTCAATAGCTTTAGGCCAAAATGATCTGTCTCATCTTAAAATTGTTTTTTGGTTTCTTCCATAGGCACACTATCAATTTTAAAGCCTTATACCATCGTTTTGTCAAAATATTGTGCCTATCTATAATCGGCTTTACTTATGTTAATGCTTCTACTAGTGAGCATTTTATTTTCTCTTACGCTAAGCATCTCCCTGAATTTTTGAAACTTGTATTCCATTAACATGCCTTCATGAAGAGATTTTTAACAGAGCTACAGTCCTTATTGTAGAAAATGCTTGGCTCCCTAGGGTTTTCTTCCTGGAAATGTACCTGGCATAGGAAATGGGTATGAAATTCTTGTCAAATGTCCGTAAAATTTTTGTGTATGTTTGTTGTATGGGAAGTGTTTCTCGGATGTTTTCTGGGCCTTTCTTAAGGAAAATGCATGCAAAACTAGGAAATGTGTGGTAAATTATGTTGGAAAAAAGGGATGGAATGGGATGGAAGGTAGGGTGAGCATTCACTTTGCTGTTTTGGGTCCGATGTTGAATGAAGTATGGATTCTCTAATTTTTTGGGTTAAATGCACCTCTAGTTTGTTGTAATATCCCCAAAGGTAATTTACAGCAATAAACATGCATACATAGACAAAATGCACACAGCAAAAGTAAACACAGAATTAGAACACCATTGAGCCACAAAACTGTGCTGAGCCATTTTATTAATGATGAGAAATGTGTACAAAATGAGGTGCTGGAATGAGTGAACCTGGGCTTGCTCAAGGCAAGCTAGAGAAGCCCTCAAAATGTACTGCTGGTCACCCTCAAAATCTGCTCTCTGCGTGGCTGTAGCTCTGCGCTGGAAACTGCCCAGAAATATTGCTGTACTGCAAATGATCTGCTGTTAGGGCCTGTTGTACTGCTCAGAAAATTCTGGGAATTTAATCCCGGATTCTACTCAATAAACCCAGAATAACCCATGAAGGGCTTGCCCAAAGCTTGAACCTGGAAATTGGCCCTCTTGGGCTTGGCGGGCAATTCAGACCTCTTGGTAATCCTGCTGCTGGATGCCACTGCAATGCCTTTTAAATCCCTCTTAGAAGGCTCCAAGGCTTCCCACCAAGTCTCCTGCAAAAACTCCACTCACTCCCCAACTCGCGGAGTGACTCCCTCAAGGGACTGCGCAGCCTCTGCGCTGCCGATGAAAGGACTGCACTTTAGAAGAGACTCACTGCTGCTGAACTGTTAAAACTAAGGTGAAGCACCTTCCTTGTGCTGTCACTCGAAGTCCACCAAAGCAAAGGCTGGGATCTCTGCTTGAAGACACACGTGTGCTGAACAACACATGCAGACTTGGCTCATTGCTCAAGAATGCTTTGTTAAAAGACAATTTCAAAATAGATGAATCAATGAGAAGAATGAGCCTCTTGCTTTCTTTTTGTCCAAGTCTGCCCAACAATCCCTTGGGCCCCACCTCGTACCTCTAGCCTCTAGTACACACCAATGACTGCGCTGCCTCCATTAGGGCCGCAGTTTCTCCTCATTGGGCCTCATTCTCCACTATTGCCGCAATACTTTGCCTCAACCTAATGTTTAGAGGCCTATAGTTGCCTAAATCTAATTGTGGACCCCCAAACCTATTGAAAAGTGTAACTAGGATTGGTCTTCATATTGACTATGTAATTATGTATTTATGTAAAGAAGAAGACAAAGATAATAAAAATGTATTTTTTGTTGTACTTGCTTCATGGGTTTCATGAGCAAGATCTTTATTATAGGTCAATAGACTTCTTCTTGATGTCTATTAGGCTGTGTCTTCTAGTTATAAATATAATTAAGGGTCATAAATATGAAGAGTCTCGTCATCTATATTGCTCCAAGACCTTGTCATGATACCTTGAAGAAATAGCACTTGAAAGATGCTCAAAGATCTCTCTTTACTGCTGGAATAAACACACTACATGTCAGCGTATATATTCAGTGGTGAAGTCGGCCTACAAGATGATAGTAGGGTCGGCCTAAAAGACATAAATATGCACTATATATATGAAGGTCCTGCAGCTCAGTTCAGCAAGAAAAATTGCGGATTTCTTTGAAGTTTTACAGTGGTTAAAAGTGTGGATTTAAGAGAAGAAAGTAGTGCGGATTTAAAGAAAAAGACCATATATATTTGTATTAGGCTAAAGGATCTTCGGACCGCTTTGAAGTGTGAAAGAAGTCTGCGGTTAGATGTGAAATTCAAGTGCAAATATACTACTTGAAGTGCGGATTTGTGTTTAAGCGCTGTACAGTGAATGCATATTACTCTGAAGTTTGTGGTTAAGCGTTGGATTGTCTCCAGATCACAGTGTGAGAAATTAAGGAAGGTAAATCTACGTTTACATTCCTAATCTACGATACATAAAGAAGAAGCGACATATCTTAAGTAAAGTAACCTCAAGGTTATGCGAAGTGAAGGGTCCAGAGTGAGCTAGTCTAATATCTGAATCGAAAGAAACTGGTGGAAAGGCACTTACATAGAACAACAAGAAAGGAAGATTAAGCAATCAAGGAGTGTTTGAGCAATCGAGACAAAATCAAGCAAGATAGACTTAGAGACAAAGTTTTCTAGTGCTAGTGCAGGACAGTGTAGGTTGGTGCAGAAAATAAGGGTCAGTGTTGGAGGTCGACAAAGAAGAAGTGACAAGGTTTTGGAGGCATACATAGGTCAAGGGTCTAAGTCTTGGTCATGGTATTTGTCATCTGAAAGCTCTATAAGAAGATTTCTCTCGTGTTTTGGTAATTGACTTGATGAAAGACTAAATAAACTAAGAAGAGAAGACATAAGTAAATCAAATAAGCTCACAAGTAATAATTATCAACAAGAGAATTTGAATTAATCACCAACCCTCCAAATTCTCAACAACACCCACATTTCCAGTGTTTTAAAAAACGGAATTGGGTTCCGACCAGGTCGAGGGTCGGCTCGGACTCCGACTCCGAATCGGTAATGACTCGGTCAACTCGGTTTCAATGACTCGGTTTTTGTAAAAAATACATTAAATATTAATTTTTTTGTACAAAAACATAAATTTAAAGATTTTTATTCATGTTTCCAAACACAAAGCATTACAATATAGACAAAAGACAACATATGATCAAAGTAGGCTCATGAATATATCCATTATATCAAAATTGCACCTAGTGCACTGTCCAAGGACCAATATATGATGATGATATAGAGATCAAAACAAAAAACATAACCAATGTCACTAACATCAAGGTACATAGAGGGATTGGTGCTCTTGATTAAATACGAGTTCCATACCCTAATACATGACAAAATTCGATGGAAACATTGCAATAACCCAATCCTGAAATCCTGAAAAACTGATAAGTCTGTTGGATTTTGAATGAGATCTAAAATTCTACTTTCTCCATATGAAATCCAATGAGGTCGGAACCACTCTCAAACATCCTGAGTCATTTCATGGTAATGTTAAAAATTTAGGCTCCACAACTCTTCAGAAAACCCTCCCAAATGCTCAAGCAAATTCAATGAGATAGATGTGAGGTATTGAGAGAGGTTGGGTAGGTTAAATAGGATGGGGAGGGGTTAGATAGCCTATTTTTCAAGTCCGGTTTTTTATTGTTTTTGGGCCCCCGGCCAGCTGGAACAAACCGGCCGGTTTGTTATCGAGCCGATTGAGTCGGTATACCGCTCGGTCGGCTCGGTAACAAATCGGTCGCCTGATTGGTTTAACCGTCGGTCGGACCGGCCTACCCTTTGGCTCGGTCGACTCAGCCGGTTCCGAGCCAGACTAGCCTGGTTTTAAAACTATGCACATTTCCTAAGTCAAAACTGTAATGATATCAAAATTGGCCAAAATTAATATTCCGGTCAGCAGAATTGCTAAACATGAATATTACAGTCCTCCCCGCCAAGATGTTGCTTGTCCTCAAGTGCCTCTCTCTGGAATCCAAAATGGCCTTCGGCTTTAGCACCAAGTGCCCCTCATCATCCATAGAGGGTAACTCAATGGTTGCTGTCACTTGCTTTCCTAAGGCATTCTTTAGGCATGATACATGGATAATGTTGTGCACTTGGCTCCCCAGGGGTAGCTCCAACTCATAAGCCATCTCCCCCACCTTTCGAGTGACTGTATGCTCCATAAAAGCGGGGCTTGAGCTTCTCAACCCCCTTTTGCTTGAGCATACATTGCCTGTAAGGTTGATGTCGGAGGAAAACTAAGTCCCCAACCTAAAATTGTCTCTCCACTCGGCCCCGGTTTGCATTAACCTTCTACTGGTTTTGTGCCATCCTCATGTTGTCCTTGAGAGCCCTCAACATGTCCTGGCTCTCCTGGATCCAATCTTTGGCCCTTGGGGCCTTGCTACCTCCAAACATGACATCAACAAAAAAGCCATAATACACGAAAAGTAGACATACCTATAGACATGTGATAGGTAGTGTTGTAGCAGTACTCCCCCATGTGTAGCCATCATATCCATGCTCGCTGCTGCCCTGTCACATAGTTATGCAAGTAGCCCTCCAACCACTTGATAACTATCTCGGTCTATCCATCTGTTTGAGGATGATAATTCGTACTAGGAATGAGCTTTGTGCCCACCAACTGGAACAACTCCTACAAGAATCCTCCCATAAAGCGGCTGTCTTGATCACTAACAATGGTCTTGGGAAGACCATGCAATCGAAAAATGTCCCTGAAGAAAAACTTGGCCACTTGTGAGGCCGTGTACTAGGTAGAGATGGCGAAGAAGTGTGCAAACTTCGTCAATCGGTCCACCAAAACGTAAATCCAGTCCTTGCCTTGTATTGTGGGCAACCTGGTAATGAAATCCATGGATATACTCTCCCACTTCCCCTTTAGAATAGGGAGAGCTGCAATAAACCTGCTAGGTGTGACAACTCACCCTTGTTTCGCTGGTAAGTTTCACACTCTTTGGTATGTCGCAGAACATCATCCTTGAGGCCCTTCCATCCAAACCTCTCTCGGATGGCCTTGTAGGTCTTGGTGTACCTCTGATGCCCTGCTGAAGGTGAGTCATGGACAACCTGTAGTATCTTCTCCCCGTAGCTGGGAGATGGCCACCAAGTAGAACCGGTCCCTGTAATATATCACCTCGTTCATCACCCAATACTTGTCATCGGTCACCATACCTTCAAGGACCTTAAATGCAAACTGGTCCTTGGAATACCCCACTAATTGCTGAGCCCTCCAATCTAGAGCAATACTCATCAATGAAAGAGAAGTTGTCGTTTTAGACAATGCACCTGCCACCACATTGTGCTTCCCTTTGAAATACTCTATGTCAAAGTCGTATGCTTGGAGCTTGCTCACCCACTTTTGCTTCCTCTTCTGTAGTTGCTTCTACTCCAAGAAAAATCTGAGACTGTTGTTGTCAGTCCTCACCCGAAACCTGTTCCCCACCAAGTATTGTTTGAACTTAGCTAGTGCATGCATGATGGCCAACATCTCTTTGTCATATATGGGGTATAACTTCTCGTGAGGAAATAACTTTGGACTCTCGAAAGCTATGGGGTGCCTTCCCTGCATCAATACGACCCCCACTCCTTCCCCGGATGCATCGCATTCTAGTATGAAAGGCTGAGTAAAATCAAGAAGTGCTAGCATAGGGCAGCGGCTCATCTCCTGTTTGAGGCGCTCAAAAGCCTCCTCCATTGTAGCTATCCATGCAAAGGCTCCTTTCTTTGTCAAATCAGTGAGGGGTGCAACCAACTGTGGAATCCCCTTCACAAACTTTTGATAGTAGGCGCAAATGCCCACAAATCCCCTCAGCTTTGTCATGTTCCTGGGCTCTGGCTAATCTCTGATGGCTCAAATCTTCTCCTCATGCACACACACTCCATAAACACCGATGATGTGCCCCAAATGAACGTCTCGGTCATCCCAAACTCGCACTTGGACAGCGTGGCATAGTACTGCTGCTCCTCTAGGATACACAGTACTGCCTCAACATTCTGCAAGTGCTCCTCCCATGTTCGGCTATAGATCAGAATGTCATCAAAGAACACTAGCGTGAACTTCCTTAGTTGTCCACGAGATACGTGGTTCACACACGACTGGAAGGTGGCAGGTGCATTGGTTAGCCCAAAGGGCATCACGAAGAACTCAAAGTGTTCATAATGGCACCAGAAAGATGTCTTAGGGACATCCTTGTCTCTCACTCGAATCTGGTGGGTACTCAGATCGTAGATTAATCTTTAAGAAGAACTTGGCTCCCCTCTACTCATCCATCAACTCATCAATGCATGGGATGGGGTAGCCGTTCTTCATGGTCTTCTTATTAAGGGCCATGTAATCGATGCACATACACAGGGTCCTGTCCTTCTTCTTCATCATGACCACTGATGAAGCAAAAGGGCTAGAGTTGGGCCTGCTGTGTCCCAAAGTCAAGAGCTCATGGATGACTCTCTTTATCTCATCCCGCTAGTCCTTAGGATGCCTATAGGGAGTAGTGATCACTGCTTGTACTCCGGGCTCCAACCCTATAGTGTGCTCATCCTCGGTCAGGTGGCTGGCTGGGTGGTATATCTCCAAATACTATAGGGTACTTGTCATGGATGATCTCAATCTCCGAATGTGGTGGCTTGGTCATGCTCCCAGCCTCAGAAATCCTCAACTCCACAACCCATTCAATATCTCCATGCCTTAAGTCAACCTCCATCTTTTGAGCCAAGATTGTCTGTGGCAGTTTGGAGTGCAAACCCCTTAGTAATACTGGTTTGGCTTCAGTATCCACGAACTCCATCTCCAACTTCCTACAACCAGTGGTGACTCTACCAAGTACCTAGAGCCAACAAACCCCCAACACTATGTTGGTGTTCGGAATGTCAACCACAAAGAAGTGGTCTGTCATGGAGTAGTTCCCCATGGTCACAGTCAAAGCGGTGACATAGCGTGTGCACTGCATAGTCCTTTCACCCGACACAAGCATTGAAAACCCCTCAAACCCCTATGTAGTAATGCCTCTCTTTTGGACCATCTGGGAATCAATAAAATTGTGAGTGGCCCCACTGTCCACTAACATTGATACACGCTGCCCCTGTATTGTCCCTCTGATCCTCGTAGTCAGGAACTGGGGTACACCACGCAGTGATGCGAGGACCCTTCCTGAAGGTGCAAATGCAACTCCCCCTGTTGTTGGTGGGGGTGGTGGTGGGGGCCCTCCCTCCTGTGGTGCTATGCTGTCATCTCCTCCCATCTCAAAATATGTCTCCTCCTCCCCGTCACTGTCTGAGAAGACCTTTATGTAGTGGCCCTTTTCTGCTGCACACCTATGGCCTGGTGCCCATGGCTCCTGACAAGTGAAGCATAACTTCTTCCTCCGAAGGTCTCTCTGAGTATCATCACCAACTGTCCCCGTCCTTTGTTGGCTCTATGTGGTGGGCTAAGTAACCGGACACTCCTAAAATGCCCTCGTATCCTCGAATCCCCGTGTCGAACACCTTTAGGTGTCAGATTCGCCCCCAATTCGAAGGACACGGAGTGTCCGAACAGGGTATGGTCGGGACACGGCGTGTCCGAAAAGGGACACTCCGTGTCCCGACCGTACCCTGTTCGGACACTCCGTGGCCACTCTTGCCAGGTACGGCCGGGCCCGCGGCAACCAAAATGTGCGATTTTTTTTTATAAAGTGTGGCTTTTCTTTCATATTTTCTCACCTATTTCATTTGTGTTTCATTTGTGACGTGAGAAGGAGAGCAAGGACCAAGAGCAAGGAGCAAGTGTGTTCTTTCGAAGAGATTCGGGCATCTGGTAAGTGCATTGCCCCTCTATATTTTGCATTTAGTTTGTTGTTAGTGTTTGCATGTGCATATGTTTTATATATTTAGTTGTTTTTGTTTATTTTTTACAGTATTTATGGCTCAATCAAAGGCAGCAAGACAGGGGAAAAGAAAGGGGAAGAATGTCCCCATTGGAGATGCCCCTCCTGTCCCTCTTTCATCACAGTCTGCAAGTATTCCATCCATTGGAAGTGGGGCTGCAACAGTAGCTTCAAATGTGCTGGGAAAACAAATTGTTGACCCCAAATACCCATTGTGGAAATATGCAACAAGAAGACAGGGGGGCTAAGAAGCCCCATTCTTGGTGGGCAACTCATGGGGCAGCAAGCCCTCCTCTACAGCAGTTAGCCATGAGGCTCCTCTCTCAGGTGACTTCATCCTCTTGTTGCGAGAGGAATTGGAGCACATATGGGAATTTGTATAGTGTGAAGAGGAGCAGGTTTGAGCAGTCCAGGGCAGAGACAATGGTGTATGTGCACACCAGCCTTCGTCTCATCTACAGGCAGAGGGAGGAGTGGTTGAAGGGAAAGACAAAGATGTGGGATGTCTTTCCTGATGATATGGGTCTGGACAGCAGTGTTGAGTTGGCATTGGCCAACTTGGATCTCAATGCGCCAGTGCTAGAGCCTGTCAAATTTGATGATGGATTAGAGGGGTCATCCTCCACACCAGCAGATGCAGAGATGATAGAGGGGGAGGATGCATCAGAGGCAGAGGAGAGCAGTGGTGAGCATGATGATCAGGATTTCGACAATGATGTTGATTATGAGGATTGATGACTCTGACTCATTGAGGCTTCAGGCTTGTAGTCTTGTAGATAGTAGTTGATTTTGTATTTTCTATTTCTATTTGCCATTGGCAATGTTGTTATGTAACACATTTTGATTCTGATGACTTAATGAAAAAACTACAGTATCTTACTATCTTCAATCTTGTCTTTCTGAGTAAATTTGACGATTGTATCATGTATGGTGTATCAATGTATCATTGTAATTTGTATTATAGTATCAATGATGATGTATGACTCATGAATATCTAATATCTATGTTTGAATCAATGAATTTTGTATGAGTTTGTGCAAAAAATATCTAATTATATATATATATATATATATCTTTTAAAATATATATATATTTTTAATAAAATAATATATAACGTAACGTGTCCCAGAAGTATCCTGTTCCGGGGTCACCGTACCCGTGTCCGACACTTCGTATCCCCGTGTCCCCGTATCCCGTTATCCCCGTATCAGGTGACTTAGGTGGTGGGACTCTCATGTCTCTTCCTCTCTGTTGGAAACCAGGTTTGTTTAGTAGAGGTGCCCTTGCTTTGGGTAGGTCATCCTGTAAGTCCCTAGCTCTCCCCAATGCGTCCAGCAATGTAGTAGGTCTGTTGGCCCTTACTAGCCTCCGCAGTGGCTCTGCCAGTCCCTCTATGAACACATAAATCCTCCTGGACTCTAACAGTCTGGTACCATCACTAATAGTCTAAAAAAATCCGAGATGTACACCTCCGCATTCCCAGACTGCTTGAGCTTGGTCAACTCTCCAAAATACTCCTCTGGGTCCTTCCTATCGAACCGCTCTAGCACCCTCCAGGTGAACTCATTATATGTTTTGACCCCTGCGTGTCCCAGCATGGTCAACCCGTGGCAAACTTGATTGCGTCTCCCTTAGTCATCTGGTTCTGCTGGAGGTAAACATCCAGCTTCTCAACCCATGCCTTGGTTGAGCTCTTATAGGAGCCATCAAAAGTCGGGAAAAAAACCTCCCCATAGTATGCTGTAAGTCATTCCCTTGCGTGTAGCCTCCTCCATTCTGTCCTCTAGGTTTGTTGCTGCCCTTTACTTGGAAGAAACCTTTGATAGTAATGGCCCTCTTGAACTTCGGGCCATAGGACTGGTACTCTAGAAAGTACTCTCCATAGTGGGCTTCCTCCTGCTCTTGAAGCTAGGAACGTAGGAATGGTAGATCGTGGGGGTGTATATGGTACTGCATGCATATTTGGGTTAAGTGATGCCTGGTGATATGAGGTGCCAGATCCTTCTCCCACCTGGAAATCCCCTTGGATTCCCTTTCCTTTACTGCCATTGTTATTCTGGTGGCCCATCTCCTGAATTTTCTTCGTAAAATTCTGCACTACCTTGAATAAAAGGTGAGCAAATTTCTCCTCCTTGCTCCTCTCCTCCCCTTCTGCGTCCCCCATTCTTGCCTGGGGGGATTCTGAGGATGGTAATTCGTACTAGGAATGAGCTCCGTGCCCACCAATTGGAACAATTCCTGCCAGAATCCTCCCATAAAGCGGCTGTCTTGATCACTAACAATGGTCTTGGGAAGACCATGCAACCGAAAATCTCCCTGAAGAAAAACTTGGCCACTTGTGAGGCCGTGTACCGGGTAGAGATGGCAAAGAAGTGTGCAAACTTCGTCAATCGGTCCACCAACACGTAAATCCTGTCCTTGCCCTGTACTGTGGGCCACCTGGTAATGAAATCCATGGATATACTGTCCCACTTCCCCTTTAGAATAGGGAGAGCTGCAATAAAACTGCTGGGTGTGACAACTCACCCTTGTTCTGCTGGTAAGTCTCACCCTCTCTAGTATGCTACAGAACATCATGCTTGAGGCCCTTCCATGCAAACCTCTCTCGGATGGCCTTGTAGGTCTTGGTGTACCTCTAATGCCTTACCGAAGGTGAGTCATGGACAACCTGTAGCATCTTCTCCCCATAGCTGGGAGCTAGCCACCAAGTAGATCCAGTCCCTGTAATATATCACCTCATTCATCACCTGGTACCTGTCATCGGTCACCATACCCTCAAGGACCTTAAATGAAAACCGGTCCTTGGAATGCCCAACTAATTGCTAAGCCCTCCAATCTATAGCAATACTCATCAATGAAAGAGAAGCTGGCCTTCTAGACAACATATCTGCCACCACGTTGTGCTTCCCTTTGACATACTCTATGTCAAAGTCGTATGCTTTGAGCTTGCTCACCCACTTCTGTTTCCTCTCCTATAGTTGCTTCTACTCCAAAAAAATCTGAGATTGTTGTTGTCAGTCCTCACTCGGAACCTGTTCCCCACCAAGTACTGTTTGATCTTAACTAGTGCATGCATGATGGCCAACATCTCTTTGTCATATATGGGGTATAACTTCTTGTGTGGAAATAGCTTTGGACACTCGAAAGCTATGGGGTGCCCTCCTTGCATCAATACGACCCCCACTCCTTCCTCGGATGCATTGCACTCTAGTATGAAAAGCTGAGTAAAATCAAGAAGTGCTAGCATAGGGTAGCGGCTCATCTCCTGTTTGAGGCGCTCAAAAGCCTCCTCCGTTGTAGCTATCCATGCAAAGGCTCCTTTCTTTGTCAAATCAGTGAGGGGTGCAACCAACTGTGAAATCCCCTTCACAAACTTTTGATAGTAGGTGCAAATGCCCACAAATCCCCTCAGATTTGTCACATTCCTGGGCTCTGGCCAATCTTTGATGGCTCAGATCTTCTCCTCATGCACACACACTCCATAAACACCGATGATGTGCCCCAAATCAACATCTCGGTCAACTTAAACTTGCACTTGGACAACTTGGCATAGAACTGTTGCTCCTCTAGGATACACAATATTGCCTCAACATTCTGCAAGTGCTCCTCCCATGTCCGGCTATAGATCAAAATGTCGTCAAAGAACACTAGCGTGAACTTCCTCAGCTGTCCACGAGATATGTGGTTCACACACGACTGGAAGGTGGCTGGTGCATTGGTTAGCCCAAAGGGCATAACCAAGAACTCAAAGTGCTCATAATGGCAACAAAAAGCTGTCTTAGGGACATCCTTGTCCCTCACTCGAATTTGGTGGTACTCGGACTGTAGATCAATCTTTAAGAAGAACTTGGCTCCCCTCAACTCACCCATCAACATATCAATGCGTGGGATGGGGTAGCCGTTCTTCATGGTCTTCTTATTAAGGGCCCTATAATCGATGCACATACACAGGGTTTCGTCCTTCTTCTTCACCATGACAACTAATGAAGCAAAAGGGCTGGAGCTGGGCCGGAGGCTCGCACTATCTGATGTGTTCACTGGTCACAAGGTCTGGAGTGATTTCTAACTCTCTTTCTTTGCTCCTATACCTCTATCTCCGGTATGTCACATTTCGCTTGTCTTCCGGAGTCATAGACTGCGCTGCTCCCATACGCTGAGCCAAGTCTATGAGCTTTGATACTACTGTAATATCCCCAAAGGTAATTTACAACAATAAACATGCATACATAGACAAAATGCACACAACAAAAATAAACATAGAATTAGAACACCATTGAGTCACAAAAATTGTGTTGAGCCATTTTATTAATGAAGAGGAATGTGTACAAAATGAGGTGCTAGAATGAGTGCACATGGGCTTGCTCAAGGCAAGCTAGAGAAGCCCTCGAAAAGTACTGTTGGACACCCTTAGAATCTGCTTTTTGCTTCGTTGTAGCTCTGTGCTGGAAACTGCTAAAAAATGCTGCTGCTCCAAATGATTTGCTGCTAGGGCCTGTTGTACTGCTCAGAAAATTCTAGGAATTTAACCCCAGACTCTACTCAATAAACCCAGAATAACTTGCGAAGGGCTTGCCCAAAGCTTGACCTCGGAAATTGGCCCTTTTGGGCTTGGCTCACTAAACTGCTGGGCAATTCGGACCTCCTGGTAGTCCTGCTGTTGGATGCCACCAAAATGCCTGGAAAATCCTGTTAAAATTTGGGTACCAGAGGACAAGTGGTTCCCTAAGGATTTGATCTTTGGCCTAGGGAAAAGTGTCCAAATGTATTTGTACTTTTCTCCTAAAGTGACTTTATAAGTGGTAGAGTCGAATCTACTTTTAAAGTGACTTTATAAGTGGTAAAGTTATAATCTAATTTTAAAGTGACTTTATTAAAGTCAATGAAAAATTAGAAAGTGAAAAGGTGACTATGGAAATAAAAGGCTAAGTGGGTCTTTATTTATGTGGGGTGAATTAAAAAATAGAAAGTGAGAACTAAATGAACATTTGTTCTCAGCCCTTGATCTAAAGCTATCTGAGCCATTGGATTTAGGGATTCCCCAAAAGGCACTTAAGATTAGGGTAAAAGGAGAAAAGAAGAGAAAAGGTCATTTAGTCCTTCATGAGCAGATTGAGAGAAGGAGAAAGAGAGAGCAAGGAGAATTTCTGAGCAAGGAGAAGAAGAAGAGTAGAACCTTCGCACGAATCCCAAGGCATTATTTCAACAGTCCGTACAACAAAATAGAGGCATGATTTTCGAGGCAACTTGGCACGAAAATAGAGGAGAGAGAAGACCACATTTATTGTAAAAGTTCAGGCACAAATTTCGAGGACCGTACAACCATTTTTCAAGCACAAAAATCGAGGCAACGTTCAACACTTTTCTGGGCATGAATTTCGAGAAATCCGTACAGCTGGTTTTGGCAAGAATTTCAAGGCAGTCTGTACAACCATTTTGGCACAGATTTATGGGCTGTCTGTACAACATTTAATGCTGTAATTTTTGCTGTAAAAATTCTGTTGTGTTGTTGGCACGTTTTTTGAGGTGGAGGCTAAGAACAAAATTCGAGATAAGTAAATTTGTGGTTGCTGGAATTTTTCTGTGTATTTCTGTTTCACTGTAAAAGCATTTTTCAGAAATAAAGAAGAGCTCTCAAACTAGTTTTACCCAAGAGTTGTAGGGGGTTTTTCCAGGGTCACATTGACCAAAAGTCAGTGTTATTTCTCTGTATGTGGCTGTAATATTTTCCTTTGTTTTTATTTCTGTATTTCAAGCACTTGTGAAATTCTCAAGTTTGTGTTTTCAGAAATTTATTTCATTTCCAGAATTTTGAATGTATGACTATGGGAAAGGACATTTAACTATATGGGAGTGATAAGGTGAAACTGAAAACTGGAGTGGGGGTGAAATTTCTTCAAATCCCTGTTAGAAGGCTCCAAGCCTTCCCACCAAGTCTCCTGCAAAAACTCCACTCATTCCCCAACTCCCGTAGTGACTCCCTCAAGGGACTGTGCAACCTCTGTGCTGCGGATGAAGGGACTGTGCAATAGAAGAGGCTCACTGCTGCTGAACAAATAAACTAAGGTGAAGCACGTTCCTTGGGCTGGCACTCTAAGTCCACTAAAGCAAACGCTGGGATATCCGCTCGAAGACACCCATGTGCTAAACAACAGATGCAGACTTAGCTCACTACTCAAGCGTGCTTTGTCAAAACACAGTTTCGAAATAGATGAATCAATGAGAAGAATGAGGTTCATGCTTCCTTTTTGTCCAAGTATTCCCAACATTCCCTTGGGCCCCACCTCGTACATCTATCCTCTAGTACGCACCAATGAATGCGCTGCCTCCATGTGGGCCGCAGTTTCTCCTCATTGGGATCCATTCTCCACTATTGCCTTAATACCTTGCCTTAGCCAAATGTTTAGAGGCCTATAGTTGCCTAAATCTAATTGTGGGACCCCAAACCCACATCTCCTAAGTAAAAAATGTAATGATATCAAAATTGGGGAAAATTAATATTCCACTTAGCAAAATTGCTAAACAGGAATATTACATATGTCTTCCACTGATCAAATTTTTATCTGGAGTTATGTATGAATTATATATTATGCGTTTGGTTTTAATCCCTTTTCTTGCCGAGCGAGGTCAGTGAGCTTACACAAAGCTTGTGAGTTTCTTCTCTAGGTCACAACACATTAATAGAAGTTAGAACACATTTTTTAATGTCCACATGTTTCCTTTAAGGTGGTTTTTATTGTTGGTTTAGTGTGTATTTTTTGAGGCAAGTATTGAATGATAGGTTCCTGTTACAACAAAATCTAGGAGCTAGTGCAAAGCCTCACTAGGTGACCTAGAAAATGCGCAACACACAGTCACCATTGTCACCTTAGTGAACACTCTCTTCTCCTTAGTGAAGGTCACAATCCGTCACAAGGGAGGCTTCCCTAGTAAGGCTTAGTGATCAAGTAACCTAAGGATCTCAAGCTAAATGCCACTAAAGTATCCCACAATAGAAAGCCATTAGAGAAAGATATGACAAATTAGGGTTTGCATGGATAAATGACAAAGTTCAAGATTGGGGTTCAAAGGAGCAATCTAAAGGCTAAGGATAGCCTAAGGAGTCTCAAATGGGTCACCCAAACACACCAAAGCAAGAAAAATCAAAACTGTTATAAACTAGGGTTTTAGGCCAGCAAAATAGCAGCAAAACAATAGTTTATAACAGCAGTAAGTTTAGTTGTTAAAATTGTATGGAATGAAGGTTAAATTTAGAGTAGACAAAATTACAATAATTTTGACAGTTTATAAAGCATATAACAACAAATAAAGTATGAAGTCAGCCCTAGAAAATGGCTGAGAATTGCATGAAAAACATTGAATTAGCATCTCTCATGCACCTTTGAACAAAGCATAACCCTAGGGCATGCATCATCAAGTCATTAAAAGCTGAAACACAAGATTTTGTTGTAATTTAGCCCTAATTTGCCATAAAACAAAAGGAAAAACTATTTTAGGGTTTTAAAGGAATGCCGCAAATGATAAAAACTAGATCCTTGTCAATCTAGGGCAAATGGAGTCTAGGATACAAACTATTCTAGGGTTTCTTTTGGAGTGATTTTAAATCCAAACAAAACTAGGGCAAATAAACAAACTTACCCTAGGGTTTGAAATTTAAGTTTTCAATATTTAAGATGATTAAGTGAAAGAAAAACCTATTTGTAAATTTATGTAGATGTTCTATGCTTGATGCAACTTTACTTTCTCTTCAATATTAACAGCAATCACATAAACAATAAAGTAAAATGCTGATAGAACATATTAGTAGATCGACAAAAGACAAGCCAAAAATATATAAGTGTGTTGGTGCATTACGATGGTCAACAGGATGCTTCAACCAACAAAGTCTCAATATGGTCAGCCAACCAGCAATGTCACACAACCCTCTAGGACAGCCAAACGGTCAACTCAAAAGTCAACCCAAAAAGACAACGATCAACACAAACAGTAGCAGCTAGGTCAACGCTGAAAAGTCAAAGTCAACGTTTTGCCTCGGGAATAGTGCTAGAAAATGCAGATTAGGAAAATCAATCTTTTGGGAGAGTTTCAGGTCGATTTGACCTTGCATTGACCAAAGTCAATGCTGGTCAAAGTTTGCTACAGAAACCCTAGAGCGAAATCATAAAAGTGCTGCTGCTGGAATTTTCCCACGTGTAGAGAGAAGAGCCACCGAGGACATCGAACCAATCAGATGAGGAGACAGAAATGTGTGAGGATGAGATGAGTGAAAATGTCCTCCAACGTTGACCAATATATATCCATCAATGAGGGTGTGTGACATAACTGCTGGGGCACAAAACCTTAAGGCCGACCTGCACATATTTTGAATAAATTCAAAATAAATGTTCTGATCATCGGATCAAGATGATCTTTAGATCGATCTTGCACCTCTCCGAAAGAGGAACCCAATAAAAATATTGGTATCTTCATCTGAGCATCACAACATGGAGTTTGGACCTAGTTGTCCAAAATTAACACTCCCTCTCAACTAGGGAGAACTCCATCCACCTGTGCAATCCAAACATCGTGCGTCATCCTGCCATAACTTGCTTCGCTGGTATATTTATTTCAGAACAGAAGTGGGTCAGTCACAAAGACATCATTCCCGACTGATAGATTCAGCCCAGAGGTTCGAAACCTCTATAGGACTCACAAAGAGTCTCATACCAACCCGAAGTCAATAGGAGGTCCGAAACCTCACTAGACTTGATCCCAGATCAAGTGGTTGGACCGTGCCATCCTAGATAGAGAGTACGACAATCTCTGATGTGTCCATTAGTCTTTGCTACTAGTCTCTAACTTTTCCACTTCACTGGCCAAATGAGAGGTACTTCCCATGAGCCCTGAACTCAATGAGTGGGATGCATTTGAGGCATAGATAATGAGAAGTGAAGCAACTCAATCATCACAACGGTGGGGTAGAAGCACACCAACAAGGTTCGACAAGCCTAGCCCTGTGGTTGCTTATAGCTCTGAGAAGTTATCCCCAAAGCCCCCGGAGCTCCCAAGGCTCATCGTCCAATAGGACTCTTAGCATAGGGTCATTCCACGATACCAAGACTCTCACAGAAGGTTAGGAACTTGAACTTCCCCAGGGGCTTTGTGAGAATATCCGCGACCTACTCATCAGTTCCTATATGATCGAGCCTTATGGCGACTCGCTGTACCATATCCCGGATAAAGTGGTACCTGATATCACTATGCTTGGATCGATCGTGGAACACGGGATTCTCGGACAGCTGAATCCCACTCTGGTTATCACATAGTATCACTGTGGTATCTAGCACATGCCCGAACAACTCACTGAAGAGCTTTCGCAACCAAACTGCTTCACAACAGGCCATACCCGCTGCAATGTATTCGGCCTCCACAGTGTTCAAAGCCATCGACTTTTGCTTTCCGCTCATCCATGATATCGAAGCAGATCCAAGTGCGAAGCAGCATCCCTATGTGCTTTTATGATCCACCACACTACCAGCCCAATCAACATCAGTATATCCAAGGAGTGTCACGCTCCCGGCAGTGTATCTCAGCCCATGGTTTATCGTGCCCCGAAGATATCTCAGAATATTCTTGGCACCAACCTAATGAGTGTGATGAGGCTCAACCATCTGTTGACTCAAAGTATTCACTGCAAAACATATGTCTGGACGAGTGTTCACTAAGAACATCAGGGCCCCTACGAGTTGACGATAGTCAATAGGATTTGGTAACACGGGCCCAACAACGCTGCCACTCAACTTCTTCAAGTTGAGCTCCATCGGTGTCGACACAGACTTACAGTCCACCATACCAAATCTTTCCAGAAGCTTCACAATGTATTTTCCTTGAGAAAGGAAAATCTCGCGAGGTCTTTGCCAGACCTCCAGGCCTAGGAAGTAATGCATCAATCCTAGGTCCTTCATCTCAAACTCAGCAGCGAGCTCCCTCTTGCACTGATGAATGAGAGGGTTAGCACCTGTCAGGAAGAGGTCGTCCACATACAACACCAAAATGAGAGGCTTCTCTCTATCAACCTTGAAGTAAAGGTTCGGATCAACATTACTACGAGTGAAGCCCAGCTTCATTAGGTAGCTATCTATCCTCTCGTACCAAGCTCTGGGTGCTTGCTTCAACCCAAAGAGGGATTTCTTCAACCTGCAGACATGGGTGTCCCGATCCTGGACTTCGAACCCCAGAGGTTGCTCTACATACACCTCTTCCATTATCGCACCATGTAGAAATGCAGTCTTCACATCCATCTGATGAAGACTCCATCCTTGCGTAGCAACAAGGGCTATGATAGATCGGATGGTTGTATATCGGGCCACAGGTGCAAATATGTCATCATAGTCTATGCCTTCCTTTTGAGAGAAGCCACGTGCAACGAATCTTCCCTTGAACGTTTCATCTCTTCCATGAGATCCATGCTTGATTTTGTAGATCCATTTCGAGGTGACAACTGCTTTGTCCTCCGGTCTTGGAACCACATCCCAGACATCATTCTTCAATATGGACTCATATTCTTCGTGCATAGCATCCTTCCAGACTTGATGCTTTACGACTTCCTCAAAAGATCTAGGCTCAGATTGTACAATAGTACTCATGGCTGCTAGATACCCTTGGGGCGATATGTCCCTCGATATCCTCGAGAGTGTCCTTGAGCCATGATGGTCTCTTCCCTAGTGAAGGAGGTGGATCAAGCGGGTTCATTGGTCCTTCAGCATCGGTCATCGTCTCATCCTTCGGTTCTTCTTGATTTCCAGGCCTTGCTTCATGATCTTCCTCAGATCTTGGAAGATTGACTACTTTCCTCAGGGAAGCATCTTCGTCAAAGGTGACATCGTGGCATATCTCCACTTCCCTTTGACCAGGCACATAGACTCTATGGGCCTTTGAAGTTCCGCTGTAGCCCACAAACATTCCCTTCTTCCCAGAAGCATCCAGCTTGCTCATTTTCTCTTTCGGCACATGAAAATAAACAAGACATCCAAAAACTCTAAAACGTGA
Source organism: Pinus albicaulis (assembly GCA_034641835.2). Taxonomy (NCBI): domain Eukaryota; kingdom Viridiplantae; phylum Streptophyta; class Pinopsida; order Pinales; family Pinaceae; genus Pinus; species Pinus albicaulis. The sequence goes on along the minus strand of CM076571.1, from coordinate 152,185,730 downwards.
GATGTCAGGTTTCTTACCAGTGAAAACCTCTTCGGGAATTTTGGAGTCCAGAGCGGAATGCGGGCATCGGTTTTGTATGTACACAACAGTGTTCGCAGCTTCTCCCCACAAAAACTTCGGTAGACCCTGGTCACATAGCATGGCACGGTTAGTTTCCACAATGGTCCTATTCTTTTGTTCAACAACGCCATTCTGCTCAGGGATATAGACAATTGTGGTCTCCCTCTTGATGCCAACTTCTCTGCAAAAGTTCTTGAACTCGTTCGTCTCATATTCAATGCCATTATCGTTCCTCAATATCTCGATCTTTTTCCCTATCAGATTTTCCACCAAGGCTTTGAAGGTATGGAACCACATGAAGGTCTCATCCTTCTTCTTCAAGAAGTATATCTAGGTTTTGCGAGAGAAGTCATCTATGAATGTCATATAATAAGATCATCCTCCCAAGGATGTGACAGGCAGCATCCCAGACTGATCAGAATGTATCAATTGCAAGACATTAGATGTCTTTGTGACACTTGAGGGAAAAGGTCCCCTTGTATGCTTTCCTTCGCCACAACCTTGACATACACCTTCATGATTATTTGAAAACTCGGGCATCCCCGTTACCACCTTCCTTGCTTTGGGAAGGGCTTTGTTGTGAAGGTGTCCAAACCTTCGGTGCCATAGTTTAGTCTGTAGAATAGTATCACATGTCATCGCTCCCAGTGGACTTCCTCCAACCTGGTAGAGTGTATCAACTCTAAACCCAATCGTGATAGCTTCCTTGAAGCTCTTCTTCCAGATGTGCACCTTCCCATCAATGAATCCCACATTGAAACCTTTGTCTTCCATGGCCGATATAGACATAAGGTTCTTCTTCAAATTAGGTACATAGAGTACATCCTATAAGCAGAGGACTTGACCTTAAGACAAGTGGAGGGACATAGTCCTTGTCCCTTTCACGGGATATGTGGCATTATCTCCAAGGATAATTTCTAGATTAGTATCCTTCTCAACCATATTAGAAAGTGCTTCCTTGAACCCAGTGAACTGCCTTGAGGCACCACTATCTATCAACTAGACATCCATAGAGTCGGGTGGAGATACAATAGAGAGGGCAGACACAAGAATGAATTCATTTCTTTTATCAACAACATTTGATTCCTCATACCTGGAATTTCTCGACCTTTTGAAAGGTTGACCATTTTCGTCAGAGGGAGCTTTCCTCTTTCCCTTGAACCTGTTGTTCCTTTGATTGCCATTCCTCTGGTTGTTGTTGTTGTCATCATCATTGGGAGAATCCTTCTTGAAAGGGCATTCTCTAGCATAGTGACTTGGGCTATGACAAGTGTAACACTTGCCCTTCTTTCCTTGGGCCCCTGCTCTTCCTTTGTTCTTTGGACCACCAAAGTTCTTTCTAGAATGAGCAACGTAGGCAACATTTCCTTCATTTTCATACTCCTTCATTCTTGTCTCTTCTTGTACGCATCTCGATAGTACTTCGTCAAAGTCAAGTATCATATTGTTATTGAGAATGGTAGTGTTGAACACATGCCATTTGGATGAGAGCCCTTCAAATGCGGTGAGTACCATCTCTTGATCAACTATTATCTCCCCAATAGCTAGCAGATTGTTCCTGATCTCGGCCAGCTTCGGAAAATATGATTGAACTGACTCATCCCTGCCTTTCTTCAGATTCTTCAATTGATTCTTGAAGAATAGGACTTGATTCGCATTATTGGCCTTGAACATGTGGACCAACTTATGAGACATCTCTTTGGATGTGCCCAACGCAGAGATGTAGGCAACTAGACTATTGTGAATTGAGTCCCTGATCATCAGCTTTGCTTTGATCTCCCCTTTCTTATACTTTGTTTTGGCAGCAACAGTAGTAGTGGATGGAGGCCCTTGGATTTTACCCTGCACATAGTCCATGACATCTTGGTCTTCCAAGTTAAGATCCAATGTCATCTTCCAAGCACAGAAGTCATCCTTCCTAGTCAATTTGTCATTAGCCTTAAAGTCATTGTAGTTTGAGGAACCCATCCTCTTCTTCGGTGATTGCTACAAATTAGGGCTTTGTCTTCACCTCAGCTTCGATACCATTTAAATTTATGTAGATGTTCTACGCTTGATGCAACTTTACTTTCTCTTGAATATTAGACAGCAATCACATAAACAATAAAGTAAAATGCTGATAGAACATACCAGTAGATCGACAAAAGACAAGCCAAAAATATATAAGTGTGCTGGTGCGTTACGGCGGCCAACAGGATGCTTCAACCAACAAAGGCTCAATATGGTCAACCAACCAACAATGTCACACAACCCTCTAGGACAACCAAATGGTCAACTCAAAAGTCAACCCAAAAGTCAACAGTCAACACAAACAGTGGCAGTAGCTAGGTCAACGCTGAAAAGTCAAAGTCAAAATTTTTCCCTGGGAATAGTGCCAGAAAATGCCGATTAGGAAAATCAAACTTTTGGGAGAGTTTAAGGTCGATTTGACCTTGCATTGACCAAAGTCAACGCTGGTCAAAGTTTGCTACAGAAAGCCCTGGAGCGAAATCAGAAAAGTGCTGTTGCTGGAATTTTCCCACGTGTGGAGAGAAGAGCCACCAAGGACATCGAACCAATCAGACGAGGAGAGAGAAATGTGTGAGGATGAGATGAGTGAAAATGTCCTCCAATGTTGACCAATATATATTCATCAATGAGGGTGTGTGACACAACTGTTGGGGCACAAAACGTTAAGGCCAACTTGCACATATTGTGAATAAATTCAAAATAAATGTTTTTCTCATCAGATCAAGATGATATTTAGATCTATCTTGCACCTCTCCGAAAGAGGAACCCAATAAAAATATTGGTATCTTCATCTGAGCATCACAACATGGATTTTGGACCTAGTTGTCCAAAATTAACACTATCTCTATTCCTCAAATACTTGAGGAAGTGCTTAGATCAACAAGGGATGATGAAGCGAATACCAAAGAAACCAAGTTAGCACAAGAATACACATCCCATGGAACATAAAACTAAGATAAAGCAAATAAACTAACATACTTCATGATGCGACATTTGAGATCCACGATAAGCATCTCTAAAAAGAGATCACATGACATCACATCGTCCACACATGAAAGTTGCTCAACTAGGTCTCCATTGCGCAGTAGTAAGAAAGATCATTAATGAAGTGTTATAATCCAAGGATGACAATGATTGAAGAGGAACTTGTTGGAAATACTGAGAGCTAAGTTGAAATAGATACCAATATGGGGTTTGAAACGGATATGACAAATTTTCAAAAAATACGGATACGATACGACAAGGAAACAACACACACACACACACACACACACACACACACACACACACATATATGTTTCATATTACCATTCATCTTTTAGAATCTAGATTCCATATTTAAAAACACATAACCATGATCATGAATTCAACATAAACTAATCATCATAAATTGTGTTGTTTTAAAATTTGATACTCAGACCATAGGCTCATTGCCTCATGTTGTCTTTTAGTTTACCTGGCATTCAGTGCACAGTGAATGTTTAAGTTCGTTCTTCGATGTTTGAATTAGTGTTACATCAAACCAATATTTTTTTCGATAGTTGGTAGACACACACTAATGTGCATTGTTAATGTTAAGCTTAAGAATTAATAAAAATTTCCTCTTATTTGTCATCATAAACAATGTGGTGTGAGTGTCAAAATTTTAAAAGTAAAACAAAATTGAAACGGATACGACAAATTTTCAAAAAATACGGATTCCATACATGGAAAAGACACACACACACACACACACACACATACACATACATATATATGACAAAATAAAAGTTTCATATTACCATTTCATCTTTTAGAATCTAGATTCTATATTTAAAAATACATAATCATCATCATGAATTCAACATAAACAAATCATCATAAATGACGCTGTTTTAAAATTTGACACTCAGACCATAGGCTTGTTGCCTCTTGCTGTCTGTTAGTCTACATGGCATTCAGTGCACAGTGACTGTCTGAGTTCGATCTTCTATGATTGAATTAGTGTGGCATCAAAGAATTTTTTTTTGATGGTTGGTAGACACACACTGATGTGCATTGCTAATATTAAGCTTAACAATTATTAAAAAAATTTCCTCTTGTTTGTCATCATAAACAGTGTGGTCTGACCGTCCGAGTGTCAAAACTTTAAAAGTAAAACAAAATTAACCAAAGGAACTTTATTGCTTAAAGCTTGAAAGGGTTTGACAAATATATCATGACCCTGAGAATGATGAATATTAGACCATTTTCTATTTTGAATTCATGTTATTTTACAGTAACAATTTTTTTTTTTTTTTTTTTTTGGGTATCGGTAGCTCTTCAATACATTTATTGTTTCGACTATCTGGCATAATTTGGTAGCTGGTTTAGTGTTGTTTAAAATCTAGATCTCACAGTCAGAGGATAAATCCTTGGTCGTTGACAGGATCAAATTGGGCATCGATGCACTCAAATCTTTTAACAAGTTGAGGTGGGCCTAAATGGCAATCATTAAAATCGTTGACTAAACATTAATAATTTTTTGTTTTTGTAGCAATCTTCCTATACAGGACTGTAAAACAGGCATAATCAAATCTATTGGATTCAACTCTTTTTGTCACTAAATTTTGATGCATACAAACTGCAATTAAACTAACTGGAAATCGAGTAGTAGAAATTGTTCTCTTGATTTTCCATTTATTCTTGAGAGGGGAGCTTGTTGAGATCACAATTACTTATACCTATTTGGGGGTTTAGTTTGCAGGCTATTGTCAACTTGGAGATAGCCTCTCAATCATGCTTTGTAAGGGTTAAGCCTCTTTTTGTGCTTGAGCATCAATGTTTCCATATAAATTTCATGGATATCCCTTTAAGAATTCACTGCTTTGAAGTTTGATGTGATTATAAAATCCATTGCTGTTATTTCTATGTTGCCAGGAAACGTGGGTTCGGGGACGGGGACGGGGACGGGGATGGGGACGACATTTTTTGAAACAGGGTGCATGGGTTCGTTGGGGTATTTTTATATTAATATATATTATAATTTATATATCATATATAATACTATATTTTATAAATTATAAATTATAATTTATAATATATATGAATTTAGCAATTTGTATATTTTTCAACTTTAAACAAAAAAACTAAAATTTTAAATAACTAATATAGTAATAAACTTTAAACTTTAAAAAGTCAAAAGTTGTGGAAGTTAAGATATTCATAACGGTCCAAAAACGCTGGAAAACTAGAATGGAATATAGGAGTTGGGTAAATTGATATCGATCAGAGCCGCTCACCAAATAAAAGACTTACTTCCGTCTAACTTCACAACATTCTAATCTGCCGGATGTTGCTCTGAAATGCTTAATGGAGCTAAAAGGCTGAAGCATTCCTTTACATTCTAGATGGAGTAGTAAACATAGACTCAAACATGCATCCCCCTAAAAGGATAGTCTAGTAAAATTTTTGGCAACGTTTTTCTCCCTAACAATTTTTGAACGTAGTGACAACGTGAATTTTCAAAGCAGTGACAACGTTAAAGCTGAATAGTTATGCAGTGACAGCGTGAATTTTGAAAGCAACGACAGCGTGAGAGCTAAATAGTTATGTTGCCGGTTTAGGGAATACGCCTTTCCCTGTGCTGAATAGGTATGTCGGTTTAGGGAATACGCTGTGCTGAACAACGAATAGGTGAGTGAGGAATGTCGTCGATGAGTGCTGAGGAATGTCGTCGATGAGTGAGGAATATCGCTGGTGAGGAATTTTGCTATGTTGAGGAATGCCGTTGTGTTGTTGATGCCATCGATAAACCTTGATGCCGCTGTGCCGTCGATGCCGTCTATGAACATTGAACACTGAATCAGTGAATAGGTATGCCAATGAACAGTGAGGGTATGTCGTAGTTGGTCGATGAACACAATGAATAGGTAATAGGTATGCAAATGAAGTCGATGAAATCGGTAAAGAAAACTTTAAAACTTTAAAGAATTAATTCTAAAATCGATAAAGAAATTTCATTGTTTAAAAATTAATTTTTAACTTAATTTTAATATTTATTAAAATTTAATTAAAATTTTTAAATTTTAATTATTTAAAAAAAATGACAAAATTGGTCACGAAAAACCCAAAGAACCCACTTTTTGGGTTCTAAGTACCCAACCCATGCGTTCGTCGTACCTATTCGGTGAAAAGAACCCAAATTTTTTTTCTGAAGAACCCGGTTCTTCATAGAAGAACCTGGTTCGTTTGGGTTCTTCTAAGAAGAATCCGTACCCGAATTCGGGACTTGGGTGCGGGAACTTGGAACGAGTTTGAGAAAACCCGTGCAGCGTAGTTTTATTTAATGTACAATATTTCTCGAATCAAAACATATCCAACCTGTACCAGTTGATAGATTGACTGGTTATGGTAGATAGGCTGTGTGCAGGGGTCTTGAGACGATCTCCTCCAAATAGCGACGATCTCCCTGTTTTCTTAATCACATAATTTGTGTTATCTTCTTTGACGAGTAAATCTTGTTTAATTGAGCTTTTATGGTTTTCCACCCTTCAACTCTTTTGGGTATAGTTAAGCATTTCCTTTTGTAAATCAGTGGAGTCAACTCAAACTTGTGGGCCATCTTCCTTAGCCAGCTTCTGTTCCTTGCTGTTTTTTGGCAATTGTTTGTATTTCCTTCTTGCTTCCTCAACTTTTCATCATTCTTTCCAACTCTTCTTTTGTGGACCCTGTCACCTCCCTGGCCTGAAAGATTATTTTTGTTCTAAAAGGTCCTCATATGACATCTTGTTATTTCAAATGTCCTGTATGAAAAGCCATACAATACATTGCTCAAGGCTTTGTTAGTAAATTCCTCTTTGCAAACTCCGCACCATCATTTTGAGAATGTTGGATCACAGCGTTGGCCCAAATTCTTATTATAGGTCATCTAACAGGTTGACTTGTAGCTATGTGCAAATTTGTCTTCTAAGAGAGCCAAAATTTGTTTGTTATGTTGGATCATACGTGGACCAAAATTTGTCCAATAAGTCTACTCCTAGTTCTTGAATTTGTATTTTGAGTCAGCTCACAGCTTGGCCAAATTTGATTTACAAGTTGAGTCATAGGTTGGCTGGAAGTCGTCCTACAGGTCATCTCAAGAGTCAACCCTCATCTAATAGGTAGGACTAGACTTTTGTTACACTTTAGCTTGAATTTGTTCTATTGGTCAGCTTACATCGCATTGCAAATTTTTGTTACCTATCATCTTCAAAAGTCCATCTTAAACCAACTTTCTTTGCGATCTACTTAGTTTTCTTTTATTCTCAGCTTAGAGCTTATTGTAAATTTTTGTTTCCTGTCATCTTCAAAATTCTATCTTAAACTAGCTTTCTTTGTGATTTACATAATTTTCTTTTATGTGAGATTTGTAGTTATTTTCTAGATGGTTCATCTCTAATGTTGAAATTCTGATGGAAGATAGAATTTCGTAACATGATAATTACTTGTGACTGTTTCTATATATGTTTTTCACTATGTTGCCAGGAAACGTGGGTTCGGGGACGGGGACGGGGACGGGGACGAGTACATCATTTTTTGAAACAGGGTGCTTGGGTTCATCGGGGGTATATTATAATGTATAATTTATATATATAATATATAAATATAATAATATTATATTTTATAATTTATAAATTTATAAATTATTATTTATAATATCTATGAATTTGTATATTTTTCAACTTTAAACCAAAAAAATAAAATATTTATGATTTAAAGTTTTAATTCCTCTTCGTAACGGTAATACAAGTACTAATTAGTGGTTTATAAAAAAGTTTGTTGTTGTTTATGATCCTCATAGTTGGGCTTGGGTCAAGTTTTATGGATCTTGTAAAAGGGTAAATTTCTGAATTTACTGAAAGAATTGAGGCAAGGATTAGTTGGTTCTTTGTTCATAGGATATTATGATTTATCATATTTATTTTAAGTTTTCTCAAGGTAATAATAAGTAGGCTTCAAATGGAGTCGAATTCCACTTTAATTTAAATATCCAATTCAGACTCTCCGTACCCATTAAGGCAGAAGAACCCAATTTTTTTTGTTTGGAGAACTCGGTTCTTCACAAAAGAGCCCAATTTTTTTTTTGGAGAACCCAGTTCCTCAGAGAAGAACCCGGTTCTACACAGAAAAACCCGGTTCTTCTGTGTTCTTCTCAGAAGCACCCATACCTGAATCTGGGACTTGGGTTCGAGAACCCCACCCCCGGGTTCGCAAACCCGTGCAATAAGGTTTTTCATTTAGCTATTACTTCATTGATTAGGTCATCAAGTAATTATACAAATACAATGCACAAAAGACAAGAGACACCAGAAATTAGGCCAGAGGCTAGGGCAAAATCCACAAGGGGAACACCTAGCAATCCTCTCCTTATAGAATCTTTAGTCAATAGGAGAAATCCAAGTCATAAATGAACTGACCAGTAGACCAAATACCAAGTGCCAAGTCAGTGCTCTCATGATTCATAATGCCTGTCCTTCAGATCTTCGTTATCCATAGAAAAGCCTCAGATCTTTGCATAAGAGATTCAGACTTTGAATTTTGACTTGCCTCAGAAAACTTGTTCAGAACTTTGCATATTTGTGATGAATGTATGTCCAGTTTGTCTCCTGTTTTCAGCCTCCAAGAATGCTTCTTCTTCATTTTGGATCCGATATATGTGTGTTAGAGAATATCCAAATCAGAGATGTGAGTGGTCTTATATGTAGCCTTCACCACAAGCAAATGGATGCCACATGTAGCTGAGCCGACTTGAGGGGTAGGAGGGCCGACTTGGCATTTTGGTAAGACAAATGACACTTGACCAATTTTATATTTAACTCTTTTGCAAGATTCATGAAGAACATGCCCTTCTAAAATTTTCTTTTGACTAATACAAAGCATGAAGAACATGCTTGACAATAAAAATAATAACAATAATTTTTCTTATTTTGTTTATACATAGAATACATATTGATACAATGACAATTATGAAGACTGAATCTAGTTACAATTCCAACATCGAAGAGGAATGAAAAGTGGAAACTCGTACAATTTCTATAATGAGGATTACATGGAAGCGTGACACCAAAAAATATTAGGAGACATGTAAGCGATAAAAGTATAAAAATAAAAAACTATCGATACTTTAAAAAAATAGCAAATGAGATAGCCAACGTATTAATAAAATATTACTTTTATATTAAATCACATCTAGCACGAGATTATGCAGTGCCGAAAGGTACACTTATAGGTTAGGCTACATATTGCAAAATATAAATAAGCTATACAAAATTTGCTTATTGCTTGAGTTAAAGACAACAAACATGTGGGTATAATCATTAGGAGTTTTCCGCTTTTTAAGGTTTAAATCTACTGAAAATACCACAATGTCCTTGCAGCACACTTTCTTTATATCAGCAATATCTTTTATAGGTTATAGGGGTTGTCTGTGTCCAGATGTCCTAATCAGGTGTAAGAGGCTCGATTTGCTCCTTCTCCAGGTCAGAAATGACTATGAAATGTTTCAAAGATAGGAAACGACCAGAAAATGTCTTGGAAACGTTTTCAGGAGTTCTTGATCCACTTCCAAGGTGTTTCAGTTTCGGAAATGTTTTGGGGCGTAATGGATTCTGAAGCTGCTGAAAATAATATAGGTGTCATTTTGTTTTGTTTTGTTTACATAGAAGTGTGTTATAGCTTCTTGCTATTGTTTCAAGCTGTTGCCATGATTCATTGTGTTTGGAAACTGCATTGCCAGTACTCATGAATGCAATTATGACAAGTGTGAAATGTAATTCCATTCTCTGTCCAGACTGTGTAATGACTATGTAAATTTTAATTGTAATTTTCACCTTAGGAAGCTCTGCAAAGAGATTTTGGTTTCAAGACGGGCAATATGTTATGGCATTACAGCAGAGGGATCGACCATCGGCAGGTTCAAACTGCTCAGGTACAAAACAGTCTGCTTGATTAAATTTTTGTAATTTATTTAGGAATTAAGATTTGGACAGACAGAGGAAAGTGAGAATAGTTTGGCTTAATGGTGAATTCAGAAGGTTTTGAATCTGTTGTTCTTTTCTAACTAGAACATCATCTGCTTTTGGATTTGACAATATAAACACTTTGAAAAGTTAGGCCAAAGTTAAATATTTGTCGAGTGTAAATGAGATCATACCAAATGAGTTGTTGTTCTATAAAACTTTGCATTTGTATATATTAAAAGTACTTCATATAGTCAGTTATCAAATGATTTATAGAGGGATTGTATTCTTATGATGAAACAGTCTTATGCTTTATTGTAAACAAGTACTGTTGCACCCTGTTTGAAACTTTCTTTGTGCTTAATATTCGTTGAAGACTATAATGATCAAGCTTCGATGTTTAGCCTGTAAATTATATTCTGTTTTCCCACTTCTGGACATAAGTGACACTGGAATAGTTCATAGGATTTGTTTTTGAACTCTAAATATGGTATTTTTAACTCCTATGCAAGCGTTATTGGCGGTAACAGTAGCACATTTGCTCTTGCATTGGCTCAAAAGTAACATGCACTTTCACTTAAGTGGCTAGATTGAACGGCAAGATGAGTTGTTGTCATACCCAAGACAGTAGTTGAAAGCTCATGGAGGCAAATGGCCTAGAGGCAGAATCATTCAAAAGAGGTAGGATGCACTAGCGAGAAAATGGGAAATGGTACTATAGTTCGTTTAAACTTTACACGGCAGTAGCCATAAGTGCAGGCTGTTATCATTCTTTGTAAGCAGATTTTTGATGTCAATATGGAGTTGTATTCACCAAGAGGGTTTCTCTAGTTAAAAGCCTTTGTATACTCCAGTTTAAATGTGTGTGTCTATGTGTGTTGCTATTTTTTTTTATTGAGTTAGCTTGAGGAGTGCATTTACATGAACAATTGTTTAATGAATTCGTAGTTTATAACAAGTGAGATTTTGTCGCTCCCATTGAGATACATATTAGAATGATGGTTTATTTTTCAGCTCATTGAATGGATTATGATAATTGGAAATGGAGGAAAAGAGTAAGCTAGAAATACAGTTAGTGAGCCTAGATAGAATAACTTATAGGTGTTCAATTTTGTAGATATGATCGGTCTTTATAATTATTTCCCTAAGTCTAACTTAGGGAAAGTGGTTAATTAATCAATATCAATTGATACAAATCGATTTTTCTCTAGTGACTTCTATAAAAGTGATTGAATGAAGTCAAGATGACCTTATCCATCGATTATGATTAGATCATGGCCATTGCTTGCTGAACAAGAAATTATAAGAGGAGATCGATGGGGTTTTTGGAGACACATTGAATTATAGTGAGAGCAAGGGCGCAGTGATAGCATCGACACCAACAGTTGAGTTTAGTTGTGATTGAAGATCGAGTTGCTGGAGAGAGATTTCTTCACAATGATTTCCAGATTCTTAGTGATAGAGGGAGATCAATTTTATTTGTAGAGGCCAAATTTCCCATTGTTGAATTTTGTAGCTATGGTCAGTGTTCATAATTAATATTTTAGCCCTTGATGTATTTATAATGATAAATATAAAGCATGTTCTTCATGCTATTGTCAAAAGGAAAAATATGTGACATGTTCTTCATGTCGATTTTAAAAGAGAAATTTTGAATTTATAATTTTGAATTTCATGGCCCCAAAACTTAACGTCAACCCTCTAAGATGTTAGGTTGGCTTGTCCATTTGGTGACAGTTATACGACCTCGCAAGACACTATACATACCAGTGTTACCAAACTTAGAATCGTCCATAAATCGACAAGGCAAAAGAGCGAAGAGTTTTAATTGGATCGGGAAAAAATTGGTGAATTCAATAAATTAAAATATACACATATATTGAATTAAAAATTAACATTTTTCATTGATATTCAATAAAGTCATATCCAAACAATGCATAATATCAATAGATGTCCAAAATATCATAAATGAATAAGTATCTCATATATGTTATGAGTCCAAACACAATCCAAAGCACCGAGTCCTGATTCTTAACCAATGACTACATAGAACCAGAAGCATCTTCTTCTAAAAGTTTACAAAAAACTGCATACTAATTAGAAAAAAATCAGTAACTAAGAGTCTAAGACTCTTAAGAGTGAGAACTAGAAGCGATTCCTCCCACTCCTTCGCTTGCCTGACTCTCAAAGTTCTCCAGGCCATGTAGGCTTAAAAGAGGAGCCTCCTCTAATTGGACACAATCTTCTACATTTGTAGTTTGCAGATCTATTTCTTCAAGGTCGATCGGTGAATGATCCAAATCTGTCATTATCATGAAACATTGAAATGTGAATTTATTTTGAACTTTGAATTTTAAAGTTTAAACTTTAAAGTGCAAATCATATTATGAAACCTTCAAATTCAGGCTCTCACCTAGTATTTTCTTGTTGCAAAGTCATAGATTGTAATGGACAAATACAAGGTCATTTAAGAGCTTTTGTGTCAATCGGTTGCACTTTTTAGAATGTATTTTCTCAAACATGCTCCAGTTGCGGTCACAACTGAAGCACTACATGCTTGGTTTAAGAGCCGAATGGCGAATCTCTTCAAATCTGACATCTCACAACCAAAGTTTTGCCACCAAAGACTTAACAAGTGGCAAGGGTTCGTGTCATCGTGAGTAGAAGTACCAAATATTAAATAGTAAAAAATTAAAAAGACAAAATAACATTTGAACAAATTTAATGAATCGATGAAGCCTTCAAGCCTCAAAGGGTACTTGGCAACATCTTAGACCTTTCTCGTATAGCACTGGTATAGGCAAATAATTTAGCTGGCGCCCTATAATCCTGTAGTTGGGAAAAAACACGGCTTTCAAATTTTGGATCAGGGAAGCACCTTTCAATGCATATCATAAGTCCTTTGCCAACCTCCCCATCCTCATTAAATTTGGTCTTATCATAAAAATACTGTGGGTTAAGAAGTACCCAGCAGCATGTAAGGGGAAATGCAATTGCCTATCCCAATGTGCATCATAATGTCCCAAAGAGGCATATTCTTTGCCTCTTCATCCCCATATCTTCTTTTGATGGCCTCTTTTGCGAGATCCATTGCCTCATAAATGTAACCCATAGCGGGTTTGTCACCATCAACCATCCTGAAAGTTCAAGCTTTCAAATTTAAAGAAATATGAAACATTGAAAATAAAAAGAAGTTTGAAATGAAATTTTAAAAATGAAAAAGTTAAAAGACTTCGTACTCTAACAATGGACTTCGTCACATCAATAATCTCTTCAGCATCTTTCAAGAAACTGCCATTAAACACAAGTGCAACAATTTCAATGCCTTCAAGGCCTTTGGAATGTTTAGATGCCAACCATTCAGGTACCAAGAACATCTTCTTCAGATTTATCTTTTGCTCAACCACAAATTGCAAAGATATGAAATTTGTTGCAAATCTAGTCACTACACGTCGAACAATTTCTTTACCTTCAATGTATTTTCTCATGGTGGTTAGGACATTAGTGTGGTTGTATAAGTATTTGGTTATGGATTTTGCCTAATCCACAACCTCATGTATCCAATGAAGTTTACAAATGTCCTCAAGCATTAAATCTATGCTATGGGCAGCACAAGAGGTCCAAAAAATAGTGGGCTGCCTAATCTCAAAAGGTCTACCAACAACCATATAATTAGCTGCATTGTCGGTGATAATTTGTACAACATGTTCTTCTCCGACTTCTTGAACAACTTCCTCCATCATTTCACAAATAAGTTGGGCAGTCTTAAGCTTGTCTGATGCATCCACTGATTTGAGAAACATTGTGCCTACTGGACAAGATATAAGGAAATTTATTAAAGTTCTATTCCTCTGATCTGTACATCCATCACACATGATGGTGCACCTTGTTTCTACCGATGATGAATGAAACTCAGATAGGACAAGCATGACATCTCCAACACTCTCTAACAACAAATTTGTCTGAAGGTTCTCTGATATAGGGGCTTTGAACCCTGGACCTACAACAACAACTGCATCAATCATAGCTTGCCAATAAGGACTTCTGACACAGTGTAAAGGTATGTCAGAATAGTACCAAAAGTTAGCAATGGCCTTCCTTGCCTGACTATTGATATTTTTTTTCCAACCAGTGGCATCTAAGGAAGGTTGGGAACCGGGTTTTGTGCGGGAAGCAAAAAAAGTGTTTATGTTTCCACCTCCAGTGTTGAATGCAAGAGGATTTATTTGGCCTTGAGTTTGCCTTCGACTTGGAGGCATGTGTAGGAAACTTAGGAATGGCATTGAGGATTCAACAGAGGGAGATGACAAGGGGGCTTTGGAAGAAAATTCGTCAACTCCAAGAGTTCCTATTTCTTTATTTTGCTTTGCTTTCTTGGCATTATGCTAACTCAACATATCAATGGCCAGACATTTTCATCGACATTTTTGCAGAGACCTATATCATGGCCAAATATCTTTGCAAGGTGGTACTTAAATCTATAAATGCCTCCACTACATTTCTCTTCTCTTTGCAAAATTTACAGGAGCTTGGGGTCTCTAGGAATCTTGTCACAATAAATCCAAGCAAAGTCCTTCTCCCTCGACATTGTAGTTGTTTTGGACTTGTGTTTAAATTGTGGCTTCTGTTAAGATTGAAGAATCAAGATTTGAAGTTGTGGCTTTGCTGTTTTTATTTAATTTATGGCTCTTGTAGAAGACAAAACAAATTAAAAATTGAAAATGCAGATAAATAGGAGAAAGGGTTTTGTTGCTAAGTACTCAAATAGATCCTTATTGATGGCAATCTTATGATTTTGGATAAGCTTTTCACTAATTGTTTTGTTTGAAGGAATCATATCATCAAAACAAAAGCCTTCAAATTTCAAAGCCATGACATTTCTGCACAAATCCCTTCTAGTCACAACTACTTATCTCCAAAGAATTTCACGCAACAAGATAACAATCAGTGAACAAATAACCTGAGAAATTATATGTTGCACTTACAGGATCCTAAATGCAACATATAGTGTGTTAAATAGTTAAACTAGCTAAACTATGCAAGTTAATTGCATCAATAAAGAGCAACTGCCGCATGCAAAATTTAAATCGAAAAACACTGAAAGAAATTAAATTTTAATGCTTGTCATACTAACGACTCACGAGCAAGTATTCAAGGCTCGATCACACAACCAATACAATGAGAGGGATCACAGGTGAGCTCAATATCCTTCGGTTTGACCTCGTTGATGGTAACTAGTGGAGAGGTTTGCAAACATGGTTTTGAAACCCCAACACCCAAAGAATGACAATCATAAAAGAATTTCGAGCACACAACCAATACAATGAGAGGGCTCACAGGTGATGGCCCACAACAATCAATGCCATGGTGATGCCCACAACAATTGATGGCCCACGACAATCGATGTCTGATGCCCATGGTAATAGTGATTGCCCACGGTGATGCCCACGCCCATGGTGATGCCTACGATGATGCTCACACTGCGCAACGATGCCCACGGCCCATGGTGACGCTCACATTGCACAACAATGTCCGAGACCACAACGATGACTCCAACGATAGACAACAAGAGGGTGAAAATTACAGCAGTCTGATTTTTACACAGAAAACAGAAAACTACCGAGATTTGAAATTTTAGTTTTATAGGACAGTGAATCATGTCTTTGGGATTGAGGGTTGAAGACATGTTAGATGGGTAGAGTAACTATAATGCATGGAGGGAAAGAATCCAACATATCTTTGAGGAAGCAGAGGTCTGGGGCATTATGGTACATACCACCCAACACCCAGTAGCAGTTCCTGCTGATCCAATACATTTAACAGAGTTCAATAAAACGAATGCTAAGGCCAAAAGACTGATTTTGGATGTAGTCAAAGATCATGTCATTCCTCATGTGAGAGGAAAGACTTATGCACATGAAATGTGGACTGCCTTGACCGGGCTTTACCAGAGCTCAAATGAAAACTGTAAGATGGTCCTAAAGGATAAACTGAAGGCCATAAGAATGGCTAAGACTGATAATGCTACAACATACCTCATGAAGATCACTTCGGTGAGAGATGAGTTGGGAGCCGTAGGAGAGACCATTGCACCCACTGAGTTTGTGAGGATAGCTTTGCATGGACTTCCCAAGTCTTGGGAGAGTTTTCTAGATGGTATTGTTGCACGGGAGAACCTTCCCGAATGGGAAAGGTTGTGGGATGATTGCATTCAGAATGAGATCAGGAAGAACCATCTTGGGGCAGCCAACCAGGGGGAGGAGGATGACAATGTGACATTGTTGGCAAGAGGCAAGAAAGGCAAATCAAAGAAGGGAGCTTCCACCAGTGGAGGTAAAGGAAAAAGTAAAGGCAAGCAGCATAGCAAAGATGGAATTGTCAAAATATGTGATCTGAAATTATGCAAAAGGAATTACTGACATATATGTGAACTTGCTTATGTTAAATTATGCAATAGATCGAAAAGATTGCAATTAACATAAACAACATAAGCCATTAAAGACACATTTTAAACATATCAACACAACAAAATTTAATAAGGAGTTCACCAAACTTCCTAGCTACGTCTCCTGGTCCTTTAGCTTGTAGTGCTGACCTTTATATTATGTCTTCAAATGCTTTACAAACATGAGTTCAAAAAATGAAACTCAAATGATGAAATAGACCTCACCATGATGACCGGCTCGGAATTCTGGTCAAAATGAGTATAAACTTGCCTATGTTTGGACACCGTGACTTCCAGACCCCCTGGACAGTCAAAAACCACCTCTGCCCTCTGCAAAACTGCCTCTGTCTGCAAGAAAACCACCTTTCCGCAACAAAAACCGCGCTGGTTATGGGCTTCGGTACCTGCAAGTTTATATACAAATTCGGATCTTGGCTTATCAAGCCTCACCACATAGCATAATTGGTCTCTCCGATTGTGCGAAGACGTTGTTATATATAACTTTTTTGGAGGTCGGCGGGTCGAAACCCCCGCTCGACCTTTTCTCCAACCCTCCGGCACATATCGTAGTTTGTTGATATATTTGGAATTGCATTAAACCATATGATATATTTGGAACCGCATTATACTCCCGCAGCACATTAATACATTGTATCAAACTTATATGCGGAGGTTACGTTGTATATCATATGGTTACAATGTTGAAACCTTATCTATACACCAACGGTTTGAAACTAACTCATCGCATATATTATGTGCGATTTTTAATGTTGTATTGCCATATATATATCATATGATATATATTAATATATTTGGCAGTGAATATGAATGCGACGGCTTCGACTATGATAGCATATAAACCTTTGTTATATCATAACCATAGTTTTTGGTTGTTACGATATATATAATGTATTGCCACATTAATATATATTCCTTTAATTCTAAAACCAATTGAAGCATTAGCCCAACCGATGTTTGGGACTCCAATGAAAACTTAGCAATTCAAGAGGTCAGGGGTTCGATCCTCCCTGGCCTTCATATTTTTGCAAACAAAGTCAAACTGGGTAAAAATCTGGGCTGCCACATGTCAGCTCTGGATTAGTCCATATCAGCCAATCATATCTCGACATGTCACTGAGCTCGATGACATCAACCTGAACAAATGGCGCATTCCCGGGACAACACATGTCCTGCTAACATCACACTGTTGACTTTGACTTTTTCCATTTTGCCCTACTTTGCCTTGAAACTTTGACTTGCCACAACTTCCTCATACGAAGTTGGTTTCACACGCCGTTCGCACCGTTGGAAAGTTGTCGACGAGCACTTCAACTTGATTCCCTTTTCAACTGCATTTGAAGACTAGATCTGGAGGCAAAACTGAATCCATTCCGGATCACTCCTCCCCACTGGAAAGCTTTTGGACCACCAAAAGTTGGTTTTAGCTATCGAGTAAGTGAGGATATATTTCCATCGCTTTTCCAATTTCTATCCATCGTGCTTTACTTGGATTTGTACCTTTAAGTCCAACTCGAAGATACTCAACTTCTCCCCGTCGCGAAGTCCTTATCCTCCTGTCGAGAATTGTGTCCTCCTGCAACTCATTGAGATACTCTGGCGAAAAATCTTCTATGGAAGGTACTTGACTTTGCTCTTCTGGATCTTCAATCATTGAAGGTTCATACAATCACAAGTTTTCCACATTTACAATGGAATAGATTTGCATATAAGCTGGTAGATCAAGGCGGAAAGCATTTTCACCAATTTTATCAAGAATTTTGAAAGGACTATATCTAATTGGTTTTAACTTTTTACCTTCCCCTTGAAGTCTTTCTTTGCTGATGTACAACCAGACTTGATCACCAACTTGAAAACTATGCTCAACTCGATGCCTGTCGTGCCTCGCTTTATACTTTGCTTGGCTCTTTTCCAGCGGTTCCTGTACTGCCTGGTGAATTTCCTGGATTTGTTCAATGAACTTGGTTGCTTTGTCCACATCGCTGTGTCCATCAACTGCTATGTCTTTACCAAAGACAAAATCCAAGGGAGACTTTGGTTCAAAACCAAAACAAGTCTCAAATGGAGATCTTTGAGTAGAAGAATGTTTTGCATGGTTGTAAGCATGCTGTACATAACACAAATGTTCATCCCAAAGCTTGGGATGCTTGCTGCAATAGCCTCGAAGAAAATGTACCACTGTCCTGTTGACCACTTCTGTCTGGCCGTCTGTTTGTGGATGAAATGTTGTGCTCTTCTTTAACTTAGTGTCGATGAGTTCTCATAAACTTGACCAAAAGTTCTCGACAAATCGAGAATCTCGATCAGATACAATAGAAGTGGGTAATCCAAAGTGAACCCATACATTTTGGAAGAACAACTTTGCAGTTTGTTCAGCTGTGACCTATTTAGTACATGGAATCAAAATACACATCTTACTGAACCTATCCACAACTACATACAAATAATCATGCCCTTTTCTAGACTTTGGCAATCCCCCAACAAAATCCATGGATAAACTTTCCCAAGGACGAGAAGGAATTGGAAGTGAATTGTACAAGCCTAATTTTCTATTACTTGGCTTGCTTGTAGCACACATAGTACATCCTTTAATATATCTTGATATTGTTTCATTCATTCGTGGCCAATAGCAGAATCTTTGTAATTGTGCAATTGTTTTACTTACACTAAATGACCTGAAATTAGAGAAGAATGTGCTTCTCGAATCAAATTAACTCTTTCAGTTTGTGGAATGCATAACTTTCCCAAATGATATAAGAGTTTGTCCTTTATGAAATAATCAAATTCTTCTACCTGCTTGCCATGACTTAGAGTTGCATATACATCCTTAAAATCTGTGTCTTGAGCATATTGTTCAATATAGCTTTCATGCATTACTGAATTATGCTTAAGTATTGTGGATGCATTTATGATTGGTCTTGATAACATGTCTGCAACCTTATTATGTATGCCTTTCTTATATCTGATTACAAGATGAAATTGCTGTAAGAAACCCATCCAACAATAGTGTCTTGATTGCTGTGATTTAGTTTGTGAGTGTAAATATTGTAGTGGTTGATGATCTGTATGTATGATTGTTTCTTTTCCCATTAGGTAATGTTTCCACTTTTTAACACTCTGTACTAATGCATATAATTCCTTATCGTATGTAGAATAGTTAATTACTGCTGGCGTGAATGTCTCAGAATGAAAGCATATGGGCTTTCTGTGCTGCATCAACACTGCCCCCATGGCATAATCACTTGCATCTGTCTCGATCTCAAATGGATGCTGAAGATCTAGCAGTGCTAGTACTGCACTGTACTGATCCTTTCTTTCAATGTGTCGAAGGCTTTCTGCTGTTTGCCTCCCCACTGAAACCCCTGTTTCACACTTGTCAAAACATGTAGAGGAGCTGCAATCAAAGAAAAGTTAGCAACAAACTTTCTCCAATATTGTGCTGCCCCTAAGAAACTTCTAACTTCTGTAGCAGTATTGGGCTTAGGCCAATTTACAATGACTTCAACCTTAGAGGGATCCATCTTCAATTCACCAACCCCTACAATATAACCCAAATAATTTAAAGATGTTCTGCCAAATTCACATTTGGACAGTTTTACATAGAGATTTTCTCTTTTTAAAACATCTAAAACCTGCTTTACATGCTTTACATGTTCATCCCATGTTTTACTGAAAACAAGAATATCATTTAAGTAGACTATTACAAAATCATCTATAAATGGTTTAAAAACATCATTCATGACTCGCATAAATGTAGCTGGAGCATTGGTCAAGCCAAAAGGCATAACCATCCATTCATAGAGTCCTTGCTTTGTTTTGAAAGCAGTCTTCCATACATCCTGTTCTGCAACTCGGATCTGATGGTAGCCGCTTCGCAAGTCTAACTTAGTGAAGTAAACAGCATCTTTCAACTTATCTAATAAATCGTCGATACGAGGAAGAGGATAACGATTCTTTATTGTTACTTTATTTAATGCTCAGAAATCAATGCACATTCTCCACGAACCATCTTTCTTTCGCACCAACACAATAGGCGATCCGCATGGTGAAGTGCTTGGTCGAATAAACCCTTGATCGAGCAATTCCTGTACCTGCTTCTTTATCTCTGCATTCTCTAGAGTTGATAACCTGTACATTCCAATGTTAGGAAGAGGAGCATCCAGCTGCAAATAGATCTCATGTTCTATCTGTCGCTTGAGAGGAAGCCCCTTAGGCTCTTGAAACAGAATATCATAATTAGAAACAACTTTAACTAAATCTGCTTTCTGTTTAGGATTACAACCTTGAAAAGCATCGGATTTATCAGGATCCTTTGCTTTTACAATCATAAGTAAAAATTGTTTACTTGAGTTTATAATTCTTTTCATCTGTCCTGAATTTATGAGAGTGTAGTTATCTTTGAGTTTATGAGCTCGTAATACATATTCGATTCCATCCTTAGTGAGTTGATACTTATTTGCCTTTTGATAGAAGACAACATCTCTATCATACAAGTATGGACTCCCCAGTACAATTCCACATATATCCAATGGGACTATATCTAATTCAACCTCATCTACAAACTCCGATCCAATTGCAAAACGCAGTTTACATTGTTTCGTAACCTGTAGTTTAGTTTTATCACAGACCCAACCCAATGGGTATGGCTTTTTATGAGGTTTAGTTTCAATTCCCAATTTCTTTACAATCGATTCAGAAATCAAATTAACTTGAGAGCCACTATCAAACTAAGTATCAATTTTAGTGTGCTTGGAAACGACTCTAATATGGAATAGCTCATTTCTTTTCCTCTCATTAGTTTCATTATCAATAGAATGCGAAGATGTACTTGTAGATGCTTGAGAATTTTTACCTATTATACTTGTAGCTGTAATTGCTGTTTCGTCTCCTGAATCTGATCCCAAGTCCTTCTAAATAGCAGCAATATTCTTTCGCTCTTTACTTCCAAACTTTTTAGGCTTCAATTCTGGATGCAGTGACCAGCAGTGTGCCTCATCATGTCCTCCTTTCTTACAATGAGTGCATGTAGGGTTTTCTTTCTTGACTGTGTTCGCTTTCCTTTCCTTCCATTTTTGTTTCTTCTTCTCTTTATTCTTGAATTCAATAGATTTAGATGGCTTTACTACATCATGAGATACATTTTTACCCCTAGCTTCTAGATGTGTTGCTTGAACTGATACATCATCTAAGCTAGTCAGATTTAACATCAGTATGGTGTGCCTCAAATAACTATGTAGGCCACCAATCTATTTCAATAATGTTTCTGGTGAGTCCAATGATATGCCTAGTGTCAAAGCTCTTTTACGAAACTCCTGAGTATAACTTTGCACACTTTGACCGTTTAATTGACGCAATGTTTGCCAACTCATCATAGCTTGTTGCATATAAGCCAAAGGATAAAATTGCTTTTTAATAGCAGAAACAAATTCATTCCATGTCAAAATTATTTTACCATGTTTCTGAAGATCTGCTTTCGTCTTATCTTCCCTCCATACAAGTGCAGTTCCTCCAAGATGAAGGCTAGCAAGCTGGATCTTCTTTCTTTTTGACACAACTTTTTGTACCCTGCTATAAACTTCAATTTGTCTTATCCAATTATCAAGTTTTTTAGCGTTAAGTTCACCATCATAAATCGGCAAATCAAATTTTACATCTAATTTGATCAAAGAGGATTTCCTACTCTTCTTCTTTTTAGAAGAACTAGATTCATCAGAAGAAGATGATGATGATGATGGTGGAGACGATGGAGGAGTTGGTGGAAATAACAAAGGAGGCTTTTTACCTGTTTCATTGTCTGCTTTAGGTGATGAAGTGCCTTCACCTTTGTTCTTCTTAAACTCTTTATACATCTACCATCGCATGTATTGTCATGAAGTTGTCCAAAAACTGAGCTTCTGTTCCCAACACGTTTTCTTCCGTCATCTTCTTTTGCGGAAACACCCTTCCAATTTTTGGATTTGTTTCAACAAGTTCTCCTTCACCTCGCTTGGACTTTGACCTAGTAAGCATTCAATCTTCACATGACACTGTCACACCTTTACAAATTTAACCTGATGCTCCGATACCACTTGATCTGAAATTATGCAAAAGGAATTACTGACATCTATGTGAACTTGCTTATGTTAAATTATGCAATAGATCGAAAAGATTGCAATTAACATAAGCGACATAAGCCATTAAAGACACATTTTAAACATATCAACACAACAAAATTTAATAAGGAGTTCACCAGACTTCCTGGCTACGTCTCCTGGTCCTTTAGCTTCCAGTGCTGACCTTTATATTATGTCTTCAAATGCTTTACAAACATGAGTTCAAAAAATGAAACTCAAATGATGAAATAGACCTCACCATGATGACCGGCTCGGAATTCTGGTCAAAATGAGTATAAACTTGCCTATGTTTGGCCACCGTGACTTCTAGACCCCCTGGACAGTGAAAAACCACCTTTGCCCTCTGCAAAACCGCCTCTGTATGCAAGAAAACCACCTTTCTGCAACAAAAACCGCTTCTGGAAAAACTGTGCTGGTTATGGGCTTCGGTACCTGCAAGTTTATATACAAATTCGGATCTTGGCTTATCAAGCCTCACCGCATAGCATAATTGGTCTCTCCGACTATGCGAAGAGGTCGTTATATATAACTTTTTTGGAGGTCGGCGGGTCGAAACCCCCACCCGACCTTTTCTCCAACCCTCCGGCACATATCGTGGTTTGTTGATATATTTGGAGAATCGCATTAAACCATATGATATATTTGGAAACACATTATACTCCCGCAACACATTAATACATTGTATCAAGCTTATATGCGGAGGTTACGTTGTATATCATATGGTTACAACGTTGAAACCTTATCTATACATCGGTGGTTTGAAAATAACTCATCGCATATATTATGTGCGATTTATAATGTTGTATTGCCAAATATATATCATATGATATATATTAATATATTTGGCAGCGAATATGAATGCGACGGCTTCGACTATGATAGCATATAAACCTTTGTTATATCATAACCATAGGTTTGGTTGTTACGATATTTATAATGTATTGCCACATTAATATATATGCCTTTAATTCTAAAACCAATTGAAGCATTAGCCCAACCGATGTTTGGGACTCCAATGAAAACTTAGGAATTCAAGAGGTTAGGGGTTCGATCCTCCCTGGCCTTCATATTTTTGCAAACAAAGTCAAACTGGGTAAAAATCTGGGCTGCCGCATGTCAGCTTCGGATTAGTCCATATCAACCAATCATATCTCGACACGTCACTGAGCTCGATGACATCAACCTGAACAAATGGCGCATTCTCGGGACGACACATGTCCTGCTGACATCACACTGTTGACTTTGACTTTGACTTTTCCATTTTGCCCTACTTTGCCCTGAAACTTTGACTTGCCACAACTTCCTCATATGAAGTCGGTTTCACGCGCCGTTCGCACCATTGGAAAGCTGTTGACGAGCACTTCAACTTGATTCCCTTTTCAAGTGCATTTGAAGACTTAGATCTGGAGGCAAAACTGAATCCATTCCAGATCAATATGGGACACTATGCTGTTGTGTGTCCAGAGAAGAAAAACAAGAAAGGGAAAGAGAAAACCATGGCAATTTGCAGAGATAAAGGGCTTCTCAAAGAGCTTTGATCGAGAGTTTGGATTCATAGCTTGTGAGGCCTCCAGTGCAATATCACCTGCCATACAGGTTCAGAGGGAGTACGCACTCTCCTCTACTAGCAGAGCATCTTCTAGTGTCTAGTATGTTGACAGTGGCACTTCTCGCCATATGACAGGAGTCAGGGAGTAATTCTCAGAGCAATCAGAGAGTGATACTGATATGGAGGTAGTACTTGGTGATGACAACATTGTTGGAGCAGTCGGTGTTGGAACATTAACATTTGATAGGGAACCCAAACCTCCCTTGAAAGTGTCAGATGTTCTATATGTGCCTGGAATGAAGAAGAACTTGATATCCGTTTCAACACATGAGGACATAGGGTATGAGGTGTTGTTTAGGAGTGGATAGGTGCTCATATATCCTAGGGGAACTCCAACTGCTTCAGCTAGTGATTGGAGTGCACCATGCTAAGGTGTACAAGTTCTCATTCCAGCCCTTGATGGCATTGAGTAGCAGTACTAGAGACAGGACCGACAATAGATCTAGCAGTTCAGAGTTGTGTGAGATTTGGCATCGCAGGATCTGTCACATGTATCATGGAGTCTTGAGGACATTGCGGGAGATCACCATTGGTGTGCCAGATTTCAGTTCTAATCAACTTGATGTATGCAAAGGATGTGTTATGGGGAAGTTTGCAAAAGCCGCTATTCCCAGCAGTGACATCAGGGCGACAGGGATCCTTGACTTGCTTCATTCCGATGTGAGTGGTCAGATGTCTCATGTATCCTTTAGTGGCTTTGAGTATTATGTCTTATTCATTGATGACCACTCCAGGAAGACTTGGATTTATTTCTTGAAGACCAAGAGTGAGGTCTTCAAGCAGTTTCAAGAGTTCAAAGCTCTTGTGGAGACCCAAATAGCCTGGAAGATGAAGCTACTCAGGTCGGACACTGGAGGTGAGTATACTCTTGGTGAGTTTGTGGATTTTTGTGCTGAGGCAGGCATTAAGAGGGAGTTCATTGTTCCTTACAACCCTCAGCAGAATGGGGTGTCGAAGAGGAAGAACAGGTCCATTGTACGGGTTGCCAAAGCCATGTTTCATGATCAGGGGTTACCTTTATTTTTGTGGGTAGAGGTCTGCATCACTGCTGTTTACTTGTAGAACAGGATTCCACATCGTGCCTTGGGGAATGTGACTGCTGAAGAGGCTTTCACAGGGAGAAAGCCTGATGTTGGGCACTTTCGTATCTTTGGGTGCCTTACATATTCTTATGTCCCCAAGGAGAGCAAGACCAAGCTAGAACCTACTATAGACAAGGGCATCTTTGTTGGTTATAATGAGACGTCGAAAGCTTACCGGATTTACATTCCTGCAAAGAGGAAAGTGGTTGTCAGGAGGGGATGTAAAGTTCGAGGAGGAGAGAGCTTTCAGGAGGTCACGAGAGTTACATTATATAGTCACCAGACACTCAGCAGCAGCTGAGTTAGTCACAGGGATCCAGTGGACAAGGTGCTGGAGGTCAGGGATCAGGAGGTACATCTATTATAGTTTTAGGTCTATCGGTGAGCAGTGGCTCTCAGAGTCAGGTGAGGGGATCTTCGGGTAGCATGCAGGGTAGTCCCCAGAGTAGTTCACAGGAGAGTCCACTGATGGACAACTCGCATGGTACTTCAACTTCTACAGGCACAGGTACAGATATGACGTCAGTTGGCAGGCCTTCAGGAGTTTAGGCTTCTGATGATGATGAGGATTCCTTCACTCCGGTGGAAGATGTAGGCTTAGGGAAGAGGAAGCCCAAGTGGCTTCAAGAAAGCTTGCGCGAGGCCACATTAGTTGCTGGTCCAAAGAGACAGGTCAGAGAGAGTAGACCACCTGAGCGGTTTGTAGTTACATGGCATTGGTAACAGGCATTGTTGACACCGAGCCTTCTAGTTATGAGGAGGGAAGCAACTAGCAGGTCTAGAGAGAGGCCATGATGGAGGCGTATTCTTCTATTATGAAGAACGATGTTTGGGAGGTAGTGCCTAGGCCTAAAGGTAAATCAATTGTTACTTCTAGATGGCTCTACAAGATAAAGCATGCTGTAGATGGCAACATAAAGAAGTTCAAGGCTCGGTTTGTGGCGAGAGGGTTCTCACAGGTAGAAGGAGTTGACTATGAGGAGACCTTCGCTCATGTGGCTCGATATACATCTATTCGCTCCATTATATCGATTGCAACAGAGATGGGTTGGAAGATCCACCAGATGGATGTGAAGACTACCTTTCTCAATGACTTCATTCAGGAGGAGGTTTATATTGAGCAACTGCATGGCTTTGAGGTGCATGGGTGGGAGACCCATGTATGCAGATTGAAAAAGGCACTCTATGGCCTGGAGCAAGCTTTGAGAGCTTGGTATTCAAGGATTGATACTTGCAGCATTTGGGTTTCACTAAGAGTGAGGCTGATCCGAACCTATACTTCATTGTGGTAGGTGAGGAGACTCTCATTTTGGTGTTGTATGTTGATGACTTGGTCATCACCAGAGCAAAGAGACTCATTGAGGGCTACAAGAGAGATCTTGCTTCAAAGTTTGAGATGAAAGATATCGACTTGATGCACTATTTTCTGGGATTGGAGGTGTGGCAGGAGGAGGGGCATATCTTCCTGGGACAGGGGAAGTACACCGTGGATATTCTTAGCACATTTCACATGGAGGACTGCAAACCCATGTCTACACCTATGATCACTAATTGGAAGAAGCTTCACGCTTCCGATTCTGAGTTGGTGGATCCTACACTATACAGGCAGTTGATTGGATCATTGATGTATTTGGTCAACACTCGACCAGATCTATGTTTTTCAGTTAACACTATGAGTCAGTTCGTGTGTGAGCCAGGAGAGTGCATTGGGTGGCTGCAAAACACATTCTTTGTTACTTGCAGGGTACTATGGATTATGGTCTGGATTATGGACAGGGTGATGGAGTGAGACTGGTAGGGTACACGGATTCAGATTGGGCAGGATCTGCTTCAGACAGGAATCGTACTTCAAGGTGTTGTTTCGGGTTGGGTTCGGCAGTTGTGTAGTGGCTCAGCCAGAAACAACAGTCAGTTGCATTGAGCTCAACTGAGCTGAGGCAGAGTATATGGCTGCTAGTTTGGCTAGTTGTGAGGCCATATGGCTTCGCAAGATGTTTGGTCTATTTGGTTAGGCATTGAGACCTTTTGTGATTTACTGTGATAATCAGAGTTGCATAAAACTCACGGAGAATCCAGTTTTTCATGACAGGTCAAAGCATATTGGTATCAAGTATCACTTCATTCGAGACTATGTCTAAAAGGGAGTAGTCAAGCTTGAGTACATCTCCACAAATGAGCAAGTGGCAGACATCTTCACCAAAGCCTTACGACGGGGCAAACATGTCTACTTCAAAGACAAGATGGGAGTGGTGAGGAACACTTTCCTCAGTAAGAGGGAGTGTTAAATTTTGGGTACCAGAGGAGAAGTGGTTCCCCATGGCTTTGATCTTTGGCCTAGGGAAAAGTGTCCACTCTACTGTACTACTTCTAAAGTGACTTTATTAGTGGTAAAGTCAGTCTAATATAAAAGTGACTTTATAAGTGATAAAGTTACATTCTAATTTTAAAGTGATTTTATTAAAGTCAATGAAGAATTAAAAGGTGAAAAAGTGACAATGGAAATAAAAGGCTAAGTGGGTGTGTTAAAAAATAGAAAATGAGAATTAAATGCACATTTATTCTCATCTCTTGAACTAAATGGATATGAGCCATTAGATCTTAGGGTTGCCCAGAAAGTCATTTAGGGTAAAAGGATAGAAGAAGAGAAAATATCACATTCATTCTTTCATGAGCAGTTGAGAGAAAAGGAAAGAGAGAGCAAGGAGATTTTCTGAGCAGGGAGGAAGTGAAGGAGAGTAGCAAACCTTGGCCGCATCCCCAGCAATGTTTTAAAAATCGAACGCGGGTTCCGATTCGACCGATGTTCGGCTTCGACTCGACTCGGTATCGAGTCGGCTGGTTCAGTTTCAATGACTTGGTTTTTGTAAAAAATACATTAAATATTAATTTTTTTGTAAAGAAACATAATTTTAAAGATTTTTATTCATGTTTCCAAACACAAAGCATTACAATGTAGACAAAAGACAACATATGATCAAAGTAGGCTCATGAATATATCCATTATATCAAAATTGCACCCAGTGCACTGTCCAATACATGATGATGATATAGAGATCAAAACAAAAAACATAAACAAGGAGGTTCTAAATGGCCTCCATAACAAAACATGAATAATCACTACTGCTAGACATCTGACCTGCCAATGTCCTCTTCCTCAAACTCTGAACCAGAGGGGGAAACCACTCGCTCGTCCTTTGAATCAACATTCTCAACTGGAACTATAGCCCTACCAACCTGAGATAGACGAGTTATGCGCCTTCGTCGTGGCTGACTAGAGGAAGTACCTGCGTCTGCAACTGGAGGGCTTGGGATTGGGTCTGCTACTAGTGGATCTGCATTGAGCATAGCCTCTACCTGTGTGTCGAAGTCCATCCCCACACCAATATCATCATCAGAGTCAAACTCAGGTGGACAAGTCTCCACTACCCAATTTGATGTTGGATCAGTTTCCTCCAACACAATGGGATTTGAATAAGGTCTTTTGTTCAACAATTGGTTGCGTCTTAGTCAGAGGTTGTACTGGAGATACACTAGATCATTTAACCGTTTTTGATCCAAACGGTTTCTCTTCTTTGTGTGAATCCTCTCAAAGACAGACCAATTGCACTCACACCCAGAAGCACTACAAGTTTGACTCAAAATGCGGATTGCAAACCTTTGCAATTCAGGACAATGGAAACCAAATGCCTCTCACCATTGTGCTGCAAAAAATGAGTTTCAATTAGCTCAACAATTTATATCCAACTTTGAAATTGAAATTATAAACAATTTTACAAAATAATAAAATATGAATTTGAAAATTGAAATTCTTTGTTTACCTGGCTCATCTAATTCCCTTGCAATCCTTGCAAGGTTCTTGCTAAAGGTACCTGTGGCTTGGCTGAATACAATGATCTGATTGTGTATCTTCAATTGGTCACTCTTTGTGGGGATCATGCGATCAATGCAGTTAATCAATCCATCTCTAACCTCCCAAGTCAAAGCTCTTGCTTCCTGACCTTTATAATGATACCTTGGGTTTAGAAAGTACCCAGCTGCATGTATAGGGCGATGGAGTTGATTGTTCCATCTCTGATCAATGATTGCCCAAATGGGCCCATACTTACTCGCTCTGTCCTTGTATGCTGCACTTATTTGCTCCTTTGCTTGATCTGTAGCCTCATAAATGAAGCCCATAGCCAATCTTTCCCCATCCACCAAGCGCAACAACTTAACCAGTGGCTCAGCATGTTTCACAATCTCTGCTTCCTTTTTCCAAGATATTTCTTCATTGACTTTCCTTTTCACATCTTTGCCATCCTGTTTGCGAGCCCATTGACATTCATTCCATTCATCACTAGAAAACAACTTTTGCAAGTTTCTATGTTGGGCAAGCATATATTGCAATGTCAAAAAATGTGTTCCAAATCTAGTGATGGCAGGCCTAATAATTTCCTTGTCCCTTGTGTGTTTCCTCATCAGATTCAGAATCCATGAGTGATTGTAAATATATTTTGTGATGCTTTTGGCATGCTCTATAGTGTTCTTGATCTAGTCTATTTTGCCAATATCCTCAAGCATGAGGTCTATGCAATATGCAACACATGGGGTCCAAAAGATGGTTGGGTGTTTTTCCTCTAACAATTTACCAGCAAGAACATAATTAGAGATATTATCTGTGATGATTTGAACAACATTTGCCACCTCCATCTCTTCAACAACCTCATCCAAACGATGAAACAACAAATGTGCATCTTTCACCCTATCAGATGCATCAACTGATCTTAGAAACATGGTTCTCCGTGGGCAAAAGACAAGAAAGTTTATGATGGTACGGTTCCTCTGATCAGTTCATCCATCTGACATGATGGTACATCTTGTATGTGCCCATGAGTTTTTGAACTCTTTCAAATAATCATCAATGGACATAATCTCTTTTTGCAAAAGAGATCCTCTTAACTCATGCATAGTAGGGCCTTTGAAGCCCTTTCCAGCAACATATATGGCATCAAAAATAGGTTCATAATATGGCGAACGAGTAGCGTTGTAGGGAATATCAACATCATACCACCATCTAGTAATGTAATCACAAGCAACATCTCTCAATTCTTTTTTCCAATGAGCATCTAAAGTAGGTTGCACTTGACCTCTACTTGGAGGACTAAGACCATGTGCACTATCAGAGGGAGAAGAGGGCATGAAAAAACTTTTGATAGTACCCTTATTTCTCATTGCACCCTTACCCATTTCAGAAATAGACTCCATAGAGGGAGGAACATAGAAAAAGGGGTTTGATGCATTAGTGTAAGGGATAGATGAAGAACTCTCATAATCAAAACTTGGGTTGGCAGTCATCATGTGTTGTATATTTCTCTTCCTCCCAATTTCAGCCTGTATTTCTTTTTGCCTAATTTTTTCTTCCTCAAACTTTTGAAATTGCTCTTTCAACTCCTTTCTAATTTCCCCAATGTTTTGTGCTTCACATGGAGTAATTTGGCCTCTAAGATCAGTCAAATGTAGTTTCAGTCTATGAATGCCCCCTCCTCCCCCCTTAATTTTTCTCTTACAAAATTTGCAATACATTTGATCATCAACCATTTCAGTATATGCCCAAGCAACATCTTTCATTCTAGGGGCCATTTTGGACTGAGTTTTTGACTTGGAAAGAAAAGGTTTAAATCTGAAAATGAAAACAAGAAAAGACTATTCATTCTATGTTCATTTCTTTCGCCAAAAACTATGTTTACCATTTTCAGATTTGCAAAATAAATAAAACAAGCAAAGGTAGATTTTAGAAGAGAAAAAAAATACCTCTAGCCTCTAGCCTCCTCAATGCAACTGCAACAAACCAATTTCTCAATGCTGCTCCAAAGCTTGCCCAATAAGCTTCTTATTGCTGCTCCAAAGCTTGCCCAAAAGACTCCTCAAAGCTGCTCCAAAACCAACTCCACAAATCCCTCACAAATGCTCACTAAAATTCAATGAGATAGATGTGAGGTATTGAAAGGGGTTGGGTAGGTTAAATAGGATGGGGAGGGGTTAGAGACACTAACAAAAACCTAACAGTAAAATAAAACTGGGTTTGAAGTCCGATATTTTGAGTTTTGGGGGCCTGTGGTAGACTAGGAGCTGTCCGGCTGATTTAGCTCGGGCTCGGTCAAGCCGGCCAGTTTGTGACCGAGTCGGCCAAGTCGGTGTATGACTCGGCCAGCTCGGTCACAAATCGGCCGCCGGACCGGTTTTTCTACTCAGTGAGTCGGACTGCTCGGGGGTATGGCTCGGTCAACTCGGCCGATTCCGAGCTGGTTTGGCCATTTTTTAAAACTATGATCCCAAGGAGGCATACACAGCAAATCCGTGCAACAAGAGTTGGCATGCATTTCAAGGCAGCATTCTGTACAACAGAGATTGGCACGCATTCCAAGGAGTATGGCACAGATTTCGAGGAAGAAAAGACAACAGGCAGAGGCATGAAAATCAAGGCAAAGCTGGGCACACTTTTCGAGGACTGTTGTACCTTTTCCGTATAGTCCGTAGAGGCTGTACGTTGCAATCTGGGCTTGAAATCGAGGCAGGCCGTACAACATTTATTGCTGTAATTTTTCTGCTGTTTTCTGTTTCGCTGTGGCACGATTTTCAAGGTGGAGTAATGTACAGAAATCGAGATAAGTTGTATTTTGTGAATGCTGGAATTTTTCTCTATATTTCAGTTTCTCTGTAAAAGTTTTTCAGAAATATAGAAGAGCTCTCAAACTGGTTTTCCCAAGAGTTGTAGGGGTTTTTTCCATGGTCACATTGACCAAAAATCACTGTGTCATTTTCTTTGTGTCGCTGTTATATTTTACTGTGCATTTATTTCTGCATTTTCCAGCAGTAGTAAAATCTCCAAATTTGTGTTTTCAGAAATAAATGTCATTTCCAAATTTTAGTGTTTTTATCATGCTTGGATTTAAGATTAAATGCATGTAGTGATAAGGGAAAACTGATAACCGAAATGAGGACTGAAATTTTACATATTCTAATTAAACAACAAAATAGATCAGTTTTATTATTGTGACATTTCTTTGCAATGTTCCTGAGATTAACAAGAGGGTCCATAGTTGAATGATATCTCCTAATCCCAACTTGCCCTTTAGATATTTACCATGTTTTCCTAGCCATAGGCTGATCCTCTTTTCGAAAATAATTCCATATAGTGTCGGTAAAGTGTCACTAATCATAATGGTCCTATAATGAAAGGGAATGCTTTTATCCCCACTATTTGGAGTCAAGCACAATGAGGCTTTGCATCCAAGTCTTAGGACAGCCTTGTTTAACTGCAAAAGTGAAGAGCTTTTGTATGTGAAGGATGTGTATAATTGGGTTGTTCAGGGCTAATGGTAAGAAGAAAATGAACATTGCTAAATAAAAACAACTTGTCATGAGTTTCATAGTGAAAATTTGCATTGATCAATTTCCAAAAGACCATGGGATGAAAGAGTTTGTCATATTCGCGACAGTAAGAGGGTTGAAGATGAAAACCACTTGATCTTAGGTTGTCCATCTTATACTCGTGTTTGATCTAATTTTCAAAATATTTTTCCCACTACCAGCCATCTAGACTTTTTAAGTCAGCAAAACTATGGTGATCTTGGAACAATTCTTTTAATGCCTTCTGAGAAATAAAATGCTAAAGAATTCTGAGTAATCTCTTACCTTTTCAAGGTCCTATAGGCCATATCGGTCTCACTGGAGGTTTATCCCTTCTTCCTTCCTCCCACCCAAATTATTGGTTTCATGCAATTTTCAAAGAAAACAATACCTATTTTCTAGCCAATATTGTCATATTAGTAATGTGGAAGACCTAGACTGCTATCTGAAGTAAATAAATATTAAAAAGGCTAAGAATAACATATATTTTCTGTGCATGTTACAAAGATCAGAGCTTATGAGAGGCACTGAATAAGCGAAGTGTTCAATATCGACAGTTATTTCAATTTTATATCTTTTTTGAATACTTATATATTAATCATGAGTAATTATGCAGGATCTAAAGTCCATAGGTGCTGAAGTGAATTGGGGTGTACGGTTCAACAATCTTGCAGAAGTAAGTTTCTGTATGAATTAATAGATACTTAACTGTTTAATTCTTTCCTCATGAACATGGTTCTATTCGACTCAAGAGTACTGCTTATTATGTTTTTTCCTCTTTACTAGGTTCATCACTTTCTTATGAATTTGAGCAGAGAGGTTTCATTGCGTTTGCAAGATGTTACTATGCAAGGCCGTACATTCACGCTTAAGGTATTGTACTTTCTATTTAACCATATAAGATGACTATTATAAGAGATCTGTTTTTCATATTATTGTGGTAAAAGTTGCTCAGATTATGCTAGCTTTATAAGCATATATTAATTTCTTTTTCCATACAGATAACCAGGATAAACATTGACAAAATGAAGCAGATCCCAGTGTGCTCTTTTTGCAGAAGTTCTTTAAGATTAAAGTTTCTAGATTTAGTTACCGAGGCTTTCTTCCACTATTCTGCTAACAAGCTTAAACTTTGATTTATAACTTTTCATTTACTTATTAAAACTTTCTACCCTTTGGAAGCAACTTGGAGCAAATAACTTTAAATAAGAATATATTTATATAAATTTTTATTAGATGAAACTGATTGATGCTTCTTACATAGAGGGCCCTATATACAGCCTTGGGTGCCTTTTCGTGAAAGGGCATGATCTTCTGATCATGCCCTTTCTCTAAAACTATAATTACAAATTACAAATTTTACATAACATTTCTTTATTCTCGAAAAGATGGTTTGTCCTCAAAGGATACGTAGTGACCGACATTGTTGATGAAACACTTCGATTATGTTGGCAACAAAGTTGACGAAAATTGATGGCCAAACGCTAGATCACACTGGCTCTGTGCAGCGGTTAAACAGCCAGAGGATCAAACAACTCTAATACTAGTGTTAGGAACAAAGTTCATAAATGCATCAAAATACTCAAAAGAACTAGTATATGTAAATATCCATTATAGGACAAATTTATTATATAAAAAATCTATAGAAGATATGAGATGATGATTGTTACAAATTAGGGCCCTCTTATATACCTAGGCAGGTGCCCTTTCATGAATGGCCATGTCCTTAGAACATGCCTCTTCATTAACTAATTACTAGTTAATTAATAATTAATTATAATTATTATTGTTTACATTAATTTTATTAATTTTATATAAATTATATTCATAACACAACTTATTCAGTGTTTGTACTCAGGTGAAGAAAAGAAAGAAAGGTGCAGGTGAGCCTGCCAAATTTATGGGCTGTGGAACTTGTGACAATCTAAGCCATTCCGTGACGGTAATATCTTCAGCTCAATGTTCTATCAAAGTTTCTTGCAGCATTTCTTAATGTAATTAGACATCATATCTAGAGATCACTAAGTTGTTTCACAGTTGCTAATTGCAGGTGCCTTCTGCTACAGATAATATTGATATACTTTTGAGGATTAGTCGACAGATTTTTGCATCATTTAACCTTGGTAATGAAGCATCCTTTACTTCTAGATATTTGTTTTATGTGTTTTCGGAAGGATATAATTATATTGTAGGCTGTATCAATCATGTTTATGGAGAAGGTGTTTTGGTGTTACTTGATGCACATGTTGGCTGATATTTAATGAAAGATAACATTTATTAATTGAGATAATAATGTCCATTCATTGAAAGTAATCTTGAGGTTTTAATCCTACCTTAATTTCAACTCTTTACATGGAACATCTTAAGTTGTCCCAGTGTCTTATTGGAGTGCCCCTCTATTATGAGATGTAGCCTAGTGGATGTGTTCACACATGTATTGTATTTATAAAGTAGTAACTTTATCTCCTGGTCTTTAGTACCCTTGTATTTTGTCCTTTTTGGGTGTCTTTGTCCAAAATTATCAATCAATTTATTGTGTTTTGTTGGACGCATATTTTCTTACATTTTTCAATTTTGTAATCCCATATATATATATGACTATGCGTCATATGTGCTGTTTTGATAATCCTCTTTTTATGCTTGCATGCTTGCTTCTTGTATTTATTTGCATTTGAGTATATGTAGCATTGCTGTGATCGAGATCAATCATTTTGCATTAGAGCCTTTAGAGTAGGAACTTTCAACAACTTCACATTGGTATGAACATTTGTATAAATACTAGTGAACAATAGTTAATAATAATAATTAATGATTATGAAAAGGCATGTATCAAAAGACATTACTGTTCATGGAAGGCCATCTGCCTAGGTATATAATGAAGGGCTTTCATTTGTAACTTGTTGCCGCAAAATCTAGTAGGGTTTGGAGAGGGGTACGCTACAAGGCTACTACTAGACCAAGAGACAACAATGGGGTGATGACCCACTTTCACCACAACTGAAACCTCCTGCGCTTTATGGATTTTCATCGATGGGAGGAGTCCCTGTATGTGAGATGATCACCTGATGGACATTCTAGGTTAGGCTCAAGGATCCAATAGGAGGCATTTCACTTTCTCGATAGAGACCTATTAGATGAGGGACAAGACCTAGGGCTTGATTGGTATGTTGAATGTTGGGATGGCCTATTGAGAAATTAGGGCTTTTATTAAAATTTCTCTTTCATGATAATTACTTGTGATTTCGTTATACTACTTTCACTTAGATCTTATCTTTGTTAGATTATTACGTTCTTCATCAAGTCAAGGGCTAGCAAGCCAGGGCCAAAACTTCTCCCTCTTGGAGAGGAAAACCCGAAAGTAATTCTCCTTATAGATCTTCAATTGACGAGTACCATAACCATGACACAAACCTTTGACACCAGTATGTGTCCAAGACCCTTGTCACTGCTCTTCTAGGCTATTTATGATGAACTTCTTTACTGCACTGCTTTGCGCCAGCCTGAGGGAGGCTCGGTTCCTAGCCTTCTATTCTTTCTTCCTTACTCTATCCTCGATCACCTAGACACTTCTCCTCGATTTACCTTCTAGTACCCTTGCTTACCTAGTTCGAGACTTATTTCTTTGCTGTGATGCCTTCTCCTTCATGCTGTGTATATGCGAGAGAGTGCGATCAATGACAGAGGCTCGCACTGCCTCTCCTCCGCATCGATCTCAACCTTCTTAGCACTCGTTACAACTTTGTTTCGCTGTCAAGTTACCTACTTTTGCACTGCATAGGCACCCCTTTTCTGTACTGTAGCATCTCCTGCTTACGCACTCCAGCCTAAGTTGCAGACCTTGACCGTGAGGATGGACCCAAGACATAGCCTCCTTTCTTTCGTTGGACTGCCTCTTCTTCCTTCGTTGTTTAACTACCTTCTTCGCACTAAATTACAGTCCCTTAGCTCGCACTTAAGGAGAAAGGGTTTTGATACAATCCTTGTGAAGTTGGAGTTGCAAGGTCGTGGGACGACAGAGAAGCCGAAGTGGACCCAAATGAGGTCAAGAGTGAGGGATGGGACTTTCGAAAAATGTACTTGACCTAGTAAGGGGGAAGAAAAGGATCAAAGTAAAGTTTGACTTGAAATTTGAGTGCAATGATCCTAATGAAGCCACTAACCAAAGGTGACCTAGGGAGGAGAATGGTCTTCAAGCTAGGGTTTGGAATATCTTGAGATTCCATCGTGGGATCGACCTCAAATTTGGAGGACCTCTTAAGAAGACCGCAATGTAGTAGTTAACCAATTTTCAAGGATTTTCAATGGTTTGAAACGATTTTAGATGATGCCCTAGGAGGTCTATTAGGTTACGACTTAAAAATAAGGAAGGGAGGTGAGAAGAATATTCGTTTGTGATCATCTTCGGACTAGACCAATGCCTAGCTAATTGGGAGAATGGAGTCAATGCAAATCAATGTTTAGAGATATCTTATACCAAGTTAGGGAGTCTCCTAGCAACTTTGCATAGCCCAAGAGGCAACAAATAGGTCACTAGGAAAGTTTATACTTACTTGATGCTGCAATTGATGACTTATCAAGCTAATAATGAACAATCATATACCTCTAGGGCATTTGTTCACCATACTTTTGCTTGAACTGTATTTAAAAGCCCTCACAAAGAGAAGTTTTAATGAATTCACATTTCTTAAAGGCAGCTACACCAGCTTCATGAGCAAAAACATTCATACATTACACAAATGACAATACATGTAAAACAAAACATGAAAATGACACAGGTATAATGAAAATCCTCCAATCATCAATGTGCAAAAATATTGAAGCTCCAAGACAAAAGATAAACTTTCCAAACATAGAAATGCATCTAGAAATCCAATTCGTCCATCAAAAGGCTAGCCGAAATTCTCAAGAATAGATAGTCCAAACCAAAAATGTGACGAGAGGAATGAATGAGCCTCTTATCTATTTATACAATCCATAAGGGGGTACGAATAGCTTATTAACCTAATAATGCCCCTTAATAATGAAATAATGTGCAAGAATAACAAAACTTGGTGAGAATCCCACCAAGATAGATCCATAATACAAAGATAAACCTCTCAAGATGGCAAACTAATAGATACAATGAGTTGTTGGGCCATTAAAGAGGCCTGGTGGAGTCTATTGTGTGCCATGGTGAGAGAATAGGCTCCAAACATAGTGATCAAGGGGGTGACCCCTTGATATCCAAGCAAATCAAGTGTGGTGTTCGCAAGTGGGTGTGGTGGCACAATGACATCCTCATTGGTTTCCAAGTGGATCGATAATGCCTGTATGCCCATATAGAGGGACCAAACCCAAAATGGAGATGCACTTGCAATCTTGTATAAGATCTAATGCATTCCCTTGCCTTCTTGTACAACAAATCATTAGAGTAATCGAGTAAAAGAACTTACAAATCATGGAATCAAATGGACACTTCATAGTGGCATGCCCTTCCATAGTGGGCTTTGGCATGTACATGTGTCTCCAACCTCAATAAGCAGGTTAACCAAGGACCCTATTAAGTGGTTTCTACCTCTAAAGGGGGTGACATGTCCATGGTACATTCATCAAGCAACAGGTGGTATGTGATATATTGGTGGAACATAATGGGGCATTAGGGTAAGGCTCCAAGCCACATGCCACAGTGCAAGGGTAGCCATAATAAGGGAGGCCCACACTTGGGTGTATGGATGTAGGAGGGAGAAATCATGGTACATGAGTTACCTTGACCTTTGTTTTTCCATCCTTCATATACCTTTTTCCTTTCATTGATTTTTCTCTTATAATTGCTCAGGGCTCAAGGGGATGAGATCATGATGTGTAAGATACAATAGTGGATACGCCCTTTAAGGTGGGGTAGTTCATTGCCAACTAGGGGTTGGGACAATCATGGGTTCCTTAATGATGAAAGGGGACAATATGAGGGATCCTAGGAACCGGGGTGATGGCCATAATGATAGGGGTAGAGCTCATGTTTGGCTCTTGCCCATGTGCTAAATGTGTATGTCCCGACCATCTTTTGCATTTTATGGTACATATCCTATTGAGAGTGGCCAAATTATGTCTTTTTTTTTTTTTCTTTTAGCTGCATCAGCCTCCGAGGCATCGTTCCAAGCTCGATCAAAAGTGTGGACAAGGGGAGAGGGAGGCTAACTCATTGTGGACTTGCTGGACAAATGTTGACTTGTAAGGGTAATATGTTGCATGGGGTTATAATGAGTGCAGGGGAGTGATGTATATGGTGTCGGCAAGCGAGACCACACAACCAAAATCAGGGTTTCCCATGTACTACCACCCCTAAAGCTAGTAGCCAATAAAAGATATCCCATGGGACTATGATACTAGGCTAGTAA
Source organism: Pinus albicaulis (assembly GCA_034641835.2). Lineage (NCBI taxonomy): Eukaryota > Viridiplantae > Streptophyta > Pinopsida > Pinales > Pinaceae > Pinus > Pinus albicaulis. The sequence goes on along the minus strand of CM076571.1, from coordinate 152,146,672 downwards.
TCAAATTGGACAAAGGAGGCAAGTGTACAAACCAAACCCATTGTTTCCGCCAAATTCCCTCACCAGTCCATGCACGAAAGTGTCCATGATAAGTAAACAAAATTACCCAACTACACAATGAGAAGCCATACCTCCGCGGTACGGAGGCCCACCTCCAAACATACGATCATAACAGATGGGTGAGGGACCACATGGCTGGCTCACATGGTAGAGATAGTGGCACATTGAGATATCTGGTGGCTACAAGGGACTGTTGGTTTCTAGCTAAGGACCATCTAGGAGAAAATTTTTCTCCTAGGGTGTCACCCATAGGTGGTGGGTAACAAGGCTAAGGAACACGAGATCTCCAAAACCCAGAAAAGGTTTCGAGAGAAAACATTTAGAAACCTCTCAATTAAATTAATTGATGAATAATTAAAAAGTTCCCAAGTCTAATTTAAGAAAATTGATTAATTAATGCGTGTTAATTGAGAAAATCAATTTTTCCCTAGATTCTTCCGGGAACATGATTCGACAAAGTCTAAGATGATGCTAGCCATCGATCATGATTAGATCTTGGCTGTTGATGCTCCAACAAGAGATTATAAGAGCAGGTCGAAGGGATTGGAGTAGACACATCAAGTGAGCAAAGCAGTTCGAATTACCTAGTCATAGTATTGAACATGGCACAGTTGGAGTTACGGAAGAGACAATAGAAGTGATCCAGTGTCAAGACTGGAGGCCATATTATCTAGCAGAGGAGTCCGTATTATGTAGTGCGAGTTGCATAGATTTCTTGTGCGTGTTGCTGAAAGGAGCATCGTTTTAGTTGCTAGTGCCTAGATCTATTCTCGATAGGCGAAGAAAATTGTTCTAGAGGCAGTACGACTTGTCTGGAGGAGTTTCCAGGGCAAGAAGAAATTCCCAGAGGCCGCAGTGCATATTTTTGGCCAGTGGTGCCAGTGCCAAGTGGAAGTGCGAGTGGTCAAGAGGAGGCCAAATTGATTTGTTGTGAGGGAAAATAATTTTGCCAGTATATTTTCAATTGGGATAAATTACCGGAGCTAATCCAGGGAGGCTAGCAGTTGTCATTCTTAGACAATAAAAAAGGAGACTTTAAAAGATTTTTTAAAATTTTTGGTGTTTGAAATTATATATATGCCTTGGAAACTCACGTCATGTTATAGTGTAAAACATATCTATGCTCGGTTCTTGTGAAGGCAGTGGGCTTGGTCCTTTTAGAAATTGTCCCCGTTATTGCGTAATTCACCCTACAAACTTTCGACCTTCCTTAGGAGCAGTCTTGTCTTGTGGTGTCTCTAACCTCTGTCCTCTGTGTGCAATTACAAAATCCTGAAAGTAGTAAAAGCACCCCTTCGAAGTAGCTTATAACCTTTGTATCGACCTCTCCTGCAAAACAAAACATACAAGTGGGAAGTGCCTAGTTGCTTGCTTCTAGCATATTAGCTCCTCAATGGCAGAGAACCTTAGCCTTAGGATATAATTTATTTGTTAACAAAATATAATTAGATTTAATATTATGCATGACAACATGAGCAAGAAGAAAAACAATGAAAAAAACCTCTCCACAATTATATAAGATTATACAAGATTTTGCAAATAGATGAGCTCTTTAATTAATGATAACAATTGTCTCATGTGAATCAAACCAATAAAAATGGTGGAAAGCCTAGCCTTTTATAGGAAAATTTGTAATGACTAGTAAGACTCTTCTCAATAAAATATTGGTAGTCTTCCACATATTGGGTCTTAGCAGTTTTAATTCATTGAAAATATTACAAAATAAATTTAATTATTGCCAACGGGGATCAAATTGAATCAATTCTTTTGAGAACGGCCACAATTTCCCTTTGAAAATGGTTTTCGTTGGTCAAAAGTCAAGTTAGTAACAACCTCCTCCCAATGCCTAGCTTGCTTTGTGAACATTTGCTCTCGACTTGCCCATGAGAAGTGGTAGATTTCTAGAGTAGCTTGATTTGGTCGGTTGGAGGAAGAAATTTTTATAACAACTATGTCCTTGGTCCATTACATAATGGCTAGTTTGACTCCTTACGACTAGTTCCACTTGACTTGGCGTTGACATTCTCTCTTGACAATTCAACTTATCTCTAACATTCTTTCCCTCCTGGAAAATCCAAAACGTTGGTTTTGCTACTTAGATATTGATTTGTATTGGGTAGGTCCCAATTTTGCCCAATCATCTAGGGCATTCCGACCTCATCACCTTCATTCTTTGTCTCGTTGTGATGATCACTTTTGACGTAACGCATGCAAGGTTTTTCCCAAATGATCAATCCCACAAGCAATAGGCAACTTCACACATTGACTATATTCTACTTTTGTTGAGTTGTGTCATCCCAACTTATCATCAATTTTGGAATGGGTGAATATTGGTTATATAAAAAATTTTCCATGGAAGAAACTTGTGCCAAAAAAGTGCACACCAAGTGCTTTTCTTTAGCAACCTCCAAAGACAAGTTAATTTTACAATTTGTCCAAGCCTTACAATGAGAGGACATGTTTACCCCATTTACATATTTGGCAATTCCTAAGACAAAATATATTTCCAATATCCCCAAGTTAGAGATTGGTTAAAAATGATAATGATGGATAAATTTGTGAAAATGGGAAGTGTTATGTAATTAACCTCAAAGTGGTATTTTCCTTAGTCAACTAGCTTTTAAAAGATAGGAATCTTCATTAATTGACTATATGAGCCTTTAAGAGGGAGCCTGGCTTAGAGTTACCAGCTCCATGTTATATTTATTTTTCGTTTTTTTATTCTTTCTTTTGATTTTGTTTATCAAGTGCCTTTTCCTTTGATTTTGTTTATCAAGTGTGTTTTCTTTAGATGTATAAACAAACATGGGACATAGGCGTGCAATCTTTTCTTGCTCTTTACCTCTTGTGTATTTGGCTTTTCGTTGATGTTAAACATTGCATGGTAAACACACACAAGGAGATAAGATAAGCGTGAGATATCATTTTATTAACCATATATGTGTATTTATATTACATTGGCGTGACTCTTGGATTCCACATTCCATGGTCACTTGGACTCCTCTTTGACTGTTCACCTTCCACACCTACCCATAGAGGATTAGGTGTCCAACATTCCCCCCCTTAATCCGAAGGGGTATGTGTCAGTCCAAGAAGAGAGCTGTAATACAAATCTGCAAAGTATGCATGGCAACACTTAGGCTGAATGAGCTCTCTGAAATGTTGGCATAAAGAGGTGGTTTAAGGATGACCACCAACATGGGAACGCTTAGTGCATTTCCCAGAACTCTTCCAAATCTGGCAAGAAGTTGAGGTCTTCTGGTAGAGGAAGTGCTCCTCATATTTTGAAGAGGGAGACCTTCAACCTAGAAGAAGGGAGGTCGACAACTTGCGATGGTTTAAGGATGACCACCAACACTGGAATGCTTAATGCATTTCTCAGAACTGTTCCAAAACTGGCAAGAAGCTGAAGTCTTCTGCTAGAGGAAGTGTCCTGAATTCTTTGAAGAGGAAGAATATCAACCTCGCATACATGGTTTAAGGCTGACCACCAACCAAAGGCATGCTCATAGGCATCCGTGTCTCTGGCTACAACTCTGAATCTGGAATGACAGGTTGTGGCTCAAGCTCACTTAAACTGCTATGTCTCTGGCTACAACTCTGAATCTGGAATGAGAGGTTGTGGCTCAAGCTTGCTTGAAGTGGCTTCGAAGCTTGTATATGACCACCATTTCTCCCCCTATCAGGTACAAGGTGAGATGATGGCGAAAACTCAACTGCAAGATTGTTGAATATTCTAGAACAAGTTCTGACATATGACTTAAACATCTTCTTGGCTGTTGATGCCTGTTGCCAAGAAGCGATCCATCCAAGATGAATCTTTGTTCTTGCAGGAGGCTTGTTTTTGAAGGATTTGTGTGAAGAATGGGTGTGCTGACCAGAGTCCTTGCATGGGTGAAGATCGAAATAGTGATCTTTCATATGGCCAACACGATCACAGTGTTGGGATTTTACAATCTCTTATTGTTGCTGTGGAAGATGAGCATAATCTAGAACAACTGTGGGTGAGCTATCATGAAGAAATCCGACACTCTGAAATTTGATGGGCTTGGGGTAGTCCGGAATATGAAAGGACAACTCCTTATCATATCCACGACCTGTCCTGTGCTTGTTATGGACAAGCTCTTCCCAAGGTTTTATTATGGGCTTGGGAGGTGGAAACTGAGCATCAGCATGCAAATCTGCTCCTGGAATGGGCATATGATGGGAGTCAACCTCAACCTTTCTGATCTGTTTCGTTTTTGGCAGCTGATGGGAGTTAACTTCAGATTGAAAAAGGGAATTGTTCTGAACAGAAACAAGTTCAGAAGGAGGTCTTTTCTGTTGTAACTCCTCTTGTTGTAGTTGAGATTCAAGCTGCAAAAATTCAATTTGTTCTTGTGCATTTTGTAGAAAACATATAATATCAGACATAGTATCCTTGCTGATTTTTCCCATCCCATCCATACTCGAATGTATTAGAGTATTTAATAACTCTAATATATCGTCAATTTTAGCCATTTTCACACAGAAAGTTTCAAGAAGAATGTTGGATGACTTCCAACAAGTACAACATACAAGAAAACAACCAAGGTTCTTCCTCTCACAATGACGACAACCATAGGCCACCACGCACATGCAAAATCGATTCGCATTATGTAAGTTACCCAAAGAACAACAAACTTTTACACGAACGACCAAGGAAAAGAACATTCAACACACATAAATGAAACAATTGTTTTCCAAGACCAACGTATACAAAGTAAATTTCTGTTTGACCTTTCCGTACATCGCATGAACGACATTCTAATGCATACACCGATAGTTACACAAGCCGGGGAGTCCAAACATTGTCAACATCTTGTCATTTGATTTAGAACCAATATAATCTACTCCAATAAGCATTGGAAGCATAGACTGCTCACTTCAATATATTCTAGATGTTGCCATAGAGACTTTTTATATTCCTTGATTGGCGTAAGGGACAAAGCTACTTCACTCACGTCACAATCATAGTATCTCAGTCTTCCATGCAATGTAGATTTCTAGGAAACGTCTTTAAATGAAGCAGATCTCCAGGACCCAATATTTAAAGGTGCCTCCACGCAGGACGTTACCAAAGCACGTCAAGCTTCTCCAGAAGCTTAACTGCTCTTAATTATTTTTATGGTAAACCAACAGTCGAGCAGATATGGAGTGCTAGGACGAGAGAGAAAGAAGCAAGATAACTTTGTGTTCGGGAGGAGTGTGAGGCCGAGTGTTAGGGAGTCAGGTTTGGTGGTATGCGAGAGGCGGAAGATCTGAAAATGGCACAGAAGACGGGGGGTTTGTCTTAGAAGGAGGCATACATTCAGATGATGCTTGCTGTTGATGTTAATCTTGGCACCAAAAACTATGATTTTCAGATGGAGCGTTATGTGTAGAGCGTAAAGAGTGGAGTGTGGAGTGCCTAAAGCTTCAGTGAGCCGACTCATAGTGCACTGCAACAGTACCTCAATTCTATTAACACAGTCATACCAATAGTCTTGTGATGTATGAGCGTTATCAGATTGTGTTAATAGCTCAACACACAAAGGGAAAATAATATGGCACATGCAGGTTTGCAATCTATCAAATGGCTGAAGTTTATTTGCTATTTCTTAGTGCACAGGAGGAAAAAGAATATATGTTAGGGCGAGTGAGAGAACAATAATAGAGCGAGTGTTAGGGTAGACATATGCATAGAGGCGTTTTATAAAACGGCCTCTGGTAGAAAACTGAAATACTGACTGGCTCTGGAGGAAGAGCGCAGTCCCGATAGTTTGCGAGAGAGAACCTAGATGGAGCAGATATAGCTGACAGGCCAAACAGAGAGTTGATAGAATTTGAAAATGCCCAGGCCTAGCCTAAGCTCTGATACCATGTTAAACATTGCATGGTAAACACACACGAGGAGATAAGATAAGCGTGAGATATCATTTTATTAACCATAGATGTGTATTTATATTACATTGGTGTGACTCTTGGATTCCACATTCCAAGGTCACTTGGACTCCTCCTTGACTGTTCGCCTTCCACACCTACCCATAGAGGATTAGGTGTCTAACAGTTGATTTAGGCTTACATAATTTTTCATTCCCTTTCAATTAGACCTTGCTGGATGACATTTGACGAGTCTTACATAAGGAAATCTCTTTTTTAGGAACATAATAGAAGTGAGAAAAGGAAATTGGAATTTGTTAAGTATGACTAGGATATGAGGCATGCTTAATTAACTAGGTCACTATTGCTACAATTTAATCAAGTTTTTGATGACACTTGTTAGGATATTATCGTCCACTGTACTTTGAGGAAAAATGTAACAACAGGTGTTTATGAAGTGTTATTAGTGTTGTTGTATGTAACTCCTATTTGTCTTAGGCGTGATCACATTTGTGGTTGTTTATAATATTGGTCATTATTGGGTAGAGTTCATCTCTACGAGGAGTCTGTTCCTAGTTTCTAGGATCTAGTTGGTTTGAGATAAATTTTTCACCTGTTAGCTTCCTAGATTAGTGTGTGGTTTAGATATTCTCTACTGAGTGATGATGTGTCAAAGATAGTTCGTCTATCTTTAGACAAAGATTCTTGTATTTATATGTATCATTACATTGTTTTAATATAGCGCTTAGCACAATTTTGGCGCGTAATAAAAATATCTACTCTCCAAGTTTGTAACATTTAAATCACACCTTTACGTTACTACATTCATGTAGAGCATAGAGGTTATAGCACCACATCTAAATATCAAATCCATGCAAATGAAAACATGACCATGAGTAAAGAAAGCATAATTGTTAAATTTGGACAACTAGGTCCAAACTCCATGTTCTGATGCTCAGATTAAGAGGCTAATATTTTTGTTGGATTCCTCTTTGTGAGAGGTGTAAAATCCATATAAAATATGTCTTAATCCGATGAGCAGAACTTATATTTTGAATGTATTATTCTTAATAAATTATATGTGCAAGGTCGGTCAGTTTTGTAATGTAGGCTCACATGCCCAACAGATGTGTCACACACCCTCATTGATGGATATATATACAGGAAAAGTTGGAGAGATTTTCATCATCATCACAACTCACATCTTCCTCTCTCATCAAAGAGTACGAGCTACCAAGAAGGACGAGTTTCGGCCACACGTGTGAAGGACGAAGAGGACAGACCGTACAGCTGAGCTGCAGTACGATTTTCTGCTACTAGGGTTTCGCTGTAAGTTTGACCAGCGTTGACTTTGGTCAACGCATGGTCCAAACAAGTTGAAAACTTGTGGAAGGTTCGATTTTTGAAGGCCGTACTACCTGGCACAAAAATCGAGGTCAAAGGGTTGACCGTTTTGCTGCTACGTTGACTTTTAGCTTGCTGCCCCTGCGTTGACTTTTCAGGACATCGTTGACTTTTGCAGAGTTGACTTGGGTTGACTCATCTACAGATTGGAGGGTTGTTGTGACACATGCTGGGCTGGCTGACCAAAGGAGTCTTTGCTGGTTGAAGCATCCTGTTGACCGCCGAAACGAACACACACATTTTTTTGTTTCCGATTTGTCTTCTGTAAGATCTGCTTATATGTTCTAACTGCATTTTGCTTAACTACTTGTATGATTGCTGTGAGAAAAGTGAAATTGCTCTTAGCATAGAACATCTATAAAACTTTACATGGTATCGGAGCCGAGGTGAAGACAAACTCTATCTATAGCAATCATCATCGAAGGAAATGGGTTCCACTAGTCTTGAATTCAGGGAAGATTCAAGAACCTCCATCAAATGCCTCTGCTGCTGTTAGAAACAAGTATAAGAAGGGTGAAATCAGAGCGAAGCTGGCATTAAGAGGGAGACTACCACTGCATATACTCCTGAGCAGAATGGTGTTGCTGAACGCAAGAATAGGACTATTGTGGAAGCTGCCCGTGCCATGCTATGTGACCAGGGTCTACCAAAGTTTCTGTGGGGAGAAGCTGCAAATACTGCTGTGTACATTCAAAACCGATGCTCTCATTCCGCTTTGGACTCCAAAACTCCCGAAGAGGTTTTCTCTGGTAAGAAACCTGATGTCTCACATTTTAGAATTTTTGGATGTCCTGTCTATTTTCATGTGCCGAAAGAAAAGAGAAGTAAGCTGGATGCTACCGGGAAGAAAGGAATGTTTGTGGGCTACAGTGAGACTTCTAAGGCATATAGAGTCTATGTACCTGGTCAAAGGGAAGTACAGATAAGCCATGATGTCACTTTTGACGAAGATGCTTCCCTGAAGAAAGTAGTAGATCTTCCTAGATCTGAAGAAAATCATGAAGAAAGACCTGGAAATCTGGAAGAACCCCAGGATGAGACTATGCTTGATGTTGAAGGGCCAATGGACCCTATTGATCCTTCCCCTTCTCTAGGAAAGAGACCATCATGGCTCAGGGACACCCTCGAAGATGCTGAGGGTCATGCTGCCCCAAGGGGGACATTCCGGGAAAGCAAGAAGCCGTGTAGATACCAAGGGTATCTAGCTGCCATGAGTACTATTGTACAATCCGAACCTGGATCTTTTGAGGAAGCCGTAAAGCATCAAGTCTGGAAGGATGCTATGCACGAAGAATATGAGTCCATAATGAAGAATGATGTCTGGGATGTGGTCCCGAGACCAAAGGACAAATCTGTTGTCACCGCTAAATGGCTCTACAAGATTAAACATGGATCTGATGGGAGTGCTGAAAAGTTTAAGGCAAGATTTGTTGCCCGTGGTTTCTCTCAAAAGGAAGGAATTGACTATGACGATATATTTGCACCTGTGGCACAATATACCACCATCCGATCCATCATAGCCCTTGCTGCTACGCAAGGATGGAGTCTTCATCAGATGGATATCAAGACCGCTTTTCTGCATGGTGCAATAAAGGAAGAGGTGTATGTAGAACAACCTCTGGGATTTGAAGTTCAAGATCGAGACACTTATGTCTGCAGGTTGAAGAAAGCCCTCTATGGGTTAAAGCAAGCACCCAGAGCTTGGTATGAGAGGATGGATAGTTACTTGATGAAGCTGGGCTTCACTCGAAGCAATGCCGATCCAAACCTTTACTTCAAGGTTGTGGAAGGAAAGCCTCTCATTCTAGTGCTGTATGTGGACGACCTCTTCCTGACAGGTGATGACCCTCTCATTCATCAATGTAAGAGGGAGCTTGCTGCTGAGTTCGAGATGAAAGACCTAGGACTGATGCACTATTTCTTAGGCCTGGAGGTCTGGCAGAGACCTGGAGAGATTTTCCTTTCTCAAGGAAAATATATTGTGAAGCTTCTGGAAAGATTTGGGATGGTGGACTGTAAGTCCGTGTCGACACCGATAGAACTCAACTTTAAGAAGTTGAGTGGCAGCGCTGCTGGGCCTATCTTGGCCAATCCTACTGAGTATCGTCAACTCATAGGAGCTTTGATGTTCTTAGTGAACACATGTCCGGACATATGTTTTGCAGTGAACACTTTGAGTCAACAGATGGTTGAGCCTCATCATTTTCACTGGGTTGGTGCCAAGAATCTTTTGAGATATCTTCGGGGCACGATAAACCATGGGCTGAGATACACTGCCGGGAGTGTGATACTCCGTGGATACACTGATGCCGATTGGGCTGGCAGTGTGGTGGATCGTAAGAGCACATCTGGATGCTGCTTCAATCTTGGTTCTGCTTCGATCTCATGGATGAGCAGGAAGCAGAAGTCGGTGGCTTTGAGCACCGCGGAGGCCGAATACATCGCTGCTAGTATGGCCTGTTGTGAAGCAGTTTGGTTGCGGAAGCTCTTTAGTGAGCTGTTTGGACATGTGCTAGATACCACTGTGATACTCTGTGATAATCAGAGTGGGATTCGTATGACTGAGAATCCTGTGTTCCACGACTGATCCAAGCATATTGATATTAGGTACCACTTTATCCGGGATATGGTACAGCGAGGCGCCGTAAGGCTCGATCATATAGGAACTGATGAGCAGGTCGCGGATATTCTCACTAAGCCCCCGGGGAAGGTCAAGTTCCTAACCTTCCGTGAGAGTCTTGGTGTCGTGGAAAGACCCTATGATGTGGGTCCTGTTGGACGATGAGCTCTGGGAGGTCTGGGGGGCTTTGGGGATAGCTTCTCGGAGCTATAAGCACTCATAATGCTTCTGCCCCACCCTTGTGATTACTGAGCTGGTTCGCCACTCATTTATCTGTGCCCCGTATGCATCCTACCCATTGAGTTTAGGGCTCATGGGAAGTACCTCTCATTTGGCCAATGAGGTGTGGAAAAGCTAGAGACTATTAGCAAAGACTGATGGACGCATCAGAGATTGCCGTACTCTCTATCTAGGATGGCACGGTCCAACCACTTGATCTGGGATCAAGATTTGTGAGGTCTGGGACCTCTGGACTGACTATGTCAGTCGCGGGATGATGTCTTTGTGACTGACCCACTTCTGTTCTGAAATAAAGAAGCCAGCAAAGCAAGTTTCGGCGGGATGACGCACGATGTTGATTGCACTAATAGATGGAGTTCTCCCTAGTTGAGAGGGAGTGTTAAATTTGGACAACTAGGTCCAAACTCCATGTTCTGATGCTCAGATTAAGAAGCTAATATTTTTGTTGGATTCCTCTTTCTGAGAGATGTAAAATCCATAAAATATGTCTTAATCCGATGAGCAGAACTTATATTTTGAATTTATTATTTTTAATAAATTATATGTGCAAGGTCGGCCAGTTTTGTAATGTAGGCTCACATGCCCAACAGATGTGTCACACACCCTCATTGATGGATATATATACAGGAAAAGTTGGAGAGATTTTCATCATCATCACAACTCACATCTTCCTCTCTCATCAAAGAGTACGAGCTACCAAGAAGGACGAGTTTCAGCCACACGTGTGAAGGACGAAGAGGACAGACCGTACAGCTGAGTTGCAGTACGATTTTCTGCTGCTAGGGTTTCGCTGTAAGTTTGACCAGCGTTGACTTTGGTCAACGCATGGTCCAAACAAGCTGAAAACTTGTGGAAGGTTCGATTTTTGAAGGCCGTACTACCTGGCACAAAAATCGAGGTCAAAGGGTTGACCGTTTTGCTGCTGCGTTGACTTTTAGCTTGCTACGCATGCGTTGACTTTTCAGGACAGCGTTGACTTTTGCAGAGTTGACTTGGGTTGACTCATCTACAGATTGGAGGGTTGTTGTGACACATGCTGGGCTGGCTGACCAAAGGAGTCTTTGCTGGTTGAAGCATCCTGTTGACCGCCGAAACGAACACACACATTTTTTTGTTTCCGATTTGTCTTCTGTAAGATCTGCTTATATGTTCTAACTGCATTTTGCTTAACTACTTGTATGATTGCTGTGAGAAAAGTGAAATTGCTCTTAGCATAGAACATCTATAAAACTTTACAATAATGCATTTGTCAATTGAGGCATGAGGCTGGAGAAAGTTGGTATAAGGTGCCCAAGGCATCTGAATGCTCTACCATTGAAAGCAAGGAGAATATCTGTCTCCGAATGACATCAGCAAGCGATCTCATGATTGGGTGGCTATGGTGGTGCTTATATCTTCCACGTTAATATTCATTGGAGAGGTTCCCCATTAGGGGATTCTGGACAGCTGGCGCTATCTGCGTTGATGGGCGTTTGGTGTTGCACTTATGTGTCCCCTTTACGTGCAATTTTGAGAACGAGAGTAAGTGCACTTTTGGTAATTATGATCGCCATATTTCCTCTTTCTTGAGTACGTGGAGTGAACAGGTACATTCCTAGTTACTACGAGGTTTTCCTCTGATTAAGGATACAAATAATGTGGAATTACTTAGTGTTACACGGGGACTCGCCCCCCCACCTAGGGGTTTAGAATCCTCGCCCCCTCGCGCTCTAGGGTCTTGGGGACTTCTAGGGGACGTTTCCCGATGCCCCCAAAAATCAGGAAATTAAGGGGGACGTCAAAGGGGACCTTTCCTCAGATTAAGGGGTCGAGGGTGCTTTAGGGAGCGTGAGGGAGCCTGGAGGGGGCGTGAGGGGATGGAAGGGGGCATGTGGGGCCCACAATTAAAAAATATAGTTTTTAAACTAAAAAAAATAAAAAATTAATTGAAAAAAATAAAAAATATATTTTAATAATCGATTGTTTAATTAAATTAATTTTTAGGTTTCATTTGTTTTCATTGTATCATTGTATCATCCGCACTTAGCACTTGCCACAACGGCCAGAAGAAGCTCGCAACAACCCGCAGCTTGCTGCCTGCAGTCGGAAGAAGTTATGTTTTATGTTTTATGTTTCACTGTTTCAGACATAACTTTAAACTTATTTGCTTTTAAGTTTTAATATTTATGTTTTAGACTTGAGTTGTAAACTTCAGTTTAAAGTTTATTTTGAATCTTGATATAATATCATATATGTCATGACTCATATGATATCTTAAACTTTATTTTCATTGTACATTGTCAGTAGTTACATTAATGATTATATAGTTACAAAGTTACATATGAATCTATGATGTATGTTTTAACTTTAACTTTTAAATTTGTTTCAGTTAGATGATTCATCATTCATCGATTTATAATTTTTAAATTTTATCATTTATGATTTATCTTTCATGATGTAAGTGTATGATGATTGTATATACATTCCTTGCAAAAATGAAAAATACAGTTGCATTATAAATATTTATTATTAAATTTTCAATGACATATCATATATAATATTATAATATTGTATATATTTTTATATTTTATAATTTTTATGACCCCGACATCCCCACACGTTTTCTGAAAATTGGTAGGGAGCTTTTGCATAGGCCGCTCCCGCGCTCCCTCGACCCCTCGCTCCCACCTCCAGGGGACTTGGTGGAACATTGGAATTACTTGCTTACTGATATCTTATTTCAGTGCTTCAAGCGCTTAGAAAGATGCCTGCATTATAGTTCTTAGATATTTTTTTCTCTTTTCATATGTTTCTTTGTTAATATAAAAAGTAAAAGAAAAAAGAAGAAAGAAAACAAATATTATGATCTAATTATAGTTCCTTGGGCCTTATTGTTGGTAATCTAATCATGATTAGACTGAAATTTTTGTTAACTAATGTTAATTATAATTATAGGCTCTGCCCATAATTAGGCTTTAATCCATTGCTTTACTGTAGGCAAATTGCTTTACATATAGCCAAATACTTCCGCACATAGACATATATCGTCTAAATTTAAGGATGCCAACTGATGGAAGCTTTTAGGTTGTTATCTAGATGTAATGTTATTTAGTCTTTCTTGCTTTATTAGATGGATGGGGGTTTATTATGAATGGAATGCAATATCTTTTCCTAGTAATTTTACTCTACTCCAGTTTATATTATTCTCTTTTGGCTTAATTATAAATGGTACATGAAATGAATATTATAATTCCATTGTGCATTCTAGTGTTTGAGCAGTGTCGATATTCATGTGTGACAGATGTCCGAGAGGTAAGGGGTATTGGTCTACAGGTCTCAAGACTAGAAGCTGCAGAATCACATAATCAAGGTAATCAAAGAACTGGAACTCCAGGGATTTATATACATTTTTCTTTGTTCAGTGTTATCACTATACCCATATTTTTTGTGAATTGATGCTCTCTGGACGTCTTGAAGCTTATCTTGAATCTGGCGTCAAGTCTTCTATGTATCATACATATTTAATTTAGTGTGCGGAGTGGAGTGGTCTGCTCAGGAGAAAGTGCACAAACAGAAATTAGTAATTGATAAGAACATGCTATTAATGATGATATGATCCTTGTTAGAGTGGATTAGATTTCCATTTCTTCACATCATTCCTTTTAACTAAATAGTTATGTTCTTTGACTGATACATTTTGGCTCCTAAGTGAACGTGACAGACCCTAACTAATTATCCCAGCGAGATTTATTCATATTGTAACTGAAATATTGGAAAGTTATTGTTTGTGGAGTTCACCACTGTACTGGTTTAGCTAAGACATGCAAAACTTTTCTAAGTGCACAAAGTTTTTCAGTACATTTCCTACTATTGCCCAATTGTCGACTTCCCTATGGTGTGTGCCTCATAATAAATGCTATGTAACTTGTTTTTTCCTGCTTTGTGCTTTCAGAGCAGTCTAGGGCACACTTACAGATTGATATCAATGATTTTTAAATTTACTACCTACTTTTGGTCGTTTGGTGGATATTAAAACAGTTATGTTATATTGTCTTATCTAGTAGCACATTTAGACAGCTACATCTTTCCTTCTAATTTAATAGTGTTGAGAGGGGCATTGATACCAGAGAAAGGTTCTGGAGGCCATTAGCAGTATTTATTTACACTGATTTATAATTTCGCAAGCTGAAGGGTATGCCATATATATATGTGTATATCATTCTTCTAACTTCTATAAAATGCAACTTTTTCTGGACAAGGAACATAATAAAAAAAGGAAAAAAATGGGTTTTTGGGTGGTTACAATGATAGGGTCATTAAAAGGGCTCGTAAACAAAATCTTCCTTGAACAACTAAAACTGCAAGAAGTCATTAACTACGGATAATCACCTGATTCATGTAATTGGCAGTGGCTCACAGAATGTTACATCTTGCAAAAATTAAAGCTTCAAATATATAGTCCAAAGGGCATGCCAACAACAATATTGAAATACATAAATATTTAGTCACAGATTTAGTGATACTGCAAATTGTTGATTTTTAATGAACCTTGGACAAGTGTTTTCTCATGGGTTAGTCTCTACCTAGGGAAAAGTGTTCAAAATAATTCTTTTCCTAAGTGTGACTTTTAAGTGGTAAAGTCAATATTAAATTATAAAGTGAAAGTGACTTTATAAGTGGTAAAGTCAATATTAAATTATAAAGTGAAAGTGACTTTATAAGTGGTAAAGTCAAAGTTAAATTATAAAATGAAAAGTGACTTTAGACATAAAGAACAATGTGGGTACTTTATTTAATGGGTGAGTTAAAAAATAGAAAGTGAGAATTAAATGCATATTTTTTCTCATCCCTTGATCTAAATGAATTTGAGCCATTAGATCTTAGGGTTGCCCAAAAGTCATTTAGGGAAACAAAAGTGGGAAAAGAAAAGAGAGAATGCATTCATTCATTCTTCATTAGCAGATTGGAGAAAGGAGGTTGAGAGTTGGAGAAAAGTTCTGAAAGAGAAATCTGTTGCAGTAAACTGAAAAAGTGATTTCTGGGTAAAGCTGAGCACATAAATGAAGGCATAGAAGACAACAGAAGGTACAGTTTGAACAACATTTAATGCTGTGAGCTGCACGCAGTTTGAGGGCTGTTTTTGAGCCTTTTTTTTGGAAAAAGTTCGTACAATCCATACAGAATAGTCTGCGTTCGTACAGTACTGTTTCAGATTCAAGTGGGCATGGAAATCGAGGCAAAGTGGGCACAGTTTTCAAGGAGTTTTGGGTTAAAGAGATAAGTTGTATCTTGTTGTTTTGTTTTGCCTACAAATGTATTTTTCCTGAACTTGAAAGATAAATTTGAAAATGTCTCTAATAGCTTTTCCCTGGAGAAGATTGAAGGGGTTTTGCCTTGATCTAAGTTGCCCAAAAATCTGTGTATTTTTTGTGTTGCCGGTCTGTTTATGTCCATATTTATTTTCAGCATGTGTTGACAGTCCCATGTGTTTTAATCTGAAAATTTCATTTCTAGAATTCTATATGTTGAATGTAAGTTTATGGGAAAGGGCATTAAACTAAATGGGAGTGATAAGGTGAAATTAACACTGGGTTGGGATTGCAGGAAACGTTTTAGTCATCAAATTTCAACACAAAAGGCAGAGGATCTTTATCATTGTGGTTAGTGGGCTATGTTGGAGTTGTAAGAGGTTTACCAAACACCAATAGTGTTAAAAGTAAATTTTCGAGAATATATAAAGAGACAAAGAGATGAACAATGAGACAATATTATATCATCATGCGTAGTAATGGTCCACCTTATCACTTGAAATATAGCATGAACTTAAATGTCATATCTCGATATTATCTGTAACTTATTTCTCATTTTATTATATTACATTATATTTTTAGTTTTAGATATGACACAAATATTAAGGTCCTTAGCTAAAGTAAATGTTAGAATGTCTAATTGTTGATTTTTGTCACTTTGGAAAGTCTTCTACATAGGCTTGTGTCTAGGATGTAGGAGAATAAGTCCTATTTAGGTGGTTGTTCGAGAGGAGAAACTAATATGATCTCATTCCTAAGTTTTACCTTTGGAAAGAGAACATTGATTAATTATTTAATTAAATTGACTTTGGACTAATGTTTTTCTAAGAATAAATGATAAATTATTTAAGTGACTTAGATCTAATCTCCACTTTTAATCAAAGAAAGTTAGGATTAAGGCTAGCCTAGGGGCATACTGGATCTAGTTATGCAATCATCAAGAATCCTCTGTGTCAGGTGAAAGAAGATGAACATGTTGGGTCCTGGGGGTGTTATGGAACATGTATCCAATGCTGAAGTGTAAATTTTGGGCAACTAGGTCCAAACTCCATGTTGCACTGCTCATATGATGATGGTCATATTTTTGTTGGATTCCTCTTTCGGAGAGGTGCAAGATTGATCGAAAGATCATCTTGATCGGATGAGCAGAATATTGATTTTGAATTTATTTTTCACATGTGCAAGGTCAGCCAGATTTATCCCACATGCCTAAGAGATGTGTCACACACCCTCATTGATGAATATAAATTGGAGAGACTTGGAGGTCATTTTCTCATCATCTCATGACACATTCTCTCATTGTGATCTGATTGGTTCGATAGCCTTTGGAGGCCTTTTTCCCTCACACGTGTGGAGCGAAGCTGCTGCTCTCTGCGCCGATATGTTTAGGGCTTTTTGTTTTCTGCGCTGATCCGTTTAGTGCTTTTGTGTTGCAGCATTGACCAACGTTGACCGTGGTCAACCCTTGGTTGTTTGACCTCAATCTTCTGCAGAAATTCTAATTTTAGGAGGTCGTACAGCTGGGCACTAAAATCGAGGAATTCTGGGCTATTTGACCAAAGCCCTAGTTTGCTGCGTTGACTTTTCTGAAGCTGCTTGTGTTGACTTTTTTTGCGCTGTCCCTGGTTTGACTTGCATTGACATGTGATGAGCTATCTTTAAGGGTTGTGGGTGTGACAAATGAAAGTGCTGGTTGACCGAGAAAGACTTCGCTGGTTGAAGCATCTTGCTGACCGCCGTAACGCCACAGTATCTCATATCTTTGCTAGACAAAAGGAATTGTAAATCTGATCTATATTTGGCTTGTCTTCTATTGATTTATTATTGTGTTCTATCAGCATTTTACTTTCAAGTTTATGTGATTGCTATTTTGTATTGGGCCTAAGAAAGATTGAAGTAAAAGTGCATGAAACATAGAACACCATGGTTGTCTAAATTTAACATGGTATCAGAGTTGAAGTGAAGACAAATTCCAAGAGTCCAAGCTTGTGTTAGAAGCTATCTTTTAAGGAAGAAATTGTATCAAGGACAAATGGCCTCCTCAACCTACAAGGGTTTCAAGGTTGATGATAAATTGACTGATAAGTCTGATTATCATGCATGAAAGATGTCCTTGGATTTGGCACTAGAAGATCAAGACGTCAGGGACTATGTATAGGGGAATATTCAAGAGCCTCCCTTAAATGTAGATACTGCCACGAAGACAAAGTATAGAAAAGGGGAAATCAAAACAAACTGTTATGAATATTTTATTAAGTATTAGTTAGATATAGTTATATTAGGTTTTATTAACTGAAAGGGCATGATCAAAGATCATGCCTCTTCACCAAGGGACACCTTGAGGCTATATTTAAAGCCCAGGCGATCCCTCATTGTAACATCTCATCTTTCATCATTAATAATATATATTTATCAAGTTTTACCAGAGTTTTTACACTCCATTGGTATCGGAGCCATCGCTCTTTGGATCTGTGTGATCACCCAGAATTAAGGAATCAAAGGAATTCCAAAAATTGCAGATTTTTACCCAACCCCTTTTGCTCTCTCACTCCCCCTCACATTCAACGCTTATCTTGCTTTCTCACTCCCCCTTACATTCAACGCTTATCTGCGTCTTTCTGACACCACCGCTACCTTTAGCCTCGATTTCTCATTCCAATCGTGAGTCCTATTGGCACTAGCAACCAAGCACCCCACCCCCAAATTTCCTTGCAGATATCGCTACCATTTCCCTGCCTCTTGTTCGTTGCGGCTCCCTCACTCCATCCATCCTATTCACAAATTTTCTTTTTAACCAGTTGGTCGAATCATTTCCGCCTTATAAGAATTGCAGGTCACTGCTCCATAGACCACCATTGCCAAATTCTGACACCGCCGCCCATCCCAAATAAAATACGAGTTAAAAAATTACGTGCAAATCGGCATTCGACACTCCATTTCCTGTAGGTTAAAAAAATTACGTGTCATCGAAAAGATTTCCTGTACGTTACGTAGACAGTTCTCTGTCGTGGACATTACAGCGGCAGCAAATAAAATATACATAACAGCTTAAAATTATAAAATTATAAAATTACGTGCAATTGCAGCTTCCGCCCTCCGATTTAGGCCCTCGGCCCTGCCAACACGTTACACGTTAACGTGACTGTAATTTTACAGGTGGAATTTGCGTTTTAAAAAAAAATTGTATGAAACAGCCACAGTTCCGTTGACCAATTTCCGGCGCTGTCGTTCTACCTTGTCCGTTCTTCAGCTCTTCCGCCGGTTAAATCGACCCGCATTTCCTTACTAATCCGCCCGATAGTCAATTGCTGTCAAACGATACGCTGCGTATTAAAATTGTGAGGACCACATTTGTTCACGCAGTAAAGAGATAACGTCACGGTGAAGACTACCTATCAAACGCTGTGACTGGCCCATCAAGCTCAAGCAAACCGGTCTGTCCCCGTCACCATTGCTGACTGAAGATCACAGCGTGTCAAACGGACGATACGGTAGAGCAATTTAAACATACGTGGCCGGTTGGTGACATCACAAAAAAGTGATTTGTTATAATTCTAAACAGTGTGCCGGTTTGCTGTGTTCTCAATAGAAGTGCGTTTATAAAAAAATTACGTTCTTTTAAAAAAAAATCGTGAATAGGTGTGACGTCACAGCATCGTTTCGTTTTAAAAAGTCCAGCATCGTTTAGTTTTAAAAAGTCGATTTCACAAATCGTATGGTGGAAATGTTCAATCGTTAACGAGTGGAAAAAAATATATATATATATATAATCTGCTGGTTGATATATATAAATAGGTCTAATTTTTATATAAAAATTAATATATAAAAATTAGATTTAAAAAAAAATAATAATAAAAATTATTATTGTAAATAATTATATAATTGATTTATATATTATATAATTTTTAAATCAATAATTATATATATATATAATAATTATATAAATTATTTTAAAAAAATAATAATAATAATTATTATTATTTAAAAATATATATATATATATATAATAATTAATTAATTAATTAATTAATTTTAGAGAAAAAAAAATTAATTAATTTTAAAGAAAAAGAGGAAAATTTGGCAGAAAATATCAGTATGTCTTTATCAATGATGACGATTGATCAGATAAAAAGGCAAATATGGCTAAAACAAATGGAGGCCGCAGAAAAGCTTAGCAAAGCAATGAACAATATGACAGAACTCTTCAACAAGCTAAATGATAAAATAGATAAGTTGGGTCAGACACAATCCCCAAGATCTCCTAACAGGGAACCAAATCAACAAAACAGTACCGCGGATTCAGGAGACTCGGAAGAGCATCAGGAAAAAACTGATTCTCCACATCACCGTGAAGATACAGATATTTATAAACAACAAAATGTTCCATCCCCAGAATTGAACGAAACATGTGAAGCGACAAACACATCCGAAGCCACTGATATAACGACAGAAGCTGTTGAGGCCTTCGGTGATGAAGCAGATATGGTTGTTAAGAATGAAGCATTTGATGATGAGAAGAAGTTACATCAGACAATAGTTGTTGGTAACTTACCTCTAAATCTAAAAAGGAATCACAAAAAATCACCAGCAGAACAAGGAATCGTTGGGAAACATGAAAAAGTATTCCAAGATCTACCCATAAAAGTGTCTTCTGATAGGAAAATCAAACATCCAATAGAAGTCAAGACAATATCCAACTCTGTCGGTCTCAGATCTTTTCACTATCCACATCACCAACAGATGGATCTCGAAAAGATGCTCCTCGATCTTTTTAAAATGTGGGAAGCAAGAGCTCATCGCTTGAGGAAACCAGACATTCGTCAACATTGTCCATCATTATGTATGCTTTGAGGACAAAGCATCTTAAGAGAGGGGCAATGTTATGAATATTTTATTAAGTATTAGTTAGATATAGTTATATTAGGTTTTATTAACTGAAAGGGCATGATCAAAGATCATGCCTCTTCACCAAGGGACACCTTGAGGCTATATTTAAAGCCCAGGCGATCCCTCATTGTAACATCTCATCTTTCATCATTAATAATATATATTTATCAAGTTTTACACTCCACAAACATGATTATTCGGGATTCTATTCATAAGCACTTGGTTGCTTACATTTCTTAGCTGAAGACATCTAAGGAGATGTATGATACGCTGGTGAGCATGTTCAAGGCTAGCAATGCTAATCAAATCCTCTTCTTCAAGAATCAACTGAAGAATATCAAGAAGGATAGGGATGAATCTATTCAATCCTATTTTATGAGGCTCACTGAAATCAACAATAACCTGCTAGCTATTGGAGAAGTAGTATCTGATCGAGAGATGGTTCTTGTCGCACTTTGAGGTCTCTCCCGCGATTGGCATGTATTCAATACCACTATTCTCAATAATAATGTGATTCCTAATTTTGATGAAATATTAACGAGATGCACTCAAGAAGAAACAAGAATGATGGAGTATGCCTCTAATGGTAATGGAAGTGACCCTACTGCCTTCCCCGCTCATGCAAAGAAGAAGAACCATGGTGGCTTGAGAAATCAAAACCATGGTAGAGCGGGGCCCAAAGGAAGGAAGGGAAGATGTTACACTTGTAACAAGAGTGGCCACTATGCAATAGAGTGCCCTAATAGAAGGGACTCTCCTAGGGATGATGACAACAACAACGTGATAAGGAATGGCAGGAACAATAGGTTCCAAGGAAAAATGAAGGCTCCCTCTGATCGTAATGGAAATGGGCAACCTTTCAAGATGTCAAGAAATTCCAAGTACGATGAGTCTAATGTTGATGATAATAAGAAAAATGATTTCAGGCTCCTTTGTAATAGGACTCCAATCCTCTTCCTTCACTAAATTTCAGGCTCCAACCTGTACAACAAAATCTCTGACTTTTCAATGTTAAATTTAGATAACCATGGTGTTCTATGTTTGATGCACTTTTACTTCAATCTTTCTTAGGCCCAATACAAAATAGTGTGAAAATTCTACTACAATATCATGGTTTATTTCTCCTACTTGATTTAAATTATTACAAGTTATTTCTAGAAATTAGATTCAGAAACACCGAAATAAACACAACTACAGTCTACACATGCAGATCATTTACTGAAAAATACGCTTATCCAACAAAGTGACACATGGATTTTTGGACATAAGTTCCCGGGAAAACCCAAAGCGGGAAAACCGGTGAAGTAGATATGAGGGTTTATTTTATCAAGTAGATTCTATGTACAATAAATCTAGGTTCCAGATCTGGAAAACCTAACAGAGAATAAAAGAAATCTGCAGTTACCTGATGTTCTAGTACCAAATATCTGACTGATCCACATCCTCAAACGAGATTTACAAGACTCAGCCTGGACCTGGCCCTAAAAACCCTAGCGTTGCCCCTGAAGCCCCAACATCAGCCTTGCTAGCATTAGATTGCCACTGCGCTGCCTAGAGAGGGACTGGGTAACACTTGAGAGGGTGACGCAGGCCTTACGCTGGCCCTGGAGACCCTTTGCGTAATTTCTGAAGTCCTCTGGAGCCTCTGCACTGTCCTGCGTAGTGGTTGCGCAACAACTGTGTAGCTGCTGTTGCTGCCCTCAGCTTCTCTGCGCTGTCCTTGTTTGCTGCTCCTCTGCCTCTTACTGACTCTTGGCTCCGGGATCAGATCATCCCCTCAGCCAATACTACCCCTTGCTGTAGAAAATTACTCTAGAAATTCTTAGCAAACCCTGCCCTAGAATTCCGGATCTATTTGTTAGCTTTGCAACTATGTGTGTGTTTCCAATTGACCCTCAAGCCTTTCTCTTATACTTTTTCGTTGAACCCTTCAACGACCGAGATTAAAACATTCATCAATGGCTGAGATTAAAAGACTGCTTGATCCATGTCTTTTAGAACATTTCAGCACATGTGTTAATTAATTCACTTTAATTATTTAATTTTCCTAAGTTTAGACTTAGGAAATCCATTAAATAATTAATTATTTGACTAACTTGAACACCCATTGAAATTTCTCAAAACACTTTCTGGGTTTTGGAGTTAAAGTGTGTCCTAGCCCCTCCACAAAATTTAAGGGCTAGAGCACACTCGATGCTACATTGACTATACAAAATCCCAACACTTCCTATTAGCACGGAGTGTGCTCTAGCAATGCATTCACACCATGCACTACAAGATCTTGAAGTTGGATTTTGTGCTGCTGATGCGTTGACTTAGCTAGGTACAATTCTGCACCTGCAGAATCTCCACCACACCAACATTGCTGAAGATCTGAAGCACTACTTCTGGATCTTGGCAAAACTTTTCTGCAGTTGAAGAAATGACTCGATTGCGTCTCACTGACTGGCCCATCATAGCCTCAGTGCTGCTCAGAAGTGGACTGCGTAACCCCATACTGGGTGACGCAGTCCTTACGCTGGCCTGGGAAGGCTCAGCGTAAACCTGATGGCCTTCTGCAACTACCACGCTGTCCTTTCTTGGATCTGCGATCTTCTGCTGTCAAGTTGCCCTTTCCAAATCTGCTTCTTTTGCTTCCACCTTGCAGACAATTTTTTTTTTTCAGCTGATTGCTGGAGATTCAGCTTGATCTGCTATCGCTTTGATACCACGTGAAAATCCTACTCCAGTATCATGGTTTATTTCTCCTACTTGATTTAAATTACTACAAGGTATTTCTAGAAATTAGATTCAGAAAATATCGAAATAAACACAACTACAGTCTACACATGCAGATCATTTACTGAATAATATGCTCATCCAACAAAGTGACACATGGAATTTTGGACATAAGTCCTCGGAAAAATCCAAAGCGGGAAAATCGGTGCAGCAGATATGAGGGTTTATTTTATTAAGTAGATTTTGAGTACAGTAAATCTGGGTTCCAGATCTGGAAAACCCGACAGAGAATAAAAAAAATCTGCAGCTAACCTGTTGTTCTAGTACCAAATATATCTGTCTGATCTACACCCTCATACGAGATTTACAAGATTCAAACCGGATCTGCCCCTAGAAACCCCAATGCTCCCCCTGAAGGCCCAACGTTAGCCCTGCTAGCATCAGAGTGCCACTGCATTGCCCAGAAAGGGATTGCGTAACCCCTGAGAGGGTGACGCAGGCCTTACGCTGGCCCTGGAGGTCGTTTGCATAATTTCTGAAGCCCTCTTGAGCCTCCACGCTATCCTGCGCAGCAGCTGCGTAGCTGTTGTTGCTGCCCTCTGCCTCTCTGTGCTGTCCTTGTTTGCTGCTCCTCGGCCTCTTACTGACTCTTGGCTCCGGAATCAGATCATCCCCTCAACCAATACTACTCATCACTGCAGAAAATTCCTCCGGAAATTCTTAGCAAACCCTGCCCTAGAATTCCAGATCTATTTCTCAGCTCTGCAATTGTGTGTGTGTCTCCAACTGACCCTCAAGCCTTTCTCTTGTACTTTTTCATTGAATCCTTCAACGGTCGAGATTAAAACATTCATCAATGGCTGAGATTAAAACACTACTTGATCGATGTCTTTTCGAACATTTTAGCACATGTGTTATTTAATTCACTTTAATTATTTAATTTTCTTAAGTTTAGACTGAGGAAATCCATTAAAATAATTAATTATTTGAATAACTTGAACACCAACTGAAATTTCTCATAACACTTTCTAGCGCCTGCACAAAATTTCAGGGCTAGAGCACACTCGATGCTACACCAACTATACAAAATCTCAACAAATAGCAATCACATAAACTTGAAAGTAAAACGCTGATAGAAGACAATATTAGATCATTAGAAGACAAGCCAAATATAGATCAGATTTACAATTCCTTTTGTCCAGCAAAGATATGAGATATTGTGGCGTTACGACGATCAGCAGGATGCGTCAACCAACAATGTCTTTCTCGGTTAGCCAACACTTTCATGTGTCACACCCACAGCCCTCAAAGACATCTCATCACAAGTCAACGCAAGTCACACTAGGGACATCGCAGAAAAGTCAACGCAGTCAGCTTCAGAAAAGTCAATGCAACAAACTAGGGCTTCGGTCAAACATCGTGGAATTCCTCGATTTTAGTGCCCAGCTGTATGACCTCCTAAAATCGGAATTTTTGCAGAAGATTGAGGTCAAACGACTAAGGGCTAACCACAGTCAACACTGCAGCAGAAAAGCCCTAAACAGATCAACGCAGAAAACAAAAAGCCCTAAACAGATCAGCGCAAAAAACAGGGGCTTCACTCCACACATGTGAGGGAAAAATGCCTCCAAAGGCTATCGAACCAATCAGATCACAATTAGAGAATGTGTGATGAGATGATGAGAAAATGACTTCCAAGTCTCTCCAATTTATCTTCATCAATGAGGGCGTGTGACACATCTCTTAGGCATGTGGGATAAATCTGGCCGACCTTGCACATGTCGAAAATAAATTCAAAATCAATGTTCTACTCATCCGATCAAGATGATCTTTAGATCAATCTTGCACTTCTCCAAAAGAGGAATCCACCAAAAATATGACCATCGTCATATGAACAATGTAACATGGAGTTTGGACCTAGTTGTTCCAAATTAATAGAAATTCACCATTCTTTACATTTATTTTGAAAATTCCACCAACAAAATTGAACTCCCATTGTTATATTTTTTTTTCCTCAGGAAAACGCATAATTTTATTTAATATATAAAAGTACATTCTGCACATACATGACAAGCATGTATTCAAATAATAGGATCCACCAAGATGTGTCTAAAAAGAATACTTTGAATACAAGGATATCCATTAGGATACAGATATTATATTATAAAAGATATGAGATAGATAGATAGGTAGATGATAAAATGTTACAATGAGGCCCTGCTTATATACCTACGCGGGTGACCTTTCGTGACTGGGCATGTCTCTTAGATGAGCCCTTTCACTAACTTAATGACTACTTACATAATCCTTAATTGAATATTTAATAATTATATTTGTTATATTCATTATGAATTATATTCATAACATTGCCGCTTCCTTCAAAAGCTTTGTCCTCATAGCTTATAGTTGACACTTTTCTTCAGTTCAATCATGCACCGTTTTCTTCATTTGCTTTCGTCACAATTTAATATATCAACTTTTATTTATTTATTTGTTATGAATTGGCCCTTTCTTCAGAACTTTGTCCTCAAAGTTTTATGGATAATAATTTCTTCATCTTGTATTTGTTAAAATACTATAATTTTCAAGAAATCTTCCTTCTTTCCTTTTCGAATTGGATTTAATTACGTTTTCATCAATGATTGATTTCATTTTGTCTGCTGAATTGAGTTTTTAGGGTTTTTAAGGTAACCCTTCATAACTTTCTCTTTTTCTTATTAATGAGGTT
Organism: Pinus albicaulis; assembly: GCA_034641835.2. Classification (NCBI taxonomy): domain Eukaryota; kingdom Viridiplantae; phylum Streptophyta; class Pinopsida; order Pinales; family Pinaceae; genus Pinus; species Pinus albicaulis. The sequence continues at coordinate 152,120,847 of CM076571.1, read as the reverse complement.
ATTATTCCTTCAATTTTTTTTTTTAATAATTATATATATATATATTCTTTTAAGAATTGATTTTTTTTAACTCTTTTTTTTTTTTTTTTGTTGAAAGGTTTCAACCCTAGTGAAACGTGGCTATTCACATATATTCACCTATAAAATATATGTCCACTTATGTGTATTTCTCCACGTAAAAGTAAGCTTACCATTCACAAGAGATTTTTTATTCCTTTACTTCTTATTTTACCTTGCAAATACCATGGGCAATTACCATGGGCTTCCAAAACCACGAGCTTGTAAACCACTGAAAGAATAATCAAAATAACCTTACCTATTCTTCCTTATTTCTTTTTCCTTTTTAATTTTAATTTGTCTTGGTATGTACGTATATGTACTTCTTTATATATATCTCTTTTTTTATTCTATTTTATTTTTCTTTTGCAACTATTTTCTTTTAAATCTTTTTTTTTTTTCCTTTTAATTTATTTCTCCCTTTATGTTAACTTTCCTTCTCTCCTTTATTTTTTTATTAATATATATATATTATATATATATTTCTTCCTTTTTTTTTCAATTTTTTATTATGGCCAAAGGCCTCTGACAAACTCAGCAATGGAGAAACTCCAAAATTTGTAGCGAATGCTTCAGTCACGACGGCAACAAGGTTGACGATTTTTATGGTCAAAGACCTGGATCGAAGAGCATGGCTCTATGCAGCGCTTAAGCGGTCGAAGGCTCGAACTCCTCTGATACCAAATGAAGCGAACAAAGTTCCTTCTCAAGCTTAAATACTCCAGAACACTTGGAATACAAGGATATCCATTAGGATACAAATATTATATTATAAAAAATATGAGATAGATAGATAGGTAGATGATAAAATGTTATAATGAGGCCCTGCTTATATACCTACGCAGGTGACCTTTCATGATTGGGCATGTCTCTTAGACAAGCCCTTTCACTAACTTAATGACTACTTACATAATCCTTAATTGAATATTTAATAATTATATTTGTTATATTCGTTATGAATTATATTCATAACACCTAAACAGATCAACGCAGAAAACAAATAGCCCTAAACAGATCAACGCAGAAAACAGGGGCTTCACTCCACACATGAGGGAAAAATGCCTCCAAAGGCTATCGAACCAATCAGATCACAATTAGAGAATGTGTGATGAGATGATGAGAAAATGACTTCCAAGTCTCTCCAATTTATATTCATCAATGAGGGTGTGTGACAGATTGCTTAGGCATGTGGGATAAATCTGGCCGACTTTGCACATGTCGAAAATAAATTCAAAATCAATGTTCTGCTCATCCGATCAAGATGATCTTTAGATCAATCTTGCACTTCTCCAAAAGAGGAATCCAACAAAAATATGACCATCGTCATATGAGCAGTGTAACATGGAGTTTGGACCTAGTTGTTCCAAATTAATAGAAATTCACCATTCTTTACATTTATTTTGAAAATTCCACCAACCAAATTGAACTCCCATTGTTCTATTTTTTTTTTCCTCAGGAAAACGCATAATTTTATTTAAAATATAAAAGTACATTTTGCACATACATGACAAGCATGTATTCAAATAATAGGATCCACCAGGATGTGTCCAAAAAAAAAAGGCCATATAGCCATACAAAAACTGATACAAATATTGTCCTCGAAAATAACTTGAACTCCCATTGTTATCAATATGTTTTTAGAAGAATTTCTTATTGGAGTTATTGAGAAGTATAGCTCGAACATAAGTTTCCACAAACGAACATTGTGAACATGCGAGAAGCTGTTCAAGATATTTTTGAAAAATAATTCAATTGCTGGACAAAGTAATTCTATTTTGCAAGCCACTGTAGTAAAAAAAACATAAGTCTCATATTTAGCAGTTGAGTCTTAAATTGTATCTCATAGATGACTTATACTAGGAGAAATCTTAAAAATAAATTTTCTGTTTAAAAGTATAAAGAAAGAGGCTCTCAACACATATGAGTAGTTAAGCTAGTTGAGCAATAGAGAGAGGGAGAGAGCATAGACAACCAAGAAAGAGGTGTTTCCAGGCAGTGTGTAGTCCCATAAAACATAAATAATGGTTTCGTACAGTCGAACAAAAAGTACCATACAGATCCATACAGTTGTACAGAATCAATACAATAGTGCTGTATAGCTGTCATTTATCTTATTATCAACAACATTAGACTCATCGTACTTGGAATTTCTTGACCTCTTGAAAGGTTGACCATTTCCATTACGATCAGAGGGAGCCTTCCTTTTTCCTTGGAACCTATTGTTCCTGCCATTCCTTCTCGAGTTGTTGATGTCATCATCCCTGGGAGAGTCCCTTCTATTAGGGCACTCTCTTGCATAGTGACTAGTCTTGTTACAGGTGTAACATCTTCCCTTCCTTCCTTTGGGCCCCGCTCTGCCATGGTTTTGATTTCTCGGGCCACCATGGTTCTTCTTCTTTGCATGAGCAGCGAAGGTAGTAGGGTCACTTCCATTACCATTAGAGGCATATTCCATCATTCTAGTTTCCTCTTGAGTGCATCTCGTCAATATTTCCTCAAAATTAGGAATCACATTATTATTGAGAATAATGGTATTGAATAGATGCTAATCACGGGGGAGACCTCCAGGTGCAATAAGAACCATCTCTCGATCAAATATGGCTTCCCCAATAGCTAGGAGGTTATTCCTGATTTCAGTGTGCCTCATAAAATTGGATTGAATATATTCATTCTTACCCTTATTGATATTCTTCAATTGATTCTTGAAGAAGAGTATTTGATTAGCATTAGTAGCCCTGAACATGCTCACCATCTTATCATACATCTCCTTAGATGTCTTCAACTCAGAAATGTAAGCAACCAAGTGCTTATGAATAAAATTCTGGATAATCATCTTTGCTTTGATTTCCCCTTTTCTATATTTCGTCTTCGTGGTAGCAGCTGCATTTGATGGAGGCTCTTGAATATTCCCCTGTACATAGTCCATGACATCTTGATCTTCTAGCGCCAAATCCAAGGACATCTTCCATGCATGATAATCAGACTTATCAGTCAATTTATCATCAGCCTTGAAACCCTTGTAGGTTATGGAGGCTGTAGAATTTTTTAGCCCAACTCCGGTTATCAGTTTCTCCTTATTACTCCCATATAGTTAAAAGCCCATTCCCATAAGCATACATTCTACAAGCTGGAAATAATAAATATTTCTGAAAACAAAAATTTTGGAAATTTCAAAGTTTTGGAAAATGCAAAAATAAAACTTAGAAATTATTTCAGCCACACACACAGAAAATGACACGCTGGTTTTTGGTCAATATGACCCTGGAAAACCCCCTACAACTCTTGGGGAAAACTAGTTCGAGAACTCTTCTTTATTTTTGATAATTTTGCTTTTACAGTGAAATAGAAATACACAAAAAATTCCAACAACCAAACAAATACAACTTATCTCGTTTTCCGTGCTTAACCATCGCCTCAGAAATTGTGCAAACAGTAAAACAGGAACAACAATAAATGCTGTACGAACTTCCTTCAATACGGACTTCCTTCAATTTCATGCCCAGAAACACAACAATAAATGTTGATGTACGACCTCCTCGATTTGCGTGCAGAACAACAATAAATGCTACTGTACGACCTCCTCAAAAATGCATGCAGAGGGACAACAATAAATGTTGTACGGATTCTGCCTCTTTCTGTGCACAGGGACAAGAAGTTGTACGATTTGGCTCAAAAACTGTGCCACAAAAACAACAAACTCCTAACCTCGAAATCTGTGCCAGAATGTTGTACAATTGCCTAGGAATGCGTGCCAAAGCTGCTATATGGAAACTAGATTGAAAAACATGCCCAAATCTACCTTGAATTGTGTGCCAACCTTGCTGTACGGATTTGCTGAATGCTGCCTCGATATGTGTGCCAAGGTTCTGGTCTCCTTCAACTCATTGCTTAGAAAATCTCCTTGCTCTCTTCTCCTCTTCTCTCAATCTGCTCATGAAACATTGAATGACCTTTTCTCTTCTTTTCCTCCTTTAACCTAACCCTAAGTGACTTTTGGGGAATCCTTAAATCCAATGGTTGAGATAGCTTTAGATTTAGGGCTAAGATTAAATGTGCATTTAAATCTCACTTTCTATTTTTTAATTCACCCCACTTTAATAAATACCCACTTAGCCTTTTATTTCCAAAGTCACTTTTCACTTTCTAATTTCACATCGACTTTATTAAAGTCACTTTAAAATTATACTTAGTAACTTTATCACTTATAAAGTCACTTTTAAATTAGATTTGACTTTACCACTAATAAAGTCACTTTAGGAGAAAAAGTTAAATACATTTGTACACTTTTCCCTAGGCCAAAGATCAAAGCCTTAGGGAACCACTTGTTCTTTGGTATCCAAATTTTAATGTTCCCTCTTACCAAGGAAAGTGTTCCTCACCACACCCATCTTGTCTCTGAAGTAGTCATGCTTGCCCCGTGGTAAGGCTTTGGTGAATATATTTGCGACCTGCTCATCTGTGGGAATATACTCAAGCTTCACAACTCCCTTTTGAACATAGTCTCTGATGAAGTGATATCTGATCCCGATATGCTTTGACCTGTCATGAAATACTGGATTCTCTGTGAGTTTAATGCAACTCTGATTATCATAGTAAATCACTGAAGGTCCCAACGCTTGACCAAATAAGCCAAACAACATTTGGCGAAGCCATATGGCCTCACAACTAGCTACACTGGATGCCATGTACTCTGCTTCTGCTGAATTCAATGCTACTGACTGCTACTTTCGGCTAAACCATGACACAATTGCCGAACCCAACCTAAAACAACACCCTGAAGTGGTCTTCCTATCAGAAGCACAACCTGCTCAATCAGAATCAGTGTACCCTGCCAATCTCACTCCATCTCCCTGTCTATAATCTAGGCCATCATCCACTGTCCCCTGCAAGTAATGCAAAATGTGTTTTGCAGCAACCCAGTGCACTATCCTGGGCTCACACATGAACTGGCTCATCGTGTTTACTGCAAAACATATATCTAGTCGAGTGTTGACCAAATACATCAAGGAACCAATTAGCTGTCTATACAATGTGGGATCCATTAACTCGGAATCTGAAGCGTGAAACTTCTTCCAGTTTGTGATCATAGGTGTCGACATGGGTTTGCAATCCTCCATTTGAAATCTGCTAAGAATGTCCACAATATACCTCCCCTGTCCCAGGAAGAAATGCCCCTCCTATCACACTTCCAATCCCAAAAAGTAATGCATCAAGCCAATGTCCTTCATCTCGAACTCTGAAGCAAGATCTCTCTTGCAGCCCTCTATGAGTCTCTTTGCATCCGTAATGATCAAGTCATTCACATACAACACTAGAATGAGAGGCTCCTCACCTATCACAATAAAGTATAGGTTCGGATCTGCATCACTCTTTGTGAAACCCATCTCTTGCAAGTACGTGTCAATCCTGGAGTACCAAGCTCTAGGAGCTTGCTTCAGCCCATAAAGTGCCTTCTTCAGTTTGCATACATGGGACTCCTTCCCATGCACCTCAAAGCTCTGCGGTTGCTCAATGTACACCTCCTTCTATATGAATCCATTGAGAAATGCGGTTTACATCCATCTGGTGGATCTTCCAACCCATCTCTGCTTCTATCGATATAATGGAGTGAATGGAAGTTTATCGAGCCACGGGAGCGACGGTCTCCTCATAATCAACTCCCTCTACGTGGGAGAGCCCTCTAGCCACAAATCTAGCCTTGAACTTCTTGATGCTGCCATCTGCAGCGTGCTTTATCTTGTAAAGCCATCTGGAAGTAACCACGGATTTGCCCTCAGGCCTCGGCACAACCTCCCAAACATCATTCTTCATGATAGAAGAATACTCCTCCTGCATGGCCTCTCTCCAGACCTGCTGGGTAGCTGCATCCTCATAGCTAGAAGGCTCAGAGTCAACGATGCTGGCAACCGTTGCCATATAGCTACTGAATTGCTCAAGTGGTTTGCTCTCTCTAACTTGTCTCTTCAGCCCAGCAATAGATGTGGCCTCTCTGAAGGTATCCTGAAGCCACTTGGGCTTCCTTTTCCCTGAGCACACTTCTCCCACCGGAGAGGGAGAATCGTCATCCTCATCAGAAGCTTGAACTCCTGAATGTCTGTCTGTTGTCCTCCTGCCTGAACTTGTACCTATAGATGCTGAAGTACCGTGTGAACTGTCCATTAGTGGACTACCTAGTGAACTGCTTTGTGGACCTGCTCTGCATGCTGCCCGAAGCACCATCCCTCTGACTTTGCGAGCCACTGCTTACTGATGGACCTGACACGGTAATTGATGTACCTCCTGATCCTTGTGACTGACTCAGCTGCTCCTGAGGGTCTGGTGAATCCAGATACTAACTCCCGTGACCTCCTGAAAGCCCTGTCCTCCTCGAACTTCACATCTCGCCTGACAATTACTCTCCTCTGTGCAGGAATATAAATTCAAAAGGCTTTCGAGGTTTCACTGTAGCCCATAAAGATGCCCTTTTCTGCAGTGGGCTCTAGGTTGGTCCTCTTCCCCTTTGGTACGTAGGAGTATGCAATACACTCAAAGATACGAAAATGACCAACATCTGGCTTCTTCCCAAAAAAAGCCTCCTCTGGAGTCACATGCCCCAAGGCACGATGTGGACTCCTGTTCTGCAAATACACAACAGTGTTGCAGGTCTTTGTCCACAAATAATATAGTAACCTCTGATCATGTAGCATGGCTTTGGCAGCCCCAACAACGGATCTGTTCTTCCTCTCCGCAACCCCGTTCTGCTGCGGGTTGTAAGGAACTGTGAACTCCCTTTTGATGCCTGCCTTCGCACAATAATCATCAAAATCACCAAGGGTGTACTCCCCTCCATTGTCCCACCTGAGGGACTTGATCTTTCGACCTGTCTGAGTCTCCACAAGAGCTCTGAACTCCTGAAACCGCTTGAAGACCTCACTCTTGGTCTTCAAGAAATAAATGTAGGTCTTCTTGGAGTGATCATCAATGAATACAACATAGTACTCATATCAACTCAAGGAAACATGAGACATCCGACCGCTCACATCGGTATGAATCAAATCAAGAATAGGAAAGCCCACTGGATTCATGTTTTTACTTTTGCTACCAACAACCACTTGCTTCATGAATCCTTAGGGGAGTACCCCAGTCGATCTGCTGTCACTGCTGGGAAGAGGGTATTTGGTAAACTTCCCCATAGCACATCCTCTACATGTATCAATATGATCAGAACTAAAATCCAGCACAATTGTAGTGATCTCCTGCAATGTCCTCAAGGCCCAATGATACATGTGCCCTATCCTGCGATACCAAATCTCGCACAGCTCTGAATTGCTAGCTCTGCTGCCGGTACTACTGCTCAATGCCATAAGGGTCTGAAATGAAAACTTGTACACCTTGGCATGGCGTACACCAATCACTCTAGCTGAATCAACTGGAGCGCCCCTGGGATGTATAAGCACCTGTCCTCTCCTAAACAATACCTCATACCCTCTGTCCTCCAATGTTGAGGCGGATATAAGGTTCTTCTTCATCCCTGGCATATATAGAACATCTGACACTTTCAAGGGAGGTTTGGGTTCCCTATCAAATGTCAATGTCCCCACACCGACTGCTCTAACAATGCTGTTGTCTCTGAGTACTACCTCTATATTAGTGCCACTCTTTGAAAACTCCGAGAAGTACTCATAGACTCCTGTCATATGACGTGAAGCCCCACTGTCAACATACCAAATACCTGAAGATGCTCCGCTAGTGGAGGGAATTGCACACTCCGTCTCAACCTCTGTGGCAGGTGATCCTGCACTAGTGGACTCACAAGCTATGAACTCAAACTCCCGATCAAAGCTCTTCGAAAAGTCCTCTATCTCTGCTGATGCTGCCATGGTCTTGTCCTTTCCCTTCTTCTTCTTCTCCGGACACACAACTGCATAGTGTCCCAACTTCTGACAATTCCAACACTTCACCTTGGAATAGTCCTTCTCTTGTTCACCTGCTGCTTACTTTTACCTTTGCCTTTGCCCCCCACCACTGCTTGTGGAAGCTTGCTTCTTTCCCTTGCCCTTCTTGCCCCTTGGTAACAATGCTACTCTCATCCTCCTGAACCGGTTTGGCTGCCCCAAGATGGTTCTTTTTGATTTCATTCTGAATGCAATCATCCCACAAACTTTCGCAAGTGGGAAGGGTCTCCCGCACAACAATCCCATCAGCAAAACTCTCCCATGTCTTGGGAAGACCATTCAATTTAATCCGCACCAACTCAGTGGGTGGAATGGCCTCTCCAACAACTGCCAACTCATCCCTCACATTAGTGATCTTTGTGAGGTATGCAGTAACACCATCAATCTTAGCCATCTTAATGGCCTTTTACTTCTCCCTTAGGACCATTTTTGTTTTTTCATTGGTATTCTAGTAGAGATTGGTCAAGGCTGTCCACATCTCATGTGCAATTGCCTTTCCTCTCACATGATGAATGACATGGTCTTTAACCCCATCAAGAATCAATCTTTTTCCCTTGGCATTCTTCTTATTAAAATCTGCCAGCTGAACAGGGTCAGTAGACACTACTACTGGGCGCTGTGCGTTGTGAACCATGATGCCCCAGACTTCTGCCTCCTCAAAGATTCTTTGGATTCTCTCCCTCCATGCACTCTAGTTGCTCTGCCCATCCAACCTATCGTCCACCCACAAGCCCAAAGACATGCTTGTTGTCCTAACAAATTGAAAATTTCAATGCTGTGGTAAAGGTTCAGTTTTCTGTGTGAAAAATCAGCTTGCTGTAATTTTTCACTTGCTGTCTCAAACTGCACTTTTCAGCCACCCAAGCTCTGATACCATGTAGAAATTTTTAGCCCAACTCCGGTTATCAGTTTCTCCTTATTACTCCCATATAGTTAAATGCCCATTCCCATAAACATACATTCAACAAGATGGAAATAATAAATACTTCTGAAAACCCAAATTCTGGAAATTTCAAAGTGCTGGAAAATGCAGAAATAAAACCTAGAAATTATTTCAACCACACACACAGAAAATGACACGCTGATTTTTGGTCAATATGACCTTGGAAAAACTCCCTACAAATCTTTGGGAAAACTAGTTCGAGAGCTCTTCTTTATTTCTAATAATTTTTCTTTTACAGTGAAATAGAAATACACAGTAAATTCCAGCAACCAAACAGATGCAACTTATCTCGTTTTATGTGCTTAACCACTGCCTCAGAAATTGTGCAAAAAGTAAAACAAGAACAACAATAAATGCTGTACGGACTTCCTTGAATTTCGTGCCTAAAAATGAAACAATAAATGTTGCTGTATGACCTCCTCGATTTGCGTGCAAAACAACAATAAATGATGCTGTATGAAGTCCTCGAAATGCGTGCTGAGGGACAGCAAGAAATGTTGTACAGATTTTGCCTCGTTTTTTGTGCACAGGGACAATAGCAAACTGTATAGTCTGCCTAGAAAATTGTGCCACAAAAATAGCGAACTCCTAACCTCGAAATCTATGCCAAAATGCTATATGACTGCCTAGGAATGCGCACCAAAGCTGCTGTATGGAAACTGCCTTGAAAAACGAGCCCAAATATGCCTTGAACTGTGTGCCAACCTTGCTGTGTGGATTTGCTGAATGCTGCCTCGATATGTGTGCCAAGGTTCTGCTCTCCTTCAACTCATTGCTCAGAGAATCTCCTTGCTCTCTTCTCCTCTTCTCTCAATTTGCTCATGAAAGACTGACTGACCTTTTATCTTCTTTTCCTCCTTTAACCTAACCGTAAGTGACTTTTGGGGAATCCCTAAATCCAATGGCTGAGATAGCTTTAGATCTAGGGCCGAGATTAAATGTGCATTTAAATCTCACTTTCTATATTTTAGTTGAGGCCTTTTGTCCTTGATAGGATTTCTTCCTTCAGAGATAGCTTCTAACACCAGCTTGGATTCTTGGACTTTGTCTTCACCTCCGTTCTGATACCATGTTAAATTTTGATAACCATGGTGTTCTATGCTTGATGCACTTTTACTTCAATCTTTCTTAGGCCCAATACAAAATAGCAATCACATAAACTTGAAAGTAAAATGCTGATAGAACACAATAATAGATTAATAGAAGACAAGCCAAATATAGAGCAGATTTACAATTCCTTTTGTCCAGCAAAGATATGAGATATTGTGGCGTTATGGCGGTCAACAGGATGCTTCAACGAGCAAAGTCTTTTTCGGTCAACCAACACTTTCATGTGTCACACCCACAACCCTCAAAGATAGCTCATCACAAATCAACGCAAGTCAAACCAGGGACAACGTAGAAAAGTCAACGCAACAAACTATGGCTTCGGTCAAACACCCCTTAATTCCTCAATTTTAGTGCCCAACTGTGTGACCTCCTAAAATCGGAATTTTTGCAGAAGATTGAGGTCAAACAACCAAGGGTTGACCACGGTCAACGTTGGTCAACGCTGCAGCACAAAAGCCCTTAACAGATCAGCGCAGAAAATGGAAAGCCCTAAACAGATCAGTGCAGAAAACAGAAAGCCCTAAACAGATCAGCGTAGAAAACAGCAGCTTCGTTCCACGCGTGTGAGGGAAAAAGGCCTCCAAAGGCTATCGAACCAATCAGATCACAATGAGAGAATGTTTGATGAGATGATGAGAAAATGACCTCCAAGTCTCTCTAATTTATATTCATCAATGAGGATGTGTGACACATGTCTGAGGCATGTGTGATAAATCTGGCTGACCTTGCATATGTGGAAAATAAATTCAAAATCAATGTTCTACTCATCCGATCAAGATGATCTTTAGATCAATCTTGCACCTCTCCGAAAGAGGAATCCAACAAAAATATGACCATCGTCATATGAGCAGTGCAACATGGAGTTTGGACCTAGTTGCCCAAAATTAACATGGAAACACTGAGGGGGGGGGTGAATCTGTATTTCTTTCAATTCTTATATTATGCCAGTTAAGATTTTTATCACAAGTTAAACTAGAACAAAAGAAGTACGAACAAGAGATAACTTTATTAATGAAGATAGTGAAGACTCCAATCCTCTTCCTTTACAAAATTTCAGGCTTCAACCTGTACAACAAAATCTCCTACTTTTTGAAGGCTCCAACCTTGAATGAGGACTCCATTGCTAAAATAGAAATCCAAGCTCCAACCTAGTTTTTCACAGGTCTCCAACCTTGAATGGGGACTCCAATCCTCTATTGCAAAAATCAGGCTCCAACCTATAGAATTCTTCAGCAAAGCTCCATCCTTTAACTGCTTCATAGACTTGAAGAACTTTATCAAAACACTGCTTCAATGTGGCTCTAAAAGATTCTCCAAAATGTACTTCAAAGATACTGTAAAGGTTGGTCCAACTAGTCTTCAAGATCAGATCCAAAAACTTGCTTGAAGCTTCAAGATGTCTTTAAGTCTGCTCCATGGTGCATTGAAAAAATTCCTCTAGGATCCTTGCAAAACTGCTTCTAGGTGCGTTCAAGGATATGACAGAAATGTCTTTAAGTCTGCTCAAAGAGTATCTGCAACTGTGCTACAGGACAGTCTTCAAGTCTGCTACAAAGGTGACCTCGAGAATGCTTCGACAAGTATTCCATCAATCTGCTTTACGTTTGCTTAAGAAATATCTTCAAGTCTGCTTCAGCAACCCTGCTTCAAGGCGCTCCAAGTCTGTTCAAAGTCTGATCAAAAGATTGAACAAATTCTGCTTTTACAAGTGATTGAAGGTCTGCTTCAAAAGGGTTCAAAGTGTGGTCCAGTGATGTTCAAAGCACAAGTCTGAAAATCTTTCTTGCCTTTGTCTTAGGAGACTGAATATCTTGCCTCAGGCTGAGATACTACAAGCCACAAAGGAGGGCTGAATTTCGTAGGGCTTGTTACAGTCCAAATTTCAGGCCTTCCACAGGCCGAATTACAGTGCTTTCCACAGGTCCAAACCTTGCTTATACAGGGCTGAGGTCTGTCTTAATAAGGCCGAGTCTAGTCCTCAAACATAGGCAGAGATCAGGCTGTATGTGAGATCGAAGTCTGGACCAGAAGTAGACATGTTTTTCTCCAAGAATTGCTCAAGAAATTTCCGATAACCATAACCCAAAAGCAAAGTAACCAGAACCAGAAATTGCCTTCTTAATTTGCCATGGGGTTCATGAGATATGAATCACTGTTTTTCCCTTTCAGACCCAAGCTTCTTCTTATCTTCACTTCACCAAGCTGATTTGGCCGAATTGGGGAGTATGGTCTTTATTTATTCTAATTCAATCACTTCCTGAACCGACAAGTCTGTTGGGATGGAGGGCCAACTTGTTCTTAAGTAGGATGAGTTGACAAGGGAGGCAAGATCTGGTTTCTTTACTTGAAAAATTCATTTCTCCTCTTTGGAGAGGAGTTAGGAGGCATGTGAATACTCGTTGGAAAGGGCTTAAAGAAATATTTAAGCCTATGCTAATCTCCTCTTCAGCTGGATATCCCTTTGACATCAATAACAATTAATTCTTCCAACAGTGACTAGTGAATGATAATGTTAAATTTGGCAACTAAGGGTTTGATTCCTTGGTTTGCGTACACCCTTCTTGATGGCACTTTTCTTCACCTCAAAGTTTGGATTTTTTCATTAAATACAAATGACTCGACTTTACGTCGGCTCAATTCTGCCCATCTTCATGTTGGCTTCAGGAGGATTCATGTTGGCCCTAGTGAAGAGTCATGTCTCTGCAAACCCACGTCAACCACTATAAATATGGGTTTATGTTCACCTTCATTTGACACTTCTCACATACAATCATCTCATCTACAAAAGGAATTTTTTCTGTGGCTCGTGCGGACTTGTTTGGGAGTCTTCTTCCTCTGCGTTGACCAGACATCTCTCACTGTGTTGACTTGTGTTGACCATCTCTCTCTCCTAGCTGTTTAGTCGAATTCTGGAAGGATCCTTTGAGAGGCATCTTGAGCGAGTTCTTGAAGGCGGAAAGGCCGAAGTTCTGGGCTCATCAGTTGCAGTTTCAGACCCTCTGTTTACCTGCATTGACCGCAGGTCAACTGTGCACTCGTTGACGAAAATTGCAGAGGCTTAAATTCGTGTTTCCTGAGACATTTCAGAGGTGACACTTAGCTGTTTTGATTGGTTTTCTGAGCATCTTTTGTTTACCTGCTGTTTGGATTTTGAAGGGCAGTTTGACAGTCAAAGACTTGACTTTGCCTTCATTATCATTGTACAATATTGGATTATCTCTCTCTCTCAATGTTATCGGAACCGAACCGGTCATCGAACCAGAAAACCTTGTGGACCGGGAACCGGTCGGAACTGGATCGGAACCGGAAAAAAACTGGAAAAAAAATTGGTTTACCAAAAACACATAAAATATTCATAATTTAAAGAAAAAACAAATATATTCATGTGCATCCATATGAATCCAAACCATTTATACACAAATATGCAAAAGTTCTCATTTATATAGCAAGTAATAGTGCATACAACCAAAATAGCACTTAGTGCAAAACATTGTTGAACTTAAAATGTTACAAACATCAAGAAACAGGCTCTAAAAGGCCTTTATAGTCCAAAATAACATCATAGATCATATTATTATACTATAATCTACGATACTACAAGCTACAGCTACAACAAATCAATGATCAAATCATCAATCATCAGTCATCATCCTGATCGTCCTCCTTATCTTCATCTGAAGAATGAGTAGCATCAAAGTCTACAATGAGATTATGGCTTGATTCCCATGGCCCTTGATTACCCTCTGAAATTTTGGAGAAAATCAGCTCCAAAATCTTTTGAAATCAACTATGTAGCAACCCCAACAAAATAAAAAAAATCTTCCACCAATTGCAAAAACCACTGAAGAAAACCCAAAGATCTTTGGGAAAAAAAAATCTTTGAACTATCTCAAAAATCTGCCAACCCAACAACTCTGCAAGACTCCAATCAACTCTTCAAATCTGCAAAAAAACTCCCTTAGAACAACCCTACAAAAAACTCTCTGAATTCTCCTCATCGAACTCAGCTCAAGAATTGCAAAAGACTCGAATGAATAGCGTGAGTGAAATAGAGGGGGTGGGGGTGTTTAAGTAGCTTTTGGGGGGGTCTAGGGTAGCATTAGTAACTAGTAAAAATAATAATTAAAAAAAAAGAAAAAAGAAAAAAAAAAGGAATTTTTTTTTTTTTTAGTGCCAAGCCTTGTGAACCGGTGGAACCGGTCTCTGAACCGGTCCGAACCGGCCGGTTCGGTGATGGAACTGGCCAGTTTGGTACCGAACCGTTCATTTCCGGTTCGGAGGGCCGGTTCGGACCGGTTTTGCCTCCAAACCCGGTCGGACCGGCCGGTTTTTCAGAACCGGTTTGGTTCTGATAACACTGCTCTCTCTAAACATTTGATATCTATTAAGAAGAAGAAGATCTGTTGGGTTTTCCCCTTGTGCGTTTTGCCCTGGCATTAGCCTAAACATTTGTGTTCTCTTGTCTTGGCTTGTCTTCTGCATTTTACTTCTATGTTCTATCTACAGTTATTGTCAATGTTGATCTAATGGTTAATGTGATTGCCATTTAAAGTGGAATTGTAGTTGGGCTAATAAAAGGACATTGAAGTAATTGTTGCAAGCATGGAACATACCATTGTTAAAAATTAACAGATATGCATGTCATGAGAGGTCTTGTAAAGGAATCACTTATATTATTAACATTACACCATCTTTATATATATTCTCGATGGATTTCTCTCCCCTCCTATTTGGATTGGTTGTTTTATCATTAGCAAGCACATTGTTCATAACATCAATTTTTAATTTCTTGTGTTTATTAATATTGTTTACTGCATATAAATGCTTTGTGCTGCTTTCTCTCTGTGAAATTTGTGCTTTGAGTTGTATGACATGGGCAGGCTAATTTTCTTATGCTTTCTTGTTGAAGGTGCTGGGAAGAATGCCCTGAAGTCATGGCTTGCTTCGAAATCAAAGATGACATTGAAGGAACCAGTCCTGATGTCAAATGAAGGTAAAACCGAAAAGTGCTGTGGCTGATATATATATATATATATATATATATATATATATTTCCAATAGAGTATAAACTTTTCCGTGGCTCTTTATTTGGTGTATTTACATTCATGGTGAATTGCATGCTATACCTCGAGAGAAATACTTCCTTGAAAATCAGATGTTTTATGTTTTAAGTACATTAGTGTTTTCTCATTCTTGGTCTGTTTTATTCAACGTTATACAGAAAGATCCTCCAGTGGACAAGACAATGTTGAAGAGACTCATGGTCTAAGAAAGGAATTTGGAAGTGCTGAATGTTATTATGATAAAGTTAAGGGTAAAGAGAAAATCCATGAAAGCAATCCTTTTCTGCCACATATATCTCGACTTGATCCGGAAGTTCTTGCAAGTCTTCCTCCTGAAATACTTTCGGAAATCAGCGACGTGTACAATATCGAGGTTGTTGATTACTCTTTAGGTAAGCATCGAGTGTCTGAGAGATATGATATTGCAAAAACCAATGCAATGGAAAAGTTTAGTGCAGGCACAGGCAGTAAAAGGCAGGAAATAAAATTTCCCATACTGGAAGGGTGCAGCAGCAAAGTTGTAAGAAGTGGTTCCAAAAATATTGATTGCGACAACCAGCACATGATTTTAAAGAGAGAAGAGGAAGAACAACATCACGATTCTGCTGCAAACAGGTTCTGTTCAGTTGATTTACCAGCATCATCGGAGGTGTGTAACTTCATTCCAGTTTTGCATGGTTTTTTTTTCTGCAGTTTATTTATTAGTGTGTTTTTTAATGGACAAATGCTCATTTAAGATATTAGTTTTCTTTTATTGTGGCAAAATACTTTATATTAAGCAATCAAATACGTACAAATCTAACATTAAACTCTTGAAAATTTTAAATGTCTTTACATACCTATAATGGTCTTTGTTAGTTTTTGTAGCATCGGATGTGTTCTAGCCATGAAATTTGGTGGAGAGGCTAGAATACATGAGATCTTCAAAACCTAGAAATCATTTATGGAAATTCCATTTAAAGATGAATTAATTAGATTATTAACTGATTTTTAAATATTTCGTAAGTCTAAACTTAGGAAATATGGCTAATTAATCAGAATTACTTAAGTCAAGGTGAGAATTCTCTAGAAACTCACACGGATCGATCCAGAGATGAACTGAGCCATCGATTAAGATTTAATCTTGGCCGTTGGAGTCCCAACATGAAGACATAAGAAGGGATAGATGTGGTGATGAAGAATACACTAGAGTCACTTGGAGAATTCGATTTTCCAGAGTAGCAGCAATCAATTGCTGGATAGTTCGAGCTTCAATGAGGCAACAATGATAGTGAGGGGCAGGGACAGAGTGACCCAGATGACGTTTTCTATATCTGGAGGGGCAACAACAAGAGGGTCAAGTTATTCCTAGTGAGGTAGCGCAGAGGTTATCTTTCGAGGGCAATTCGATTTAGCTGGACAGAAATTAGTTCTCAATTCTAGAGGCCAGGCAAAGGGTCCAGAGTGCCGGAGAGGCTATTTCCTGAGCAGAGATAGGCATAACGACTTCATCAGAGGCAGGTTGAAGGCTTGACGTCATAGGGTTTGTGCAGAGCAGCGCAAAGGTTGACATAGAGGGTCTAGGAGGCCGAGTGTTCTGAAGGAAGTTGTGCCGGGATTGCTTGTGGAAGAAGTGTAATTCCCTTAGAATAATTTTGCCTAGATTTTCTTGCTGTTTGGATTTCCAGATCGGGCATCCGTAGATTGTACTCAAAATTTAATTGCTGCTTAATAATAAAAACCCTCACTACTGGACCAATTTTCCAAGTTGGGTTTTTTCCGGGGATATTTGTCCAAAAATAACGGTGTCATATTTTTATGTGTGCGTGGTAGTATTTTGAATTTTCTCAGTTTCCAACGCTATTTTCTTCCATAATTTATTTATGAAAATCACAGTGAGAATTGTTTGATATTTGTTGTAGAAAAGTGCAAATAAATTGCTAAATAAAATTAACAATTAGGAGAATAATTTCCAGTTGCTGTGATAGACAAAATTTTCAGTCTTTTTCTTTTCATTGCTTTTCAGGAATATATGTATATTCATGGTGTTGGTAAACTGTAAATACTTGAATTAGATGCAACTCTGCTGTGTTTACATATTTATGACATAGATTGTCTTATATTAAATATTTTCATAATTGCTTAGTTACAAGTGACAACTTGCATGTATCTTGAATTGAATAATTATTATGAATGAATGACTTAGATGATTACAATGGACAGTGTACCATATAGCATTGGCTAGTCACAAGTGAATGAGTATGCACCCTTTGAATCTTGTGCAACCTGTTTGACTAGTTTTGAGCTTTGACAAGCCATATCTTGAAATTTTCTTGACAAAATGGAAAAATTTTACATGACATTTTGTTAATTTTAGATAACCATGGTATGTACTATGTTTAATGCAGTTTACTTCAATCCTTTTTGTAGGCCTAATTCAAATTAGCAGTCACATAAACATGAAAGTAAACACTGATAGAACATAATAATAGATCAATAGAAAACAAGCCAAAATAATATATCAGAATTTGTAATTCTTCTTGTCGGGCAAATGTAGAGAGAAATGTTTGTTACAACAGTCAACAGGATGCCCTAACCAACATAGACTTTTGTTGGTCAAACCAGCGCTTCCAACCTCCAAGAGGTTCAGTCAAACATATACAAGATCAACTTTTTTTAAGTGTCACACACACCTCCAAAGACAACTCCCAAAATAGTCAATGTAAGTCATCAAAACCAGTCAATGCTGAAGTCAACGGTGGTCAACGTTGTGGTCAAAGTCAACGTCCTTACTTGATGTTTGTGCCCCCAATGCGGCCTCCAAAAATCGAAATTTCTGTAGTCAAATCGAAGTCAAAGCTTGAGGGTTGACCCAAAGTCAATGTTGGTCAACACTGTCCAGAAAGCCCTAAAAGTAGTTCGAAATTTCTCCAGCTTCAAATTCACACGTTGGAGATGTGAAATTTTCAGATTTGAAAATTATTACTGCTATGATTGATTTATTTCGCCTACTTATTAGATAAGTTATTTATAGATGCTTCAGTAAATTTTGAAATAAACACAGCTGCAGAAATAACACATGTAGCACAATATGAACAACCATATGAACATAGTTATTTTTGGACAATTGTCCCCGGAAAAACCCAATGTGGGAAAACTGATGTAGCAGATGAGAGTTTGTATTTATCTTCAGCAATGAAAAGATCTTTTACAAAAGTCTTGGTGAGCAAAATAAAATAGCATACACTTGGCATGAATTTTCTGAACACTCCGGAAGTGTTCCCGACTCTTGGGATGTCCTTCAACACCCTCTGCGTCATCTTGCGTAGCTGCTCTGCGTGGAGGGCTTGATGCTACTGCTCAGCACTGCCTTCCCTTCACCCTTCTGCGTTTTGCGTCTCTTTTGGTTGACTTCTCCCTCCTTCTGCTTCTGCAATCCCGCCTCTGCAAACTCATCTGCTGAAATCGAATTCTCTTACTTCAGAATTGATTTCCTTCGGGTGTTGAGAATGTGCCCGGCTTGATTTCCGAATGATCCTGAAGCCTCTTCTTATAATCTTCTCGCTGAGGAATCAACAACCAAGATTATATCTTTAATCAATGGCTCAGATAAAAAGATGACTTGATCTTCGTTTTCTAGAAGATTCACTCTTATTTATTAATACCCTTTAATTATTTAATTTCCCTAAGTTTAGACTTAGGGTCTATATTAAAATAATTAATTATTTTAATAAGGCAAGAGCTGAGTGGAATTTCCCCAAACGATTCTGGGTTCTTTGGATAAATGTTGTCCAAACATATCCACCAAATTTGAGACTTGGAACACTTCCTCTTAGCGAGGAAAGTGTTCAAGCAAGGTACCATTGTACTGCTCTGATTCTAGAACATCTGCTGCGCTGATGATGTCCTGGCTGCTGCCCCTCATCTTTGCGCTGCTGCCCTCTGTACTGTTGCCTGTGACACTACCTCTGCCACTACCTCATCCGTACTGCAGCTTCCTGTGACTCTGTAGACCACCCGTTCGTCTAATGGAAGCGGATCTCAACCATCCGCATCTTCTCTCTAAAGTAAGTGAACTTCATCTTACTCAGAGCTTTGGTGAAGATATTTGCTACCTGTTCCCCTATAGGAGTGTACCTCAATTGCATTGCTCCCCATTGGACATAGTCCTTGATGAAGTGGGATCGAATGTCAATGTGTTTCGACCGGTCATGAGACACAAGATTCTCAGAGTTGCTTGATGCAATTCTGATTATCACACATAATCCTGGTTGGTTCCATCCTCCTCTTGAGTAGGTTCAAGAGTAATTTACGAAGCCATATGGCCTCGCATGAAGCTATGCTTGCTGCCATATACTCTACCTCGGCTGAACTTAGTGTGACAGACTTTTGTTTCCTACTGCACCAAGAGGTCATCCCTGATTCGAGACTGAAACAACACCCGCTAGTACTCTTCCGATCCACTGTGCTTCTCGCCCAATCTGCATCTGTCAACCCACTCAACTGGACCTCATTGCCCTTGGTGTACTTCAATCCATACTCGACTGCCCCCTTCAGATATCTGAGAACATGTTTGGCTGCTGCCTAGTGAGCCCTCATTGGTTCCACCATGAACTGACTGAGGGTATTCACTGCATAACAAATGTTTGGTCTAATATTGACCAGATACTGTTGGGTGTGGAGGCTGATTATCTTGTTTACTTTGTATCACAGCATTGGACCCCTGTACCTTCCGTAATTAATCGCTGTTGTGGGGGGTCTTAGGGGGGGGGGCGGTAGCGACTTTATGGAGCCCCCCCTTGGTGGGGGGTTTCGGGGGCAACGCCCCCGAAGCTAAAAACAAATGTAAAATTGCCTTGTAAAAGTATAGTAATTTCTAGTCAATCTGGGCTGTTCATTAGGCGGATGATTTGACGGTAGAAATTATGTTTAATTTAGGGTTTTTTGCCCTAGAAGGCAACCCCTCTCTTTGTATGAGGGTATTGTATTGCGGCTGTGTATTACATGTGTATTCTCTGAGCGGGAAATAGATAGGGAGACTATGAGAAAAAACAGAGGATATTACAGCGGATCTGCTGTAGGTTTTGTCTCTTCATTTTTGCTGGATAATAGAAAGGAAGGACTGGCTGTTCGGGGTGGACGTAGCCCAAACTTGGTGAACCACGTATATCTGTGTCTCTCTGGTTTTATGTGTTTTGTGTGCTTGTATTTTCCGCATATTTTATGTGTTGCATTGCTCTGTAATATTTAATTTTCTAACAACTGGTATCGGAGATGAAGTTATATTTGGCTGATAAACTCGCAGGAAAGAAGGGTTCCTGGTTTGAGTGGGAGCAATGGCGGAAGATGGTAAGTTTAGGGTCGAGAAATTTAATGGCCAAAACTTCTCGCTGTGAAAGATGCAGATGGAAGATTATCTGTATCAGAAAGATCTGTACCTACCACTGAGCGGAAAAACAAAGAAGCCGATGGCCATGACAGATGCGGAATGGAACATTCTAGATAGAAAGGCACTCGAAACAGTACGGTTGTGCCTTGCGGCGTTAGTCACCTTCAATATTTCGAAGGAAACAACAACAGAGGGTTTGATGCAGACGTTGGCGAAACTATATCAAAAACCCTCGGCCTTAAACAAGGTATTTCTTATGAAACGATTATTTAATATGAAGATGTCGGAAGGTGGATCTGTTGTAGACCATTTAAATGATTTTAATATAGTTACCAGTCAGCTAAGTTCTGTAGGGGTAAACTTTGATGATGAAGTTAGGGCTCTTTTATTTCTGTGCTCATTGCCAGAAAGCTGGAATGGTTTAGTTATGGCCATTATTAACTTTGTCTCTGGATCTAGTACTTTAAAGTTTGGTGATGTTGTCGGTGCTATCCTTAGCGAGGAAATGCGACGGAAAAGCTCCGGTGAGACACCGGGTAATGCTTTGAGTGCAGAGTCTAGGGGAAGGAGAATGGAAAGAGGAAAGAGCTCAGGATATCGCAGTAAATCAAGAAAAGGCAGATCCAAGTCTAGATTGGGGATAGTGTGCTGGAAATGCGGAAAGAAAGGACACCTAAAGAAAGACTGTAGATCTTGGAACGGAAAAGAAGGAGATGCACAGCAAGAAAACAATCATGAAGCAAATGTGACAAGTGATGTGTTACAAGATGCTTTGATTCTTTCTTTCGAAAATGTTATTGATTCTTGGGTTGTAGATTCAGGGACCTCATTCCATGCCACACTAGATAAGAAATATTTTCATGACTATGTTCAAGGAGATTTTGGACAAGTCTGTTTGGGTGATGATAAACCCTGTAAAATTGTTGGAATGGGTAAAGTTCTTGTAAAACAGCAGAATGGAAACCAATGGCTATTAAAAGAGGTAAGGCATGTTCCAGATCTAAAGAAAAATCTGATTTCAACAGGGCAGTTAGGCGGTGAAGGTTGTGTGACAACTTTCACAGATAAAGCTTGGAAGGTCACCAAAGGAGCCTTGGTAATATCAAAAGGCTAAAAGGTTGGTACATTGTATTTATGCAATGGTATTTCTAACTCTGTTAATGCTTTAACTTCCAAAGGAGCAGATGCAGCATTATGGCATCATAGGTTCGGACACATGAGTGAGAAGGGGATGAAGATTCTTCACTCAAGAAATTTGTTGCAAGGTTTGAAGAATTTTGATTTGGATTTCTGTGAGACTTGCATTTATGGAAAACAAAAGAGACTTAGATTTCTTAGAGTTGGGAAAGGAAAGAAGAGCGAAAAATTGGAGCTTGTGCATACAGATGTATGGGGACCTGCTCAGGTATCATCTCTTGGTGGCTCTCGCTATTATGTTACGTTTATTGATGATGCAACTAGAAAAACTTGGATTTATTGTATTCAAAATAAATCTGATGTATTTGATACTTTCAAGAAATGGAAAGCTTTGGTTGAGATTGAGACATGAAAGAAGTTGAAGTGTCTCAGATCAGACAATGGAGGTGAGTATTGCAGCAAAGAGTTTGATAGGTACTGTTCAGAGCATGGAATTTGTAGAGAGAAGATAGTTCCAAGAACACCACAAGAAAATGGTGTGTCAGAAAGGATGAACAGAACAATCATGGAGCGTGCAAGGTGCATGAGATTGCATGCAGGATTGCCTTTAAAATTTTGGGCAGATGCTGTAGATATTGTTGTTTATCTAATAAACAGAGGGCCTTCAAGTTCCTTGGATGGTGGTATTCCAGAGGAAGCATGGACAGGTAAAAAGGTAAACTACTCTTTTTTAAAGCCTTTTGGTTGTGAGGCCTCTGTCTATATTAATAAAAAAAATAGAAGAAAGCTTGAAGCAAAATCAAAGAAATGTACCTTTATTGGATATGGTGTTAATGATTTTGGTTATTGCTTATATGATTATGAAAATCACAAAATCATTAGGAGCAAAGATGTAATATTCAATGAAAAGGTCTTGTATAAGAATCAGTTGCAGGAAAAGAAACAGAAAAAAGAAAGCAAGGAATACACAGTTCTTGATGAGATAACTGAAAAAGTAAAGGTGCCTGAAAATAATAATAATCAACAACCACAGCAGCAGCAACCACCACAACAGCAACAAGCACCTCAAACACCTGAAAGTGGTGTTAGAAGATCTACCAGGATAAGTAGACCCCCTGAACGATACTCTCCTTCATTATATTATTTATTGCTGACTGATTCTGGTGAACCTGAATGTTATGAAGAAGCAATGCAGGTTGAAAGTAGGAAGAAGTGGGAGCTAGCCATGGAATAAGAGATGGACTCCTTAATGCATAACTAGACTTGGGACTTAGTCAGGTTGCCTGCAGGTAAAACTACATTGCAGAATAAATGGGTTTACAGGCTGAAGGAAGAAGATGGAGGAAAACAGAGGCACAAAGCTAGACTTGTGGTGAAGGGGTTTGCACAGAAGAAAGGTATTGATTTTGATGAAATATTTTCTCCTGTTGTTAAGATGACTTCAATCAGAACTATCTTAAGTCTTGTAGCAGCAGAAGATTTACATCTTGAACAGTTAGATGTAAAGACAACATTTTTCCATGGAGATTTGGAGGAAGAGATATACATGCAACAACCAGAAGGATATGAGGTAAAAGGGAAAGAAAAATTGGTGTGCAGGTTAAAGAAGAGCTTGTATGGCTTAAAACAGGCTCCAAGGCAGTGGTATCTAAAATTTGACAAGTTTATGTCCGAACAAGGTTATACTAGATGTCACTCTGATCATTGTGTTTATCTGAAAAGGAAAAATGATGGCAGCTATATTATATTGTTATTGTATGTAGATGACATGCTTGTTGCAGGGTCTAACATGCAGGAAATAAATGTGCTCAAACAAAAATTGGCAAATTCATTTGCAATGAAGGATTTGGGAGCTGCAAAACAGATCCTTGGTATGAGAATAACCAGAGATAGGAAAAATAAAAAATTAACACTGTCTCAGAATGAGTACATACAAAAGGTGTTGAAAAAATTTAATATGCACAATGCAAAACCAGTTAGTACACCTTTTGCTAGCCATTTCAAACTTAGTAAGGAGATGTGCCCAAAGACCCAAGAAGACATGGATTATATGTCTAAAGTTCCATATGCATCACCAGTTGGAAGTTTAATGTATGCAATGGTCTGCACAAGGCCTGATATTGCACATGCAGTGGGAGTTGTAAGCAGGTATATGAACAATCCAGGAAAAGAACATTGGATGGCAGTAAAATGGATTCTCAGATATTTGAGAGGTACCACAAATCAAGCATTATTCTTTGGTGGTTCAAACATTGCTCTACAGGGATATGTTGATGCAGATATGGCAGGTGACAGAGATAACAGGAGGAGCACTACAGGATATGTATTTACCGTAGGTGGAACAACTGTCAGTTGGGTTTCAAAAATCCAAAGTGTTGTTGCACTTTCAACAACAGAAGCAGAGTATGTTGCTGCTACAGAGGCTAGTAAAGAAATGATTTGGTTAGAAAGGTTTATGGATGAATTGGGTAAGAAGCATGATATGGGAACGTTATACAGTGATAGCCAAAGTGCCATTCATCTTGCAAAGAACTCAACATTTCATTCCAGGACTAAACACATACATCTCAATTACCATTTCATACGGTCAGTATTGGAAGATGGAGAGTTGAAGCTGGAAAAGATACACACTAGCTAGAATCCTGCAGATATGCTAACAAAAGTTGTAACCAGAGAGAAACTGAGAATGTGCTCAGTTTCAATTGGTCTTTAAGGATGACAATGAAGATGAGAAATAGCTAGGTCCAAAGAGGAGTCATTGTTCAGCAAATGAAGTAGCGGTGGAGTTGCTACAATCAGTGTCCAAGTGGGAGATTGTTGGGTGTGGAGCTTGATAATCTTGTTTACTTTGTATCACAGCATTGGACCCCTGTACCTTCCATAATTAATCGCTGCCGTGGGGGGTCTAGGGGGGGCGACAGTGACTTTATGGAGCACCCCCCTGGCGGGGGGTTTCGGGGGCAGTGCCCCCGAAGCTAAAAACAGATTTAAAATTGCCTTGTAAAAGTATAGTAATTTCTAGTCAATCTGGGCCGTTCATTAGGCGGATGATCTGATGGTAGAAATTATGTTTAGTTTAGGGTTTTTTGCCCTAGAAGGCAACCTCTCTCTTTGTATGAGGGTATTGTATTGCGGCTGTGTATTACATGTGTATTCTCTGAGCGGGAAATAGATAGGGAGACTGTGAGAAAGAACAGAGGATATTACAACGGATCTGCTGTAGGTTTTGTCTCTTCATTTTTGCTGGATAATAGAAAGGAAGGACTGGCTGTTCGGGGTGGACGTAGCCCAAACTGGGTGAACCACGTATATCTGTGTCTCTCTGGTTTTATGTGTTTTGTGTGCTTGTATTTTCCGCATATTTTATTTGTTGCGTTGCTCTGTAATATTTAATTTTCTAATAGATACATCAATGATCCGATGAGCTGCCTATACAAGGTGGGATCAAGCTCATCATTCTCTAACATGTCTATCCTCTTCCAGTTTATAATAATTGGCGTGGCCATGGGTCTACGATCTTCCATCTGAAATCTCTTCAGGATTTCTGTAGTGTATCTTCCTTGCCCCAGGAAGATTTCTCCCATCTGTTGCCAGACGTCCAAACCAAGAAAATAGTGCATTTGCCCCAGATCCTTCATGTGAATTTAGTAGCCAGATTCTCCTTGCAATCCTTAATGAGCTTAGATGATCCAGCAATAAACAAATAATCTACATATAATACCAGGATTAATGGCTCATCCCCTACTCTCAAGTAGTAAAGATTAGGATCTACATCACTCTTGAAGAAACCCATCTTTTGCAAATAGCTATCACGTTGCCCATACCATGCTCCGCGGGATTGTTTTAGACCATACAAGGCTTTCTTAAACCTGCAAACATGAGTCTTTTGCTCATGTGTCTCGAAGCCCTCAAAATGTTCTATGTACACTTCCTCCTCTATCACCTCGTTCAAGAACACTGTCTTGACATCCATTTGGTGAATGTCCCATCCCATCTGTGCTGCTAGAGAGATGATGGATCTGATAGAAGTGTAGCAAGTTACAGGGGCAAAGATTTCCTCATAATCGATCCCTTTCTTTTGTGCATACCCCTTAGCCACAAATCTAGCTTTGAACTTCTCTAATCTTAATCTGGCCGTTGGTTCTCCAACAGGAAGATTATAAAAGAAGGCTTGAGGGTCATTTGGAAAATAAGCCTGGCATACACTTAGTACCCGAAGGAGATCGATTCTAAAATAAGAGAATTCGATTTCAGTGGGAGAGTTGCAGGGCGAGGAGTTTGCAGAAGCAGAGGGAGGAGGGAGTTAGTAGTGATCGAGATCAGGGACGGAGGGTAACAGTGGGTCACTAGAGGCAGCTTGAGCTTGCAGCGCAAAGAACCCACGCAGTCTCCTTGCAGAGTTATGCAACCCAGCGCTTGGACTGTCCAGTGAATCGCGCAGATAGACATAGGAGCTTGCAGGGGCTGTTTAGGGTGTCAAAGAATTGTCCGAGGAAGCTGGTAAATCAGTCTCAGGTGTTTCAAAATTTATCTACCATTATATTTCCCCGTAAAGATATCATTTGCCAAAGAATTAATAAAATCCTCATCTGCTGCACTGATTTTCCCGCATTGGGTTTTTCAGGGGACAATTGTCCAAAAATAACTGTGTACATGTGATTAATTCTTGTGCTTATGTTCCCTACTGTTTATTTCTCTGCATATATATTTGTGAATGTTGCAGTAGTATTTATTTCGATATTTGCCAAGAGATTTCTGAATAATAACTTATTGAAATAATAAGTCAGAGAAATAAATCTATCACTGCAACTGTTTTGTTTTCAGTTTGAAAATTTCACATGGTATCAGAGCCAGAGATGAATAACAGGAAAGGGGAATCTACTAGTGAATGGAAATCTACTGTTGCATCAACAACACAGAAGGGTTCACGTAGTTCTCCAGGAAGGGGAAGAAGCATGACAGAACAGATTGATCATGATGTCTTTGTATTGGCATCCAGACTTGAGGAATATTTTGCTTGCGTATTGAGCACTGCTTCTTTTGATGTCTGGTATGTTGACAGTGTAGCCTCTCCTCACATGACTGGAGTACAGGACTGTTTTTTCGACTACCAAGAAGAGCAGATGAATTTCAAAATAACCATGGGTAATAAAGTAAAATGCACTCCCATTGGGAGAGGTACCGTAGTTTTTCAGACTGAGGCGGGAAATAGAATCCATGCCACTAATGTGCTGCATGTGCCGGGTTTGGGGATGAACTTGCTCTCAGTGTCTCAGCTTCAAACCGAGGATATGACGTCTACTTTATTGGCAATAGAGTCTATGTCAAGCACCCCAGTTGGAAGAAGAAGGCACAGATCGGGGTAAGAAGCAACAAACTGTACAAGCTACAACTTGATTCTCCAATGGCACTGGTCGACAACGCAGATGAGCGGACATGAATGAGCTATGGCATAGAAGAATGGGACATTTGCATCATGGGGCGTTGAGAACTCTCTAGAAGATTGTCACAGGAGTTCCAAAACTGAGCACTAAACGAGATGATCTCTTGAAGGGGTGCATATTAGGAAAATATGCCAAGGCAACATATCATAGAAGCAACAATAGGGCCAAGGGTGTATTGGATCTGATACACTGAGATATCTGTGGACCAATGTCCACTAGAGCTCTTAGTGGTGCCGAATATTTCGTCACCTTCATTGATGACCATTTCAGGAAAACTTGGGTCTTCTTCTTGAAGACCAAGGATGAAGTCTTCAGTCGATTCAAAGAGTTTAAGGCTCTGGTTGAAAATCTGATAGGGAAGCGGATCAAGATGTTGCGATCAGATAATGGTGGTGAATACATAGATAAAGAGTTCACCAGATTCTGCGCATGAGAAGGCATCAAAAGGGAGTGGACAACTCCATGCAATCTGGAGTATAATGGTGTGCAAAAAGGAAGAACCAGACTATTGTTGAAGCAACAACATCCATGCTGTATGACCAAGACATGCCCAAATTCCTGTGGGCTGAAGCGTGTAATACAACTGTCTACATTCAGAACAGGACTCCTCATGTTGCACTGGGAATGATCACGCCAGAAAGTGTCTTCACTGGCAGTAAACTTGAAATGAGTCACTTTAGGATCTTTAGCAGTACAACTTACTGTCATGTGCCCAGTGAGAAGAGGAAGAAGTTGGAGATGACTGCAGAAAAAGTGTATCTGGTAGGATACAGCGAGAATGCAAAGGCATATTGCATCTACATTCCTGAGAGCAAGAAAGTTGTGGTGTGAAGGGATGTGAAGTTCATGGAGGAGAAGGCCTTTAGAAGATCCCGTGAGCTGCCTTCTGCTACGCAGTCTGAGGAAGAGCCTCTGGTTCAGCCCCAGCAACCAGCAACAGAAAATTCAGTTGCCTCTCCAAGTTATAAGGATCCAAGGGATGTGTCTATCAAGGCTTTGCAAGAGGGAGAGCTGGTAGATCCACCCACTACCAGTGGGAGAACGAGTAGGGAGCTTCGACGAATTCTGAAGGATGCAGAATACTTTGTCGGAATCCCCCGAAATGAGAAGAGACAACTTAAGGAGCCTGAAGGTATCAAGCCTTGGTTGCTCAAGTGGGAGAACCTTCCAATTTTCGGGAAGTAGCTTAGCACCAAGTGTGGGTTGATGCAATGGTGGAAGAGTACAGTTCCATCATGACAAATGATGTCTGGGAAGTGTTCCCCAAACCTCAGGAGATATCAGTTGTAGGATCCTGGTGGATCTACAAAATCAAGTATGCTGTAGACGGCAGCGTCAAGAAATTTAAAGCCAGGTTTGTGGCTAAGGGATATGCTTAGAAGGAAGGAATTGACTATGAAGAAACCTTCGCCCCAGTAGCCAGGTACACCTCGATCAGGTCTGTGATATCCCTTGCTGCGCAGATGGGATGGGAAATTCACCAGATGGACGTCAAGACGACATTCTTGAATAGGGTGATAGAGGAAGAGGTGTATATAGAACAACCAGAGGGGTTGAGACACATGATCAGAAAACTCATGTGTGCAGATTGAAGAAAGAGTTATATGGATTAAAGCAAGCTCCTAGAGGTTGGTATGGTTGAATTGACAACTACCTGCAAAAGATGAGATTCGTCGAGAGTGACGCAGATCCCAACCTCTACTATCTGAGAGTAGGGAGTGAGCCTTTGACAGTAGTTTTGTATGTAAATGATCTGTTCTTGACGGGATCATGAAGGCTCATCACAGACTGCAAGAAGAACTTGGCTGAAGAATTTAACATGAAGGATCTAGGACAAATGCACTATTTTCTGTGGTTGGAGGTTTGACAGCTAAACGGGGAAATATTCCTTGGACAAGGGAGATACACTTCAAAGATTTTGAAGAGATTTCAGATGGAGGATTGTAGACCCATGGCAACTCCAATGATCACCAACTAGAAGAAAATCGACACGTCCGAAGATGATGATGCTAATCCTACGCTATATAGGCAGCTCGTAGGGTCATTGATGTATATTGTAAATACAAGTCTGTTATGCTGTAAATAACCTTAGTCAGTTCATGGTGGAACCGAAGAGGGCATATTGGGCAGCAACCAAACATGTTTTCAAATACCTTCAAGGAATAGTTGAGCTTGGATTGAAGTATACTCGTAGCAATGTTATCAAGTTGAGTGGTTTCACCGACGCAGATTGGGCTAGAAGTTCAATTGATTGGAAGAGTACTAGTGGGTACTGTTTCAGTCTAGGATCAAGAATGACTTCTTGGTGCAACAAGAAACAGAAGTCTGTAGCACTGAGTTCAGCAGAAGTAGAGTATATCGTAGCCAGCACAGCTTCGTGCGAATTCATATGGCTTCGAAAACTATTAGTGAACCTACTCAAGGAGAAAATGGAAGCGGCCATCATCTTATGCGATAATCAGAGTTGCATCAAGCTATCTGAGAATCCTGTGTTTCATGATAGGTCGAAAGATATTGACATCAGGTGTCACTTCATCAGGGACTGTGTACAACGTGGAGCTGTCCAGTTGCAGTACACTCCAATAGGAGAACAGTGGCGGACATCCTCACGAAGGCCCTAGGAAAAACAAAGTTTGTCTACTTCAGAGAGAAGATGGGGATGATGAAGAATTCCTTCCAGTAGTAGGAATGGATAGACTCGGTATTCAGAGGGAGCTATGGTACAAATGCAACAGTGACAGTGGTAGTGTTAAAGACAGCAGTACAGGAGACAACGACGCAACAGATGAGGGGCAACGTCTAGAGATCAACAGTGCAGAGGGTGCTTCAAAACATAACAACATGCATCAGGCATATTGTTGGAACACCTTCCTCGCTAAGAGGGAGTGTTGATTTTTGTAGCATCTGTAAGTGTTCCAAGTCTCAAACTTTGCAGGGAGACTTGGACAACAACATTTTAAAGAACCCATAAAGAGTTTGTGGAAATTCCACTCGGTTCATGACTTATTAAAATAATTAATTATTTTAATGAAGACCCTAAGTCTAAACTTAGGGAAATGAAATAATTAAATGGTATTAATAAGTCAGAGTGTGAATCTTCTAGAAAACATGGATCAAATCAAGTTTTAATCTTAGCCATTGATTTATCATTTAATCTGGGCTGTTGGTTCTGCAACAGGAAGATTATAAAAGGAGGGTCATTTGGAAAATAAGCCGGGCATACACTCAGTACCCAAAGGAGTTCGATTCTGAAGTAAGAGAATTCGATTTCAGTGGGAGAGTTGTAGGGCGAGGAGTTTGTAGAAGCAAAAGGAGGGATTCAATAGTGATTGAGATCAGGGACAGAGGGCAACAATGGGTCACTGGAGGTAGCTTGAGGCTGCAACGTAGAGAACCCACGCAGTCTTGACGCAGACTTATGCAGTCCAGCGCTAGGACCGTGCAGTGAATCACGCAGACAGGCACAGGAGCTTGCAGGGGTTGTTCACGGTGTCAAAGAATTATTCGAGGAAGCCGAAAATTCAGTCTCAAGTGTTTCAGAATTTATCTGCCGTTATATTTCCCTGTAAAGATATCATTTGCCGAAGAATTAATAAAACCCTCATCTGCTGCAACGGTTTCCTGCATTGGGTTTTTCCGCAGACAATTGTGCAAAAATAATTGTGTACATGTGATTGATTCTTGTGCTTATGTTCCCTATTGTTTATTTCTCTACATATATATTTGTGAATGTTGTAGTAGTATTTATTTCAATATTTGCTAGAAGATTTTTGAATAATAACTTATTGAAATAATAAGTACGAGAAATAAATCTGTCACTGGAACTGTTTAGTTTTCAGTTTGCAAATTTCACACTCTGGAGGACTGCGTGTACCCTTCCAAATGTCGGATCTTTGGTCCATAGCAGATCCTCCCTTTCTGTCTTCAGCCTTTTGCTCTGATACCATGTGAAATTTTCAGATCAGAAAATTATTACTGCAGTGATTGATTTATTTCGCCTACTTATTAGATAAGTTATTTAGAGATGCTTCAGTAAATTTTGAAATAAACACAGCTGTAGTACTTCACTCTAATAAAAAGCATAAGAACATAAATAACAAATGTAGCACAATAGAAACAATCATATGAACACAGTTATTTTTTGACAATTGTCCCTGGAAAAACCCAATGTGGGAAAACCGGTGAAGTAGATGAGGGTTTGTATTTATCTTCAACAATGAAAAGATATTTTACAGAAGTCTTGGTGAGCAAAATAAAATAGCATACACCTGGCATGTATTTTCTGGACACTCCGAAAGTATTCCCAACACTCGGGATGTCCTTCTACACCCTTTGCGTATCCTGCATAGCTTCTATGTGCAATTCCTCCCTAGACTGCGTAATTCTGCGTGGAGGGCTTGATGCTGCTGCTCAACTCTGCCTTCCCTTCACCCTTTTGCCTTCTGCTTAACTGTGAGCTGACTTCTCCCTCCTCCTTCTGCGTCTGCAATCCCGCCTCTACAAGCTCGCCCACTGAAATCGAATGCTCTTTCTTCAGAATCGATTTCCTTTGGGTACTGAGAATGTGCTCGGCTTGATTTCCAAATTACCATCAAGCCTCTTATAATCTTCTCGCTGATGAATCGACGACCAAGATTATATCTTTAATCAATGGCTCAAATTAAAAGATGACTTGATCTCCGTTTTCTAGAAGATTCACACTCTGCTTTATTAATACCCTTTAATTATTTAATTTCCCGAAGTTTAGACTTAGTGTCTTCATTAAAATAATTAATTATTTTATTAAAACAAAATCCGATTAGAATTTCCACAAACGATTTCTGGGTTCTTTGGATAACTTTTGTCTAAGCCTCTCCACCAAATTTGAGACTTGGAACACTTCCCGATGCTATAAAATCAACAGCAGAGAGAGAAACCTCTTCTAGGCTGTATGCACCAATCAGATGATGAGGAATGTGTGTGATGAGATGATGATGATGAAATGAGCATCATCCCTCTCTAATTTATATCCATCAACGAGGGTGTGTGACACATCTTTTGGGGCTTGAGAGCCTACATTACAATTCTGGCCGACCTTGAGAATTTGCACATGCGCGGAAAATAAAATCAAAACATAAGTTCTGCTCATCCAAACAAGATGATTTTTAGATCAATCTTGCAGTTGTCCGAAAGAGGAATCCAACAAAAATATCATCATCATGATATGAGCAAAATGCAACATGGAGTTTGGACCTAGTTGCCCAAAATTAACACTCCCTCTCAACTAGAGAGAACTCCATCTGTCCAGCTGTGCCATCCTGTCATCCAGTACCATCATGTACCATCTGTCTAGCTGTGTCATCTTGTGTCATCCTGCTGTAACATGCTTTGCTGACTCTTCTTTACCCAATGAGAGTGAGTCACAAAGACATCACACTCTGCTGACCCGAAGTCAGCTTAGAGGTTAAAACCTCAATGGGACTCAAGAGAGTCACATACTGACCCAAAGTCAGTTTAAAGGTAAGAACCTCTTCAGACTTTATCCCAGATCAAGTTGTTGGACACATCCCATCCTAGACATAGAGAGTAGGACAATCCTCGATGCATCTATCGGTCATGCTATTGGTCTCTATCCACATTTCCCATCTCATTAGCCAAATGAGAGGTACTTCCCATGAGTCCGAAACTCCATGGGTAGGATGCATGTGGGGCATAAATCAAAAAGAGGGTGAACCAGTTCAATATCATAGTGGTGGGGAAGAAGCACACCAACAAGGTTTGGTGAACCTAGCCCTGTGGTTGCTTATAGCTCCAAGAAGCTATCCTCAAGCCCCCTAGAGCTCCTAGAGCTCATAGTCCAACTCAGGCGGGACCCTAAGAATAGGGTTTGTCCACGATACTAAGCTTCTCACGAAAGGTTAAGAATTTGACCTTCCCTAGGGGCTTCGTGAGAATATCTGCGACTTGCTCATCAGTCCCAGTGTTATGGAGCCTTACGACACTTAGCTGTACCATGTCTCGGACAAAGTGGTACCTAATATCAGTATGCTTGGATCAGTCGTGGAACACGAGATTCTCAGAAAGACGAATCCCACTCTGATTATCACAAAGGATAACAGTGGTATCTAGCACATGTCCAAACAACTCATTGAAGAGCTTTCTTAACCAAATAGCTTCACAACAGGCCATACTCTCTGCAATGTATTCGACCTCGGCAGTGCTGAAAGAAACTGATTTTTGCTTCTTGCTCGTTCAAGATATCGAAGCAGAAGCAAGAGTGAAGCAACATCTAGATGTGCTCTTACGATCCACCACACTGCTTGCCCAATCAAAATCTGTATTACCTGCCCAAAGATATCTCAAGAGATTCTTGGCGCCAATCCAGTGAATGTGTCAGGGTCAACCATATCTTGACTCAATGTATTCACTGCAAAACATATATCCGAATGTGAGTTCACTAAGAACATCAAGCCCCCACGAGTTGACGATACTCGGTGGGATTTCCCAACTCGGGCCCAACAACACTTTCACACAACTTCCTAAAGTTGAGTTCCATCGTTGTCGACATGGACTTACAATTCATCATTCCAAATCTCTGCAGCAAGTTCACAACATATCTTCCTTGAGAAAGGAAAATCTCAATTGGCATCTGCCAGACCCCCAAGCCCAGGAAATAGTGCATCAGTCCTAGGTCCTTCATCTCGAACTCAGAAGCTAGTTCCCTCGTACATTGATGAATGAGAGGGTGAACATCTATCAGGAAGAGATCGTCCACATAGAGAACCAGAATGAGAGGCCTTTCTTTATCAACCTTAAAATAAAGGTTTGGATCAACATCACTTGCCCAACTTCATCAAGTAGCTATCGATCCTCTCATACCAAGCCCTGGGGGCTTGCTTCAACCCATAGAGGGCTTTCTTCAATTTGCATAAATATGTGTCTCTATCTTGGACTTCGAACCCCAGAGTTTGCTCCACATAAACCTCTTCTTTCATTGAACCATGTAAAAAGGCAGTGTTCACATCCATCTGATAAAGACTCCATTCTTGCGTTGCAGCAAGGGCAATGATCGATCGGATGGTGGTATAGTGGGCAACAGGTGCAAATATATGATCATAATCTATGCCTTCCTTTTGAGAGAAGTCTTGGTCAACAAATCTTGCTTTGTACTTTTCAACACTTCTATCGGCTCCATGCTTGATCTTGTAGAGCCATTTCAAGGTGACAACAGATTTGTCCTTCGGTCTCCAGACCACATTGCAAACATCATTCTTCATAATAGGCTCATAATCTTCGTGGATAGTATCCTTCCAAACTTGATGCTTTACGACTTCTTCAAATGTTCCAGGCTCAGATTGTACAATAGTACTAATTGTTGGTAGGTACCCTTGGTACCTATTGTGAAATTTATGAATATCTCAAATAGAAACCTTACTGTTAAATTTCAGATTTACTTCTCCTACTTACATTAAGTTATTAATGTGAAATATTCAGCATTAACATCGAAGTAAATACATTAACAACCTACACATACAGATCTAAACTGAATAACATGCACAATGACAAAGTGACACAGAAGGATTTTCTTGACAAATGTCCGGGAAAAACCCAATGTGGGAAAATCGACCTTCTGGCTGCTAGAGGGTTTTTATTATCAAGCAGAATCTAAGTACAACAAATCTGGGCACTAAACTGGTTAACTTGACAGAGAAATAAATAAACTGCAACTATAACTCTGTTCCATAGATAAAAAAACTCACTGATCCAAACCCTCAAATGGGATTTACATAACTCACCCCTTTTCAGTCTTTAGAAACCCCAACGCTGCTTTGAAGCCCTCTCCGTCAGCCCTAATGGCCAGTGTCAGCCTTGATGGCCTGCGTCAGCCCCTACGCTGCCCAAGAAGGGCCTGCATCACCCCAAATTGGTTTACACTGCCCCTGAACTGCCCTGCTGGCCTCTCGTTGCCCCTGCGCTGCCCTTTCTAGGCCTGCGTCAAGCCCGCGTAGCCCCTGCTAGGCTCTTGGCTGAGCTGCGTAGCTGCTGCCTCTGCACTGCCCCAGTCTGCTACTTCTCTGCCCTCGTTGCACTCTTGGCCTGGGATCAAACATCCCTTTCGCCAATACTGCCCCTCGCTGCAGCTGAAACACTCTCGTAGCTCGTATGTGATCCAAGAATTGGGCTACTCAAGGATCCTTCCCACACTTTATAGATGCTCTGCAGATCAAGATCACCCCACTTTTGTGTTTCATGGGCGCTCATGGCTACATCATCTCTGGAGCCATCGTCCGCCACAACAGCCTTGGAGCTAGAAGCTTCCTTGTCCTTTTTCTTCTGAGGACAATTGCTAGCGAAATGTTCTAGTTCGCCGCACTGGAAACACTTGATCTTCGACAGATCACGCTTCCTTCTCCCTTGCTGCCTCTTTGATGCCAAGGCTGCATCT
This sequence comes from Pinus albicaulis, assembly GCA_034641835.2. Lineage (NCBI taxonomy): Eukaryota > Viridiplantae > Streptophyta > Pinopsida > Pinales > Pinaceae > Pinus > Pinus albicaulis. The sequence goes on along the minus strand of CM076571.1, from coordinate 152,085,366 downwards.
TCCTCTTCTTCCTTCTTCACTTTGCTCGAACCAGTACTGTATTGTCTTTTGGTCATCTGACAGATTCCCTCTTGTTGGAGGATAGCCCACATGTTGTCCCAGTTGGGAAGGTCTGCTCTACCCAGGAGACTTTGGAGAAAAGTTTCCTAGTCCTCTGTGATCGCATTGAGAGTAGTCCTCACCATGACATTGTCATCTACTTTGACCCCCATGGCAGTGAGCTGATCCCGGATCGTTTGTAGTCTGGATAGAAAAGGGTCGATCTCCTCTCCCTTGGCCATCATGAATAACCTCAACTGGTTCTCTAGAAGCATCTTCCTTTGGACGTATCTTCCTTCATATAGTGTGGTTTGATTTGCCCACATCTCATGGGCCGTTGTCTTCTCAGCTATGTTTGGAACCTCATGATCTTTGACCTCATGCATAATGAAATGCTTGGCATGTGCCGCTGCTTCTTCGTGCTTCTCCAGGAGTTTGACATTGATCGTTGTGGCCAGGACTTTCTCTGCATGCTCCCTTAAGTCGTATGCCTCCATGACTAACAGGATTTGAGCCTTCCAGATTGCAAAGTTGGACAGGTCATCCAACCTATCCTGATCACGTAGTCCATGGGGTGCCATTTGCTCAGAAAATGTGTCGGAACGAATCCTCTTCTCTATGCTAGAGATTCGAATCTAGGGTCCTTGGGGAGAAAGGTAGTAGTGGAGCTGTGTTGATGTGCTGCGACGATGACACAGTTGTAGTGGTCGATGGCGTGTGTGGTTGTGGGAGGCAATAGTGGTGATGCGATAGTGTTGTCGGAAGGTTGTGGTGACGGCAGCTCGATGGCTCGGCTTGATGTGCTCTTGGTTAGCGGAAAAGGTCAAGTCATGGTCAATTGTTGTGGTGGATGCCAAATTCAGATGTCTGTAGGGGTGTTTTTTTTCACTTGATTTTTTTTTTTTTTTTTGTTATATCTATATATATATATATATTGTGTTCTATAATTTTTTTTAAAATTTAATTTAATTATTTTTTTAAAACTTCCTTTGTATGTACGTATATGTATTTTATTTATTTATTTTTTCATATATATCGCTTTTCTTTTTTGTAATATACTTTGACTCTTTTTTTTTAAATATATATTTCTTCCTCTTTTTTTTTCAAAATTTTAATTCTGGCCAAAGGCCTACTAGTGAAAATGGAGAAACTCCAAGATTGGTAGCGAAATGCTTCAACGGAAACGAAGTTGACGACTTTTATGGTCAAAGATCTCTGGATCAGATATCATGGGGTTAAGCGGCCGAAGGTTCGAACTACTCCAATAACAAATGAAGTGAACAAAGTTCCTTCTCAAGTTAAATACTCCAGAAGACTTGGAATATGAAAATATTCACGAGGATACAAATATTATTATATAAAGGGGATGAAGAATGATTTGATTGAGAATTACAAATGAGGCCTGCTTATATACCTAGACAGGTGCCTCTTCACGAAAGGTCATGTCTCATTTAGGCATGCCCTTTCAACTTAATTACAAATTAACTAATTGATCATTATTTATATTATTTTATTAATTACACATTAACATCAAAGTAAATACATTAACAACCTACACATACAGATCTAAAGTGAATAACATGCATAATGACAAAGTGACACCCAAGGATTTTTTGGACAACTGTCTTCGGAAAAACCCAATGCGGGAAACTGGTCTTTTCGCTGTTGGAAGGTTTTTATTATTAAGCAGAATCTAAGTACAACAAATCTGGTTACTAAACTGGTTAACCCGACAGAGAAATAAATAAACTGCAGCCATGCCTCTATTCTGGAGACAGAAAAACTGACTGATCCACACCCTCAAACGGGATTTATAGAACTTAGCCCTTTTCATTGTTCAAAAACCCCAACGCTGCTCCGAAGCCCTCTGTGTCAGCCCCTGCGCTACTCAGGAAGGGCCTGCGTCACCCTAGACTGGGTTACACTGCCCCTCTGCTGCCTTGGCTGGGCCTGCATCAGCCCTGTTGGCCTCATGCTGCCCCTATGTGGCCCTTTCTGGGCCTGTGTCAAGCCTGCGTAGACCCTGAAGCCTCTGCGCTGCCCTTGTTGGGCTTTTGGCTGAGCTGCGTAGTTGCTGCCTTTGAGCTGCCTTGGTCTATTGTTTCTCTGCCTTCGTTCCACTCTTGGCCTAGGATCAAACCATTCGCCAATACTGCCCCTCCCTGCAGCTGAAACACTTATGAAATTCTTAGCAAACCACGCCCTAGAATTCCAGCTTAGTTTCAGTGCTCTGCCACTGTGTGTGTCCTCCAACTGACCCCAACCTCTTCGTATACTTTTCTTGTTGAAACATCGACGACCATGAGCCAAACTTGAATTGACGACTAAGATTAGAAGATGCTTGGTCCATGTGACTTAAGTCATTTTCATTACATGTTTAATGTAATTAACTTTAATCTTCTAATTTTTCTAAGTTAGAGTTACGATCCTTAGTTTAAAAGATTAGCTAATTAAATATCTCTTAAACAGGATGGAATTTCTTAAATCGCTTTTTGGGTCTTGGAGATTTCATGTAGTCAAGTCCCTCCGCAAAGTTTGGGAGCTAGAGCACATCCGATGCTACCCCAACTCTTGAAAATCTCAACACCTATTCTGCTTCTTACTTTCCCGGAATGTTCCCCTTGGAGCAATATGTCTCTCGACATCTTTGAGAGTGTCTCTTAGCCATGAAGGTCTTCTTTTATTTGAAGAGGTTGGATCTATAGGATCCATCGGACCTTCAACATCGAGCATCAGTTTAACCTTCGGTTCTTCCTGCCTTCTATCTTCTTCTTCTTCTTCTTTGTCTTCCTTTGAGATAGGAATATTTCTAACCTTCCTAAGGGCAGCATCTTCATCGAGGGTGACATCATGGCATATCTCCACTTCTCTTTGTCCAGGCACATAGATTCTATATGCCTTCGAGGTTTCGTTGTAGCCCACAAACATTCCCTTCTTCTCAGAAGCATCCAGCTTGCTCCTCTTTTCTTTCTGCACATGAAAATAAATGGGACTTCCAAAACTCTAAAATGAGAGACATCGAGCTTCTTACCAGAGAAGACTTCTAAGTTCTTCGAGAGTTTTGGAGTCCAATGCGGAATGTGGGCATCTATTTTTGACATACATAGCGGTGTTGGTAGTTTCTCCCCATAGAAACTTCAGAAGACCTTGGTCATAAAGCATGGCTCATGCAACTTCCAAAATGGTTCTATTCTTCCTTCCAACAACACCATTTTGTTCGGGAGTGTACACAGTGGTGGTCTCCCTCTGAATGCCAGGTTCTCTGCAATAGTCATTGAATTCATTTGACTCATACTCGGTCCCATTATCGATCCTCAAAATTTTGATCGTCTTCCCTGTTTGATTTTCAACCACCTTGAAGGTACAAAACCACTTGAATGCTTCATCCTTCTTCTTCAGGAAATATATCCAAGTCTTGCGAGAGAAGATATCTATAAAAGTGATATAATATAAGCATTCTCCCAAGGATGTTACGGGAAACATACCAGATAGATCATAATGTATCAATTGCAAAATATCAGATGCCTTCGTGACAGTTGAAGGGAATGGTCCCCTTGTATACTTTCCTTCGGCACAATCCTGACATACACCTTCATGGTCCTCTTTGGAATCGGGCATCCCTATCACCACCTTCCTTGCTTCGGGAAGGGCTTTGAAATGAAGGTATGCAAACCTATGGTGCCATAGCTCGGATTGAAGGGATGTGTCACATGTCAAGGCCCCCAACGGACTTCCTCCAACTTGATAGAGTGTATCAACTCTAAAGCCAAGAGTAAACGCTTCTTTGAAGTTCCTCTTCCAAATGCGTACCTTTCCATCGATGAATGCCACCTTGAATCCTTTGTCTTCCATTGTCGAGATAGAAACTAGATTCTTCTTTAAGTCGGGTACATACAACACATCTTGCAAGCGAAGGACTTGACCTTGATTTAGATGAAGGGTCACAGTCCCTGTCCCTTTCAAGGGATAGGTGGCATTGTCTCCAAGGATGATTTCCAGATTAGTATCCTTTTCAATCAACTCAGAGAGGGTTCCTTCTATCTAGTGAAGTGCCTCGAGGTACACACTATCAATCAACCAATTATCTAGTGTATCGGAAGGAGATGCAACAGAGAGGGCAGATATAAGAATATATTCATTTTTCCTATCAACAACATTAGATTCATCATACTTGGAATTCTTTGACCTCTTGAAGGGTTGCCGATTTCCACTTCGAATAGAGGGAGCCTTCCTCTTTCCTTTGAACCTGTTGTTCCTTTAATTTCCATTCCCCTGAAGCTGTTGTTGTCATCATCTCTAGGAGAGTCCCTTCTATTGGGGCACTCTCTTGCACAGTGTCCAAACTTGTTACAAGTGTAACATCTTCCTTTACTTCCTTTGGTATCCGCTCTTCCATGGTTTTGTTTTCTCTGAACACCATTGTTCCTCTTCTTTGCATGAGCGGTGAAGGTGGTAGGGTCACCTCCATTCCCATTCGAGGGATGGTCGCTCTCCATCATCCTTGTTTCCTCTTGAGTGCATCTCGTCGACAATTCATCACAATCAAGAATCTTCTTGTTATTAAGAATCGTAGTATTAAGTACATACCAGTCTCGGGGGAGTCCTCCAAGAGCAATGAGAACGAGCTCTTGGTCAACGACTTCTTCTCCAATAGCGAAGAGATCATTCCTGATTTCTTTAAGCCTCATAAAATAAGATTGAATGGATTCTTCTTTGCCCTTCTTGATATTCTTCAACTTGTTCTTGAAAAAGAGAACTTGATTAGCATTGCTAGCCCTGAACATGCTAACTAGCTTACCATACATCTCTTTAGATGTGCCCAGCTCGGCAATATAAGCAACCAAGTGCTTATGTATAGAATCCATGATAATCATCTTCGCCTTGATTTCCCATTTTCTATACTTCGTCTTTGTGGCAGTCGGTGCATTTGATGGAGGCTCATTTATCGTCCCCTGCACATAATCCATGACATCTTGATCTTCCAATACCAAAGCCAAAGACATCTTCCAAGCATGATAATCAGATTTATCAGTTAGCTTATCATCAAACTTGAAACCCTTGTAGGTTGAAGAGGCCATTGGTCCTTGATAGGACAACTTCTTCGGTGATTGCTTTTCACACTAGCTTGGGCTTTGTTTTCACCTTAGCTTTGATATCATGTTAATTTTAGATAACCATGGTATGTTCTATGCTTAATGCAGTTTACTTCAATCGTTCTTGTAGGCCCAATTCAAATTAGCAATCACATAAACATGAAAGTAAATGCTGATAGAACATAATAATAAATCAATAGAAGACAAGCCAAAATAATATATCAGAATTTGTAATTCTTCTTGTCGAGCAAATGTAGAGAGAAATGTTTGTTACAATAGCCAATAGGATACCCTAGCTAGCAAAGACTTTCGCTGGTCAAACCAGCTCTTCCAACCTCCAGGAGGTTCAGTGAAACATTTACAAGATCAACTTTCTTTAAGTGTCACACACACCTCCAAAGACAACTCCCAAAATAGTCAACGTAAGTCAACAAAACCAGTCAATGCTAAAGTCAACAGTGCTCAACATTGCGGTCAAAGGGCTGCGGTCAAAGTCAACTTCCTTCCTCGATTTTTGTGCCCTCCAATGCGGCCTCCAAAAATCAGAATTTTTGCAGTCAAATCGAAGTCAAAGCTTGAGGGTTGACCCAAAGTCAATGCTGGTCAACGATGTCCAGAAAGCCCTAAAACAATCCAAAATTTCTCAAACTTCAGATTCACACATGGGAGAGAGAGAAGCCTCTTCTAGGCTGTACGAACCAATCAGATGATGAGGAATGTGTGGGATGAGATGATGATGAAATGAGCATCATCTCTCTCCAATTTATATCCATCGATGAGGTTGTGTGACACATCTTTTTGGGCTTGAGAGCCTACATTACAATTCTGGCCGACCTTGACAATTTGCACATGTGTGGAAAATAAAATCAAAACATAAGTTCCGCTCATCCAAACATGATGATCTTTAGATCAATCTTGCACCTCTTCGAAAGAGGAATCCAACAAAAATATCATCATCATCATATGAGCAATGCAACATGGAGTTTGGACCTAGTTGCCCAAAATTAACACATGTTATCTTGTCATTGAATTGAGCAATTTGACACCCTATTGAATTTTTGACTTTTGGGACTGCTTTGCAGTGGGAAATGTGAATTTCCTTGGGAAGCATGAAAATGTCACTGATTGTGAGAATGTCATGTCTAAGAAACATTTGAGGGACAACACCAAAGCCAAGGCCACCTACAGTCTTTATAGAATCATAAGAATGTGGAAAGACATAGGTGCACTTTGACACATGCTGGACTCACCCATACACTTGTGATCACCCTTATATAAGCAAGGCTCCCCTAAAACTGTCAGACCTCATATAAGCTGATCGAAGGTCCTCCAATCCTATCCAGGATGGAAGGAACCCAAGATGAAATCAAAGTGATTGGCCATGTTCCAACCAAAAACAAGATGACGCAACATGAAAAGACATAATTGTCTAGGATATGTGATACAACGCGTGACATTGTTGTTACATGGATTTTGACTTGTGACCATGGGCTTACAATGGTGTAAAATATGTTGCAATATATTTGTAGGTACTCTTGCTGAAAATGGGGTAATTGTACCCTAGAAATTTTAGTGATAACACCATTGTAAGATTAGAGAGATGCAATTCTAAAGCATTGTAGGCCATATGATGATTATGTATATGGTATCCTAACGCTATGATGATCTGCCATATCTAGTCGCTTTAGTTTCTATTATGATTTCCTTTTGTCCTGGATAGGGTTGTAGGCTTTGAGATGGATCTATTGGGACAAATGGTTTAGGGGAGCCATTGTTTCATTTGGGTGATTACACTATTTCGGGTTTGTTTGACGCATGTCTTAAGTGCACTTGTCTTTTCTACATCGTCATTTCATAGAGTTCTCCAGCTTCCTAGAGTAGAGACATCTCAGGGCCAGGGGCCAAGCTGGTTTTAGACCGTATCATTAGACCACCGACCATATCTTCACTCTTCGAGCGACGATTGAGGAGGCCTGACATTGGTCCTCCAAGGTGTACTGCTGCTTTGTGGATTTCAAGAAGGCCTTCGATTCGGTCGTGAGGGAGGACCTTTTTTAGAGACTTAGAGAGATTGGCACCTCTTCGACTCTTCTGACTGCTATTATGCGCCTCTACGAGTCCGTTCTTGGCCGTCTCCGCACAGTTGGAGGGATGTCGGAGTTCATTCGGAGCACTATTGGAGTCAAGTAGGGGTGCTCGCTTTCCCCCACTCTCTTCGGGATCTACATTGATGAGCTGGAATCTTTCCTTCGAGAGCATATCCAAGAATCCGATGGGTGCCTTCTCCACCATGTCTTGATCTCCATCCTACTTTTTGCCGATGATATTGCTCTCCTATCCTTCTCCCCGGAAGGCTTACAGAGATCGCTGGATGCCCTTGCAGCCTTTTGTGATCTTCGGCACCTAACGGTGAACCTGAGCAAAACCAAAGTCATAATTTTCAATGGGGTGAAGAAGACCTTTAGTTTCCGCTTCCTATTCAAGGGAGAAGAAATTGAGGTCGTCAACAATTACATTTGGGAGTGCAGTTTACAGGTCCCCGTTTCAGCCTTCGGCCGACCCTTCAGCCCAAGATAAACAAAGGATATGGCTCCCTGGCCCTTTTTGAGAGACTGTGCTTCCGTCACCACTTCCAGGACATTTCATCCAAGATGAACATCATGGATACCCTGATCCGCCCCACCGTGCTTTATGGATCAGAGGTTTGGGGCCCCTCATTACTGGAGTCAGATTAGGCCTCGGCAGAGTGAGCCCAGACCCTTCTCTTGCGCCGCTTCATCCGGTGCAAGCAGACAGTCCCTCGAAACATCATCCTAGCAGAGTTCGGAGCTAAACCCTTCCGCCTGGAGGCAATCTTCAGGATAGTCTCCTTTCTTCATCGGATTCGTGGACTGGCAGACACGAGGGAGGGTCGAGACAGGTACCCATACTTGGCCTATTGCTCCTCGGAGAACATTGCTCATACATAGACAGGCCACACCAAATGCTGGTTCACCGGGGTGACAGAACTTCTTGGTCTTACAGGTATCTAGATGGATCATCTCCCCTCGTTCCAGTATTCACTGAACGCTCCAGGGCACCTTCTACCAAACCAACAAGAACTCAACAAAATCATCAGGGAGGACATCTATAGGCAGTATATTTAGACTACATGGGTCATTCCTCCGCGCGAACTGCGCCCAAAGATGGCCTTCTACGTTGAGCACCTTCTGGAGATCAGAGATGGACTCATTATTCGACCCCCCTATACCCTCCAGCATTGGATGCATGCTATTTGGATCCCTCTCGGGCAACTCAGGGTTGGATCGCATAGGCTTCGAGTTGAGACAGAACACCATATTGACAGGATGGAGAGGATCTGTCAGCTTTGTCACTTACTGGAGTTGGAGACTAAGTCACACTTCATCTTCAGATGCCTGGTCTACTATGAGATCCGAGGGCGTTTTCATTGCCTATTCAGGGGCCCCCAGAGCCTGGCCAACTTCCTTAGATACACTGACCAGAGATGCCTAGCACTTTACCTTCAGGAGACCTTCAGACACCGCTCGATTCTGCTCTAGCCTCCGTCCGTCTCGGCCTCCACACAGAGGATCACAGATTTCTTCAGAGTACTCCCAGCATCACGGGGCACCAAGAGAACCACTGATCGGTCCATAGACCTTGATTTCAGAGCAATGCGGATCCAGGGGTCTCGTCCCACTAGACCCCATCAGCAATCCAGGACCAGACCGCCCTCCAGGGGACGCCCCAAATCCTCCAGACGGCAACTGCAGCAGTCCAGTTCCTCCTCAGGGCAACAAACATTGACAAGTTTCCTCCAGTCCTCTTCTATCGGCCTCAAATGCTAGGAAAAGGAGTCTCCCCCACTTCAGAAGGCTCCTCTTTCTCCTTCATGACTTTTTCATCACAGCTCATTGTCAAGATGCTTTAGTCACCTAGCTTTTACTTTACATTTGCACTCTTTGTAGTTTTGTATTTCCTGCTTTTATAAAGGAAGGGGACCGTTTGGTCCACCGGCTAGGCATGTTGTACTCATTGTAACCGACAGTCCCATTGACCTTTTTGTGGTCATTCGTTGGACATTAATAAAATTATCTTATCTTATCTTATGCATCTCATTTGGCCATGGTATATTATAATTCAGTTCTCCTCATGATAGTCTCATGGTTTGCAACATTCGATGTTTTATGGGGCACTGCACATATTGAATGCAGAGTGTTACATGGACCAAAATTCAACAGTGGTTGAAAATGTTCATCAAGAGGCATACTTGACATGCCATGTTGGAATTTTGGCAAAAAGAGGTAATTTCAAGCAAAATGTGTCCTCGAGGGTGGTTGTACTCTCTCTTCTAGCCACGTGGGGGGTAAAAATGGCCAAAGAATGTCATTCCTTGACATGCATGGACAAAGTTTATGTCAAAGTTGTTTTTAATCATGCTGCAAACAAAACTTAGATCCTAGAATCCATCAAATTTCAATCAAGCAGGGCATGTTGATTTTGTATCTTCGTAAGATATTCTACAGAGGCCGGTGTCTTGCATGCAGGAGAAGAAGTCCTCTTTAGTTTGTTGTTCGAGAGGAGAAACTAATATGATCTCCTTCTTAAGTTTTAACTTTGGAAAAAATACATTGATTGATTATTTATTTAATGTTGACTTTGCGCTAATGTTTTTCTAAGGATAAATAATTAAATAGTTATCTGTCTGAAATTTAATCTTCACTCTTGATCAAAGAAAGCTAGGATTTAATCCTATCCCTCAATCAATTTGAAAATTAGGGATTTGGCCTATGGAGAATTACAAAATAAGCCCGAGGGATAGGATGAAGACACAACACAAGCGCGAGAGAAATTTAGAAAGAAAATTTTTGAACAATTTGCAAGAGTAATATTGCATATTTTTTGTGAACAATGATTGAGGCGCTAGACCTCATCTTGCCCTTTGTTAGTGCTAAGAGGTAGTCAAATCCAATTGCTAGACAACCTTTGTAGGGTGTTCCATCAGTGAGACTAAATTCTATTTGGTGCCATCGTTGACCTAGGGTTTAGAGACTTCTCCAGAGGGGATATTTTCAGGTAGGATCGAGAGGCTTGAATAACATTGCTAGACTAGATTGGTTGTGATAGTCAATAGAGTCCATGTTGAAATTTGGTACCGGAGGACAGGTGGTTCCCTAAGGCTTTGATCTTTGGGCTAGGGAAAAGTGTCCAAAAGAATTTAATTTTTCTCCTAAAGTAACTTTATAATTTTTTATAAAGTTAAATCTAATTTAAAAGTGACTTAAGTGATAAAGTTACTAAAGTGACTTTATAAAGTTATAAAATCAAATCTAATTTTAAAGTGACTTTAAGTGATAAAGTTACTAAAGTTAAAGTGACTTTAAATAAAGTCAATATAAAATTAGAAAGGAAAAAGTGACTTTGGAAATAAAAGACTAAGTGGGTCTTTATTAAAGTGGGGTGAATTAAAAAATGAAAATTGAGATTTAAATGAGCATTTAATCTCAGCCCTAGATCTCAATCTATCTCAGCCATTGGATTTAGGGATTCCCCAAAAGTCACTTAGGGTTAGGTTAAAGGAAGAAAAGGAGGAAAAGGTCATTCATTCTTTCATGAGCAGATTGAGAGAAGGAGAGCAAGAGAAGCGAGGAGATTTAGAGGTGAGGAGAAGAGCAGACTTGGCACACATTCAAAGCGTGAGTTCAACAAGTCCGTCTCTGTTGAGATTTAGCACACTTTCCATTGATTTTGTACGTTTTCTGAAAGTGATACAATGATTCGACCACGATTTAAAGCGACAAAAGGAAATTTGTTTATTAATATGCAATTTGAAGCGAACCTACGTCTGACAAGTGTTTAGCACCATTGCCTGAATAAAGTAATTAAATGCGACAAGTTCTGCTTACATCCTTTGTAAGAGGACAATCCGTCGTGACATTATTATAATTTTACCTGATTGATGCATTGTTTATGCAGCTGCATTTTATCGCAGTTACGAGCCACAGCAGAAATCGTCGACATTTATTTAACATTCTGTTTACTTATTTACGTTTTAAAGCGGTGGTTAAGCACGGAAAGAGATAAGTTGTAAAAGTTTACTTGCTGATTTTTCTGAATATTTCTCTAACTGTAAAAAGCATTTTTCAGAAATAAGAAGGAGCTCTCAAACTGGTTTTCCCCAAGAGTTGTAGGGGGTTTTTCCAGGGTCACCTTGACCAAAAATATTGAGTTATGATGTGTTGAATGACTGTTTGTTACTGCTGTTATTTTATTTCTGCATTTACAGCATTCTGAAAAAATTTCCAGAATTTGTGTTTTCAGCAAAATTTATTTTCCAGTTATTAAATGTATGGATATGGGAAAGGGCATTTAATTATTTTGGAGTAATAAGGTGAAAACTGAAAACCGGGGTGGGAAACTATAAATTTCTACATGGTATCAGAGCTTGAGTGCTGAAAGAGCAGTTTGGGACAGCAAGGAGAAAATTACAGCCTGCTGATTTTTCACTCAGAAAATTCCAGCAAGCTGATTTTTCACAAACAACAGATTTTTTACCTTTACTACAGCAGTGTTATTTTTCAGTTTTAGGACAGCAGGATGTCTTTGGGATTGAGGGTGGAGGATAGGCTGGATGGGCATACAAATTACAGTGTTTGGAAGGAGAGAATGCAGAGTATCTTTGAGGAGGCGGAAGTCTGGAATATCATGGTTCATACCACACAGCAGCCTGTTAATGTGCCTACTGATCCTGTTCAGTTGGCAACATATAACAGAAAGAACAACAAGGGTAAGAGACCGATTCTAGACGGAATCAAGGACCATTGCATTCCTCATGTGAGAGGAAAGAGAAATGCCCATGAGATGTGGTCAGCATTGACCAACCTCTACCAGAGTACCAATGAGAACCGGAAAATGGTCTTGAAGGAGAAGCTGAAGAACATTAAGATGGCTAAGACTGATAGTGCAGCTGGATATCTCACAAAGATTACTAATGTGAGAGATGAGTTGGCAGCGATTGGAGAGGCCATTCCTCCCACTGAGTTGGTGCGGATTGCAGTGAATGGCCTCCCCAGTTCATGGATGAACTTTGCTGATGGGGTTTGTACACGTGAGACCCTTCCCACATGGGAGAGGTTTTGGGATGATTGCATTCAGACAGAGATCAGGAAAGGTCAGCTTGGGGCAGCCAAGCCAGTTGAGCAGGATGAGGATGTAGCACTGTTGGCAGGACGCAAGAAAGGCAAAGGGAAGAAACAGGCTTCCACAAGCAATGGTGGGGGCAAAGGCAAAGGTAAAGGTAAACAGGATAACTCACAGAAGGACTATTCCAAAGTGAAGTGTTGGAATTGTCAGAAGATGGGACACTATGCAGTTGTGTGTCCGGAGAAGAAGAAGAAGAAGAGGAAGAACCAGAGCATGGCAGCTTCAGCAGAGGTTGAGGACTTTGCAGATCGCTTTGACCGAGAGTTTGGGTTCATTGCGTGTGAGTCTTCTAGTGCAGGATTATCTGCCATAGAGGTTCAGAGGGAGCATGCATTTCCCTCGATGAGCGGAGCATCTTCGGGTATCTGGTATGTGGACAGTGGGGCTTCACGTCACATGACAGGAGTCCGTGAGTACTTCTCAGAGCTTTCAGAGAGTGGCACTGATGTAGAGGTAGTACTCGGTGATGACAAAGTTGTTAGAGCAGTCGGTGTGGGAACATTGACATTTCAGAGGGAGTCCAAACCTCCCTGGAAGGTGTCAGATGTTCTTTATGTGCCAGGGATGAGGAAGAACCTCATATCCGTCTCAGCTTTGGAGGACAGAGGATATGAGATACTATTCAGGGGAGGACAGGTGTTGATGAATCCCAGGGGCACTCCAGCTGATTCAGCTAGAGTGATAGGTGTTCGCCATGCAAAGGTGTACAAGTTTGCATTTACGGTCCCTTTTGGCATTGAAGCGATAGCTCACAAGCAGCGAGCTAAACGATTACCACGATGTAAATTTGGCACATGAGATGAGCCTGCAGCCATCATGGAGCCCTTGAGGACTTTTACGGGAGATCCTCTGAGTGTGCAGTTTGATCTTGGTCACTTTCCTCAACTGGAGGATGTACGATAGAGCATATTTGCAAATCCCTTTTCCAGTGTGTGAGCAATGCAGGATACTTGATTTGATTCATTCCGATGTGAGCGGTCGGATGTCTCATGTTCCTTGAGTGGATATGAGTACTATGTGTTATTCATTGATGATCACTCCAGGTGGACCTGGATTTATTTCTTGAAGACCAAGAGTGAGGTCTTCAAGCGGTTTCAGGAGTTTAGAGCTCTTGTGGAGACACAGACAGGTCGGAAGATCAAGTCCCCGAGGTCAGAAAATGGAGGAGAGTACACCCTTGGAGAGTTTGTTGACTATTGTGTGGAGGCAGGCATTAGGAGGGAGTTCACTGTTCCTTACAACCCCCAGCAGAACGGGGTTGCGGAGAGGAAGAACGGATCCATCGGAGGGGCTGCCAAAGCCATGTTACATGATCAGGGGTTGCCATTGTTTTTGTGGGCAGAGGCCTGCAACACAGCTGTTTACTTGCAGAACAGGAGTCCGCATCGTGCCTTGGGGCACATGACTCCGGAGGAGGCTTTTTCTGGGAAGAAGCCTGATATGGGTCATCTTCGTATCTTTGGGTGCATGACATACTCCTACATGCCCAAGGAGAAGAGGACCAAACTAGAGCCCACCGCAGAGAAGGGTATCTTTGTGGGCTACAGTGAGACCTCCAAGGCCTTTCGGATTTACATTCCTGCGCAGAGGAAAGTTGTTGTCAGGCGGGATGTAAAGTTCGAGGAGGACAGGGCCTTTAGGAGGTCACGGGAGTTAGAGTATCTGGATCGCGTGGACCCTCGCGATTGAGTCGTCACGGGGATCCGGTCAGTGAGATCGGGGAGGATCGGGAGGTATCTATGACGATGTCAGGTCGAAATCGGTGGGAGTGGCTGCGAGTCGGAGGACGACTATGGGCGGCACGCGGGCCGGGTCCACGAGTAGTTCAGCGGGAGTCCAGCGATGGACGGTTCTGTGATGCCTCGGCATCTACGGAGTTCATGACAGGTGAAAGCATATCGAGATCAAATATCATTTCATCAGAGACTATGTTCAGAAAGGAGCTGTGAAGCTTGAGTATATTCCCACTGATGAGCAAGTTGCATATATTCTTACCAAAGCCTTACCACTGGGAAAGCATGTCTACTTCAGAGACAAGATGGGAGTGGTGAGGAACACCTTCCTCGGTAAGAGGGAGTGTTGAAATTTGGTACCGGAGGACAGGTGGTTCCCTAAGGCTTTGATCTTTGGCCTAGGGAAAAGTGTCCAAAAGAATTTAATTTTTCTCCTAAAGTAACTTTATAATTTTTTATAAAGTTAAATCTAAATTAAAAGTGACTTAAGTGATAAAGTTACTAAAGTGACTTTATAAAGTTATAAAGTCAAATCTAATTTTAAAGTGACTTTAAGTGATAAAGTTACTAAAGTTAAAGTGACTTTAAATAAAGTCAATGTAAAATTAGAAAGGAAAAAGTGACTTTGGAAATAAAAGACTAAGTGGGTCTTTATTAAAGTGGGGTGAATTAAAAAATAGAAAGTGAGATTTAAATGAGCATTTAATCTCGGCCCTAGATCTCAATCTATCTCAGCCATTGGATTTAGGGATTCCCCAAAAGTCACTTAGGGTTAGGTTAAAGGAGGAAAAGGAGGAAAAGGTCATTCATTCTTTCATGAGCAGATTGGGAGAAGGAGAGCAAGAGAGCAAGGGAGATTTCTGGGCAGTGAGGAGAAGGAGGCAACAACTTGGCACACATTCCAAGGCAGCATTTCAGCAAGACATTTCAGCAGACAAGTGCAGCAGATTTAGCAAACAGCAGGCTGATTTTTTGCACGGTTTCCTAGGCAGGGAGGCCGTACAGCAAGGCCGTACAGCAGGGCCGTACAGCAGTATTTGGCACAGAAATCGAGGCAGCTAGTGGTTATTAAAATACGACTGATTTTGCGGCATTTTTGTACGTTTTCGAGGTGTACGGCGACATTTGTGCTCATTATTTTGTACGATTTCAAGGTGGCCGTACAGCGCATTGTGCAGATTTACGGGCAACGAATCGAAATCCCGTGCGGCATTTATTATTTGTTCTGTTCTGACCATGTCGTTTTCCGGCGGTGGTGGTGGGCATGGAAAAGAGATAAGTTGTAAAAGTCATTTGCTGATTATTTATTTTGTTGAATATTTCTATCACTGTAAAAAGCATTTTTCCAGAAATAAGAAGGAGCTTTCGAACTGGTTTTCCCCAAGAGTTGTAGGGGGTTTTTCCAGGGTCACCTTGACCAAAAATACTGAGTTATGATGTGTTGAATGAGTGTTTGTTACTGCTGTTATTTTATTTCTGCATTTTCAGCATTCTGAAAAAATTTCCAGAATTTGTGTTTTCAGCAAATTTATTTTCCAGTTTATTAAATGTATGGATATGGGAAAGGGCATTTAATTATTTTGGAGTAATAAGGCGAAAACTGAAAACCGGGGTGGGAAACTAGAATTTTCTACATCGCAATCGGAAAGGAACTGGGGTGACACATAACAAAACTTCCTATTGCAATTAGGCGGAGAACGCGATGGTCGTTGGATTGACAGGGGGGTGGACGGCTGGGATGATATCAGGAGATGGCGTGATCGGGGATTAGAGGGAAGGACCTGCGATTAATCGAAGGGAAAGATGTGCGATCAGAAGGGAAATGCAATTGCGATCGACGGAAGGGAGTTGCGATCAATCACATCGCAAGCATTTGCGATGGACTGATTGGGGAACACATCATAATTCTTGTGATCATAATGGTTTGCAATGCAGCGCGGGCCGTCCGATCCCGATAACAGATCAACGATGGAGATTAAGTCGGGAAATCGCAATCGGGGGGAACAGGAAAGGTTCATTACAAAGCTTCCGATTGCGATTGGGGCGGGTAGTGCGATCAGCACTCGTCCATTAGATCAACAGTTGATAACACATCACAGGACTTAGTGTATTAAACCAATCGCATCGGAATTTTAGAGTTTTACAAAGGAATTTGCCCCTCCGACAACTTCCAATTGCGATTAGCACTCAGGACCTAAACGTTTGGTCTTAGCGCAAGGGTATGTGTGGGGGAGTGGTCTAAAGGGGCTAGCGGGAAAAGGGGCTAAGCCCTATTATAAGGTCGGAAGTGGGTTTTTTAACCCATTTTAGTGCATTTTAAAACCAAAGGAGGGTAACGATAGGGGGAAAGAGGGGAAATTTGGGAAAATAAAGGGCAAGGGTGGGATTTCATGGGGATTTTGGGAAGATTTAGGAGAGTAAGGGGGGATTTAGGGGGAACAAAGGGGACTTTGGAAAAAGGGAAAAATGGATAAAATGAAGCATTCTGCAGAGGTACAAGGGGAAGATAATGGCCTTTTTGGAGCATCATTCTTCATCAGTTAGGCTCATTGACATCAGTACAACAGGGGGGAAACAGTCAAAGGCAGGGAACATAGGAAGGCTTCAAGGATGATGTGTTTTCAAGGGAAATGCATTCCTTGAAGGCTCATAATACATTCTAGCCCCTTGCTGGCTCGTCAAGGAATTCATAAGGGGCTAACACGCTCCAACAAATATAATTAAATATTCCATAAAAGTTGGATCTTGATTTGGTTAATTATATTTTAATTATGCACCAATATCTAGACTAACTCAATACTTTGTTACAAATAGAAGGGTTTTCCATTCACTAACTGCCTTTTGTTGCCTAAAGATCACTCTAGATTTATACTTTTGGTCTAACTTTGATCCACCATCATTGTCATATTTTTCTACCATTTTTCTTATGAGCTCCCTTTGAGTCCCATTTTTGTCTGGGTTTTCTACACCATAGAGAGAGATTTTAGATCTGAAGTGCTAAGGACTTACAAGAACCCATCCCATTGAGGGGGACTAGTAACATCTTTCTATGTTCCCTTCCCAGGTGTCAAAAAATACAAAATACTCTTTAAAACATTCTTGTCTTGTCTATTGGATGCATGGAGCAACTCTTACTTTTATTTACAGCTTAATTATATTTTACTGCATAGATCTAGATTTTGCAGCATTTATCTTGGTCAACTAATTGCAGATCTAAAGAAATTGGCAGCCATATTTGATGTTAGGGTTGTTTTTTATGCACGGCTAAAGTGAGCCTTTTTCGTACACTTGCGACTAAGATTCATACTAACAACTGGCGACTCAACAAGGGTTTACGAATATGACCTCTGTCATTTTTCAGATCCCTGCATATGCAGTTTCTTCAAACCCTAATATTTCTCTTCAGCTTCTTGTTTTGTTTTTCAAGATGTTTTTTTTTAACCTGTGAAACCCTAAAACATTATAAATTCTAACTTTCGTGTGTTTTCGGACCTATTGCACGAGTGACAAGCATCAGTCGTAGCTGAGACGACAAATTTTTTTGAAACCTGCTCCTAAGAGTGCCGGAAGTGTTGCTCGCACTTTTTGGGCCAAAACCTGTGACCTAAACCTCCAAGGCATAGAAAACAGGCCAAAACCTGCGACCTCTATAGAAAACAGGTCAGAAACTGCGACCTAAACATTTTGTGGGAATTTTTCTGAGATTTTTCTTGGTTTGTTTGGGCCTTTGTTCAAGGTTTTCTGACCTCTGTATCTGCATGTTTTGGACCTATACTTGCTCTATTTTACTCATCAAAGTGGGAACCTGGCCCCCTAGAGCTTCAGTACCATCCACGTTTCTTGGAAGAGTTTTAGCTACTACCAGTCGTCTGAAATTTCATTGTGTTCAACCATTTTTCAGATCTGGTCCCTTACCTTCAAATCCACTTCTGATTTCTTATTTATCCACCCAAAACACCTCCTTTTAGTTTTTTTTTGGTCCTCCTCTAGGGTCCCCTCCACTTCCCTCCAGGTTGTAGCCTTTCGCCACCTCATTTATATCAATTTTTCCTCTGATTTTTTGTTGTTTTTCTGCACCTATTTCCAGCAGATCTAACCTTTAGATCATTATCCCTCCCAACTTTATATCTATTAGCTATTTTGGTGTGTTTTGACTAGATTTTTGCCCACCCACAGACTAATTGTTGAGAGAACCTCCTCCTTGGGTTTAGATTAATGCATAATTAGCTATTTTTTTCTGTTATTTCAGTTTCATATACTGTTATCTGCATGTTTATTTACAGTTATACAGAACACTTTTTCTTTTTCTCTACAAATTTCTAGGTTTAAAAATTAAAATTTACACACTCAACACACACACCCTAAGCGAATAAGAGCCTGGTTAACACCGCCAGGCAAAGACTCTAACATTGTAATCAATTGATCATGCACCTCTCTACCCTTATTTCAACATTGTAATCAGTTGATCCTACACCTCCTTGCCCTTGTTGGTCTCTCTACCCTTTGTGCCATGTTTGTGCCTTCTTCATTGTGCCCCCAAGTCATTTATCCCGGAGACTTCTTGGCCTTCATCCCTAGTTTCCAGTAGGAAGACTTACTCCTTCACGTAGGATTCAAGTTAGTTCTCCACCGAGTCTGCACTCTGACTCCTCTTCTGGTTCATTGCGTTCAACTTCTAGTTCTACCCCCGGTTCTCCCCCTATCACCTTCATTATGTCTGGTTCAGTACCTAACACTGGTGGTAGCCTTGGCCCTAATGATGGGAATATTACTAGTGGGACTGCAATAGGAACTATCGCAGCTGCTCCCTTGCTCTCCTATATGGAAGGCCTCATTCATCACAATTTTAACCAGTTGATAAATGAAGCTATATGCCATGACATTGGTTGGCCTGCTATGCCAACCAAGCTCCCTTCCGACATCCTCAATTTTTAAGGTCTTGCTGTTAAATATCCTACAAACCATGTTCGATATTTCCACATGTGGTGCTCGTCTAACTCCATCAACAATGACTATGTCCGTCTTCGATTTTTCCAATGTACGCTTACTGGCGAAGCTTGTAAGTGGTATGTTGATCAGGCCTCCTCCTCTCATACCACCTTTGCGACCCTTGCCTAGGCTTTTCTATCTTATTTCCAGCTTCCCCTTTGTTATAACACTGGTACTAAACTTTTGACTTCGTTTTATCAATCATCTGTGACCCGCCTATCCAAACATGTCCAGGAATGGAAAAGAAGAAAGAGCCTATGTCGAGCCCCTACCTTCAAATACTGTGTCTACATGGACTGGTTCCTTAGATGTTGCATTGCATATTCCTCAAACCAAATAAGCTGCTCTCTAGATTGAGTTAAAATGTGACCTGATCTACGCTCAGACTGGTTATGTTTATACCATCTTACCTGATCTCCTAGATCTGGTGGTGCTAATACACCGGGGGAATCCCATGCCACCGTCGGTCTTGTTGGAGCTCTTTCTCATCCAGATGCTCAGCCTCCCATGGGCTATGGTTCCCCTCAGGGAGGGGCCAGCACCTCCAGCAATTTTCCCCCTCCCGGTAGCATGTATTCAGGATACGCCATGCCTCATCTTTTTTCCCAACCTGTTTACCACAATCTTACCCAACCTCCTTATTATCCGTATTCATAGCCTAGTGCTCCAACTCCTTAATCATTAGCACCCTCATCTCCCTTGCCTTCTCAACCCCCGTAACAGCAACCACCACCCCCTTAGGGGTAGGTGTATGCACAATAGGGTGCGACTAATCCTCCTACTTCCAAAAAGAAGAGGAAATGCACACAAAATAAATATTCCCCCACTAATCCTGGACCTAATCTTGCTAACCAACAACAAGGCACTCAGCCCAAGCAGGACAGGCCTATTTGCATGAATAAGCCTTGTTCTTGTTGTGGCGTTTATGGTCATTACACCCATGATTATCCTCTTTTACCACAGATGCGCCAGATGTCAGAGACTCAAGCAGCATCACAAGAACAGCAAGCCTCCCCTTCCATCCCTCCCAATGTTTCACCTAGTAAGCTAGCTGTGTTTACTAATCCTTTCCCTCAGCAAGGATTCGTGGCTACACAAGCACCTGAAGGTCAAGTGGCCACTCAACCTCTTCCGTCTAGTACCTCCGATTACCAGATTCTCATTATGAACTCTGACCAACCCATTACCGTTGACCTCAACCTTCAGACTCAGTCCCATCAGTACAAAAATCCTCCCGCTACGTCTGCCCCGAGCCCCCTTCTTCAGGTTCTACAGAGCCTCTTTCGAGAACCAATGGTCCTTTGCATATCCCTCAGGCTAAAACGGAGGTTCATACCAAGATTCGTGAGGGACCATTATGCCGAAATGCTACTTCTGGAAAAGTTTCCCATTCGTATAGTATAGTATATGATTTGGTGCATTCTCCTGCTGCCATCTCAATGCTGGAACTCCTCCAGTCGTGCCCTTCATAACGAAAATCTCTACTATCTACCATGGGCACTGTAAATCCTTTAGATAATCGATTTATGGTCTTCGATGTTGACCGATAAGAACATCCTCCTTTTCATGCTTCCGTCCCCTTCCAAATCCCTATTAAGATCCAGAATGCCAACATTTCCTATTGTATCATTGATGAGGGGGCATCGACCTGTGTGATGTCCACTTTAGTTTGGAAGCAACTCGGATCATCTAAGTTGGACCCTTCCACTATCACTCTCTGAGCGTGGGATGGCAAATCCTCCAAGCCCATTAGCATGCTCCACAATTTTCCTATTACTCTTGCGGGCAAGACTATTTACGTTGACATAGAATTCATTGATACACCCTTATATTACAACATTATATTAGGTTGTAGCTACACCTATGCGATGTCTATTGTACCATATGCGGTTCCCCGCAAGATGTCCTTTCCCCATAATGGAAAGATAGTCACCATCAACCAGTTGACATATTACGAACCAAAGTCTCAAACCTCCCCTAATTCCATCATATCTTCGGTGGCCAATAAGAAAACCATCGACCCCTTCACCAATGTCTCACCCGGAGTCTACAAAGACTCCTCTTTTCTTGGTTCATTCCCTGGTCTTCCTCCTCCTATCTCTGATCCCAACTCATCGAATGTTTTTATTATAAAAAAAATGGACTTGATAGGCTGCTTGATTAGTCAACTTCATGTAACTATTTCAAACCTAATCTTTTGACCGAGGCTTAACCTCATCAGCTTGAGAGGGCTCTCTCAAGGGTTAATGATTTGGATAAAAATATAGATGGCTAACTCTATGTGGGGTAATAAACAGATAAATGATAGATATAGGTTGAGAATCACGTCAGAAAGTACACATTAGGCTTATGGAGTCAAAATAGTTTTAAGTAAACCAATGAATCTACTTAACATGGAAGTTGAGGCATATCAGAGTTTTAGTCAATAAATAAACACACATGAAATTGTAAAAACACAGTCAGTTCATTTATATAGGAAGTTAGAGCATCTAAAGATGAATTCTGAGTAATATAAATAAACACCACTGCAATAGGATAATAAGAGATGCAAATAGAATAGGAACACACCAAAACTCCTTCTGAATCCCAAGTTGGTTTAGTAGAAACTCTCTATATTAACTGAAAACCAGTCAATTACAATAAGCACAGCCTTTTGCCAAAAAATGTCCAACCATTTACAAATTCGACCTCTTGGCCTTTAATAGACCTCTTAAAACATGAGATTATCTACCTCTTGGCTAGACACATATAATTTCTAGCTACTAACACCTTGCATAACAATAAGACGAGGAATTTATTACAAAAAGACACCTAATCTACTTAAGCAGTCCTATTCCAAAAAGGACTCAAACTCCTTATTACTATCTTTAACAACCTTATCCTAACAACCTTATCTACTTGAAATTACATCATTGACAAGTGTATCATCACATGATCGAATTTGGATAATGATATTATGTTCTTCATGACTACTTTGTTGACCTCCACAAAAGCAGGAAACCATACCCTGTTTTTTAGGCATAGGATATTTTTACTTATTTTAACATTATAACCATCAATTAATCTTCATTTCATGGTCCTTGGATATTTAATATTTGTTTATCATGTCCCATCATTCTTTCCTAACCTCCAGTTGTCCAAAACCACTTCAAAATTGTTCAAAAAGGTTGTAATGTGTTGCGCTACGAAAACACAGTGCTTTGTAGCACTGTTATTTCAACCTTTATTCTTTAACTTTTTGCCTTATTTCCTCCAAGATTATTTTAATTACCCTTTAATACATCCTCCATAGCAATTTCAATCCTTGATTCATTCTTCAACCCTTCAAAAACTGATCAAAATGAGACAGAAAAGCTGCTACAGCAGTTTCGTAGCGCTTTTCTGCTTTTTTACACTGAATGCGCTACGAAATTGCTGAATATGCATTTTTGTCAAAAAATTTAAAAGTGTCAACTGTAATTATGCCCAAAAATCCAAATATACCTATCTTCATCATTTAAAAAACCATTTCAACTGTAAAAACATAGTCATTCTGGCTTTCGTGAGGCATTTCTTGCAGATTTCTCTTGTTTTTTTCCTGAAACATAGGTCTTGGGAAAGATCCTATATCTCCTTATCCATGATGTATTTTGAGAAATGGAAGGAGGTTTTTGTAGGCCATTATTTCTGTAATAATAAGCTCTCTTTTTTTTTTTAAACACATCTCCTGCTATCCATAAACTTCCTTTGAAAAACATGTGTAAAACAGGAAAACTTTGTTTTCTGAAAATAGGGCTTCAAAGAAAGCCTTGTATCTCCCAACTGGTAACACCTGCGAGAAAAGTTAGAGAGGTTATTATTATCTAATATTTTTTTGAAAATAACCTCTCTCAACGTCTTAAAATACCTTTTTTTTCTCAAAAACCTCCTTTGAAGTTGACTGCTCAAAACTCGAAAACAAAGTTTTTGCTTCATAACTTTCAGCAGTTTCGTAGCGCTTTCTGCCCTTTTTACATTGGATGCGCTACAAAAATAGGGATTCTTGGCTTATTAAGTAGTTTTGGCACAAAAAAAATTGGGAAATTAAATACAAATGGAAAATGATGAATGTTTGACATGAAATAACTTTAAAGGAGGCTTTATTTGAACCTTAGGATGAGCTTTAAACTATAAAAAATATAAAACCTTCCCTTGATCAAATCTAAATATACTCCTAAAACCCTATTTTGATCCATGAAATTTTGTAAACTTTTCAAATGATGTTTTAAAAAAATTTGGGTGATAATAGTGGCTCCACTTGGGATGGTGTGCCCCTGTGGTACACCAAAGAACCTGTAGTTCCAATGCCACCCATCTTCTTGGAAATAAAAACTCTGAAATTTTTCCAAATCTTCTTCAAACTCTTATGGCCTTCACCTCGGGATCAAGCTTGATGATCACTATAGAAGAAACAAATTTGTACCTACTGAAAGGATGCTCAGTCAACTTTGAGCTTATTCACACACTCCTACCTACCCTATCAGCTGCAATCTCCATTTTTAACTCAAGCAACATGAAACTTCCAATGAAGCCAGTCATTGATCTAATCTGATACTTGAATTTATTGACTTCACTTGAACCATAAACAAACAAGATACTATAATTACCAAGGAAACATAAGATGCATCTAATCCTCATAATGAAAATATAACTGGAAATTTAGACTGTAGAACCTTTACATGTAGTCAGTTATAGGATCAAACAATACATGATCTATTTGATGCTTTTCATGACATTATTTAGCTTTGGAAAACTCATCCATGCTTTGATAAACCACATAAGACTTTAGTTGTGTGCTCTAAAACTGCTTTTCAAACTGATTTTCAAAATCAGTGTATTCTTCCTCAAACTCAAAGGAGAAAGGTGGCAGCACCCTCTCTTGTTTTCTGGCATAAAAATCATTTGAAAAGACTGATCTTGATCATGAATATTATGAGATTGAATTTTATCTTCTAAAACTTCAATACCTTTTTCATGGTTCTCAGCAACTTCATCCACAAATTGAATCTTAACTTCTGACTTGCACTCAAATGATTTCAGATTAGAAGACAAGGATAAAGAAAAAAATTCACCTACTTATTCATTAGTATGATCATCATTTAATGTAGGATGATGCAAGAAATGACGTGAAGAATCAAATTTTTCCTACACCTGAGGATCGTAGCAAGAATTTTCCAATATTTCCTCTTGTTGTTTGAAATGATTCTGATACTCCCGATGATCAAAAGACTGACAAGTTTGCTGCAACTTTTCATCAAACTCAGAGGATGTAACATGATTATCATAAATAAAATCCTATTGGGTTTCATTTTCATCCAAGATAGAATATATCCTTTCTTCTTGGTGATGAAAGGGATTGTCATGAAGGGCCTCTAAAATTTCCTCATCCATGAACTCATCATCTTCATAACAATTCTCCAAATATTCAATAAAACTCACACAGTGTTTACAACATTATTTGACCAGCAATAAGAAGGGATGATACTCTTCATACATCTCATAAAACACAACATGGAAATCAGAAATATAATATAATAAACCATTTGGAAAGCTTTCATACCAAAACTATGTTTTTCCTTCTAAAGTGGCCATAAACATATTCATGAGAACTTTGGAAATGGGCCCGAACCTTAAAATGCATTAAAATGCATATGAAATCGGCCTAAATGAAGAGCAGCATTGTCTGTCTTTTCATATTTAAATATTGGAAGATTAGTTAACCATTCAACATTTGGCATAAGATTTGGAAAACCAGGGATGTGAGACCGATTCATAGGGGCATACCTGGCATTTATTCTTGCAATGGAACTCATCTTGAAAATTCATCAAGCTACTAATATTCAAGCAATGTCATCACCTTCCAATTGATTATTTGATTTGTGGAGTCGCTAGAGCAGAAATACAACCAATATGTGTCTATGTGTCTGCTGCTCTCAAACCTTAGAACTGAAACTTTGTCTTTCTTCCTAGGGAAAATTTACACCTTCGGTCTCCCGGCAATGGCGCCAAAATGTTATCACAAAATGTAATATTCCCAAAATTTAGCCTCCAAGCTAAATGGAATATTATAGTTGCTTTATCACTAGGTCGGTAAATAAATGGGTGGGGAGGCCCATAAGTCTCTTGAGCAACAATAAAAACACTCCAAGTGTGAAAGGATACCTTTCTAGCAGCTAAATAAAGCTCCTCAAAGTGTTAACAGGTTTTGGATCATGTTGATTCAGTCAACTTTGACCAAGTCAACAGCGCAAATAAGGAGGACTAGAGATCAATTAGAGAGTAACACAGTTTTGGAGGGAGATGGATCTCATGGAGTAAATGATCTAATTGAGTGGGACCAAGGGAAATCGAGCTCACATTCTATTTAAGAAAGAGGATGACAGCCATTTGAGTTTATGTTTTAGATTATTTTGAGATTGGTCTGCTTAGACTATTGCTTCCTCTTGTTGTTTAGCAGGGTAGCTATGTTGTTTAGCACCGGGTGTTCCCGAGCAGGAATCCCACCTCTTTCCTTGAGGTGCCCCTTGGAAGAGTATTATATTCATTTCCACATTCAGGTTTTTAGGCCAAGATACAACTTCATTAGCACAGTTTATGTAGGTTATTGTGCTGTGTTGCAGGGTGCAGCAGTGGAGGGGTTAGAACCCCACTTTCTGAGCTATTTTCTCATAGGAGGAAGGTTCCCTTCTCTTGGGAGATATGTTTGGAGAGTTCTTGGGAAAATTTTAGATTCTTAGCATTAGGCCATAAATTTCTCATCATTCCTAGTGTTATTCTAGCTAGGGAATGTGTTATTTTTGAAGGTAGCTTCAACAGAAGTTCTGGTGTTTCCTTTGCAGTGTTTCCTTGTGATTGAGGGGTTCATCCTTTCATCAAAGGAGACCTTTGAGGGGGCCTACTTCAGATATATCATATTGCAGCCTTCTACACTCTTGTTCTTTAGTTTTCAGTGTATCTTCATCCATTGGGCTTTAGATCCCATCTTGTATAGAGTGTATTTCTGAAAACCCCTTTCCGAGTTTCTTGTAGGAGTTGGTATTGAGAACAGATATGTATTGGGCATATCTTTTGAGGCTTATAACAGCCCTACATATTTTTGTACATCATTTCTCTGTATCAGTTTGTTTTTAACTGCGCTGTAGTAGTCTCCAGCACTCTTGTATTGTGACAACAGTTCATTTGTAGAGTGATTTCTTATGCGAGGCTTGTTCCCTCATTGTGTATGATCAATGCCTCATTGTTTTGTATGGATTTTCTGATTTAATACATGGGTTAATGCCTCCATTTGGTCTCCCATGTTTATGATTTTAGTTACACTTCTCTTTCATTATTATGTTCATGGATTTATGTAGCTCCAATTTTGGAATACCTTAAGATATTCCCATTATTGTAGATTTTCCCTATTTTGGGATATTACAGTGGTATCGCAGCATAATCTTGGCTCATTGTGTGGATCTCAACCATTCTTATATCAAGAGGAGAAGGAGAAGAAGAGATGTAAAGAAGGCACAAATAGAAGACTCCATTATTTGGAGAAATGAAGGAAGAGAGGATCTCCCAGCTTCTTTTCCAAACTATGAAAATTATCAAAGAAGATCTCAAGGAGATGAAAAGGGAGGAGTGTAGGAAAATTCCAAGAGGGTTTGAAGGTGAAGCAAGCCATAGTTATTCACATGATGGGTGTGAGCATTCAGTCACACATGTAGATCCATAGCGCAGTATATTTCCCACATTCACTGCAAGAAGGATGGAGGAAGGAGATGCACCAAGGGAGGAGACCTTGAGTGTCTATCTTCAGGAATATGAGTCTCAATCATGGAGATTTAAAGAGAACTTGGACTTCCAAGTGTTTTTCCAACTCAATGAATTTGGAAAGAAACCATCATATCTGTAAGAGAGGTAGAATATTTCTATCTAACTTTGATGGATCAACAAAGTGCATAGCCTGTAATATCCCCAAATAGGGACTGCTCAACCATACATGCATAAAAAATGAATTTTCAGATATTTATGCTATAAATAATTAAATTAACTCTTGTACCCTATATATCATTCAATGCAAAACCTAAATCCAAGAATAGAGCTGAAAAAAATCAAACTAGGTGGGTTAAATAGACCTCCCACTCCTAGGATTGCTAAAAGAGGCTAAAACCCCAAACACTGCAACACAGAAATTGCTGCATAAAAGAGACTGTGTAGTCTAAGTGAGGGTTTGTACACATAAGTAGTAGAGACAAATATATCTGATTTTATATTAAACAATATGCTCAGAAAAATGAGATCTAGTCTCCTTTATACAAAATCTAGAGAACCCGGGAAGGGTTTCTAGGAATACACCCTGAATACAAATGGTGATCTTCAAAAATATGACTGAATAATCACTAAAAAATAAAGCACATGAGTATGTAAGGTTTTAATAATGTAGATATAATTCAGATCTGATCAAATTTCTCCCCTTATGGAAGAATCCACTCTCCAATTAAAGGAAAACTCCCCGAAAGAGCCACAAAAGACACAGTTGAAACTTCCTTGTATAAATAATAGAATTCCAGAATGGAATAACGCTGTAGTTTATGGTAAAGTGTTGGCCTGCTACCAAATATCTGATATCAGCCCAATAATTATCCAAATTGATCCTCCAATGGAAGGAAACTTCCCTCCTATGCAAAAACAACTCAGAAAATGGGTTTCTCAACCCTCCCCTGCAACACCCTGCAACTCAACACAACCTCTTGCAGAAAATGCGTTGAATCTGAAGACTAAAGCTTGGAACAAATTCTATATGTGAGGAATGATAGATCATGTCTATCCCAACATCTACTCAAAAGGGAAGAGAAATAATTCCTGAACAAGACTACCTTAGTGCTGAACATCACCGGCAATCTTAGCTAAAGAGCTAAAGAAAGCAGAGTCGAAGAAAACATAAAAATAAAAGTCATAAGTTAATCCCAAAATGGTTGCAATCCTCTCCCTTATAAACTAAGTGAGCCTTCTCACCTTGGGTCCCACTTAATAGAGTTTCCACCATCACACAAACAATCTCCCTCGAAAACTGCGTTGTGCCTTCATTAGAGCCACTCCTCTAAACTGCATTGTTTGATTTGGTCAAGGTTGACCTCTTCAACTTGCTTCAGCCATTTTCACACCTAAGGGTCTTCAATCCAGCTCACCTATAGCTATCTAGGCTAAGCCTCATTCACATTGAGCTCTCTTATTTGTTGATCCACTCCTCCTACAATTATGTTGTTGACTTGTTTAAACTTGACTTTGTCCACATGTAAAATGTCCCTGTTCACACATGAGAGTGTAAAATCCAACTGGAATTATGATCCCCTTACACACAATGTGGGATTTTATCCTTATTTCTGAAATGTATGGGCCTCCTTACCCTTTTATTCATCTCCTAAGTGACATTAGCAAAATTTAATATTCCAATTTGTTGCATGCAATTTTTGGAATATTATAGTCCTCCCCTCCCAAATGTTGCTTGTCCTCAAGAAACTACAAGGATAGAAATGAATAGCATCCTCTTCTCCCCCTGTAGAAACCTCATAAGATAAAATCCTCCAAGGATCAAGGTGCTGCACCATCAATATATCTCCAAGTTTCCCTTCCCAAGTAAACAAGCTAGCTTTTGGTGAACACCCAAAATAGCTATCATTATGTGACAGTAAGATATCAATGGAGGCAAAAATGTGTGGTCTAAAGGCCTTCTTGAGGCATGTGGTCTGATATATATCAGGATCTACCATCCCCATATGAATCTCCCATCCCCAGGCTATCATCCATACAAAATGAGTTGCCTCCCAACATGACAACTCCTGAAAATCTTCCTCCACCTTGAGCTCCTGCAAAGTAGGTGGGCTGAAATTCTGAACATGGTAGACAAAGTGGCCTACCCCACGTTTTCCTCCTCTCCAATTAAGATAAGTGCAGATAATTTGATGATATTGGGCTGTAATAATGTTTCCCTCAAATGGAAAGAAGGAAACTAGATCTCCAAAGATCCCTTTCCCAACGTTGTGAACCAAGTTGGCCCAAACCATCTCAGACATGATGGATAAAAAATCACCACATATGGCATCCCATACATCTCATGGTCCTCCTCATAAAGAAACAAATATTTTTTTGTAGTGGTCATATCTCCTCCCATGCTCCCCTTAGAACATGTAATGCAAAAAGTGTGGGGATCCTCCTCCCCAATGAACACATCCACCCAATGTGTTTCTCCCCCAATCATGCTCCCCATAAAGGCAAGAACAACATCCTCATACGGGATCATGATTAGCATAAAAATGAAAGAAATACTGAAGGTTTCATGTATTTCTAGAAGGTACCAATAGTCTCCCAAGTGGTTATAGCACAGTCTTTCCCACTGCAACTTCAGAAAATAACATGGCAAGTTGTTTCTCAACAAATGGCCAGTTGTATAAGTCATCAGATCTGCTAGCAAATAGTAAATTGATGAATGTATCAATTGAGCATACAAGGGGTAACCAAACATGTGCCCAAGGTCATATAATATATGGTTGTCTCCATCATAATAGCTGGCCAAAACTGTTCCATGGAGCCCAAAGAAAAACTTTCCCCTTTGTGGAGCAATGCACTGCAATGAAACAGTAAGAGCATGCAAATATTGTGTTGAACAATCAATAAATGAAAAAACATAATTATTACCAT
This sequence comes from Pinus albicaulis, assembly GCA_034641835.2. NCBI lineage: Eukaryota > Viridiplantae > Streptophyta > Pinopsida > Pinales > Pinaceae > Pinus > Pinus albicaulis. The sequence goes on along the minus strand of CM076571.1, from coordinate 152,055,611 downwards.
GTAATGAAAGTAAAATGATGATAGGATCCATAAATGAGTCCTCCATAGTGGTATGAGATACTCCTATGAAGAGGAATGAACCATATGTTGCATGAAGGTCCTCCTTCTCATTCTTGGAAGTCCAAGTCAAGAAGAATATACCACAGTAACAGATGAATCCACCCACTACTCTATCATTCTCACCTCCTCCTTGTCCACAAGTGCATCAAATGTAAAGTGATCCTGAGGACACTCAATCAATAAGTCTCTGCTCCAAAGTGACAGTGTTGTTGGCCTATGCAAATAGGCTCCTGCCAACTCATAAATCCATTCTTTGACTTGCTCAATGTCAAAGACTCCTCCCATAATGTTGCCACATACAAAAATTTCCTCCCAAAGTGGAAGTACTTTCAGATCATCTAAGGCTAAGGAGTAGCCTCCTTGCATCAAGATAGCGCCATCTCCTACTCTTGCAACATCATGCAAAGTGTGAGAGAAAATCTACCCTTGCTCTCTCCCAATCCTCCAAAGCAACAAAATTTTTTGTTTCCTCCTCATACCTCCATCATACAAACCATGTGGTGAAAACATAATGATCATATCATCATAATGCATCCACACTTCTTGTTGTCCAATGATGTAGGTATCCTGCCAAGTTCCTTCCACCCACATACGCTTAGAAGAAGGATATGTCCCATGATGGCCAAACTCCTTCAAGAGCAGCCAATGCTGCCAAGCCTCCTGCTACCCGGTTTCATATATTTGCAAGTATCTTAACAGCTTATTTCTCTCCATCCACTCCCATTCCTCTCAATGTGAGTGCCCCTGTAATATTCCCATTTTAGCATACAACTAAATGGAATATTAAAATTTTGTTTTTATCACCTAGCAGCAAAATAAATGGGTAAGGAAGCCCATGCTTATTGAAAACCTAAATAAAATTCCTCAGATGTGAAAGGGGATAGACGTGAGAGCTGGATTTCACACCCTTATGTGTGAAAGGGGAAAATTGCATGAAGACAAGGTCAAGTTTGACCAAGTCAACAACGTTGGGAGAGGAGGTGGAGAACACTTTGATAGACAGCGAAGTTTGAATGGGAAGAGGGTTATTTGGTGGAGGAAACCCTAATGAGCGGGACCCATGGAGAGAAGGATTTCACTTGATTAAAAGGAGGGCTAGGAAACCATTTCTATTCATGATTTGGATTATTGATTTCATTGTCTATTCAGACTTTGTGCATATTCCTGTTGTTTAGCAGAGTTGCAGTGCTGCTTAGCACAAGGATTTCCTATTTAGGAGTCCTTATCCTTTCTTGAGAGGCCTGTCGAAGGAGTTTTATTGATTTGCCTCACTTTCAGGGTTGAGTCCAAGCATCCTCCTTCAACAATAGCGTTATTTCTGGAGCAGAATAATGTTTTGTTGTAGGGTGTTGTAGTGAGGATTCACAACACCACTTACATCATTGTTTTTCAGAGGAGGAGTCTCTATTTACTTTGAGAGATCAATTTGGAAGCCCTTGGAGCTTATTGTAGATATTGGAATTGGGCCAACTCATTCCCTTGCCCCTACAATGCAGTTTCCTTCAATGATTGTGTTATTTCTAGTGAGCATTTGCAGTGGGGTTTTTGCAGATTGTTTGGAGGGTGAGATCTTCAATGTTAGGATCAGCCTTTCACTTGGAAGATCCATTTGGAGGAGGAATATTCATATTGTTCATCATCTTCAGCCATCCCCATCCAGTTCTATTTCCTGAGTTGCAACTGCTACCCAACAACTCTGGCATTTTGCAGATTTTCTATATTACAGCCAATCCTTCCAGGATTAACTTGAGGTAGCGTTTGGGAGTTGATATCTTCACTCCCAATGTTTTATGGGACATATATTTGTACATCTATGTATTTTACATATGTTAGCATGCATTTTCTCTTATAAAACTACGCATTCATAGCTTTGGTATACTTGTGTAGCAGTGTTTTGTTACGGTTCATGTACTTGTTTCTTGAGGCTGAGCATTGCCTATATTGAGTAACATTTTCCTCAAGTTCTTGTATTCATTTGTTGCTGCTATAACTTAATAAGATGGCTATGGATATTTCTCACATTTTATGAGTTGATTTGTCACTTCTACTCCATTGTTTTGTTTGCATATTGCTGTATCTCCATATTTTGAATATCTTAATATATTCCCGATAGTGTAGAATTTCCCTATTTTGGGATATTACAGTGGTATCAAAGCATAATCTTGGCTCAGCCTGTGGATCTCAGCCATGATTTTATCAAGAAAAGAGAAGATGAATAATCCATTTTGTGGAGGGAGGAAGGAAGATAGACTCACACAACTTCTTCCAAGATCTGTACAGAGCATTCATGAATATTTCAAGAAGGTAAGAAGGGAGATGTGTACAGAGTATCCAAGAGAGTTTGAAACTGAGTCAAACTCTAGATTTTCTTATGGGGAGTGTGAGCATGCAGCCACCCGCTATGATGTACAACACAGTCACATGGCCAGTTTTTCCATAAGAGAAAGAGAAGAAGAAGGAATGCCTAAGAGGGGAACTCTTAGTAGTTTCTTGCATGAAAATGAATCTCAAACTCAAAAGTTTAGATATCATGTCACTTTCTCAAAGTTTTGCAAGGTCAAGGTAAGGAGGAACAAGAAGCATAATGTGGATATATTTCTCCGATCTACCTTTGATGGTTCACCTACATGTTCAGCTAGGGCTTGGGTGGAAGAGCTAGACACCTTCTTGTAGCAGCATCAAATTTCTGAAGATGAAGCCATCAGAGTAGCACCGTTGCACTTTGGAGGTAAGGCCTATGCATGGTGTATATTTGAATATTTTTCTTTAAATAATGCAAATACTTCTTCTTATGAAAGGTTTATTAAGGCATTGATGGGAAGGCTTGATGGAAAACTTTCTGCAACACATGTGGAGAAGTTGAACAAACATGAACAAATAAAACCCTTGCATGTGATGGACGAAACTATAAACTCAGATCCACTTCAGAAACCCATGGAGGAGACTGACATATTGCAGCATACTTTATTAGAGGCAAAGCCTCTATCTCACATTCCTTAACAAGAGGGCATGGAGATCTCTTTTCCAAGAGAAGATCCATTTCTTGGAAGGTTTCCCATACATGTGGATGAAGATGAGGGCAATAGTTTTGTCATTTCTAGAGGTTATCTAGCACCTCATGGAGAGGAGGGAGGAGATCTTGCTCCAACTAGAGGTATTCTTGCATATTTTCAAGGAAGTCCCCAGGATCTCATGTGTGGAGATCAAGGCACAACTCATGTCCTACATGTGCCATCGATGATGAGGTGTGGAACTATGGAGATACAAGGGGGAGATAGGGAGGATGACCAACATCATGTGATGAGGAGCACACATCCCTGTCTATTTCATGAGGTTGATGCACCTGAGAAGGAGACTAAATTGCACAGTGAGAGCAGGGACAAGTCTTTCCATTCATGTATGCAGTCTACTCTTGATGATGATGTCTCATTTCATGGAGGCATTTCACCAAGGAGACCACCAGATCAGCAGATGATGAGAGATGCTTCACATTTTGAGGCACCATTCAGTGATTTTAGAGGAGTGGAGACCTTGGGAGGTAATTTTACACCACTGAGAGTCTTCGGTAGAGTCAGGGAGGAGAGAGGCATTCTATCAACATCATCTTTACCCACTCTCATTTCAGATTTTGCGTTGTGGCAGAAGCAGCAGGGGAAGGATAGCAGCCTTCCAACTTGCATCTTTGGCATAGGATATGTCAAAGGAGAGGATGGCCATATGACAGATATTCTTCATGAGATATCATCAGCGTTGTCACTATGGAGGATAGATCCATATTGGAACTCCCAGCTGTTGGTGGAGTATTCCAAGGATCTTTTCACTTTCATGATATTGGATGACCAGTTGCATGAGGAGGGATATTCAGTCAGAGATGGGGTCATCTACTATCATGGTAGGATCTTCTTATCTAGAGCTTCCAAGCTCAAGGGGAAGTTGCTACAAACAGCTCATGAGGATTTCCTTTTCAGCCACACTTGTTCTTTGAGAGCATACCACACCATCATGGAGGGGTATTTTTGGAAGGGGTTTGAGGAGGAGATATATCAGCATATGAGGAGATGCATGGATCATGTGAATATGGAGGAGATAAATGACTCTTTGGAGGAGTTATCACAGCCACTTCTTTTCTCTTTGAGGATGAGAGGAGACTCATCTATCAGCCACTCCATTTGCATGAGAAAGACTTATGGTAAGGGTATTTTTTCTTTGCATAATGAATTGTATAATGTATCTATGCATCCCTTAACCATACGTGTGCAGGATGTTTCTCCAAGGAGGAGCATTATTTTTCCTAGAACTCATGGTCTACTTGAGGCCATGAGTATTATTGGTGACCACTCCCTAGGAGGACTTGGGGAGGAGATGTATTTTGGATAACATGCTCATTTTGCACCATACATCATTCACTTTCTCCAAACATATTAGGAGAGTGGGACATCAAGCAAGTGGTTGAGAAACCACACTTTTTATCACACTCTTTTTCAATTGAGGGCCAAACTATGTTGGTTACATTTGAGGGACCATTTTCCTTCTCCCTTGCTACATATGCCAGCAAGCATGGTTCTCATTATGATTCTTTATGTTTCTATTGTTTTTATATTTATTGGCTGCATGATTGGGAGAATGGAAAATTGGTTGGACATGTCCCTTGGGGGAGAGATCTCCCACATTATTTGAATTGCATGTTCTAATGGGAACATGAGAGAGTATGTGGCCACTACAGCAAAACACTTGTTTCCATTTGAGGTGAGTCATATGATTGATTGGATGCCATATGATGGTGACTTCCAATTCATCACATATGAGATGATTTGGGACAGCACGTTTCATAACATTGGAGGAGAGATCCTTGAAGGTCTAGTATTTATCTTGCCACTTGAGGGAAATATCAGTGCAGCCCAATATCATCATATACTCTGCACTTATCCTGAGTGGAGAGGAGGACAACGTGGGGTAGGTTATTTTGTGTACCCCAAAATGGGTAGAAAATTCCATACGTCTCCTAAGGAGGATAAAAACACTCCAAGTGTGAAAGAGGACACTCTTTCTAGCTTAATAAAACACCTCCATGTCTGAACACGGATAAAATCAAGATGGTTCAGTCCACTTTGACCAAGTCAACAGTGTAGTTGTGGAGGAGGAGGAATCCAAGGAGGAATAACGCAGTTTTGGAGGGAGGTGTATCTTTGGATAAAGATGACCTAATTGAGTGGGGCCAAGTGCAAGAAAACTCATGTTTTATAGAAGGAAGAGGATGCAAGCATTATTCTTCATGTCTTATATTATTATTCTTCTCTGCTCAGACTTTTGCTTCCTCTTGCTGTTTAGTAGGGTACCAATGATGTTTAGCACCGGGTGTTCCCGAGCGGGAATCCAACCTCTTTCCTTTGAGGAGTATCATTGGGAGAGTTTTTATTAATCATTCCACATTAGGTTTTCAGGCCAAGCTTTAGCCTACTTCATCAGTGTAGTTTTTTCTGGAGATTGTGCAGTGTTGCAGGGTGCAACAGTGGAAGGGATTGGATTCCCGGTTTCTGAGCTAGTTTCTCATTGGAGAAATATTTCCTTCACTTGAGGGACCTGTTTGGAGAGCTCCAGAGCTGATTTTAGATCTATGGTATCAGAACACACATTTCCCATACATTCCCAGCATTGTTCCAGTTAGGGAATGCATTATTTTAGAGGCAGCATTCAACAGATGGTTTGGTAGCTCCGTTGCAATGTTTCCTTGTGATTGAGAGGTTCATCCTTTCATGGGAGGAATTAATTGAGGGATATACATCATATCAGATACATTCCAAACTTCTACACTCATGTACTTCAGTGTTGCATTGGTGATTCAATAAATTTCTAAATATCACATTTTTTATGCCAAGTGTTTGACAAGAAACCCTTGCCGAGTTATCTTGTATTTTGTATAAAGGAGACTAGATCTCATTTTCTAAGAATATTGTCTAATATAATTGAAAATATATTTTTCTCTGTCATTTTTATGTGTAAAACCTCTCTTATACTATGCATTCCCTCTTATGCAGCAACTCCGGTATTTTGCAGTTTGGGGTTTTAGCACATTTTGGAAATCCTAGGTGTGGGAGATCTGTTTAACCCACCTAGTTTAATTTTTTTCAGCTCTATTCTTGGATTTAGGTTGAATATTGACTGATATATAGAATCCAAGAGTCCATTTCATTATTTTATAGCATATATTTCTGAAAATGCATTTTTAGTGCATGATTCATGAGTTGTCCCGATTTTGGGATATTACAGTTGTATCAGAGCATAGTCTTGGCTCAACCTGTGGATCTCAGGCCATACATTTCAGAGGAAGGAGAGATGGAAAGAAGTCAAAGAGCTTTAGTATGTGAAGGGAGAAAGGAATACAAGCTTACCAATATTCTTCCAAAATCTATGCAGAGCCTTCAAGAAGAGCCGAAGAACATGAGATTGGAGATGGGATCTCCAAAGGAGGTTGAATCTAGAGCGGAATATAGATTTTCACATGGTGAGTGTGAGCATGCAGCTACACACCATGATGCACAGTGTAGTCAAGTGCCCAGATCTATCTTGAGATAGATGGGAGGAGGAAGAATGCCTAAGAGGAGAACTCTTAGTGATTTGTTGTACGAGTATGAATCTCAAACTGAGAGGTTTAGAGATCATACTGATTTCCAATGGTTTTGTAAGATCCAGGTGGGGAAGAACAAGTAACAGGTTGCAAGTAGATTTCTTCTATCTACTTTTTTCGGATCACCTATATGTTCAGCTGGAGCTTGGGTGAAGGAGCTAGACTCCTATTTGCAGCTGCACCATATTTCTGAAGATGAAGCCATTAGAGTTGCAGTGCTACATGTTAGAGGTAAGGCTCAGGCTCATGCATGGTGGATTTTTTAATCTTGTTCTTTAAAAAATGCAAACACTTCCTCTTATGCAAGATTCATAGAAACTTTGATGGGAAGGTTTGGTGAAAAAATTCCTAAGGCACATGAGCAAGGAAAACTTGAGAAAACAAAACCCTTGCATGTGATGAAGGACACTCCACTGTATAAAACCATGGGAGGAGCTGACATCTTGCATGACACATTTCTGGAAGCAAGACCTCTAGTTCATATTCATGAACAAGAGGGCATGGGGATCTCCTTTTCACAGGAGGATCCAACTATTGAGATGTTTCCCATACACATTGATGAAGATGAGGGCAACAGCGCTGTCACATCTAGAGCACATCCAGTACCTCATGCAGAGGAGGGAGGAGAACATTCTCCAACAGGAGGGATTGTTTCATCTTTGCAAGGAAGTCCTTATGATCTCATACATGGAGGTCCAAGGACAACCAGTGAGCAGCATGATTGTGCAGCATTGCAGCTAGATGGAGGAGGTAGGGATGAAGAGCAGCATCATGTGATGAGAGGCACGCACCCTTCTCTATTTTAGAGAACTAGTGCAAAGAGTAGGTAGACTGTATTACGCTGTGGAAGCAAGGGAAATTTTTCCCAACCATATGTACAGTCCACTCTTGACATTGATGTCTCACTACATGGAGGCATTCCACCGGGGAGGCCACCTGATCTAGAGTTGATGAAAGACATCTTGTCTTTGGATTCACCACTCTAAGATTTTGGAGAGGTGAATATTTTGGAGGAAGACTTTGGCATGGGGGATTTCAAAGTAGCAGGCAGCAGCATGAGGAGAGATTCACATGCAAGATCACCAGCACTGTCTCTTAGGAGGATTGATCCTTATTGGAGATCTCAGCTATTGGTAGAGTACTCCAAGGATCTTGGTGCATCCAGGATTCTTGATGACCCGGATGGAGATGATAGATACATGGTGGATGATGTGGTCATCTATTCCTATGGCAGGATCTTCTTGACTATATCTTCTAGTCTCAAGGAGAAGCTGCTACATGCAGCACATGAGGACTTCTCTTCTATGCAATTTGATGCATATTTCCATTTGAGGAGGATTTTACTTGGGAGGGCATCTAGCATGACATATATACAATGTTATCGGAACCGAACCGGTTATCGAACCGGAAAACCTTGTGGACCAGGAACCGGTCAGAACCGGACCGGAACAGGAAAAAAATCGGAAAAAAACCGGTTTACCAATAACACATAAAATATTCATATTTTAAAGAAAAACCAGATATATTCATGTACATCCATATTAATCCAAACCATTTAAACACAAATATGCAAAATTTTTCATTATATAGGTGCAGATAGCCAAAATAGCACTTAGTGCAAAACATCGTTGAACAAAAAATGTAACAAACATCAAGAAACAGGCTCTAAAAGGCCTTTATAGTCCAAAATAACATGTTAGATCATAGTATTATACTATAGCCTACAATACTACGAGCTACATATGATCAAATCATCAATCATCATCAGAATCCCTAAGTCACCTGATACGGGGATACGAGGATTCGAAGAATCGGATACGAGTACGGTGACCTCGGAACAGCATACTTCTGGGATACGATACGTTATATATTATTTTATTAAAAAATATATATATATTAATATATATATATATATATATATATATTAAAAATTAGATATTTTTTACACAAATTCATACTTAATTCATTGATTTAAACATAGATTTATCTATCATCTTAGATAGTCAAGGTTTTGTTTGAGTGATGGGTACATTTTTAGTAGGGTCATGATAGAGGAGTTTCACGACCAATGTCACTAACATCAAGGTACACAGAGGGATTGGTGCTCTTGATTAAATACGTGTTCCATACCCTAATACATGACAAAATTCGATGGAAACATTGCAATAACCCAATCCTGAAATCCTGAAAAACTGATAAGTCTGCTGGATTTTGAATGAAATCTAAAATTCTACTTTCTCCATATGAAATCCAATGAGGTCAGAACCACTCTCAAACATCCTGAGTCATTTCATGGTAATGTTAAAAATTTAAGTAAAAGGATGAAAATGAAGATTAAGGATGAAAATGAAGATTAAGGAGAATGTGAAGATTAAGGAAGAAAATGAAGATTGAGGAGAATGTCACTTTTACTTTAAGAATTTAACATTACCATGAATAGTGTGAGGGAAATAGAGGGGGTGGGGGTGTTTAAGAAGCTTTAGGGGGGGCTAGGGTAGCGTTATTAACTAGGAAAAATAATAATTTAGAAAAAAAAAATTAAAAATTAAGAAAAAAAAAACAATTTTTTTAGTGCCCAGGCTTGTGAACCGGTGAAACCGGTCTCTGAATCGGACCAGTACGGAACCGGCCGGTTCAGTGACGGAACTGGCCGATTCAGTACTGAACCGGTCATTTCCGGTTCGGAGGGCCGGTTCGGACCGGTTTTGCCTCCAAACCGGTCGGACAGGCCGGTTTTTCAGAACCGGTTCGGTTCTGATAACATTGCATATATAAGCATATTGAGAGATGCATAGCCCAGATGATAATGAAGAGGAGGTCACAGCCACTTCCCTACTCTTTGGAGGTGAGGGAGAATTTCTAATTGAGCCATTTCAGCTCAAGGTCTCAAGTGCATGATGGAGGAGGTATCATTTCATATTTTGTATTGTACTTCCTTTCCTTATTTGAGCAGAATGAAGTAACAAGAAGAATCATCTCTTCTTGCATATTGTATGATGATGTACTTGCAGCTAATTATAGCATTGATTTTATCTATATTTTTTATGGTTTGTGGGGAAGGCCACATGATTCTTGGTGCACACCATTGACATCATATTGTAACTTCATGGTTTCATCTTATGAGATGACTGTGGCAGTAAAAAAGTGGTTGGTAAAGCACTTGTTATTTCTTATTTTGATGCAGGCAAAGGATGCACTACGCTAGTTCTATGAGAGGGATCATGATTCACTCTCCAGTTGTCACTTGGCAACTTGTTCTCATTGTACTTTGCTTCCATATATTGCTTATATGTTTATGTTCATGGGGAGCTTTGTTTGGAGAGTGGGCTTGAGATGGAGGATGCCCATTGGGAGCATGATTCTCCCCACTTTATATGTTGTACATTTCACGAGGAACCATGGGCAAATGATGATTTCCACATCACACTTTTTCTCTTCTTGTGGGAGGAACCAGTTGGAGAACTTGAGGAGGCACTTCATGGCTGAATTTTTTGTTAGGACATCATACAAGTTGACCATCATGATCTTACTCTATGGCTTGTTATAGGGAGATATGAGGCAACAACAAAAGTTTTTGTTGCTGTGGTTGCACTTGGGAGATTATGGGCAACATTCTTCCCATACTTTTCATGAGATTTCTAGAGAGAAGGAAGGAACATTCATGGTGCAAAGATGCTACCCTTCAGCATTGGAGGATCATGAAAGACTTCCATATCGAAAGGAGATATTCTGACATAGCAACATGATGGTGGATGGCTTTGGCATGTGGAATGTCAAAGGGAGAAGTCATGGAGTGACAACAGTCTTTTTATTAAGGCCTATAGCATTGTCACTGGAGAGAATGTTTCTATTGATGGAGTGTTCCAAAGGGAGTATGCACCCTCTCCTCTTGCAAATTTTTATGAGGAGATTCTCATGGGAGGGCTCACACATGGACCTCACTTTCAGCTCACATAGGATGCATGGTAAGGAATACATTTATGTGCTTGTTGATTACCCTATTGAGTATTTTTATTTTTTCATCATATGTAAGCAGTGCATTTCTCTACAAGAGATAAAGATTATTTATGGGTTACATGGTCACTTTAGGGCCAAATTTTGTAATCTTGATAACCCATCTCTACATGACTTTGGGCAAGTGTTGTATTGTTTTGATTATACACAGCTGGTATATATTGTAGCTTACTACTTCATAGTAGATGAGCTAACATGCATAGCTACAAATTATTTGAAGAACAACTTGCCACTTGATGCTCGGAATCACCATTTGAAAGTACTGCGTTGTATCCACCAAAGATACCATATGTATCATTTGAACTTGCACATAAGATTCAACCATTTTTTGATCTGGATGCCATATGGTGATGATGTGCCATTCATCTTGAATGGAATGGTTTGGGTTGGCATGTCTCATGATTTTGGAGAAAGATTCCCTAGAGGCTCAATCTTCTTCTTTCCATTGGAGGGAAACCATGTTGCAGCCCAAGATCAACATGCCCTCTACACTTATCATAAGTGGAGAGGAGGACAGTGTGGGTTAGGCCCTCTTGCCTATCATGTTCATTTATTCAGCCCACCTACATTTTAGGAGCCAAAGGTGGAGGATATTCTTCATGAGTTGCCATGTTGGAGGGTGACTCACTTCATTTGGATGATAGCATGGGTGAGGGAGGCACTCATTCACCATGTCGGTCATCACTCCTACTTTGTGGAGGCTGTTAGCCACCTATAAAATTTTGGTTAGCAAACAGGTGGCTAAATATGTTTCTGAGCCTTCAAGAGAAACATTTCCTTTGTAAATCTCTCATTCTTGAAGCTTCCATGTGTCTTCTATCCTTTAAATAATCTTCATTGTTGTTTCCATTGAAGAACCCTGTTGATTGGTGAAAGAAACTGCTTTCAAAGGGCCTCCTTTCTCTCCTTTTCACTCCCACAAAATCCCCCATGTTTCATCCTCATTCCCTTCATAAAATTCCTCAAAATGCCTCCATTTAACCTCCAAACCTTCCTAAATCCCATTTTAAACCTTATACATCCCTTTATCTGGTTTAAAAATCCCTTCTTTTGCCTACCGGAACCCCCTCATTTGGCTTAAAAAGCACTAATTTTAGGCCTAAAACAACATTTTTACATCATAATACCCTTAATCCCCCGAGGGCTTATGTCCATTAGCTCTCTGTCTCATGTGACCTACAGCCCCGCAATCAGGTGCTAAAGGCCTTAAACCCTTCCTCCTAACCCCTTATTTCATTTGTTTTTAGTTATTTTTCCATTTCCCCGACGAAAATGTTAAAAGGAATATCAACCGTTGATCTACAATGATCAATGACCATCAGGCCTTTTCTCCCCTGCCTTACCTTTTTTTCCGTTAATATAACCTACCCCTTCTTCTAATCCTGCTCGTCCAATCATAGAATCCAACGATCGACATTAAACCATTTCTCTGCCCATAACTCTTCACCATTGCCCCTCCTATTGAGTCTCGACCGTCAATCTTACTCCTAGATCCGACGGCCAGCGCTTAATCACATTCCAGAAGTCTCAAGTGTCATCCCCTTGTCTCCTCCAATTTGCGGTCCCTAATTCAAATATAACCATCCATTCAAAAAGATCTAACGGCCAGCACTTAATCACGTCGCGCTCACCCCTCATGCAATCCTCCACCATCCCGACCTCCGATTAAATCCCTGTCATTGATTTTCTCAAATCCAACGGTCCATATTGCTTCTGCTCTTCAAACCCCGCCACTCTTCTCATCCGTGCAACTTCCCCCGACACGTGCGATCCGCACCGTCAGATTTCGCTCCGACGATCTGATGGTTAACATTACGTTTCGTAAAAAATTTCCGCCCGAACGTTAATGCCCGAAAACTTTGCGAAATGGGCGGTATTGGAGGGACACGCGTCAAGCGGCATATCGTATCTCATTTTTTTAGCCAAACCACTTACCACCGAAAACATTTTGCGAAAACCACTCTAGTTTCCGCTTTACCACTGACCCTGCAATGTTGCTTATATTTTAATCTCAGTCGTCAGTCTGTGTGATCGGACGGTTCCGATTTAACTTTGCAACCCATTCATTCGCCCTCCATCTATTCCCCAAAAGACTTCATTTGTTAATCCTGACCGTTGATTAATCTAAATCGACAACTCCAACTTAACCTCACGCCCAAGCCGCCCAAAGCCAATTCTAAACCTTTGTCACTGGATTTTCTTAACTTTTTTTGTTTTTTGCAGGTTATAAAGGTTTTCTCCCAGAGTTTTAAAAATTGCACGAAGGCCAGGAATGACAATTCCTAACCTTCAGTACAGGAAGGGATCCAAGATTTCCTCATTAAAATGAACACCTCCACTCATGCAAGCCTTCTGCGCGCCTGCAAACAGAAAAAACACAGTGAACATCAATCAAACAAAGAGAACAGAGAAGCATGAAGGACAGATTAGCAGAGAAGCCTCTACATGCCAAATCAGAGAGGCTAGTTATCTTCCATTGACCCATACTGCCCCCTTGTAGTCCTATTTTTCATTAACACAGGTCACAGTCAAAGCAATCAGAGATACTATTGATATATATGCAGCTCATAAGTAAATTTCCAGCCTACCAGAGCTTCTGAAAGTCAAAAAAAACAACCAGAGTACAGATACAAGAAAATGCCCATTTAATGAAGTATGGAGCATGTCATTTATTCTCCATCAAGCCTCCCAGAGGCCAAGAAGCACTAAATTATTCATTTAATTGGGCCAACAATATATTCTATTACTTCACCTTCTCATTCCCCTATAAGAACTCCTGTAAATTTCATTGAAAAAGTGGTTGGTTGTTGGGATTTTATCGACTGTTTGAACTGTTATTAAGGGGAAGTAGCTAAGTAGTTTGTAATATAGTAGGCTGGGAAGAGAATTATGGACTGTAAAGAGCCACTGGACTCAAAGTATGTGACTGGCTTTGCACATCAATTAAACAAGCAGATTCACAGGATCCTGCTCTATATTATTGGTGATGTTTTCCTTACTAAAATTGTCTCCTTTCATGTTTATTATACTGTCCATTATTCTCAGATAAAGAACATCAAGCATAGATTAGGACATACTGTTGGAAGTACCCTAAGTCTCACTGTTAAATATTTATCTTTATGTTTTCTGCTACTTGTCTATCTAAGAGAAAATTTCACATAATTTAACCAGTATAGAAGTTGGCATGTCCATGCTTACTGATGTATGAATTTAGATTTTGTTCCTTAGATGTTCTTGTTTGGTTTCAGCCGAAAGAATTGGGAAACTGCGAGATTAGAGCTAGCCCTGTCTCACTAGGTTCCTTTTCCAACAGTTAGCCTTTCTAAGATCCCTTTGAGTTAGTGTCAAAAGCAGTGAAGGTTAAAAGTCCTTCTCCGATCTTAGGCCTTACTCTGTGTTTAATCTTAAATGTTTTCTACTGTCTGAAGGTGGTTATGAGGACTTCTAGATTGTCTTCCTTAAGAGTATGCTGAAAGCAGGCTAAGTTAAAAGTCTTTCCTTGATCTTAAGCTACCCTTTGTGTCTTTATTGAGAGTTTCCTTTGAAAGTATGTCAAAAGCAGGATAGGTTCAAAGTCCTTACCTAATCTTAGGCTGCACTTTGGTTTCTTTCTTTTCCCCCACTCCTTAATGTTCCATCCCACCATATATCTAAAAATATCCTTTAGTATAGATGACTTGCCCTATAGAAACCCTTGGATAGTTGTTATGCAAGTAATCCCCTTTCATGACTCCATAGCCCAATGGATTGATACTTCTCTTGACCTACCTTCCCATGCTAAAACATCCTTCTATTTAGTTCCTTCTTTACTTCCATAACCTTCTCAGTTAATCATCTCCAACCAAACAAACAAAATAAACAAAACCCTTGTGCTCTATAACTAGCCTAACACCTTAAATTTATTTTAAATATATATCATTCTTTATGTTCATAGAGAGATCCCTCTCTGGATCTAGGAGGGATAGATCCTGAGATCCCAAAGTGGTTTGATGTTATCTTGTCATTTGGTACTACCAAATCTGCCAAATCATAGGAACCCTAACATAATGGAAACTCCACTGGGGAATATACCAATCAACCTTGATTTGGTAAGTTAATAACTGTGGTGGACAGTAAATCTTCTTGAAACACTTTAAACCTTCCATCTGGCGACTCCATAGATCCTAAATGACTAAAAGACTTCACTGATGATCAGTAGGCCTGCTGATTATCTCTGTTTTCACAAGACTCCACTGGGAGACTAGTTTCATCACAACATCATCCATATTGAAGACCAAACCCCCCACCAATGGAAGACTCTGAGAAATTTTCAAAAATGCAGCCAATTCCCATAGAAGAGTTATGTTATGGAATATCAAGTATACCAGTAAAGGTTAAATGTAAGGACCTTCCAAATTTTTCCCTTCTCAGCTCGGAATTCAATGGTAAACTTGAGCTTAAGGAAATTTTTCTAGAATTGGTGATTGAAAGATATGAAGCTGAAATTGAAGTTTTGAACTCACAAGAACAATCATATCAATTTAGGGACCCCAGAACATTTATGGAGAGTCTCCCTCCCCCTAAGCAAGAAGGAATCACATTACTTGTTGATGTGCAGGAAGAGGATGATTGGGCCTTCAAGAGCCACACTAAAGATGCAGTGATTAAAGCTGTCAAGGATGCAGATAGCCTACCAGTCATGGGAGGCCTAAAAGAAGAAATTTTATATCATGTTTTTCCTGATCCTATAGGAGAATATATGGAGGCCCTGATTGGCTCAAGTTCCCAAGCATTGACCCTTTGCAAGAGCCAGATACATCAGGAGTGGTGACCACTGCTGGTGGCTTTGGTTTTGAAGACCCACATTCAAAGTACCCCATGATTATCTCTAACAAGCAGTCACATTTCTTCCTCATTTTTGTTACTACTCAACTGGCTACACTAGCACTATTGTATCATACAGAACAACATGGATTTCCACGTTAGAGTAGGGTAGGTAGGGAATCTCAATAAAGCTCAGCCTGTGAGCATTTAGTTAGTTGTTGATGTTTGCTTTTAAGAAGAAAAAAAATACAAAAATAGAAAGAGAAAGTTTCAGATATGCTCAAAAATTGAACCAGGAGAGAAATAAAAAGAAGCAGCTCTAACAAGATTAAAACTAGAGCTGAAAAGAAGAAAGAAGATGACTCTAAAAATCTCAAAATCTGAGTCATAAAAAGGATGAAGGATGCTGGTGACTTTCAGATCTGAAGCCTTCAAATTTTGTTTTTAATTGCTGCAAAGTTTCAGTCCATGTGCAACTTGTCTTTATGCCATGGATCCACAACAAATCAGACAGTCTAATCCTGGTTTAGCTGTGTTTCAATTTCTGTTTTAGAATGTAGAGAATGAAATCTGGCAGATATTTTAATCCTGGAAGATATTAGTTTAGGTAGAGAAGCTATGATTCCAACTGTTTAATCTGGTCTCATGGAGAAATAAGGGTAGAATTAGATTAGCTTTTTCTTTCAATAAAAAATTGATGATGTGAAAGGTCTACAAGTCTAAATGAACCTTGAAAAACAAATGTTAGGACAGTAGGATAGGTAGGTAGTTGTTTGGGAAAAAAATTTCTGCTGATTTAATATCCACCATGTTTGTAGCAGCTGATCAAAGAAAAAAAGGCTGGTCAAAGATTATTTTTTGAGATTCTTGACACCTTCAAGAAGATGCCATCCCTATGTGGAGCCACTGTTAGCCACCTATAAAATTTTGGCTACAAAAAAGGTGGCTAAATATGTTTCTGAGCCTTCAAGAGAAACATTTCCTTTGTAAATATCTCATTCTTGAAGCCTCCATGTGTCTTCTATCCTTTAAAGAATATTCACTATTGTTTCCATTGAAGAACCCTGCTGATTTGTGAAAGAAACTACTTTCAAAGGGCCTCCTTTCTCTTCTTTTCACTCCCACAAAATCCCCCATGTTTCACCCTCATTCCCTTCATAAAATTCCTCAAAATGCCTCCATTTAACCTATAAACCTTCCTAAATCCCCTTTTAAACCTTTTACAGCCCTTTATCTGGTTTAAAAATCCCTTCTTTTGCCTACCCGAACCCCCTCATTTGGCTTAAAAAGCACTAATTTTAGGCCTAAAACAACCTTTTTACATCATAATACCCTTAAGCCCCCGAGGGCTTATGTCTGTTAGCTCTCCGTCTCACGTGACCTATAGCCTTGCAATCGGGCACTAAAGGCCTTAAACCCTTCCTCCTAACCCCTTATTTCCTTTTTTCTTAGTTATTTTTCCATTTCCCCGATGAAAAGGTTAAAATGAATATCAATCATTGATCTACAAGGATCAACGACAATCGGGCCTTTTCTCCCCTGCCTTACCTTTTTTTCCGTTAATATAGCCTACCCCTTCTTCTAATCCTGACCATCCGATCATAGAATCCAACGACCGAGATTAAACCATTTCTCCGCCTATAACTCTTCGCCATTGCCCCTCCGATTGAGTCTTGATCGTCAATCTTACTCCCATATTCGACGGTCAGTGCTTAATCGCATCGTGCAAGTCTCAAGTGCCATCCCCTTGTCTCCTCCATTTTGCGGTCCCCGATTCAAATCTAACCGTCCATTCAGAAAGATTTAAAGGCCAACACTTAATCACATCGCGCTCACCCCTCATGCAATCCTCCACCATCCCGACCTCTGATTAAATCCCCACCATTGATTTTCTCAAATCCAACGGTCCATATTGCTTTCGATCTTCAAACCCCACCTCTCTTATCATCTATGCAACTTCCCCCGACACGTGCGATCCGCACCGTTAGATCTGGCTCCGCCAATCTGATGGTCGAAATAACGTTTTGCAAAAGTTTTATGCCCGAACGTTAATGCGCAAACACTTTTCAAAATGGGCAGTATTGGAGGGAAACGCATCAAGCGGCGTACCGTATTGCATTTTTTTTAGCCAAACCACTTACCGCCCAAAACATTTTGTGAAATCCAAGATGGTTTTCTGCTTTACCACTGACCCCGCAATGTTGTTTATCTTTTAATCTTAGCCGTTGGTCTGTATGATCGGACGATTCCTATTTAACTTCGCAACCCATTCATTCACCCTCCATCTGTTCCCCAAAAGACTTCATCTGTTAATCTCGACCGTTGATTAATCTAAATCGACAACTCCGACTTAACCTCACACCCAAGCCGCCCAAAGCCAATTCTAAACCTTTTTCACAAGATTTTCTTAACTTTGTTTGTTTTTTCATGTTATAAAGGTTTTCTCCCAGAGTTTTAAAAATTGCACGAAGACCAGGAATGAAGATTCCTAACCTTCAGTACAGAAAGGGATCCAATATTTCCTCATTAAAATGAACACCTCCACCCGTGCAAGCCTTCTGCGCACCTACAAACAGCAAAAACACAGTGAACATCAATCAAACAAAGAGAACAGTGAAGCATGAAGGACATATCAGCAAAGAAGCCTCTACATGCCAAATCAGAGAGGCTAGTTATTTTCCATCGACCCATACTGCCCCCTGCAGTCCTATTTTTCATTAACACAAGTCACAGTCAAGGCAGTCAGATATGCTATTGATATATATGCAGCTCAGAAGTAAATTTCCATCCTACCAGAGCTTCTAAAAGTAAAAAAAAATAGCCATAGTACAGATACAAGAGAAGGCCCATTTAATGAAGTATGGAGCATGTCATTTCTTCTCCATCAAGCCTCCCAGAGGCCAAAAATATCTTTTGTTACTTCACCTCCTCATTCCCTTATAAGAACTCCTGTAAATTTCATTGAAAAAGTGGTTGGTTGTTGGGATTTTATCGACTTTTTGAACTGTTATTGAGGGGAAGTAGCTAAGTAGTTTGTAATATAGTAGGCTGGGAAGAGAATTCTGGACTATAAAGAGCCACTGGACTCAAAGTATGTGACTAGTTTTGTACATCAATTAAACAAGCAGATTCACAAGATCCTGGTCTATATTATTGGTGATGTTTTCCTTATTGAAATTGTCTCCTTTCATGTTTATCATACTGTCCATTATTCAAATAAATAAAAGAAAGCATAGATTAGGAAATACTGTTGGAAGTACCCTAATTCTCACTGTTAAATCTTTATCTTTATGTTTTCTGCTACTTGTTTATCTAAGAGCAAATTTCACATAATTTAACCAGTATAGAAGTTGGCATGTCCATGCTTACTAATGTATGAATTTAGAGTTTATTCCTTAGATGTTCTTGTTTGGTTTCATCTGAAAGAATTGGGAAAATGGGAGATTAGAGCTAGCCCTATCTCACTAGGTTCATTTTCCAACAGTTAGCCTTTATAAGATCCCCTTGAGTTAGTGTCAAAAGCAGTGAAGGTTAAATGTCCTTCTTCGATCTTAGGCCTTACTCTATGTTTAATCTTAAATGTTTTCTACTGTCTGAAAGCTATTATGAGAACTGCTAGATATTCTTCCCTAAGATTATGCTGAAAGCAGGCTAAGTTAAAATTATTTCATTGATCTTAAGCTACCCTTTGTGTCTTTATTAAGAGTTTCCTTCGAAAGTATGTCAAAAGCAGGATAGGTTCAAATTCCTTACCTGATATTAGGCTACACTTTGGTTTATTTCTTTTCCCCCACTCTTTAATGTTCCATCCCACCATATATCTAAAAATATCCTTTAGTATAGATGACTTGCCCTATGGAAACCCTTGGATAGTTGTTATGCAAGTAACCCTCTTTCATGACTCCATAGCCCAATGGCTTGATATTTCTCTTGACCTACCTTCCCATGCCGAAACATCCTTCTATTCAGTTCCTTCTTTACTTCCATAACCTTCTCATTTAATCATCTCCAACCAAACAAACAAAACAAACAAAACCCTTGTGCTCTATAACTAGCCTAACACCTTAAATTGACCTTAAAGATATATCATTCTTTATGTTCGTAGAGAGATCCCTCTCTGGATCCAGGAGGGCTAGATCTTGAGATCTCAAAGTGGTTTGATGTTATATTTTCATTTGGTATTGCCAAATATTCCAAATCATAGGAACCTTAACAGAGGCAATGAGACAGCAACAAAGTTTCCATTCACACTTTCCACCTTTGATTGATGTAGACCATTTGGTTTTTCACACTTGGGAGGAAACATTGGATTACAGTTTATTTGTAGATTCTCTTGATACAGTGATGGAGGCTATTGGTGGGAGGCCACATTTGGAGGAGGGGAGAAATTTTTCTCTCCTTATACATTTTCTTGAGGACAAGCAAATATTTTTTAGGGGAGGACTGTAATGTTCCAAAATTTTAGCCTCAAAGCTAAATGGAACATTAGATTTAGCAACATCTTTAGCCAGTGAATAAATGGGTAGAAAAGCCCATAAGTCTCCTAAGGAGGATAAAAACACTCCAAGTGTGAAATAGAACACTCCTTCTAGCTTAATAAAACACCTCCATGTGTGAACAAGGATAAAATTAAGCTGGTTCAGTCCACTTTGACTAAGTTAATAGCGCAGTTGTGGAGGAGGAGGAATCTAAGGAGGAATAACGCAGTTTTGGAGGGAGATGTATCTTTGGATAGAGATGACCTAATTGAGTGGGGCCAAGGGCAAGAAAACTCATGTTTTGTATAAGGAAGAGGATGGCAGCATTATTCTTCATGTCTTAGATTATTATTCTTGTCTGCTCAGACTTTTGCTTCCTCTTGCTATTTAGCAGGGTAGCAGTGTTGTTTAGCACTGGGTGTTCCCGAGCGGGAATCCAACCTCTTTCCTTTGAGGAGCCTCATTGGGAGAGTTTGTATTCATCATTACACATCATTTTTTGAGGCCAATCTTTAGCCTACTTCATCATCATAGTTTTTGTTGGAGATTGTGCAATGTTGCAGGGTGCAGCAGTGGAAGGGATTGGAATCCCGGTTTCTGAGCTAGTTTATCATTAGAGGAAGATTTCCTTCACTTGAGGGACCTGTTTGGAGAGATCCAGAGCTGATTGTGGATTTGTGGTATCAGAACACACATTTACCATAAATTCTCAGCATTTTTCCAGCTAGGAAATGCGTTATTTTAGAGGCAGCATTCAAGAGATGGTTTGGCAGCTCCATTGCAGTGTTTCCTTGTGATTGAGAGGTTCATCCTTTCATGGGAGGAAGCCATTGAGGGATATACATTAGATAAGATACATTCTAGCCTTCTACACTCATGCACTTCAGCATTGCAGTGGTGATTCATTAAATTTATGAATATCACATTTTGTATGCCGAGTGTTTGACAAGAAACCCTTGTTGGGTTATCTTGTATTTTGTATAAAGGAGACTAGATCTCATTTTCTGAGCATATTGTCTAATATAATTGCAGATCTATTTGTATCTGTCATTTTTATGTGTAAACCCTCTCTTATACTACGTATTCCCTCTTATGCAGCAACTCCAGTATTTTGCGGTTTGGGGTTTTAGCACATTTTGCCAATCCTAGGTGTGGGAGATCTGTTTAACCCACCTAGTTTGATTTGTTTCAGCTCTATTCTTGGATTTAGGTTATATATTGACTGATATATGGAATCCAAGAGTCCATTTCTTTATTTTCTAGAATACATTTTTTAAAATGCGTTTTTAGTGCATGATTCATGAGTTGTCCCGATTTTGGGATATTACAACTACCCTTCTCCCAACTCAGATTTTTATTTTTTCATTCCATGGGATGTTGAAATGTAACTCCTTGGATATCTCTTATAAAATGTCTCACACCAATGATCATCTTGAATCCATAAGGATCCAAGTGGGCTGAAAGCAAAGCCTCCTCACTACTACCTCTTGACAGCACTCTAAATCTCCTCCATGGTGTTTTGGCTGCCTCATGTCCCAACTCAAGGATGGAAATAGGGTATTGTATAAATTTGTTTGGGATAAGATCCATCCCATCCTCCAAGAACTCAAACCCCAAGCTCACATGTGGTGTGCAACCCCATAGTGCCCCCTTAGGATGATGTTTCATCCCTTCCTTCATCAAATCAAGTTTTCATAGCACAGTGCAATTGTGTTGTTCCAAATGAGTAGTATGCAATGGTTTAAAATACTCCATATGATTTGCTGAAACAATAGGAGATGAAAATTTACGCATACCTTGATAAAACGTAGAAGTATCTTGTATGGCTATAAGCGCTTCTTCCTCTAATGATTTGGCTCCTCCAACTAAATATGTTAAGGGTTGCTCCCCTGTAGTTGTGACAGCGTTGGTACAAGTCTCCTCCAATGGTGGTGAGGGCATCTTCTCCTCTGATTTTTCTTCATCAAATTCTGCAATCAACCTTCGAGTAAACCTAGCAAAAGTAACCACTCTTGCATGGCTCAAATGGCTGAACCACCAAATATTTTCTCCACCCTCTAGGTGAAGCGGTGCAATCTCTATAGCCTCTTTCTCTACCACTGGATGTAGTAGGAAAAATGCATCAAGTTTTCTTGCCCAAACCCTTACTACAGATGACCCATCAAAAGTATACAATAGAAACCTATTTCCCTTGATCCTTCCTTGGCCACAAGGTCTTCTCTCTTCCTCCAAATGAATGAACTAAGGGAAAGCTAGAGTCTCCTTGAAGGCTCTAGGTTGACATTTGTACTCAACAAGGGGCTCCAAGTGTTCTCCATCTTCTGGAAATTTTTCCTCCCCCTAAAAAGGAAAGGATATGTTCCAATTATTTGGAGCTCTCTAAAACCCTAGTCTCCTCTTCTGATCATATGAAGTGCATGGTTGTTCCACCTCTTTAAACTCTCTAAAAGTTTCACTGCTCCTTCTTTCTTCTTATGTTTTAACCTCCTTGGAGAGGTTCTTCCTGGATCTGAAAAGTGATGAGAGCAAGCTCATCCTTTCCATCATTTTGGCCTTAATCTTTCATTTATAGCACTTTGGCTTGAATTCCATGGGTTGAGCCAAAGATCTTGTTCTGATACCACTGTAATATCCCCAAATAGAGTCTGCTCAACCATGCATGCATAAAAAATGCATTTTAAGAAATTTATGCTATAAATAACAAAATTATCTCTTGGATCATGTAGATCAGTCCATTTACAACCTAAATCCAAGAATAGAGCTAAAACACATCAAACTAGGTGGGTTTAACAGACCTCCCACACCTAGGATTGCTAAAAGAGGCTAAAACCCCAAACACTGCAACGCAGAAATTACTGCATAAAAGAGACCACGTAGTATAATTGAGGGTTTGTACACATAAGTAGCATAGAAAAATAGATCTGATGTTATATTAAACAATATGCTCAGAAAAATGAGATCTAATCTCCTTTATATAAAATCTAGAGAACTCGGGAAGGGTTTCTAGGAATACACCCTGAATACAAATGGTGATCTTCAGCAATATGATTGAATAATCAGTGAAAACTAAAGCACAGGAGTATGTAAGGTTGTAATAACATGCTACTAACATAAAACATAACTTCTCCGAAACATCAGCTCTAGCTGAACATTCCAGCAAAACAAATCATCACATTTGTGTCGAGGACTCTCAGGTTGTGGCTAAAATTAACCATTATCACCATAGGAAATTTAGGGAAGCCATTGAAATTTGAAAACACCCTAACAACCTCAACCGTGATGATGGTTGCAAAATAAGTGACATTTGGATTCCTATTCTATACCCCAAACCCACCTTAAAATAACTCCCCTTGCTCCTCCTTTTTATTTTCCTCCTCTAACCTTTTCATTTCTATATACCTCTGCCTTGGTCCTCTACCTTGCCCCCCTCTTCTTTTTTCCCCCTTTTTTTGATTAATTCTTCTCAACCCCACTAACCACCCCCTGACCCCACTCCCTCCCCCCCCAACCCCTTTCTTTTCATTCATTCTTCCCCTCTGTTATCTAATCTATTAATCTCATTTAGAATCTTTCATCTTAAATTAAATAATTTTAATTCAAAATTTTAGTAATCTTTAATTTAAAAAAAAAAAACATCAACCCCATATTCCGAATCCATAAAGAATTAGAGTTCACTATATTCACCTTCATCCCCTTTAATCACTAATCTTGTATTAAAATAATAATATTATTTGAAATTGTGTGATAATTAAAAACATAGTTATTCATTAATTAAAATATTAATTCACAATTAGGGAATTTAAATAAGTTTATTTTTAGATAATTAAATATCTATTTAAAAATCAAAAAAGGTATTAATTAATCTCTACAATTAAAAACTGACTTTATAGTCTTTAATTAAAATGAGGCCTATTATTAGATATTATTTTAATATTCATTATTTAAAATTAAAAATCATCAATAAAAAAGAACATAGATATTTATTAAAACAATAGTATTTAATTACTCATTTAAATTAAGAAAGATATTAAATAATAATTTCACTTTAATTAAAACCAACTTTAGGGTCTTAAATAAAAAAGATATCATTTAGAAAGATATCTAGTAATTTGATTTATTTTTCCTCCATCAATCAAGGTCGGCCTCCCAGTTTCCTTCTGCTCATTGTCACTCACTCTCCTTCATTTATACCGTATGATGAGATCTGACAGAATTCATTGATCTATCCTAATTATGAACCACAGAGGATTGGTTCGAAACGTCGATTACATAAAAAATGGATGCGATTAATCCGGAAGATTCTACAAACAACAACACAAGTCGCAAAAGCCTCAAATCAACAAGAATGTAGATCTAATGAAAATATGATCAAAGGTCTCCCCTTATGGATGAAGACATGGAGGTTCCTCCTTCAAGAGAAGACCAAGATCAAGGGTTTCTCATTGATGATGAGGCATTCTCACATATTGATGAAGAAGATGAGCAGAGAATAGCTGACGGCGTCGTACCATTGGGAGAATATCCATCACCACATGGAGATGGGAAGGGAACCATTGCTTCCATTGGAGGAGCCCTTGTGTCTTTTCAAGGATTTCCAAATGATCTGACATGTGGAAACCAAACCACAATTCTGGAGCAGCATGCATCAGTTATTTTGGGTTGTGAATCTTGGCAGATGGAAGGAGAAGAAAGGAAGGATCAACATCAAGGGATGATGAGCATTCACCCTTATCTATTCTAGGAGGTTTCTGCATAGAAGAAGGAGACTGTATTATACAAATAAGAGAGGGAAAAATCATTCCACACATATATACAGTCCACTTCAGATTTTAATGTCTCACTACATGGAGGAATTCCACCTAGGAGGCCACCAAATCTAGAGTTGGTGGGAGAAAATTTATCATTTAGTTCACCACTCTTAGGTTTCGAAGAGGTGAAGACTTTGGAGGAATCCAATACAGCGCAGAGAGTTTGGGATAGACTCAAGGAGGAGAGAGGTACTCTTTCATTTTCTGCATGACCCACTCTCACTACATGTACTGTGCTGACAGAAGTTGTTGTAGTGATGGGGGATGGAACCTTCATGGTGCAAGGGAGCTGCTCCATGGATTTGGAGAAATAGAGGGTACTTCCCTTGAGGAAGGAATCCTCCATAAATTGGAGTAGATGGAGGCCACTCATGCTTACCTTGGCCAAGATCAGGAAGTTATTTTTTGAGGATAGCTTCTCATGGGGAGCCAACTTCCAAAAGTCACCACTTCTATTTGAGCATAAGCAGCTGCATGATGGGCATAGTAGAACTTTGGAGGATGACTTTGGCATGGGGGATGTCAAAGGAGTAGATAGCAGCATGTGGGAAGCTTCACATTTCAGATCTTCAGCGTTGTCTCTTAGGAGGGTTGATCCATATTGGAGGTCTCAACTTTTGGTAGAGTACTCCAAGGATCCTGGTGCTTTCATGATACTTGATGACCCAGATGGAGATAATAAATACATGGTGGTTAGTGGGGTCATCTATTCTTATGGGAGAGTCTTCTCGACTAGATTTTCTGAGCTCAAGAGGAAGCTACTACATGCAGAACATGTGGACTTTCTTTCCATGCACCTTGATGCATTTCATTCATTGATGGGGGAGTTCACTTGGGAGGGAATCCAGCAAGATATACATCATCATATGGAGAGATTCATAACCCAGATGGTGATGGAGAGGTTGGCACAGCCACTACCCTACTCATTGAGAGTGAGCGAGAAATTCCAGTTGAGCCATTTCATCTCAAGGACCAAAGTACATAGTAGAGGATGTACACTTATGCACCATGATTTTGTAATGTTCCCAAAATTAGCATGAAGCTAATTGGAGCATTGATTTTGTTTATATCATCTAGGAGGTGAATAAAATGGGTGAGGAGACCCACTAGTACGAATAAAATCCCTCATAGTGAGAAAGGGATCATTAGAGTAGCTATATTTTTCACGTTTCAGTGTGAAAAGGGACATTTGCATAAGGACAAGGTCAAGTTGACCAAGTCAAACAGTGCAATGATAGGAGGTGGAGCTCATCTTGTGGGACAGCGCAGTGAAAGAGGAGGGAAGTTTCCTTGATGGAGGAAACCCTAATGAGTGGGACCCATGGAGAGGGAGTTTGCATTTGTTTAAAAGGAGGGCAAGGCAGCCATTGTGACTCATGCTTATGATTATTGATTTCTTGGTCTGCTTAGACTATTTGCAGTCTCTTGTTGTTTAGCAGAGTTGCAGTGTTGTTTAACAAAAGGAATTCATGTTTAGGATTGCTTCTCCTTCTTGAGAGGCCTCTTGAGGAATTTCACTTCATTTCTCCACATCTAGGCTCATGGCCAAGCCACCTCCTTCAGCTACAGTGTTATTTTTTCTCAAGTATAACGTTGTGTTGTAGGGTGTTGCAGTGGAGATTCCACAACACCATTCCTTGGCTTGTTTTTCAGAGGAGGGAGCCTTCCTTCCTTTGGGAGATCAGTAAGGAAGGATTTAGAGCATATTTTAGATCTTGGCACTTCTCCAACACATTCTATTCCACCTACAGCATAGTGTCCCTCAGTGACTGCGTTATTTTCAGAGTACATTTGCAGTGAGGGTTTGCAATGTTGATTGGAGGGTGAGATCTTCAGTGATAGGATCAGAATTTCACTTGGAAGATCCATTGGAGGAGGTATATTCATATTGTGTATCATCTCCATCCATCTCCATCCAGTTCTAGTTCTTGAGTTACAGCTGCTACTGCAACTCCGGCATTTCTACAGTTTTTCCATTTTGTGTATATTTTAGCCAATCCTTCTAAGGATTGTTGTATTATTCTTTCCAGGGGTTGAGAGCTTTCTCCCCCACATTTATTGAGATATATATTGTTATATGTTTGTATTATCATTCATCATGTTGCATTGTCTCCTATAAATTGTGCATTCATAGCCTAGGGCATTCTCAGTGTAGCAGTATATTTCACATTTTGTACATGATCTATTGAGGCTTGTATTTCCAATCTTAAGTGACTCTTTCCTCAAGATCTTGTATGAAATTTTGCTGCTATGATCAATGTGATGGCTATTGAGATCTTCTAATATCTTATGCATTAATATAAATTTGTTATTCCATATGTGTTCTTACATTTCTGCATCTCCAACTTTAGAATACCTTAAGGTATTCTCATTGTTGTAGAAATTCCCTATTTTGGGATATTACAGTGGTATCAAAGCTACAATCTTGGCTCAGCCTGTGAGTCTCAGCCAAAGGAGATCAGAAAAGGATGGGCTTTATATCATCATATTTTATATCCATCAAGAACCTCCCCAAGGAGAATAAGCAGATAGAGGAGGAAGGACCCTGCACTTCCTATTCTCATCAAGAAAGAGCCAGAGAGATGAGCAGGAAAAAGACTCCATATTCTGGAGGAGAAAAATGGGGTAGGCTTACAAAGCTTATTCCTAAATTTGTACAAAACATTCATGAAGATCTGAAGAAGATAAGAAGGGAGATGTATGGATAATCTCCAAAAGAGTTTGAACCTAAAGCAAACTCTAGATTTTCATATGAGGATTGTGAGCAAGCAGCCACACACCATAATACACAACGCAGTCACATGCCCAAGTTTTCCATGAGAGAGATGGAAAGAGGAGAAGAAGTTGCTAGGAGGGGAACTCTTAGTGATTTCCTAAAAGAGTATGAGTCTCAAACTCAGAAATTCCGAGATCATCTTAATTTTTCAGAGTTTTGCAAGATCAAGGTGAAGGGAAGAGAGCAACAGGATAGATTTCTTCTATCTACTTTTGAAGGTTCACATACATGTTCAACCAAAGCTTGGGTGGAGGAGTTAGATACCTTCTTGTAGCAGCACCAAATTCCCAAAGATGAAGCCATCAAAGTTGCGGTGCTGCATTTAAGAGGTAAGGCCTATGCCTGGTGGATCTTTGAATCCTTTTCTTTAAAAAATGTAAACACCATATCTTATGCATGTTTCACTATGGCATTAGTGAAAATATTTGATAGAAGGATTCATGAGACACACATAGTGGAGCTAAAAAAGGAAACTCAAACAAAATCCTTGCATGAAAACTCAAAGCCACTTTAGAAAACCATGGAGGAGGCTGAAAAATTGCACCATACCTTGCTGGAAGAAAGACTTTCATCTCACATATTTGAGCAAGGGAGCATGGAAATATCCTTTTCAAAAAAGGATACAATCATGGGGGGGTTTCCCATTCATGTTACAGAGGTTGAGGGAAACAACGCTATCACATCTAGAGATTATGGAGTGCCTCATGCAGAGGAAGGAAGAGCTCTTGCTCCAACTGGAGGGATTCTTGTACCTTCGTGGGAAAATACCTAAGATCTCATGTGTGGAGATGAAGGCACAACTCATGATCTACATGTGCCATTGATGAGGAGGTGTGAAACCATGGAGACACAAGGAGGAGGTAGGGAGGAGAACCAGCATCATGAGATGGGGAGTACACACCCCTATCCCCTTCAGGAGGTTGATGCACCTAAGAGGATGACTAGATTGCGCAGTAAGAGCATGGAAAAATTTGTCTATTCATATATGTAGTCATCTCTTGATGATGATGTCTCATTCCATGGATACATTTCACCGAGGAGACCACTGGATCGGTAGAGGAGGATGGATGCTTCACCTGTTGAGGTACCACTCATTGATTTCAGAGGAGTGGGGACCTTGGTAGAGCTTGATACAGCGCTAGGAGTCTTGGGTAGGCTCAAGGAGGAGATACATAACTTTTTGGAAGAGTTAGCATAGCCACCTCTTTTCTCTTTGAGGATGAGAGGAGACTCGTCTATGAGCTAATGTATGTATGTATCCCTTAACCATATATGTGCAGGATGTTGCTCCAAGGAGGAGCATTCTTTCTTTTAGGCTTCATGGTCTACTTGAGGCCATAAGCATGATTGATGGCCATTCCCTAGGAGGACTTGGGGAGGAGGTGTATTATGAAGGACATGCTTACTTTACACCATACATCAATCAGTTCCTCCATACTTATGAGGATATTGGGGCAGCAAGCAAGTGGTTGAAAAGCCACGCATTTTATCAGTCTCTATTGCAGTTGAGAGTCAAGTGCATTGGTTACATTTGAGGGACCATTGTCCTTCTCAGTTATTACATATGGCAGCAAGCATGATTCTCATTTTGGCTCCCTATGTTTCTATTATTACTATCTTTATGAGGAGCATGTGTGGGAGAGAGACACATTGGATGGATGTCTCCTTTGATTGAGAAGATCTCCATATTTTTTGTAGTACATGTTCTAAGGGGAGCATGGGAGATTATATGGCCGCCGTAGCAACACATTTGTCTCTTTATGAGGGGGGACATAGGATTGAATGGACTCCATATGATGGTGACTTCCAACTCATCATATATGGAATGGTTTGGGCCAGCTTGATTTGTAGCGTTGGAGGAGAGATCTTTGGAGATCTAGTCCTCATCTTGCCACTTGAGGGCAACATTATTGCAGCCCAAGATTAGCCAACACTCTACACTTATGATAAGTGGAGAGATGGATAGCGTGGGATAGGATACCTTGTCTACCATATTCAGATTTTCGGCCCACCTACTTTGCATGAGCCAAAGGTGGAGGAAAATTTTCAGGAGTTGCCTAGTTGGGAGGTGACTCATTTTTCATGGCTTATAGCTTGGGGATGGAGGGTCCATATGGGGGAGATAGCTTCCATTATATTTCAGGTTCCATTCCTCAAAGGGACCTCTAGACATCACTTTGTTATCCTCTTGAGTATTTTACCTTTACATGATGATAGCTTGATAAGTGACTTGCATGCTGAGGAGGAGCAATGTGGAGATTTGATTGATGAGATAGCATTTTTTACTTGGAGGATTTCATCATACATGGATGCTACAGGTAGAGGAGGAGGAATAACTCAATTCTATACTTGCACTTGCTTGAGGACAAGCAATCTTTGAGAGGGGAGGACTGTAATGTTCCCAAAATTAGCATGAAGCTAATTGAAACATTGATTTTGTTTATATCATCTAGGAGGTGAATAAAATGGGTGAGTAGACCCATGAGTAGGAAGAAAATCCATCATAGTGTGAAAAGGATCATTAGAGTAGCTATATTTTTCACGTTCCAGTGTGAAAAGGGACATTTGCATAAGGACAAGGTCAAGTTGACCAAGTCAAACAGTGTAGTGATAGGAGGTGGAGCTCATCTTGTGGGACAGCGCAGTGAAAGAGGAGGGAAGTTTCCTTGATGGAGGAAACTCTAATGAGTGGGACCCATGGAAAGGGATCTTGAATTTTTTTAAAAGGAGAGCAAGGCAGCCATTGTGACTGATGCTTATGATTATTGATTTCTTGGTCTGCTTAGACTATTTGCAGTCTCCTGCTATTTAGCAGAATTGCAGTGTTGTTTAGCACAAGGAATTACTATTTAGGATTCCTTCTCCTCCTTAAGGGGAATATTGAGGGATTTCACTTCATTTCTCCACATATAGGCTCAATTCCAAGCCACCTCCTTTAGATACAGTGTTATTTCTGCTCAATTATAACGTTGTGTTGCAAGGTGTTGGAGTGGAGGTTCCACAACACCATTCTTTGGCTTGTTTTTCAAAGGAGGGATCCTTCCTTGCTTTGGGAGATCAGTAAGGAAGGATTAAGAGAATATTGTAGATCTTGGCACTTCACCAAAAAAATTTGTTCCACCTACAGCGTAGTGTCCCCCAGTGACTGTGTTATTTTCAAAGTACATTTGCAGTGAGGGTTTGTAGTGTTGACTGGAGGGTGAGATATTCAGTGATAGGATCAACCTTTCACTTGAAATATCCATTGGAGGAGGTCTATTCAGATTGTGTATCATCTCCAGCCATCTCCATCCAGTTCCAGTTCTTGAGTTGCAGCTGCTACTACAACTCCTGCATTTCTGCAGTTTTGCCATTTTGTGTATATTTCAGCCAATCCTTCTAAGGATTGTTGTATTATTGTTTCCAGGGGTTGAGAGCTTGCTCCCCCACATTTCTTGAGCTATATATTTTTATATATTTATATTATCATTTAGCATGTTTCAGTGTCTCCTATAAACTGCGCAGTCATAGCCTAGGGCATTCTCAGTGTAGCCGTATATTTCACATTTTGTACATGATCTATTGAGGCTTGTATTGCCAATCTTGAGTGACTCTTTCCTCAAGATCTTGTATGCAATTTTGCTGCTATGATCAATGTGATGGATATTGAGAACTTATGACATATTATGCATTAATATAATGTTGTTATTCCATATGTATTCTTACATTGTTGCATCTCCAACTTTAGAATACCTTAAGGTATTCTCATTGTTGTAGAAATTCCCTATTTTGGGATATTACAGATTTGCACTTCTATACCTTTTGTGAGCAGCATATTGTACAAAGGAGGATATTTCATTCTTGTATATTGTATTTTCATGTACTTGACGCCATTTTCAACATTGATGTTGGCCATTCTATCGATGGTTTGTGGGGAAGGCCACATGATTCTTGGTGTGCACCATTGACACCACATTATACTTTCATGATTTTATCCTATATAATGATTGTGGCAGTAAACAAGTGGATGGGAGAGCACTTTTTCTTACTTTTTTTGATGCAAGCAGGGGATGCACTGTGCTGGTTCCATGTGAGGAACTATGATCTACTCTCTGGTTGTCCTATGGCATCTTGTTTTCATTGGTGTTTGCTTCCATATTTTCCTGATATTCTTATGTCCATGGGGAGCTTTTTTTGGAGAGTTTTAGATGAGTTGGAGATGCCCATTTGGAGCATTATTCTCCCTAATTTACATGTTGTATGTTTCAGGAGAAACAATGGGCAAACCATGATTGCCACACCACATTTCTTGTCTTCACATGGGGGGAGCCATTTGAAGAACTTGCGTTCTTGGAGGAGGAATTTCATGGCTGTTAATTTGTGGGGTAACTTGGGCCATTCTTGGAGGCCATGACATTTCAGCCCAAGATTAGCAACAGCCCCATACTTACCATAAATGGATAGAGAAACCACTTGAAGGGAAAAATATAATCTCTCCATGCAGCCCCAACACATTGCATTAACTGGGGGTTGAGGATTATTTTGATGAGCTACCTAAGATGGCTCATTTCATCTGGATGATAGCATCGGTTTGGGAGTCTCTCATTGGTCATGAGATCCCCTATGCTTATCATAGCTCCTATCTTGAGGAGGCCATTAGACAAAAAGAATGTTTCCACTTACACCTTCCACCTTTTCATGATGTGAGCCATTTGGTTTTACATGCTTGGGAGGGAGTATTGGAGGACAGATTTATTGCTGATTTTTTTGAGTAGTGGTGGAAAATATTGATGAGGAGGCCACAAGAGGATGAGGGGATCAATTTTACTCTCCTTATACAGTTGCTTGCGGAAAATAAAAATTTTTGAGGGAAGGACTGTAATATTTCAATAATTTAGCCTCCAAGCTAAATGGAATATTATAGTTGTTTTATCACTAGGTCAGTAAATAAATGGGTGGGGAGGCCCATAAGTCTCTTGAGAATCAATAAAAACACTCCAAGTGTGAAAGGAGACCTTTGTAGTAGCTAAATAAATCTCCTCCAAGTGTGAACAAGGTTTGGATCATGTTGATTCAGTCAGCTTTGACCAAGTCAACAGCACTGATAAGGAGGAGTGGAGATCAATTAGAGAATAACGCAGTTTTGGAGGGAGATGGATCTCATGGAGGAAATGAAGTAATTGAGTGGGACTAAGGGAAAGCAAGATCAAATTCTATTTAAGAAAGAGTATGTCAGCCATTTGATTTTATGTTTTAGATTATTTTGAGATTGGTCTGCTTAGACTATTGCTTCCTCTTGTTGTTTAGCAGGGCAGATGTGCTATTTTGCACCGGGTGTTCCCGAGCAGGAATCCCACCTACTTCCTTGATGGGACTCTTGGAATATTATTGTATTCATTTCCACATTCAGGTTTTTAGGCCAAGCTACAGCTTCTTCATCAGTGCAGTTTCTCTAGGTTATTGTATTGTGTTGTAGGTTGCAACAGTGGAGGGGTTAAAACCCCACTTTCTGAGCTATTTTCTCATAGGAGGAAGGTTCCCTTATCTTGGGAGATCTATTTCAAGATTTCTTGGGCACATTTCAGATCCTTGGCATTAGGCCATACATTTCCCATCATTCCAAGTGCTGTTTTATCTAGGGAATGCGTTATTTTTGAAGGCAGCTGGAGCAGAAGTTTTGGTGGTTCCTTTGCAGTGTTTCCCTATGATTGAGGGGTTCATACTTTCATGGGAGGAGACATTTGAGGGGTTATACTTCATATCTATCATATTTCAACCTTATACACTCTTTTTATTCAGTTTTCAGTGTATCTTCAGCCATTGGGCTTTAGATCCCATCTTGTATAGAGTGTATTTCTGAAAACCCCTTTTCGGGTTTCTTGTAGGAGTTGGTATTGAGAATAGATCTGTATTGAGCATATATTTTGAGGATTATAACAGTCCTACATATTTTTTACATCATTTTTCTGTAGCATTGTGTTTTTAACTGCACTGTAGCATTCTCTGACATTCTTGTATAGTGACAACAGTTCATTTGTAGAGTTATTTCTTATGGGAGGCTTGTTCCTTCATTGTGTATGATCAATGCCTCATTGTTATATATGGATTTGATAATGTAATACATGGAGTAATGTCTCCATTTTGGTCTCGCATGTTCATGAGTTGATTTACACTACTCTTTCATTATTATGTTCATGGATTTGTGTAGCTCCAATTTTGGAATATCTTAAGATATTCCCATTATTGCAGATTTTCCCTATTTTGGGATATTACACAAAATTGGACCTGATAGGATGCTTGATCAGTCAAATTCATGTAACTATTTCAAACCTAATCGTTTGACTGCGGCTTAGCCTCCTCAGCCTGAGAGGGCTCTCTTAAGGGTTAATGATTTGGATAAAAATATAAATGGCTAACTCTATGTGGGGTAATAAATAGATAAATGACAGATATGGGTTGAGAATCACATCAGCAAGTATAAATTGGGCTTATGGAGTCAAAATAGTTTCATTAAACCAATGAATCTACTTAACATGGAAGTTGAGGCATATAATAGTTTTAGTCAAGAAATAAACACACATGAAACTGTAAAAACACAGTCAGTTCATTTATATAGGAAGTCAGAGCATCTAAAGATGAATTTTGAGTAATATAGATAAACACCACTACAATAGGATAATAAGAGATGAAAATAGAATAGGAACACACCAAAACTCCTTCTGAATCCCAAGTTGGTTAAGTAGAAACTCTCTGTATTAGCTAAAAACCAATCAATTACAATAAGCACAGTCTTTTTGCAAAAAATGTCCAACCCTTTATAAATTCGACCTCTTGGCCTCAAATAGACCTCTTACAACATGAGATGATCTGCCTATAGGCTAGATAGATCGAATTTCTAGCTACTCACACCTTGCATAACCATAAGACAAGGAATTTACTACAAAAAGACACCTAATCTACTTAAACAGTCCTATTCTAAAAAGGACTCAAACTCCTTATTACTATCTTTAACAACCTTATCCTAACAACCTTATCTACTTGAAATTACATCATTGAAAAGTGTATAATCACATGGTCAAATTTTGATAATGAGATTAAGTTCTTCATGACTACTTTGCTGACCTCCACAAAAGCAGGAAACCATACCCTGTTTTTTAGGCATAGGATATTTTTACTTCTCTGAACATTTTGACATCAATTAATCTTCATTTTGTGGTCCTTGGCTATTGAATATTTGGTTAGCATGTCCCATCATTCTTTCCTAACCTCCAGTTGTCCAAAACCACTTCAAAATTGTTCAAAAAGGCTGTAA